>CM062293.1:446622242-447222242 GCA_031216915.1 Pictodentalium vernedei | reverse complement strand
AGCCTTCAAAAATCTATAATAGCAACACTATTAATGTAAGCCCAAGAAGTAGAAGAACTCTTACTTCATGAGCCGAAATCTTAAGCACAACTGCTAAGCCAATGATATACCATAAGCAGTACGCTAGTTAATAGAATCCATTAACAATAAAATGGAGCGTAACGTCCTTCTACTAGACATCAAAGACAGAAGAAGCTTACGCCCTTGTAATAAACAGATATCTGTTTATAAATACATAAACTGTACCCGGAAAGAGTAAAGGCCTATGCCCATACGAAGACGGAAGGACCTTAAAATAATAGGTTCCGGATAATAGGAGCCTAACTCTTATGCAACAATCCAACCTAAATAGTAACGGAAGTATTGATTCCGAAACTATGAAAGTGAAAATCATCCATCGATAGTGCATGAAACTCACTGACTCTACAGTAAAAGAGAAACCAACAGAATTACTGTCTAAAAGGTCAGAATTTGAAAACTACTGTTTCCAGAGGCTCAAATGATAACTTAGCTAAATAAGAACCGAAGTTAAAATCCGTATAGGAATTTAATCTAAAGATTCTAAGTCTATTTATCAAAAAGTTACTAACTGACTTAGATAAAGAGACAAAAGACTCAATTGTAAACTATCGTAGAGAGCATAGGTATGAGGTAACATAAACCTATAACCTAAATAACAACAGGCTGCAGTAGATCTTGTGAAACAAGTATACTAAAAAATAGCAATGAGTAGTATGGAGGGATCAACAATATGAACATAATGATCCCTACACCACGACGGAAGAGCCTCCACTTTAGTCGCATAGAATAGCGAAGAAGAGGATCTCCTATAGTAAGAAATCGCGTCCAAAGCTCGTCCAGTACAGTGCTTACAATGCAATACGGACCACACAACGGAATACATGAAGGTTGCGACCTTGCTGGTTGTGATAAAGATGACACGATTTTCCCAGTGAAAAAAGATCCTCACATAGAGGAAGATTTCACGTTAAGATCCACAGTAGACAAGAGGGCAAATTACACATGATCTCTGTGAAGATAGAGATGCTATCAACAGAAATGTATTGTGGTTGTTTATCTTAGCAATACCTGCTAAAACAACAGCGCCGGAGGATACGCGTATCCTATCATTCCGTCCTATAGATCAATAGAGCGTTAACAGTATTAGCTCAGAGATCTGGACAAGCCAACACATACGTCTGCAATTGATTAGCAAGCTGTGTCATAAATAAAACATCATTGGACGCTCCCATAGATAGCAAATCTGATTGAATACTTGTTTGTTGAGAGTCCATTCTGACAGCAACAAGCGACCCGTAAGAGAACGGGAGTGTGATAAAACAATCAGACGACCCAGAATATGACGGACCAAAACTGAACTTGGCGTACTATAACCAACAGACGGATTCTTTCCATTAAATTGAATAACGGAAACGAAAGAGTGCCTCCCTGGTTCCGGAGATACGCCACTACTGTCGAATTAAAGGACAGGAATTTGGGCATGCGTTTCTGAATAATGTTCATGCAATGACATAAAGCAAGCCTAAAAAACATTATTCCGCAGAAGTTAAACTGATAGCTAAAAGACTGCGGAACCCAAAGACCCTGGCACTTCGAATCCGTAGGGATCAGTATATATCCCAATCTGTTTGACTGGCAACCGTCATAACAGCCACACTCGGGTCCGGCAACTGCGGCGGCACTCTCTGAGTCAACCACCGAATGTTTGCCCCAGTCTGAATCTCTTGTAACACTAGATAGACAAGAGAATGTATAAATCGAGCAATTCATGGATTGCCGGAAAGTTGCCGTCGAAGAGAAGCTCCTCCGAGAACGAAGCGACTCTGAGAGAGTTCTTAACCTACTATCCACGCGTGGATGTAGCTAGGGCTGCGTCACGTCTAACCAACTCCAATCAGCCACTGAAGGGCGGAGTTATACGTGAACAAACTACTGCCCTCAAAAGAAATTACATTGAGAATAATATCCCGTAAATCTTTTCTTGAAGACGTAATGATAACGCCTCAGTAAGGCGGATTACGTATAATAAAGCGTCTAAGTTAAGTCTACTATACATAATGTCGTTCCCAACATTGAAATTGGAAAAGACATAAACGGCGAAAAAGAATATATGCAGTCTTTAATCACACCGTCTAGACGCATATGAACTCTCGGTATGCCCTGCTCTGCCAAAATAAACTATTTGTAAAAAAGATAAAATGGCAGAAATGAGCCACGCGGACAAGAAACTAAACTATCATGCTTAGTAGCAGGCTTGTATATATATAAAAATATATAGCGTCGAAAAATAAAACACATGTTGTAATGACAATATTGGACTGCGTCGGTAAGTCAGGGACAAAGTCCCTGTACCGATGGAAAAATCCGAGTCCAATGACGCTATAAGTCTCTTATCCAAGATCGCAGCAATGAAGTCCGAAAAATAATCACTGGAAGAAATGCCAGAAGATATGAAAGGCATCTTCCGATACTACTAAAGGGAAAACTCGAAATCTTTCGAATCCCTTTCGCCATCCTGTCGGACCCTATAAAGCGTTCGGTCGTCCGTAGCTTGATGCAACCGCGGACCGCACCGACCCAGCGCCGTCGGATAATTCCTGATTCGACCGAGAAACTGTCAATTGCTGGGATGCTGCGAAACAACTGTGCTAACTCGGATAGCACGTCCGTCACTGAGGCCTGAGGAGAAGCGGTCTTACGATGCATTGCCGCAGGAAGCTCCGAGATCGTTACCCCGTGCATACTTCCAATATGCGAGCGAACGGAGTGTATAGGCCTCGTGTCCCTTGGCTACCGGATGGCGCGACCTATTCGCTGTGGAATCACTGAATGCCGAAACTGATCGGATACTCGAGGTCACGTAGCCAATGTGCGGTCGTGTGCCCTGCTGTGAGGATGAGGAAGCATTAAAGACAGTCTCTCGGACTGTCAATATAACGGAGCGTCCCGAGCAACGGACATATGCTCCGAATGTAAAATATCTGAACCACAACATGCGGTCCCCTATGTTGTTGGCTTCCTCCGATCTGTCCTCAATCTGCCGTCACTGGGTGAGTACTAAAGTAATTAAAGTGCTCGCATCACCCAAATCTCCTTCCTAGACCGCAACGGACGAACCTGGCAGCCGAACCATTCGATGAATGTACGCTACACCGGGTGAGCTAGCGAATGTCACTCCGTAAGCGATAGACATATTCCATGAGCACTTATTGCCGCTAACTCTTCATTAACTATGACGACAGAGGCACACTTTTGAAAGACATCTCCATAACTCTTCGAACAAGAAACCAGAAATGCTTGGATAGCAAGCATAAAATAATAATATATATAGCGTCGTTCAATAATTCGAAAGTTTGTGTGACATTATTGGACTATGTCGGAACTGAGGGACGATGTCCCTGAACCGAACCAAAAATTTCTAAGTCCACCGACGCTATCAGTTTCTTATCCGGCATCGCAGCATATGTTGTTCCGAAAGGGAAAGCTTGAAATCCTCCGAATCCCTTTCGGTATCCCGTCGGACCGGATGAAACTTTCGGACGTCCGTACCCGCTTCCGCGGAGCGTCCCGACCCAGCATCGTCGGATAAAATATATGCGACAGATTCAGTTGATGCTGGGATGCTGCGATAAACTGTGCTATTAAGGAAAGCACGTCCGTTCCCGAGGCCTGTGCAGTAGCGGACTTACGATGCATTGCCGCTGGAAGCTCCGTGTACGTTGACTCCCGCACACTTCCTATGCGAACGTCCGGAGTCTGCAGGCCTCGAGTCCCCAGCTACCGACCCAGCGCTGTCGGATAATTCTCGATCCGACACCGTTTCTGTCGGCTGCTGGGATGCTGCGATAAGCTGTGCTATGTGCACAAGAATGTCCGGCGTCGAGACCTGCGGAGGCGCAGTCTATCGCTGCTTCGCCGAGGGCAGCTCCGCATCAGATGGCTCCCGCATACTTTTCCTATGCGAACGTCCGGAGTCCATCGGTCTCGAATCCCTGGCTGCCGGATGGTGTGACCTGGTCGCCGAAGAATCCTTGATCGGCGAAGCTGGTAATATATCGGCGGTCACGCAGCCAAGGTGCGGTCGTGTGCGCTCACGAGAAGAGGAAGCCTTAGCAGTCTCAGCGGACTGCCTATACAACGGAGCGTCCCGAGCGACGGACGTATGCTCCGCTAGCGACACATTTGTACCACAACATCTGGGGCCAGATGTTGTTGAACGAGAGAGGGGCCTCTCTCGCTTGCCGTCCGGATGGACCGGAACGAGCTATGAACCGGACTAAAAGGCTTCCTCCGTTCTCCCTCCGATCCGCCGTCACTGGGTGTGCATTAAGTTAATTTTAAAGTGCTCGCATCACCCAAAATTCCTTCTAGACCGCAACGGACGAACCCGGCTGCCGAACCATTCGGTGAATGGACGCTACACCGGGCGAGCTAGCGGACGTCAAAGGCCGTCGAACCTACTAGGGTCCTCTTAGGCGATTGGCGTATTACATGAGCACTTTTCCGCTAGCCCTTCATTAATTGTGACGACAGAGGCACACTGTTGGAAGACATCACAGATACATCACCCTAATCTTGATCGTCTGAAATAGAAATTGATAAAGTAGAGTGACCCTGCGGGGAAAGGACCGGAGTGTCCAAATCCCCAACAACATACCGTGACATACGCTTCCCATATTGTCATCGAAATCATACGATACAAAACAGGAGTTAATGCGAGTACACTGACCACATATAGAATGATAATAAGGTCAGAGGAAGACTTCCTCTTAAAACAATTGATCAATATCCTTTCAATGTGAAAAGAAAACAAGTCCTGGTACTCGCACTAACCCCTGGCAATCAAAATACATAATAATAATATGATCCATTAATATAGAAAAAATAATTGTAATCAAAATATTTTGAAAAAATATTTTTTCAGAATAGCCCAAGTTCCTGAAAAGTAACGTTGAGCCCCAATGGATCCCAAGCCTAAGTGTGGACAAAAATTTTAAAAATATTTTAAACAATTTATTCAACACTTACGAACAATAATAATGTATCTAGTTATGATTAAAATAACATAAAGATATTATTATTTAGAAATCCCCCCCTCACACAGAGGGCTGTTGTAAATGTAAACAATGAGTGTAAAAACACTAAAATAAGACTCCAGGCACCCAGGCCCGAAATCAGTTACCAAAAATACACCATCTGATGCAAAACAGAGACTTCCAGGGAAGAAACTGCAGAACATCAGATGGTAGATGCAGAACACAACGCCTAACCACCCGTAGGTGAAGACGTAAACATGGGGAAAGAACAGAATTCATTCTGTTATTCAGCTAAAACTCCCAAGAAATTTTAGTAATAATAATTACAGAAACTATGCCAAAAGCATGGGAGAATAGCAAGGGGGAACTTAAAGGACAGGGAGAGAGGAAAACACTTGAAAAAACAGTGTAACTAAATAATCAGAATGACAACAAAATGGCTGCTGCCTTGAAAATAGGTAACTTAACATAATTTCATTAAAAAATTTTAAGTTACAGCCCTGATAATATTCTGTCACACATTCTTTTCCTCTCCTCCTTTTCTATCCTCCTTAGAATCACCATTTCACTAATATTTATGTGTCTGGCATCATTTAAACTGAGATTTAAAAGCACAAAGATCAGTCAGATGTTAACTGATGAAGGGCCAAACTTAGAATGATAAATGGCGCCAATTTCGGAACGTCCTTGACACTGCGCATGCGCAGTAGGGGCGAAGTGTGGAGGGCCTTTCAGGACATGTTTTCTTTAGTTTTAGATGCAAATTTTGGGGATTGGGGGGCAAAATTTGTGTTTGGCCCTATATTTTAAGAGTTAGCACCAGCTATGTCTGGGTCATTGGTACAGTATAAAAATATAAAAATTAAATGGTTTATGTCTGATATTTTACTCCAGTTGAAAAAAAATGATACATTTGTCTCTTGAGTACAAGAAGGCTTTGCAATGCTTTTGCATTGCAAAGCCTTCTTGCTCCCAAGAGACGAAATACACCACCCATGCTATTCCGTAGATTATGAGGCCTAAAATATAAACCAAGAACATGAACTTTTGATGGCAAAGAAATAATTACGGAAATAAAAAATAAAATAAAAAAAACGCTCGCCCGCATGCAATTTTACAAATAATGGCCCAAGAAACAGAAAATCTACTTTGTGTGGCCTTACCTCATTTGGTGATGTATACTGGGTATTCTGATAAAGTGTTGACCCACCAAAACTTCCATCAAAAATCTTTATAGGATTCAACACAAATCTTGGACCTGAAAAAAAATGCAATGCCAGATACTTGGTGGTTAAATTTAGGGCTGTCACAATTAATCGACTGTTGATCGGTCACGGCGAAATCGATTAGTATTTTTCGTTGTCGAATAATCGGTAAATTGTATCCCGTTTTAGACATTTAATAATTAAAAAAAAATTTGATGAAAAAACTATTGTTTCTAAAGGTAAAGAGTTAAGAACATCGATGTTAAACCCCAAGACGCTGTTGGAAGCAATAGTCTTCCAGGTACATTCATCAAAGCTTTGATGTTCTGAACTTTTGAACTGTCAGTGTAATAATCAAGACCGGTCGGCAGTTGCGAACTTCGCAACTGCCGACCAGTCTTGATTATTACACCGACAGTTCAAAAGTTCATAACATCAAAGCTTTGAATGCACCTAAAAAGGAGCATCTTCGTTGTTTCCTTGAGGTAGGTCAACTGACTTGAACTTCATTTTTATCGACTTCAAAGAGAGGGAGAGGGGGGGGTCATTTAGGTACGATTAATCGTCGATTATGTGCGACGATTAATCTATTCCTAAATTAAAACATCGTGACAGCCCTAGTTAAATTAACAAGTGCAACGCTGACTGCCCGAAATCAGACAATAGTCCCCAACAGTAAAAGGTGTAACCAAATTTTGCTTTGAATTTCTTTACCACAATCTCAAAAGAATTGCATGCATCAATTTTGTTTTACGTCTGATCACTGGTTAAAATTAGAAACAACATCTTTGAAGTGTCACTGAGATAAGGTGCTAAGAGTACACACAAATACAGTAGAATCCTCTTAATTGAATATCCATTTGCCAGTGAAAATTATTCAATTAACAGGAGTATACAATTAACAGAGATTTGGTCAGTTTCCTGTGTTCTGGAGGTAAACTGAGCATTTATTCTATTATATCTTGTTTGACAGAGCTCACAGAGCTCTGTCAAACAAGATATAATAGAATAAATGCCTGTATTGGATGTAGTGAGGCCAAAAAGGTTGATAAGTAAGAGGAATTTAGTGCATGTCACAGTAATTTTTTCGACATATTACAAAAATTTATATACAATTAACAGGAGTTTACTCTACAACCCATATGCCATTAACAGATCAAATTTGTACTGTAGGTATGGTAAACAGTTTTGTGTTTGAAAATTATATTCAATTAACAGGGATATACATTTAAGAGATATCCAATTAAGTGGGATTCACTGTATAATGTGTACCAATATGACTGAAAAATCCTGTATGCTATGTTATTTATCTTATGCAGCTACACCTCCATACCATACATTATTGAAATCGGAAATATCATTTAGAAGAAGTTCCAGACAGAAAACTAATTACATGCAAATTCCACCAAAAATGGCTGCTAGTCCACCATCTTAATTTTTTTGGGGAAAAAAATTCACGTGCATCAATTTTACATAATGTCTGATCAATACTGAAAATTTGAAACAAAAGTGTCAAGGGATCTCTGAGATACAGGTGGTAACAGGACACACCAACATAATATATACAAATATGACTGAAAAAAGCTTAAAAGTTTGTCTAATTTGCATAATTTATGCATGAGAAAAAAATCTTGTATGATATGTTATTTATCGTATGCTACACCTCCATACCAAAAATAATTGAAATTGGGAATGTCAATTAGAAGTCATAGACAGAAGTCTAATTACAAACAATTTACAACAAAAATGGCCACCAGTCAGCCATCTTGCTTTTAAAAAAAAGAAAAACTGAAGAGCATCAATTATACATAATGTCTGATCATTGCTGAAAATTAGAAACAAAACCGTCAAAGCATTTCTGAGATACAGGTGTAACAGGGCACACCAACATAATATGTACAAATTTGTCTGAAAAAAAATCTTAAGTTCATCAAATTTGCATAATTTACGCATGAGGAAGAAAAACTGTATGATATGTTATTTATCATTTGTTGCTACACCTCCATACTAAAAATGATTGAAATCGGAAATGTCATTTTAAATTCCTAGGCAGAAAACTAATTACATGCAGTTTCCTACAAAAATGGCCGCCAGTCGGCCATCTGGAATTTTTTTTCTAAGAATTGACATACATCAATTTTACATAATGTCTGATCAATGCTGAATATTTGAAACAAAAGTGAGAAAGCGTCTCTGACATACAGGCGGTAACAGGACAGACATATAGACAGACGGATGGATGGAGTGCAATCTATAAGTCCCTGTGACTAATAAAACAGGGTTTCTTCTAGGAATAAATTAGTGGGTCTGGTGGAAGGGGAAAATCACAGACTGCCTGGCATGACTAGGGTTCACACAAAGGAAATTTTAGAATTGAACACTGCAGAAAGGCCATTTCCTTGCATCTGAGATGGCGATTCATGTTTTTGTGAACGATTTTGTGAGAATAATTATGTCGAATCTTCAGGGAAACACCCCAAGCTATTGCTGTTTCTTCGCTACAATCGTCACGTGACATCTTACCTAATCGGCAAATGGTGGAAAATAGAATTAGTTTCCTAATGACACTCGACAATCTTTAGTTGCAGAATGCCAATTCCAGGAACAGTGCTCTTAAAATGTGTCAACTTTGTTGGGAGAATGACTGCATCTTGACTAGAATTTTACGGCATCATGTTGTTTCAACCGGATTTTATACTTCATGTAAATGATCGGTGGGGTATGGATCTAGTCGACGGACCATGAACCATGGAAGCGGAAACCCTGAATAATAACATTTCATATCACAAGCATGCAAAACAAGATAAGCTTATGTTAAAAACATACTCAAATATAAATAACAGCTTAGAGGTAGATACTTCAAGTACAACTACATTTATTTATATATTTATTTATTGGGGTTTAATATATTCAACAGCCAGGGTTACCTTGTGTCAGACCGTTTTACTGATGGAGGAACCCAGATAACCTGGATTGAACCACTGAGCAGTGGTGAGCAACTGTCAGACTCTACAACATACTAATTCCACTCAAGCAGGGTTAGCACTGGTATAAGACAAGTATAACATTGATGTGTAGTATGCCTTAGTACACTGCATCATCATGACCCTATGTGGGTTATCGGGATTAAGTGCCTTTACTATTACAAACTCATGTCAATGTCTCTTCCTGTCACTGAGGACATTATACCAAGTGTCTCCTGTATCTTCAGTTACAAGATTCACATTTTGATACAAGTTCATGTGCAGTGCTGTGAACACAACAGTGATTTCTTTCTCGATCAGACAACAATTTGGCTGCTAAACACTTACACTAGAGTGTCAAGCTTTCATAAATAAAATAGTGCAAGACCGAATCAAGAAAATTAAATGAAAATATGTTTAATGCAATGTTCATATGTTCATGTGTCTTTTTTCGATAGGTGTGATTCTCCAGTGTTGTGATGAGGAAAGTGGACAGAGATTTGCAACCAGATTATGATCTCGTCGTGATTCTCTGGCTGCTTTTGTGATCAAAGTAATGTATATGATTTTTGAGGGCACTGGACTCCATTACTGGACCGCTATCTGTGATTAGCAGTCCAGCAGTAATTAGCTAATTGGTGTGGGGCTGCTAATCACAGACTGAAGTCCAGTTATGAGGCTAAAAGCCACCTGAGATAATAATGTTATTATCAATACTTAGAAATTATAAGAACAATTTTCAACCCTTTTGGATTTATGTTATTTCGTGAAACGAATCAATGTGAAACTCAATTTATTGAGCAATTTAAGGCAAAACACTTTTTTTATCTCAATCAACACCAATGAAAGGTAAAATTGTTAGGGAAATGTAAACAGATTACCAGGAAGACGAAATGATGTCACGTCCAAAACGTCAGCACATGCTAGCCGGTTCGCAGGCATTGACTAAAAATAGCCATTAGTGACTGACTATACTTTACAATCTTTGTTTCAAATTTATTATGCTCCCTTACAGGCTGTGCAAATTAGTACAGTGGAACCCTGTTAATTGAATAACCACTTTGCCACTGAAAATTATTCAATTAACAGGAGTATTCAATTAACAGGGAACATGTCACTTTCCTGTATTCTAGAGATAAATTTAGCATTTATTCTATTATATCTTGTTTGACAGAGCTTTGTCAAACAAGATATAATAGATTAAATGCCTGTATTGAATGTACTAAGGTCAAATAGGTCTAAAAACAAGGGAAAAATGGGGAGAATCTGGATAATTTCTCGACATGCTACAAGATTTTTTATTCAATTAACAGGAGTTTACTCTTTTACCTCTATTCAATTAACAGGACAAATTTGTACTGGAGGTATGGTAAATGGTTTTGTGTTGGGAAATTATATTCAATTAACAGAGTTATTTAGTTAAGAGATATCCAATTAAGTGGGCTCCACTGTATTAACATGAAAGTAGTGCATAATGAATTGATAATGATATATATATCGGTTGAAACAAGCTGTTAATCCCTTTACCCAATGCAGACAATATCAAAATTTATTATTTTAAATCTTGTTTTTTTTTAATTTTAAAACATTTCAACAAAACCATATCATGAGACCCCCTCATTGGATCAAGAGCTCATTCCAATGAGGGGAGCCACATGATAAGGTTTCATTGAAAATTTTTTTTTGTTTTTTCAAGTGCTAAAATTGTATATTATGCAGGCAGATGTGTCCAATTTGTTAGGTAGAGGGTTAACTCTTTACCTAACAAATCACCCCAATCCGCCCGCGTAATATGTAAATTAAGCAGTTGAAAAAATGTTAACTTTCAGCAAATTACAACAAAACTATATCATGTGCCCCCTCTCATTGGAACAAGCTCATCAAGCACGTTCCAATGAGGGGTCACATGATATGGTTTTGTTGAAATATTTTGAAACTTTTGAAAAAATAATATTTAAAATTATAAATTTTGATAACGTCTGCATTCAGGAGAGGGTTAAATGACTAAAGAAAATTTTCATTCTTTTTATGGATAATAAATTTAGTCTGTAATCATTTCTGTGGAAACTTGATTAATACATTTCAAACAAATGATCACACACACATTGGTGAAATGATAGCTTACCTATTTCTGCGAGTTGTCCATCTTCTTCTAATATCTGATAATTTCTGAACCATATTCTGTTGTCTTGTATGGAAAATGATAAAACGTGATCAACAAATGGCTGACTTTTTGGGTGGCAATATGGTGTGCTGAAAATCTAAGGAAACATTTTTAATAAATTTCTGAATACTTGGAATGTTTGATGCTGCTGAATTTGTAACTCCTGCACAGTTGTAATACTTCAAACAAAAAGGGTATATGAACAAGCAGTTCAGATTTCTTTTATTATTGCTCTCACAACCTCACAGATACCATTAACAAAATTGTCTACCCCCCCCCCCCCCACTCTGCCTCCCCACCCCAAATGTCAAGGATCTTAGAAGTCTATTGAAAATTTGGCCCAGTGGTTTATGAGATGGATATTTCAACTTTTTTTCAACCCATTTATTACAGTCAAGCTGCCACCACTCAGGTCCAATCCAAATATAACCCAAACACCACATCTTGAACAAATTTGATTAATAATTTAGCATGGAATATTCAAGCCAATTTTACAGTGCAGTATGTTTCCTTTTGGTGAAAATCTGTTACCTAACCTAACGGCCATATCCAGAATTCATGTCAAATGATGTTGCTGAGGCAAAGAAAAGTTAATATTTTTCAGACAAATTCATGAAGGGTACACTTTATATTCATTCAACAGTGATTTCGTCTGATCACCAATATATGCAATTAACAGGTCAAATTCCTATGAAAAGATCAGAAACAGATCACAGTTTTGGATAGAATTTAGTTCATTATATCCAATCTGATGGAGCTCAGCCTTCTGTTAACACTTTACCTAACATGAAAAGCAGACGACACTCGCAAACAAAATTCTTGAATAACTCATTCTTTTCATTTTTTGACTCAAAAACATAGGTTATGACCCCTCTTTGGAACGAGCTCGACGACCTCGTTCCAAAGAGGAGTCATAACCTATGTTTTTGAGACAAAAAATGAAATGAAAGTGTCAATGACACTGTAGCTCAACTCATTAAGACATGTATATGTACAGTATGTGACACAGCAATGACAAACATCTAGGTAATGACCTGATAACAAAGGTACATATAAAGTATTGTAATGGTCTGTACATAAATACTGACCGTAGCCTGTAACAAATGTATAGGTAAAGTATTGTAAAGGTGGGTGACAGTCAGATGCTAAACTAGAAAAGAAATCTTTGAGTCCCAGAGTGGGTCTGACTGAACCCCAAAATATTTGTTTTCATAGCACAGTGATAACAAAGGCACCCCAAAACACACTCGTTCCTGTCCCAAGGTGAAAACAAAGGTACCCAAGAAGTTTCGTGAAAATCAGTTCATAAATACGAGCTGTATAGAAGTTGTGACAAAAAACTGATTGGACCTAATTTCGGTACAAAATGGCCATTGGCAGCCATCTTGAATTTTGGACTGCATCCAGAAACACTCGTTCTCGTCCAAAGGTGATAACAATGGTACCCAAGAAGTTTTGTGAAGATCGGTTGATAAATACAGCCTCTAGCCCGAGCTGTATTGACATGTGCACTTACAGTGTATAAGTAGCACTGAATAAATCAAAGTTCATCTAATTTGCATAATATTTGCACGAGAAAAAAACCCGTACTATATGTGATGTATTCCATGTTACTAAACATTCATACAAAAATTTATTCAAATCAGAACTTTCATACAGAAGTTCTGTACAAAAGACTGATTGCACTAATTTTGGTACAAAATGGCTGCTGGTGGCCATCTTGAATTTCAGACCACACCCAAAAACACTCGTTCTCATCCCACGGTGATAACAAAGGTACCCAAGAAGTTTCGTAAAGATTGGTTCATAAATACAGCCTCTAGCCTGAGCCGTATAGAAGTTGTGTACAAAAAAACTGATTAGACCTAATTTCGGTACAAAATGGCCACTGGCAGCCATCTTGAATTTTGGACCGCACACAGAAACACTCGTTCTCGTCCCAAGGTGATAACAAAGGTACCCAAGACGTTTCGTGAAGATTGGTTCATAAATATAGACTCTAGCCAGAGCCATATTGACATGTGTACTTACTTTATATAAGTAGCACTGAAAAAATCAAAGTTAATCTAATTTGCATAATTTCTGCACAAGAAAAAACCGCGTATTATATGTGATGTATCCCATGGTACTAAACATTCACACAAATTATTCCAATCAGCGCTTTCATATGGAAGTTCTATGCAAAAATCTGATTGCACCTAATTTTATACAAAATGGCTGCCATCGGCCATCTTGAATTTTGGACCGGACCCAAAAACACTCGTTCTCGTCCCACGGTGATACCAAAGGTACCCAAGAAGTTTCGTAAAAATCGGTTCATAAATACGGCCTCTAGCCTGAGCCGTATTGGCATTTGCACTTACAGTGCTGAAAGTAACACTAAATACATCAAAGTTAGTCTAATTTGCATAATTTACGCACAAGAAAAAAAAACCTATTATATGTGATGTATACCATGGTACTAAACATTCATACAAAAAATTATTCAAATCAGCGCTTTCATATGGAAGTTCTGCGCAAAAATCTGATTGCACCTAATTTTGTACAAAATGGCTGCCAGCGGCCAACTTGAATTTTGGATCGGACCCCAAAACACTCGTTCTCGTCCCACGGTCATAACAAAGGTAACCAAGAAGTTTTGTAAAGATCGGTTCATAAATACGGCCTCTAGCCCGAGCAGTATTGAATTGTTGACGGACAGACGGACAACTGGCCATGGCATAAGCTCAAATTTGGCTTCGCCAAAGTTGAGCTAAAAATAATGAAAATTAATTGCCGAATTTTGTGAATAGCACTGGCCGGTTTTGGCTGTTACATTGAGTAAAGGGTTAACTCTTAAGTCCTCAGATTAATTATATTTTAGTAACTACTCTCTCTCTATACATCGACTCAGATGCAGATGACTTTACAGTGTTTCTACATTATTATTGCCTACCTGTACAGGCAATGATGTGAAAACACTGTCAAGATAAATGCATTCGACAACTAGACTTCTCAAGGAAGAATACACTTGGGAAAACTTTTTCCGAGCATTATAAAAGGGGCAGTTTGTAGCTGTGCAAGGACTTAATGGTTAACTCTTCACCTAAAATAAAGGACAGCGCTATTCACTCAAATCTGGTATCCTCTGGGTACCTCTTTCTGCTTAGGCTTGAGACCTTGATTCAGATTGAGGTTTACAGAGGGTAAACTTAGTGATGCTTCCCTGCTCAGGGGACCTCATTCTGCAGATGACAGTCTGCTTATTTTCAGGTTTGAGCACTGGCAATATCAAAACTGATTATTTAAATTTTTTTAAATTTAAAAAAAAAAAATTAAAAAAATACATTTCATGTGAATTATCCTCGTTGAGCTCGTTCCAACAAGGAGAGGTCACATGATACGATTTTGTTGAAATGTTTTGAAATATTTTTTTTTTAACTGCTTATTTTGTAAATTACAAAGGCAGATGTTGCTGATTCATTAGGTAGGGGTTAAGAGGGTTTTGAGAACACTGTAATGATAATTTTGGGCAGAAATCAAATTGAATTACCAGGATTATTTCAAAGCTTCTTAGAGCCCAACTCAAATAGTCATTCCAATTTTGTTACTTTTTAAATTTTTGCTTCAAAAACAATATATGACTCCTTGTTAGATTGAACTCATCAAGCTCACTCTAATGAGAGGTAAAGCATAAAAGACAACATTATAAGTTATTGTGATGAATTGACGGTAACGTGGTCTGAGGTTTGCGGCTTGGAGTTGAACGTCTCGATTGAACATACGCTCCGAGCTGCACACCTCAGACCATGTTACCGTCAATTCATCACAATAATGTCTTTGTTCCAATAGACACTACTCATAGCCCAAAACCTATATCATGAAACACGAGAGGCTTATTTACTAAACTTCTGATTGTTAAAAGTTGCCTTGTTCAAGGCATGTTTTAACGACCACAGGTTTAGTAAATACACCTCTCGTGTATCCACTGCCGAACTGGATAAATAATCAATAAACCTGATAAACTCTTTCCATCTTAGTTCAAATCGTAAATCAATTTGTAATTTAAACAACACTTCATCCAGAACACTGTCTGCTGCACACGTGAAACATCCAGAAAAATTAAGCGGCTTGCTAGTCACTCCATTGATGAAGCAGTTTCGAAACGGACATCATTGCAAATATTTCGAGTTGTGACGTCAGACGGTAACATTTGCCACTTGAGCCGTAAACATAGAATATACTAAGCAAGCTCTTGCCCAATCAGAGGAGGGGAATTTTAGTCTTATTGGAAAATAATGAATTAAATACTTCATTATTTATGCCAAACAGTGTTTGTAAGACAATATAAGTTATCTCTGTCAATATGTATGGCATATGGAGATTTAATACCTGGATGTCAGCTTTTAAACACTGCGCCACAGGCAAGGAATTTAAATGAGAGATCCAGGTATTAAATCTCCATACACCATACATGTTGACGGAGATAAGATTTTTGTCCCGTTTGAAACACAATAGAAACATGGTGGAGAAAGATGTGTGGACGCGTTTCTCACACTCCGCAATCAGTCAGACCAAATTCGTGAATAATAGTTTTGTTTTTACACACGCAGAAGACAACAGATAGAGTTACATCCCTTGGGTCATTAAGGAAATGAGTAAACAGTATTTTGTTGACATATCGTCCCTAGAGTTCCATTGTGTTCTATGTGCCTACTGGCACATAGAACACATTGGAACTCAGGGGGATGATATTTGCTCTTCTTTTATTTTTCTCAAGTTGTTTCATTTTATTATTCAACTATTTAATTTATAACAGCAAAATATGATCGAATTGTCGGAAATCTGATGATATTTGTGACTATTTTCAGTTTTTTTTGTTCGATTTTTATATCGAGGTGTGCAGAAGTGAAACGCTTTCATTTAAACCATATACCCCCCGACGTTTCGCATGCCAATATACACTCTCATATACCTTGGATGTTGGGTGCACCCTTTGCCATGGCTATTTGCCTAAGGCATTCTGGCCAATCAAAAGACAGAATTTATCGGGATATAGGGTCAAAGAGAGTTTAATAATTTTCTGACAAATTTATGAAATGTGCACCACATTATGCTTATTTCTGTCAATATAAATCGATTAGCAAGGTCAAACCTCAGTGCTAAGGAAAAAAAACTCAATATAAATTATTTCATTAATCCCTTAAATAGTGCTGGCGGATATTCCTGTCAAGGACATGATTTCTCTTGCAAATGAAATAAGTAAGGGAAATAATCAAAGCCTGAAGTTCTAGCTGGACTGAGTGACCAAGTGACTGAATCACATTTACCGGTATATTGTAGAAAACCATAAGGAAAAAAAAACATTTGTATAAAATTTCATATTATGATAAAATATTAAATTTACTGTCAAACATAGCATATTTGTACTACCTGTATGAACAACTCCCTTAATATACTCCACTGTGGATGTGTATCAAAAGTCTGAAAAATGTTTAATAAAAATTAAGAAAAAAAATTTCAAGTTTTTTTTCTCTGAATAAGATTAATCAGAAATGTAAGTTGAAAAAGGAGCAACATCATTTTGCATTCGTGCTTCTATCAAATAATAATGTATTAGCCCTTAAAGGCCTATTTCAAAGTTTTACGACTTCAGAAAAGGTGCCCTCAACACACCATTATGAGGAAATCCTGCTAACAATAGACAAATTACATTGGCAGTGGTTTCTAGTCAAGTCATGTTTACCTAAACAGACAGCCAAGACTTGATTAGAAATCACTGCTAAGCTACTGGATGTGTACAGACTGTGGTGAGGTGTGAATTCAAGACGTTTTCCAGGCCTTTAAGGGTTAAAAGCAAGGCTAGACCATTGCAATATATAACATCTGATACATGTCTTGCACACTTTAGAATTAATTAAATGGAAATATAAATGGGCCCTGTCAATTGGAAATCTTGCTAGATGAAGAGTTAACTGCTAAAGTGCTGAAAGACCCATATTTGGGCTTCACCCTGAAAACAGGTACCCAGACTTAACCCTTTACCCAACACAGACAATATCAAAATTTATTATTTTAAATATTTTTAAAAATTTTTCAACAAAACCATATCATGTTACCCTTCACTGGAACGAGCTCGATGAGCTCGTTCCAAGGAAGGGTCACATGATATGGTTTTGTTGAAAAGTTTTGGGAAATAATATTTTTTCAGCTGCTGAATTGCATATTATGCGGGCGGATGTGGCCGATTCGTTGGGTAAAGGGTTAAAGGCTTCATACTTGGAGGATGTGCTTCAAATTATCTTTGAAGTGAAATTATTTAGTGTGTAAAGATTTGTCTAGTTACAATTTCTGGGAAGAGTGCCTGCACCCTCCCATAAATTGTAACAATCTAAAGACATGTGAACAAATTTTGATGACCAAAAATAATTTATGCACTCTTCTAGTTCAACAGTCTTCTTGACACAAATAAATTTGGAGTTTTCGTGACCGGTTAAACGTGCCCTAAAACTGTGGTTAAATGGTTAATTGTGGTCAATTCTGAAGTATGTGTGAAGACAGTTAAGTAAAAGACAAATTGCGAAATATCAATGATAATCAACATAAACACGTCTTTTTTTTATATTTCTAGCAATGCACCTGGTCATGACGTAACGCATGTGTTGAATTTTGGCATATTTTAAAGTAGTCTAAACTGGCCTGTCATACCTGTTCATTAACCCTTTACCCAACGCAGACGATATCATAATTTATTATTTTAAATATAATTTTTTTTAATTTTTAAAAATTTCAACAAAATCATATCATGTGACCCCTCACTGGAGCAATCTCATTCCAAAGAGGGGGTCACATGATATGGTTTTGTTGAAATGTTTTGAAAAATAGTAATTTTTCAGCTGCTGAATTTGCATATTACGCGGGTGGATGTGACTGATTCATTGGGTAAAGGGTTAAAATATCAAAAAAGATTTGTTTCTATATATCAGCTTTCGAATAAACAACTATCATTTATCAACTCTCCATTCCAACGGAGTTGTTTTTTATTATGGAGAGACGAACAGTGGCAAGCTTCAACCATGTCTGTTTGGGTTTCAGAAAATTTGCCATTGGTTCTAGCATGTTATGTGTATTACTTAAGCGAGCCAGTGGTAAATATTCTGAAACACAAAACAAACAGCTGAAGCTTCCCAATAATTCATCGATTTGAAAGAAAGAACATCTCCATTTGAATCAAAAATTAATAAATGAAAGATCTTTTACTCCAAAGTTGATAAATAGAAATGAATCTCTCTCTCAGTATTATAATGCCCAGGTATGGCACACTGCACTAGTACAGACAATAAGTTGAGGCAGGTGTTTCAAATTGGCAGCATAGTTTCTCCACTAAATAAGTTGCTGGCAAGGCTGGAATGAAATGAAATGATTTAGCCAAACACACCAACAATTTAGGTACCAGTACATTTAACACATTAATAATTTAGGTACATTTAACAATGTTGATCAGTATGCAGAGCATGTACAGTACAGTCGCCGTGGATTGGCCATGATGTCCACGCATGCGTTTAGCAGGTAATAAAAATCACCATCAGCAAAATTTTAATTAATGAAGCACCGGGTTGTACCCGGTGCTTCATTAAATAAATTTTTGATAATTATTCTTATAATTAGTATTCGAAGTCGAATATTATTGCATCCGTGGAAATATTGCCCACCCGTGAAAAGTGACCAGTGCACGACGGCTGCTGTACTGGATAACAACAATGTAGTCATGCCATCAGTTTACATCACCGACCAGGAGCCTTTGATCTCAGATCTGTTTGAAGTTAGTTCCAGTGGCAGCTGCATTGCAACTTGCTACATTGAAGCGACGTATATATTCTCCACTAATTTAACACCCAACAATCAGTGTCTGACTGTTAGAATACCTGTAACTTACTGTTGTTAAGGTGTTTATAACCAGTTAATGAGTGGTCATGGGTTTTATGACCGGACACACAAGTGAAGGTGGTTAATCGGTTAACTATTTCAGCCCTATCTTGGCTGGCAGTAATACATGTTTTCAAAACAACAGGCTTAGTTTAAACAAAAATACATGATATAACATATGTATTCTAAAACTAAGCAATCAAGCAAATGCTCCGAGATTGAAAAATACCCCATCCCACAAAGAAGCGAGGCAAAATTTTTCTGACAAAAATTAAAGGTATTTTGAGCACAATTTCTGCTTTTATACAAGATACCAAATTTTCAAGAAAAAGGGACATAACTCCCCCAGAAATCGATGAAATTGAGTGAATATCGATCTTCTTACAATGTATGTCCATAAGTTTCATGGAAAGAAGATTATATTTGTCCAAGTTATCGCATTTGCAGTTATTATGAAACACCAAATTTCCAACACAAAGGGGCATAATTCTTACAAAAATCAACGAAGTTGGTTGAACGTCAAACAAGATCTTCTCACAATACATGTCTATAGCATGTTTCATGAAAATCTGATTGCTTTTCTTCAAGGTATTGTGTTAGCAAAATGTGTGCACAGACAAATGGACTCTTGAGAGTCCTTTCCAACAATGTGACACATAATAACATTTCCTTAGTTTAATTCTATGCATGCTGCTGGTGGATATTTCTGCCATGTGTTTTTGGTAACAGTGTTGTCATATGATAAACACAATATGAAATTTGTGATTTGGTCACTCGATATTTATGAAACTCGTCAACGAATTATCTGTTTTGCCTCGCAAGAGGCACTGCAAAGGGGAAAATTCTTTGACTTGTTTCATAAATATCGAGTGACCAAAACACTCATTCCATATCCTCTATTTACAATTTGAAGAGCCATGAGATTCAATGCAATTCAAAATCCAATGCCTGATTTGAATCTGGATTCGATTCAAAATTTGTGATTTGGAAGGCCCTATTCCCTATCTCTAACTGCAAAAATAAAAATTGCTTGGTTTCTTGCCTGTATTATAAAGTGTGCAAAATTTGACGAGACCGCTCTTTTCGTTTGCGTGGAGGTTATGCAAATTTAAATCTATGCAAACGGATGACCGGTTAGCCAAAAGTTGCATACTGAATGGTAAAGTCGGAGTCACTTAACTGGTAAAGTGCTAAATGTTTTCTCAGCCTCAAGATTTGTTCACACATTCTGTCTTGTTACAATTCATGGGAGAGTGCCAATAGGCACTCTCCCATGAATTGTAACAATGCAAATCAACGGAGATGAAGTAAGTAATTTTACTTACAAGATAATATGAAGGACATCTACAGAATATGAAGCCTTTAACTTTAGGTACCAGTGCAGTTCAGAATAAAGCTCAACTAGAGGTACTGTGAGCAAACTCACAAAGTGATACACCCCCCCCCCCCCCCACGCCTGT
This sequence comes from Pictodentalium vernedei, assembly GCA_031216915.1. Classification (NCBI taxonomy): domain Eukaryota; kingdom Metazoa; phylum Mollusca; class Scaphopoda; order Dentaliida; family Dentaliidae; genus Pictodentalium; species Pictodentalium vernedei. The sequence goes on along the minus strand of CM062293.1, from coordinate 447,201,488 downwards.
CAGAACGGAATTATATTGCTTCATGCACATCTTCATATGGAGTTCTTCCATTGAGTAAAGTTTCGTGAAAATTCTTCAAATGGTTTAGGAAGAGTTGCGCTTATAAGGATGGACAGATGGACGGACGGAGGGACGGATGGACAGACGGACGGATGGACGGACGGACGGACAGGGTGATTCCTATATACCCCCCAAACTTTGTTTGCGGGGGGTATAAATATGGGCTTCTAGCACTCTACCAGTTAAGCAGCCTTTCTTGTGACTTGATAGATTTTTAGACGTGAGAGGCTATATATATTTCAATTCCATGCAATATATGAATACTTATTAATGATAAAAAAGCAGTTTACCAAGAATTTTTACATAGCGGAGTACTCGGTTAGCCATATCAAACCCACGTGAATGGTCAGTCGGTTAGAGTCATTTTTGAAATATTGCACACTGATTATATGGTACATCCAACTAACCTTGTCAAATGAGAGTAATGGTCTTGATCCTTTCAAACAATTGCCAGTCATCTTCAGCTCTGACATGGTGTGAACTAAAAGAAAATATCACCTGCATAAAACATCTCTTCAGTTAACCCTTTCACTATCATGAAATGATTATGACACTTTCAAATTAACCCTCGACACACTGATATCAAAAAAACTAATTTTTTTTATAGTGCAACAAGGAATTTAAACAATTCAGTTTTGTTTGACACAGCTCAGAAATTTTGATTTTTGACATCAATATGCAGAGGCATAATTCTCTTAAATAAACAATTACAATTTTTGAATCAAACAAAATGTTGACCTATTGCTGGAATGAGCTTATCCCAATGAGTTGTCATCAGCTACATTTATAAGGCAAGAACTGTAAAAACACATCAATGACAGAAATTGAGTGGAGATTTTGGCATATAGCATTGGGCATATCTGGCTACATTATGGCAAAAATCAAAGGAAAAAATCTTATCTTAATGTAACTTAACACTTTACCTAACACAAAAAACAGACAACACTTGCAAATAAAATTCTTGAAGCACTAATTTTTTTGATTTTTTTGTGTCAAAAACATAGCTTATGACCCCTCAATGGAACGAGCTCGGTGAGCTTGTTCCAATGAGGGGATCATACGCTATGTTTTTGTGACAAAAAATGAAAAAGTAAGAAAAATTGAATGGTGAATTTTGTGAATGGCGCTGGCCAGTTTTGGTCATTATGTTGGGTAAAGGGTTGTTAATACATGTATTTTCTGCAGGCCTGTAGGTTTGAGGTGGGCGATTGCCATTGTTCTTTATGAGCTTCCTGATGTGAAAGTAAGAAGAATGGTGAATGCTCACCAAGAAAATCATTTACAAACTAAGATGTTCAAAAATCTGTGTCTGCACAATAAATCTAATCTTTTGTAACCCCTGAGGAATAGGGCAATTTTCTAGACTTTCTGATACACTGCAACCTGACAGGCTAGTGGATTAGCAGTAATTTCTAGTTGAGTCTTCGCTGCCTCTAGAGGCATCCATTACTTGATAGGAAACCACTGCTTAGGCAATCTGAGTATTGTCTCCAGGACCTGATTCTATACTTAGGGGATAACTATGTTGTATTTGATTGTTTGGGGCCGTAAACGATGGTTTTACTGTCGCAAATTGAGTTTTGCCGGCGACGCGTTAGCGGAGCCGGTAAAACGGATATTTGCGACAGTAAAACCATCGTTTACGGCCCCAAACAATCAAATACAACATAGTTATCCCCATTCTAATATAATTCGGCTGAAAACAGAGATAGATTTGATCTCCCAACTATAAAACAACGCCTTGTTGAAGACAACATTGTCAACAATTTAAAACTAAAAATACAGACTTCGTGACGTCATTTGGGAGTTCCGAACCAAATCACGAAATATATTTTATGCTGCCACATTACAAATAATTCCAAACGTTTTAGTCATTTTATCACCAATAACAAAATATATTTATATTTGTACTGACAACATTTATCATGTTTAAATGTTTGTGACAATCTGAAAACAAAATACGCCGGCCGCTTTCTCTGTTTAAAGTTTAGAGTTCACCTTGTGATGTTTCAACTTTCAGTCGGCGTCGGAAAGCACCCGAGCATTTACCATTAACGTTAAAAAATTTGAGATCTTTGATTGGAAGCCCTTGTTTAACCGTAATAATTACTTATGGTTACAGAACAGTTGTTCATTTCAAACTGTTTCTAGGAAGTTATGTCCTGTGGAATTGGGCTACTGGTACTGACATAATTGTTGCAGAACGAATAGTTCACCTCTCTCACTCGGTGGTGAATGCGTTTCTCTGTAGCTGTACATACATGTGGTGCCACGAACGCAGGTAACAGATTAGAAAATGAAAGGACCGCTTGCACTTGAAGTCGATGTTATAACATCGCTAGCGGATCTGTCAGAAATATTTGGCCTTGAACAATTAAAATTATTATTGCCAGTTGTCGAAATTTTGGTTTTCTATTTCGCACACAGCGTCGATAAATTCTTCATCGTACGAAAAATGGCTATTTATAAATTATATTTTCATATCGCTTACTGGTTCCACACGGTTTCCGTGAAGACCGTCGAAATCAGTTTTTTAACACTCATTTCATTACTCAGCAGTCTCTGCCAAACCCCTATTCCACAATAATATTAAACTTTCCAACTTCATCCATATTAAATACAGTTAATTACAAAAAAGATAGAGAACGTTTTTTACAGCAAGTCAGCGCGTTCACAGCGTTTGTTTACAATGGATACGGTAGTCAATGACTCCAAATGCAACGAAAATAGAACGCCCACGAATACATCTTGACTTCCTGAAATAGTTTTCGACAACATAAAATTTGCGACAGGTTACGCTGATTTTACTGTCGCAAATTTTTATTGATTAACCAATCAAATTTCGAGATTTATAGTAATTGTATTAGAATGACCCTTTACCCAACATAATATTTTGTTTCAAAAGCATAGCTTACCCCTCCAAGGAACAAGCTTGTTGAGATCATTCAAATGAGGGGCCATGAGCTATATTTTTGATGCAGAAACTAAAAAACATTTAGTTATTCAAGAATTTTGTTTACAAGCGTCGTCTGCTTTTTGTGTTAGGTAAAGGGTTAAAATACATGTTCTGAGACCACATAGAATACAGACAATATGATGTTCACACCATGGGGGGAATCTGGATTATGCATGATAACATCATGTAAGAATGCATCTGGTTGTGGACGTTACATGCCTGAGTGATGGTCTAGTGTGAATGAAATGCTTTGACACAAAACTATATCAACTAAGAAAGTTATCAGAATTCAAAACTTTCCTACCACCGGCCGAACCCCTGGTTGCCCCATGATGGCCTCATTTATTTTCCCCTGGTGGAAACACTGGTTTAAACCCTTTACCCAAGGTGGAATAGCAAAATTTATAATTTTAATTTTTTTTTCAAATTTTTCAAAATATTCAACAAAACCATATTAAGTGCCACCTCAATGGAATGAGCTTGACAAGGTCATTCCAAGGAGGGATCACATGATATGGTTTTGTTGAAAATGTTTGAAATTTTTTTTGTTTTCGACAGCACAATTTGTATATTACGTGGACGGATATGGCCAATTCATTACATAAAGGGTTAAAAAGGGAATAAACTGAAAGAAACTTACCATTTTCAACTAAGAACTTTGCAGAAGGTCCTTGAGGTGTGTTGCTAAACCTACAAAAATAATATCACATAATAATTTGTTCCAAACAATTTTCAAAATAGTGTGAAAAGCAAGATTTTGAATTTAAAGCATTTTTGAGTTTAGAATTATCTATATATCCTGAAAGTAGGGACCTGCGAGCCGGGGATAAAACTTCGAGCCGAATCTCGAGCCGAATCATCCCTCTGGTATCGAGTCGAGTCGAATCTCGAACCTTGAAACCGGCGCGACGGCGACATTAGTGCTTCCATAGTCTGCAATACCGGTACTCTGCATGCTGGATGAGTTCAGAATCAATTGGTCTGGAATCGAGTATTCTCGCACTGCGAGAATACTCGATTCCAGACCAATTGATTCTGAACTCATAGACTCGCAGTTTTATTCTACCCACTTGGTGGTCGTGGCTCGTGCTCAGCCTCATCAGCACCAAATACCATTATTATAAAAGCAAACAAGGCATGTCGGAAAATATGATAAAAAATCTCAAACTCAATGTCTCGCGAAACACAGTATCGCGCACTAATAGTGAAGATAGACATACAATATTCTCAAAAACCCGGGGACGAATATTCCCGGGGACGAATCTTCCCTGACCTTCAGAGATCGTACGGTAGCCCGGGGGTTTAATAATCAACAAAATTGGAGAGCTAATACGTTCAGAGAGCGATTTATTACACTATCGTTAGCGTATGACGGCGTGTTCTTGATGCGAGCGAGTGCACATATAATTCGCCGTTTGAACAGAGGTCGGTTCGAAAAATACGAATCGGACGGTGAGGTATCGAGTCGAATCGAATCTCGGCGATGGGTTCGAGTCGAGCCGAATCTCGAACGGTTCGCAGGTCCCTACCTGAAAGGTATGATATGATAAGAAAATACTGGCTGGGCACATATCAAGTCATGACCAATTTGATCAATATTAGTTACATGGTGTTTCAGCAGGGTGTACGGGACTGTACTGCCCTTCTGACATCCTCAGGAAATACAGATCTCAAAAGGGTAGTACGGTCCCGTACACCCTGCTGAAACACTGTGTGACATATTTATTACCCAACCCCTTCGGTGTGTTGAGTTTTGTTTTGTTATATAATGCACAAACGGCATTCCAGTGACGAAAACCTTGATAAAACAAATTGAGAAACTGAAAGAAAACGTTTCTTTATTATTCAACAAGAACGCTAAAAGTTCGGAAAGGAATAGTTGAAATCTAAAACAACTTGAACATGTCAACCGATAAACTGGAAAGGAATAGTTCAAGCCTGAAATAACCTGAACATGTCAACCGGTAAACTGCAACAGTCTATTTCTGCTGAAAAATGATTTGGATAAGCAGACGAAATATTTTTATTTGATTTGGAGTTATTTCCCGTCGACTGAACTCAACGATTTGGGAGTCTTCTATTCAAGGACATTAATAAGTTTTACAGAAGAGACAATTCATATAATGATATTGCATGTTTTTACAATCCGCAACGATCTGTAGTGTAGAAACACCACAACACAATCCTTCTTCTCGACAGTACAATCGGACATTGGCGGTATGTACATGTTTTATTTCAAGTTTCGGAATATTCTCATGAAACAATATTGTTCTCATTTTGTTTGTGAGTCTGAATGTTTGAGGCGATGGGTGAAAGGGAAATCGGCGAAGTGTAGAATAGAATGTCTGTATACCCCATTTAGATGTCATGTGATATTCTCATCAAATACCCGTTGAACTTCGTAGACCCCATTGGAGTTATATGTACCACACTGGCTGCATTGGTTACTGACCAATCAGGAAGCTTGTATAATTTTAAAAGGGTAATAATATATATTATTACCATTATGCTTATGTACAAAATGTTGTACAGTGGAGCCCACTTAACTGGATATCTCTTAACTGAATATCCCTGCTAATTAAATATAATTTCCCAACACAAAACCATTTACCATACCTCCAGTACAAATTTGACCTGTTAATAGAATAAATGAAAGTGTCAATGACACTGTAGCTCAACTTGTGTAAGACATGTACATGTATAGTATGTGACACAGCAATGACACAATCTAGGTAATGACCTGATAACAAAGGTACATGTAAAGTATTGTAAAGGTCTGTACATAAATACTGACCGTAGCCTGTAACAAATGTACAGGTAAAGTATTGTAAAGGTGGTTGACAGTTAGATGCTAAACTAGAAAAGAAATCTCCATGGGGTTAATGTTACAATGGGGATCCTTGTATGGTGCACCATAAGCCAAATGTTAGCAATTGTTTTGGCCTGTTTGATTCAAATCCTTCTACGGTTGATTCCTACTAATTAACAAATAATTGTCCCGTCCTTCTTAAAATATAGGTATTTGAATTTTTTATCTTTTGCTGAAAGGGTTCCCACGGGTTAGGAGGTTTTATTTTTCTCATTAGAAATAGAAAATCGGGCTGTGCTAATAATGTTTACCCTCCCCAAACAACACCAAATATTAACACAGGAACTTGGCTTCAACACAATTGAATATACACATACTAGGGATGCTGAATTCAAGAAAAATTATTTTGTTTGGTGTTTTTGGAAAAGATTTTTAATTATCTCCCTTTTTGAGTCCCCGAGTGGGACTGACAAAACCCAAAAATATTTGTTCTCATACCACAGTGATAACAAATGCACCCAATAAATTTATAGCAAACATGACTGACATAAAAAATCTTCTTTACAGGTTCTGTACAAAAAATGTAATACACACAATTCCCATAAATATGACTGCCGACAGGCATTTTGAATTTTTGCCTGAGCCCAAAAGCACTTGTTACCATCCCATGATGATAACAAACGTAGTCCTAGAAGTTCTGTACAAAAAACTGAAAATTTTGGTATAAAATGGCCGCTGGCAGCCATCTTGAATTTTGGACCGCACCCCAAAACATTTGTTCTCATCCCAAGGTGAAAACAAAGGTACCCAAGAAGTTTGAGAAGATCGGTTCATAAATACAGCCCCTAGCCCGAGCTGTATTGACATGTGTACTTACTGTATAAAAGTAGCACTGAATAAATCAAAGTTCATCTAATTTGCATAATTTCTGCACGAGAAAAAAAACATATTATATGTGATGTATTCCATGTTAATAAACATTCATACAAAAATTTATTCAAATCAGAACTTTCATATAGAAGTTCTGTACAAAACCTGATTGCACTAATTTTGGTACAAAATGGCTGCTGGCCATCTTGAATTTCGGACTGCATCCACAAACACTTGTTCTCGTCCCACGGTGATAACAAAGGTACCCAAGAACTTTCGTAAAGATTGGTTCATAAACACGGCCTCTAGCCTGAGCCGTATAGAAGTTCTGTACAAAAAACTGATTGTACCTAATTTTGGTACAAAATGGACACCACCAGCCATCTTGAATTTCGGACCGCACCCAAAAACACTTGTTCTTGTCCCAAGATGATAATAACAAAGGTACCCAAGAAGTTTTGTGAAGATCGGTTCATAAATACAGCCCCTCACCCGAGCCGTATTGACATGTGTACTTACTGTGTATAAGTAGCACTGAATAAATCAAAGTTCATCTAATTTGCATAACTTCTGCATGAGAAAAAAACCTGTATTATATATGATGTATTCCATGTTACTAAACATTCATACAAAAATTTATTCAAATCAGAACTCTCATACAGAAGTTCTGTACAAAAATCTGATTGCACTAATTTCGGTACAAAATGGCTGCTGGTGGCCATTTCGAAGTTCGGACTGCACCCAAAAACACTCGTTCTTGTCCCACGCTGATAACAAAGGTACCCAAGAAGTTTCGTAAAGATTGGTTCAGAAATACGGCCTCTAGCCCAAGCCATATTGAATTGTTGATAGACAGATGGACAGACAGACAATGGGCCATGGCATAACCTCAAAATTGACTACATCAAAGTTGAGCTAAAAATCTTGTAAAATGTCAAGAAATTACCTTAACACTCTCCAGTTTTCCTTTGTTTGTAGACCTATTTGGCCTCGGTACATCCAATACAGGCATTTAATCTATTAAATCTTGTTTGACAGAGCTCATGGAGAAAACAAATTCCAGGACTTTCAAGGACTTTTACCAAGCATCTTCCCGAACCTTCTGATAATATAATTCTGGCCCTATTTCATACTTGCATGCCTGTTTATAACATAATATTTGGCTACATGTGTTGCCAATGCCGAAGTTTGTTTTACAAAGTCCACATCAGGCTTCATTTACACATGGCACCATTTCTAGCCATGCTTTATATTTTTTTATTTGCAGCCATTCTGCATTGAATTTACATTTTCCGGCATAGCTGTACAATAACTGCACCCAGTAACACAAATGTATTGATAGTTAATATACCAATAACATGATTTTGGAGGGCGTTACGGTTTATTAGCAGCCCGACAGGAATGATTAACAGCCAGAGGGTCCATTAACAGCCCGAGACGAAAAATAAACAGGGTCATCCAACAAAATCTTGTTACTACTATTATTACCACTTCTAAAATGGTTAAATCCAAAGATTCTTCATCGAGTTCATTTGACTGACTTGACATTTTCGAGTTTTTCAATCTGATATTTATCGACAACTTGGCACAAGACAAAAGTCAAAACACGAGTGTCGTCTGTTTTTTTATAAACAAAACGTCACGTGCTCATTTAAATATTCATTTAAATACTCATTTGAATGTATTTTGTTCGCCTCGAAAATATGACATGAAAGACTGGCCTTCTCCTGAAAACTTTACAACCCAAAACTTGTAATGAGTTATTTACACTCACCTGAACTCTTTCCAAATCTATCAATTCATGACCAAATGGTGAAAGTTCACAAATGTGTGATATTCATTACATTTATACGTGTGTTTGAAACTTCAATCGGAGCCGAGGCATTTTCGAAATATTTATCTGGAGGCGGGCCGTTAACCAGGTTAACACACAACTTCCGGTTTGAGACTGCGCATTATACACTTTTACCGTAAAGGTAAAATCGTTTTAATCTGCTAGAGAATGCCCTGTGAAGTGGTAATAATTATGTGTAAAGGTTTTCTTTTGTTGACACAGTTTGATAACAGAAAACAGGTCACATTATCAGAGAGAATAAATGCTGCCACCTGATTAGCTAATGCAACAAATGTTGCATGAGAGCAGAGCTCTGATTGGACAGTATTTGTGTTATATGGGAAAAGTTATTTATATTGTGCAAGTGGTCATGTAATGGGCCGAATAATACTGGGAATACTCGATGTATGATTAAGGATTATGATTATTTATGAATAGCTGTCTCAAAATCACATAGAACAGTATACAGATTTGGATATAGTCCAAGCATCTGACACTTATTTAATGCAGCAGCAAGAAGCTCCTCAAATGAAGATTCTTCCTTAGAAGGAAGAAAGGCATACACACGTTAAAGCAACATTGTTCTTCTTGGCACAGATTACAAACAAGTTCTTGAAAACTTTCAGATAAAAACCAACAGTACCATCGAAGAACCACTTATATGCCTCACAAAGAAATTGTCGACCGTCATCTGTTCCAAAAGCTAGAATTCTTTGGTCGTTGTTAAACTGTTTACTTTAACATGAAAGAGGCCAGTAATGTGAGTATGCTTTACAAGTCTTCACTATCTTACTGGAACAAATCTTACAGGTGATCGCTTATGAAAGCTGCCGTACATAAGCCAACTATGAAGCCATTTCAGTAATTATGCTTTACTGGGCATAACAAGATGAAACTGTTTGTTTTAACATGATCGCTGCCAGTAATGTAAATATGCTCTAGTAGGCTTCACTATACTATCTTACCGGGGCAAATGTCCCGACTTAATTTTAGCAACCGGGGCAAATATCCGTTCTGCTAACGGGCCGATGTCCGTGGGGCAGTCTTCCATATCCCAAATATTCCAGTTAACTAAATACTTTTGCTGGCAGAAAAAAATTCCTGTAATGAGTTTATATTGCACTGTCTATGCTACGTGGTTGCTTCAGTTATTTGTGCACCCTAGCTCAAACTGATGTCCAATCTATACTGTCAAAAAAGGAACAATAACCCTTACCCACTGAACAGGATATAAAAGTCTATAAGATTCACCTATTTCTAATATGTGAATCTATTGTTAGTGTTATTTTTTATTTTTTTTATTTCATTGATTTTTGTCCGCCTGACTGTGAAAACCGCTTGTATGATTTTGCTGAAATTTGGGACATCTTTTGAGCTTCATGCAAAGTTTCTCACCTGTGTCATGGCATGTCTGAAGTTTTTCTTTTTCTGCCAAAGCCATGTAAAATGTAGTCAAAATGTCACCTTTTGCTCCAATTTTCAAAAACCTCTGGATGATTTGGCCGAAACTTTCCTAATATTTGAAGCATAACCAACTGCATCTTCCTGCAGAGGCGGTACTACCCACATTGACACTATTTTGCCACAACCTTACCCCGAAGATGCATTTTCGGCGAAAATGGCCAACTTTCACATGTGATTTCTCAGCACTGCAGCCACATTTTCTCAAAACATGTCCCATGAGAAGATTGGGTATTCATCCAAGAACAATTTTGCTGTTAAATGTTTTATTCAAAGTTTTAACCATCACCCAGTTTTCAGGCCTTGAATTGAAGTACCCTCAAATTCTTCATAAAATGGGCTCATTTTGAGTTCACTTTTCTCATACTTTGGAATGGAATATCGAAAAATGAATTGCATGTTCATATTCATAACTGACCGAGCAGTGGCCTTTCGGTCCTACATAAAGCTGCAAATAGTTAACTGGTAGAGTGCTAAGTTTTTTGAGGTGTTAAAATTTTGTTCACATGTTATTGCCTTGCTACAATTTATGGGAGAGTGCCTATAGGCACTCTCCTATAAATTGTAGCAGGGCAATTCCATCCAGACTAAATAATATCACATCAAGAATTAATTGATGCACATCCACAGAATATCAAGCCTTTAAGTCGTGGTACCTGCACTTCAGGATAAAGCCCAAAAATGGGCTTCCAGCACTCTACCAGTTAAGGTTGAATAGTTCATCAAATCAACAGATATAATGCCAAACTCGGTCGGTGACAGGTAAATAATGAATTGAAAAGTCATTGCATTGGGAATAAAGTAAGGATGAATCGTCCCCTCGGTTTCCGCGTGATTGAAGGTGTGAAAAAAAAAATTCATTTTGGGGGGAATTTGGTTAGTTGAAGTGAAAATTTTCTCCAATCCTAATTGGTTTAGCACTGAATGTTTTATACACCTGTGTGCAGCAATCAGAGTGTGACAACATTTGTTCAATGTTATTATGAAAGGTTTAACCCTTTGCAGATTTGAGAGTTCCCATACAGGTACCGTCAAATCTATAAAAAATGGGCCCTGTTAGCGTAATTGTCATAAACCCTCAGAGGGATTGGAATGAAACTCTCCTAATATCTGAAGTATTACGTAATGTATCTCTGAACATAGACGGTATCCCCCACATTAACCTCTTTTTGCCACAAAATTCCGAACAAAGCACATTTTTGGCAAAAATTAACTAATGTTCACACATGATTCCTCTGCACTGGAGCCATATTTTCTTAGAACGCAGACTTTGAGAGGATAAGGCATTTATCTTAGAGAATTTTGCTGTTATATGTCATGTTCAAAGTTTTAACCTCAGACAGTTTTGGGGCTTTGGAGTGAAGTACTCTCATATTCTTTGCGAAATATGCACACTTTTTGTACCCTTTGACTACCATTTTGAATGGAATATCGGAAAATCATTTGCTTATCGGTATTTATAATTGACCACTGAGCTGACATGGGACGATATATGTGTGCAGAAACTTTTGCAATTTACTGTTGACTTCGGCATTAACCCTACACCATTTATGTTTGTGTCACTAATAGTAATGTCAGAAGAAATGTTAGACACTGTAGACACAGTTTTCTACCGGTTACGAACTGAATAGCCTGAAATACTTCCCAACTTTGTAAGCAAGCCGATTTTGCTGGTGCTTCAAAAAGCAAGCAAAATAGGGAATCTCTTGATTTCTTGAAATCGAAAAATCTAGTTTACCGGTAAACTATTTTTTTAAAAATTAAAAAAAAACCATATCATGGGAGCCTTCATTGGAATGATCTCAATGAGCTTGTTCCAATAAAGATGTAGAAATACAAAAAAAAATTTCAACTGCTTAATTTGTAAATGACATGGATGGATTTGGTCAATTCATTCGTTAAAGGGTTAACAAAAGTAGAGTAACTTCCTGTTGATTTATCGTCACTGGTAGTGAATGTCTTCTACGGGGAACGAGAGGTGGCACAAGTCGAATATAAGAAAAACACAAGTCTTCCAATGGTTTATTTTTCACTGGGATTTAACGACATCTGCTACAGTTACTCTTGTGTTCCAAATAAAGGTACAGTAAGAATAAAAGTACAGGGTGGAATATTTATCAAAATTAAATAAAAGTACAGGCCCAAATAATAGTACAGGGTGGAAATCCATTGAGGGGTGGGGGAGTAATGCTAGTTAATTTTATCTAAAAGCCAACTTATTTTCCAGTATCACAGTTAGTTTTATTGAAGAAAACTAATAGATCATCCCCTGAGTTCCAATGTGTTCTATGTGCCTACTGGCACATAGAACACATTGGAACTCAGGGGACGAGGTGTTCATGCATAATGATTACAACAATGAATATACAGTACGTGGAGAGTGTATTATAACTAAACACCCGCAGAGTGGACATTCCACCCAAGCAATAATTGCAAATTTGTCGCAAAGCATAACAAGCACAAGCAAAGTTTCAGCCAATGGACCTCCGGGTTAAACCCGGAGGTCCATTGGCTGAAACATTGCTCATGTTTTTTGTTGATATTTTCAAAATTTGAAAGTTATAGTTTGGGTGATCACTCCACTGCGCAGGTGATTTAGTTACAATCCACTCTCCACATACTGTACTGTTCTAAAAAAAAGAATATCACACAATCTAGTGAAGATTTACTACTGATCTGAAGATCTCTCTGTTGGAATCGCAATTTTAATAAAGAACCAGGCTCACATAAGGTGCATGCAGGGTGGAAAAATTCTCCCAAATTAATAAACATACATGTATGTTTATTAGGAACACAGCAGTATGGTCACATCATGTCAGACAATTTTATGGGTGGAGGTAGACCGAGTACCAAGAGAGATCCACCCAGCAGTGGAGAGCAGCTGTTATACTCTACAACTTAACCTTTTACCCAACGCAGACGATTTCAAAATTTATTATTTTAAATATCATTTTTTTTAATTTTTTCAAAAAATTTCAACAAAACCATATCATGTGACCCCTCTTTGGAATGAGCTTGATAAGCTCCTTCCAAAGAGGGGTCACATGATATGGTTTTATTGAAATTTTTCGAAAAATATTTTTTCAGTTGCTGAATTTGCATATTTTGCGAGCAGATTCGGGCGATTCGTTGGGTAAAGGGTTAATAAATCTAATATGTAGTAAGTCTTCATACACAGTGCAACCGTACCCCATGTGGGCAATCAGGATTAAGTATCTTGTCCACGGACACAACGCAGTTAGATCTGGTCAGGATCGAACCATCAACCTTTTGGTTAACCCTTTACCTAACAAGAAAAGAAGACGCTACTTGCAAATAAAATTTTTGAATAATTTTGTTTTTTTCTCATTTTTTGCCTCAAAAACATAGCTTATGATCTGTAATTGGGATGAGCTCAATAAGCGTGTTCCATTCAGGGGTCAAAAGCAATGTTTTTAAGACACAAAATGAAACAAGAGGCCCCAATGGGCCTTAATCGCTCATCTGATAAAGTGGGTCAAAGAAGATCACATTCAGTTAGTCATGGTTCATCAACACTACAGAGGAATGAAGTCATGAAATTATTCATAACTCGAGTGTCCCATGTCAGATGATTATTACCATAGGTCTTCCTGACTGCTTCCAATTCTATCAGCTGTAGACCAACACTGCCAAACTTCCAAGGGTTATTACGTCACTGCAGTTTGAAATGCAAATTTTATGGAAAAACACTAAGGGATGGATTTGAACAAACTTGGACCCCCCCCCCCCCACACACACACACACATATCCCCCTCCCCACCCCTGAAGAGAGCCCAAATTTTAAGGCAGGGACTCGAATTGAACAAACCTGAATCTGATCTTCCCAGAGATGTTATATACCAAATATGTAAAGATTCTGATTGGTGGCTCTGGAGAAAAAGATTTTTGAAGAAAATCCCTCATGTTGCTCTAAGTTGAAATTTGGGCTCCCATAGGGAGCCCAAATATTAAGCCAGGGGCTCGATTTGAACAAATTGAATCTAACCCGCCTAGAGATGTTATATACCAAATATAAAAGGATTCTGACTGGTGGATCTGAAGAAGATTTTTAAAGAAATTTCCCCATATGGCACTAAGGTAAAATCCGGCCCCCATAGAGAGCCCAGATATTAACCCAGGAACTCAATTTCAACAAACTTAAATCTGACCCACCTAGAAATGTTGTATACCAAATATGAAAGGATTCTGACTGGTGGATCTGGAGAAGAAGATTTTTAAAGAAATTTCATCATACTGCACAAAGTTAAAATTTGGGCCCCCCACTGGAAGCTCAAATATTAGAGAGACTTGATTTAAACAAACTTGAATCTGACTCTCGTAACAATGATGTTTACCAAATATTCAATCATTCTGACCAGCAGTTCTGAAGAAGGTTTTTAAAAAGCTTATTTCCCATATTGCCCTTAGTGAAGATTTGGGCTCCTGTATTGAGCCCAAATACGAACCGAGGGGCTTAAATTGAACACAATTGTACCTGCCCCCCTATGGATGCTGTATGCCAAATATCAGAAGATCTGATCAAGGTTCTGGAGAAGAAAGTTTTTTAATATTTGCAGATATGCTGACTCAGCATTTTTTCAATGCCTGCACCCCACCCCCCACCCCTCCCCACTACAGAACACCCTGACATAATGGCAATTTTTTTTTATCATTCGATACTACTGGTCCTAAGGATCCTTAATACCACATAACAGTTCTCTGTTCCATGTGGTTTGGGAAATACGAGCATTTGAAAATATTTTCTATTTTTATTTCCTGGGTTCCCACGGGGAACATGGGAAATTTCTTTTTAGCATTAATCAAGTACTTATGACCCAATAATATCACAAACCAAACTTTGCTCAAATTGGACCATCGATTCAGAAAAATAGAAATTTTGGGTGGGGCCAAAAATCTTGCCCCTCCCATTAGGAAGGCAAATATTGCTCAGCGATCTTCATTTGAACAAATTTTGATTCTACACCTCAGAAGGAAGCTCCATACCAAATATCAAGTCATTGTACCCACTGGTTCATGATAAGAAAATTTTTCTAGAATTTTGGAGCATTTTCCCCTACCCTCTCCCTATGGAGCCTGCAACTTTGGTTGAACAAACTTGAAATGACATATGATAAGGACCACGCATATCAAATTTGGTTCAATTAGGCCTAGGAGAAGTCAATAATGTAAAGTTCACAATGGACGGATGGACAGACAGGCAGATGGGCGGGCAGAAAGTGATCACTTGAGCTCCCCCTGACTTTCAGTCAGGTGAGCTAAAAATAATGAAAACTGAAGATGAAATTTGTGAATAGAACTGACCGTTTTTGGCCGCCACATTGAGTAAAGGGTTAAAGTCGAATGCTCTAACCACAGAGCTACCATGAGCCCAACTTCAATGGTAAGCACAAATCTTCCACATGGAAGCTCCAGACAAAAAAACTGACTTCACAGTCTCAAACACTTGTGCAGAGAGACCCAAAATAATTTACTCAAATCAACAGTATACCACTGACACAGAGATGTCTCTAGAGGGTCTTGATTTAGGGTGTGTGCTACTTTCCAGTTTCCAACTGTGCCCAACCACCCCCAGCTGTTAAATATCCTACTTTTGAGAAAACTATCTGCACCCGCTCCCCCTTGTGCAAAGTCCCTGTGCTGACAGTTTTGTCCTCCTCAGAATGATGTGGTTTTACGTCATATGATGCACTGGTAAAGGCCCCATAAAGCAGATCTTCTCTTTCTCAGGTCATTTTTTAGCTGAACTTGACATAGTCAAGATAAGCTATTGCCATCACGCGTGTGGAAGTCTGTGAGTCTGTGACGTCTGTTCACATTTTCCTTTAGCACGGGCTACACCCCGCAGTTCTTGTCTGATCGTCACGAAATTTCAAATGCAGGTTTGGGGTCATGTCTAGATGAGAACGTCCCCTTTTGGTCGCGATCGGGCAACCGGTATGGCTGCCCGAGCCCAAAACCCGAAAACCATTAGCACAGTCTACAGGTCGTATTTATGAAGAGATTTCATTGTAACTTGGTAGGATGCCTCTGTATAATGCCTAGATGAGAACGTCCCCTTTTGGGCATGATCTATCAACCGTGATGGCTGCCCAAGCCCGAAACCCAAAAACTTTTAGCACAGTCTGCAGGTCATGTTTAATGTGGAGGGATTTCATTGTAACTTGGTAGGATGACTCCTGATGATGTCTAGATGTGAATTTCCCCATTTGGGCATGATCTGCCAACCGTGACGACTGCCCGAGCCCAAAACCCAAAAACCTTTACCACAGTCTACAGGTCATATTTATTGAGGAATTTCATTGTAACTTGGTGGGTTGACTTCATACAATGTCTAGATGAGAAAGTCACATTTTTGGGCATGATTGGGCAACTGTGACGGCTACAGGGGCCCAAAGCCCGAAAACCTTTAGCACAGTCTACAGGTCATATTTATGAAGGGATTTCATTGTAATTTGGTAGGATGACTCCAAATAATGTCTAGATGAGAACGTCCCATTTTGATTGCGATCATGCAGCCTTGATGGGTGCCCGAGCCCAAAAACCTTTAGCATAGGCAAAAGGTCATATTTATGGAAGGATTTCATTGTAACCTGTTAGGTTGACTCCATGTAATGCCTAGATGATGACATCCCCTTTTGGTCGTGATTGGTCAGTTGTGATGGCTACTAGTGCCCGAAGCCCAAAAACCTTGAGCACAGTCTACAGGTCATCTTTATGAAGGGACTTCATTGTAACTTCTTAGGATCACTCCAGATGATGCCCAGATGAGATTGTCCCCTTTGGTTGCGATCATGATCATTCAACCGTGATGGCTGCCCGAGCCCAAAGCCCGAAAACCTTAAGCACAGTCTACAGGTCATATTTATGAAGGGATTTCATTGTAACTTGGTAGGTTGACTTCATATAATGTCTAGATGAGAACGTCCCCTTTTGGACATGATTGGGCAATTTTGACGGCTAAAGGTGCCCGAAGCCCGAAAACCTTTTGCACTGTCTACAGGTCATATTTATGAAGGGATTTCGTTGTAACTTGGTAGGATGACTCCTAATAATGTCTAGATGAGAACGTCCCATTTTGGCCGTGATCATTCAGCCTTGATGGGTGCCCGAGCCCAAAAACCTTTAGCATAGGCAAAAGGTTATATTTATACAAGGATTTCATTGTAACCTGTTAGGTTGACTCCATATAATGCCTAGATGATGACATCCCCTTTTGGTCGTGATTGGTCAACTGTGATGGCTACAGGTGCCCGAAGCCCGAAAACCTTGAGCACAGTCTACAGGTCATATTTATGAAGGGATTTCATTGTAACTTCGCAGGATCACTCCAGATGATGCCCAGATGAGATTGTCCCCTTTGGTTGCGATCATTCAACCATGATGGCTGCCCGAGCCCGAAGCCCGAAAACCTTTAGCACAGTCTACAGGTCATATTTATGAAGGGATTTCATTGATTTCATTGTAACTTGGTAGGTTTGACTTCACATAATGTCTAGATGAGAACGTCCCCTTATGGACATGATTGGGCTACTGTGACGGCTAAAGGTGCCCGAAGCCCGAAAACCTTTAGCACAGTCTTCAGGTCATATTTATGAGGGGATTTCATTGTAACTTGGTAGGATGACTCCAAATAATGTCTAGATGAGAACATCCCATTTTGATCGCGATCATTCAGGCTTGATGGGTGCCCGAGCCCAAAAACCTTTAGTATAGGTAAAAGGTCATATTTATGGAAGGATTTCATTGTAACCTATTAGGTTGACTCCATATAATGCCTAGATGATGACATCCCCTTTTGGTCATGATTGGTCAGCTGTGATGGGTACAAGTGCCTGAAGCCCAAAAACCTTGAGCACAGTCTACAGGTCATATTTATGAAGGGATTTTCTTGCAACTTTGTAGGATCACTCCAGATGATGCCCAGATGAGATTGTCCCCTTTGGTTGCGATCATTCAACCATGATGGCTGCCCGAGCCCGAAGCCCGAAAACCTTAAGCACAGTCTACAGGTCATATTTATGAAGAAATTTCATTGTAACTTGGTAGGTTGACTTCCTATAATGTCTAGATGAGAACGCCCCTTTTGGACAGGATTGGGCAACTTTGACGGCTAAAGGTGCCCGAAGCCCGAAAACCTTTTGCACTGTCTACTGGTCATATTTATGAAGGGATTTCATTGTAACTTGGTAGGATGACTCCAAATAATGTCTAGATGAGAACGTCCCATTTTGGCCGTGATCATTCAGCCTTGATGGGTGCCCGAGCCCAAAAACCTTTAGCATAGGCAAAAGGTTATATGTATAGAAGGATTTCATTGTAACCTGTTAGGTTGACTCCATATGATGCCTAGATGATGACATCCCCTTTTGGTCGTGATTGGTCAGCTGTGATGGCTACAGGTGCCCGAAGCCCGAAAACCTTGAGTACAGTCTACAGGTCATATTTATGAAGGGATTTCATTGTAACTTCGCAGGACCACTCCAGATGATGCCCAGATGAGATTGTCCCCTTTGGTTGCGATCATTCAACCATGATGGTTGCCCGAGCCTGAAGCCCAAAAACCTTTAGCACAGTCTACAGGTCATATTTATGAAGGGATTTCATTGATTTCATTGTAACTTGGTAGGTTGACTTCATATAATGTCTAGATGAGAACGTCCCCTTTTATACACGATTGGGCAACTGTGACGGCTTCAGGGGCCCAAAGCCCGAAAACCTTTAGAACAGTCTACAGGTCATAATTATGAAGGGATTTCATTGTAGCTTGGTAGGATGACTCCAAATAGTGTCCAGATGAGAATGTCCCCTTTTGGTTGCGATCATTCAACCATGATGGCTGCCAAAGCTCAAAGCCCAAAAACTTTTAGCACAGTCTACAGGTCATATTTATTAAGGGATTTCATTGTAACTTGGTAGGTTGACTTCATATAATGTCTAGATGAGAACGTCCCCTTTGGACACAATTGGGAAACTGACGGCTACAGGGGCCCGAAGCCCGAACACCATTAGCACAGTCTACAGGCCATATTTATGAGGGGATTTTAATGTAACTTGATAGGATGACTCGTTTTGGAATAATTTCACTGTAACTTGGTAACTTTTGTTGATATACGTTAACTGTGAGGGCCACATACATTAACTGTGAGGTCATATTAACCCACCCCTCAGCTCTTTAGTACAGTGTACACCTCATATTATTTTTATCATAAACATTGCACACAGGGAACAGAAATAAACATATTCCCAATTATCACAATTCTTGTCTTATTTCATAATCCTTTCATAAACATTGAACATTATCCTTTTCATCAAACACAACACACAAGTTAAGCTACAGTGTCATTGACACTTTCATTGTAAAATTGCATGCAGGTATTTTTTATTTTATTTTTTGGATTTTCCAAAAGGGAAAATCTATTTGTTATTGCAATGATTATTTTTTTTTTTTTTTTTTTTTTTTTTTATATTAGTATTATTCTTCCACACTTTTTATTTTCACTATTTCTCGAAAACGCTCTTGACGATTTTTTTAAAGTTTCTGTACTTATAAAGGGTCATAAGTTGTAACTAATCGTCATATTCCCATTTTTCTGAAAATGTTTTAGTTAACCCTTTATGCCAAAAAACACAAAAATATTCGGCAGCTCATATCTTTGGACTGGAAAGGGCGATTGACTTGAAATTTTCGCAGACATGTCAGCATTTATTATTTATTTATTGGTGTTTAAGGTCACATACTTATGCACAATGGCTAGTCGTGACCGTGACAGTTTTACGGGTGGAGGAAGCCGGAGTACCCGGAGAGAACCACCGAGCAACGACGAGCAGCTGTCAGCTCTCCAACATCGTAACTCTGAACTCTGCACCGCAGCACAGACAGGGTTAGATTGGTTGAAGACATGCGCACCACCGACGTGCAGTACGCCTCAGTACACAGCGTCATCGTGCCCCCATGTAGGCAGTCGGGGTGAAGTGTTTTGCCCAAGGACACAACGCGGTTGCCGCAGGTGGGATTCGAACCGAGGACCTCTCGGCTTGCAGCCTGCACCTCTACCAACTGAGCCACCGCGCCCCCAGACATGTCAGCAATACACCCCTCCATCAGCATATGGTACAAAAATGTATGTAGTTAACACCTTTCTGCCAAAACGTTTTTCGAAACGAAAAAAAAATTCAAAATTTGACCATTTTTTAACTCAATCTCGGGACAGGGATATGATGAACCATCTAAAATGGCTTAGAAATGAAGACTGTATCACCGAATTGTAAAAACCATCGAAAAAATTTCGATTTGAATTTCCGACAATCCAAAATGGCGGCAGAAAAATCAAATTTTTATTTTCGGTTATTTATGCGTTTCAGGCCATTTGGAGATGAAAAAAAATTTTTTTTGCACCAGAAAAATTTTTTCGATGGTTTTTACAAAACGGAAAGTTATCTCGAAAATCAGCCATTTTTGATTGAAATATCGAGATTTAAATATAATGAGCCCTCTAAAAGGGATCCAAATTGAAGGCAGAATACCACTTTATAAGAAAAATCGAAAGAATTTCGTTTCGATTTTTTGTTAATCCAAAATGGCGGCCAAAAAATCGAAAAAAATTTTTTTGTTTTTTATGCATTTCATTCAATTTTGAGATGAAAATTTTTTTTTTTTTACTCTGATAATTTTCTGTCTGCTTCGAACTTGGAAATTTTCGACCAAAAGTTGGAATTTTTTGTTACGACCGGGCTACTTTGCCATCACAGTACTCAACAAGGGGGACGATTTGGAAGCTTCTGAGGGTAGAAATGTTGATGTCACAGTGTACATGAACAGTTGTCATCTTTTGGAAATGGAGTTATTCTTAATTTGGCTTCTGCCAGCAGTCAAACATGGCTTCGGGACACTGTGACCAAAAACTGAAAAAAATTTTCTTTTTTTTTTTTACTTTATTATATTTAGATTCATTAGTTCTCATAAATAAAAAGCTTTCAATGACGGCCATGAGTTCTAATAAATAAAACCATCAGTATTTGGGCCAAAATGTTTCTTGTCGGGCAAAAACGCCCCAAAACACCCAAAGATTCATAGGCCAATATCTCATGAAGGAAAAAAGCTATTGACTTAATTTCTCGACAGACTTGTCAGAAATACTCTTGTCTAAAACAAACATAATCGGTATTTTTTTCCATTTTTTATGTTTTCTGCCAAAATTTTTCACAAAACGTAAAGTTATTTCGACAATCGGCCACTTTGGATTGAAATATCGAGATTTAAATATAATGAGCCCTCTAAAAGGGATCCAAATTGAAGGCAGTAATACCGCTTTATAAGAAAAATCGAAAGAATTTCTTTTCTATTTTTCAAACCAAAATAGCGGCCAAAAAATCGAGAAAAAAAATTTTCGTTTTTTTTATGCGTTTCGTTAAATTTTGAGACGAAAATTTTTTTTCTTTTACACTGAAAATTTTCTGTCCGCTTCGGACTGAAATTTTCAACCAAAAGTCGCAAATTTTTGTTACGACCGGGCTAATTTGCCATCACAGTACTCAACAACTGGGATGATTTGAAAGCTTTTAAGGTTAGAAATGTTGAACTCACAGTGTACATGAACAGTTATCATCTTTTGGAATTGGAGTTGTTCTTCGTTTGGCTTCTGCTAACAGTCAAACATGGCTTCGGGACACTGTGACCAAAAATTGAAAAAACTTTTCTTGTGTTTTTTATTACTTTATTATGTCTATATTCATTAGTTCTGATAAATAAAACTATCTGCATATTGCGGAAAATGTTTATTCAGCCAAAACCGACCAAAAATGCCCAAATATGCGGGAGCTGATATCTTTGAACTGGAAGGGGCGATTGACTTGAACTTTTCACAGGAATGACTGTAATACACTTAATCAAGGCCACAAAATGGTAGTTGGTTAACACCTTTCTGCCAAAACATTTCACGAAACCAAACAAAAAATAAAATTTTTATTTGGTATCGAGCTCCCTTGGGACTTGCTGAGTAGAACAGTGAGTAAAACCACGGAAAATCCTGTGTATTGTTCCGAAGGTACTATCACTTCCTCTAGTTTATTTTTGTAATTATTTCTTTGCCATCAAAAATTCATGTTCTTGATTTGTTTTATGTTTTAAGCCTCTTAATCTACAGAATAGCATGGGAGGTGGTGTATTTCATCCCTTGAGTGCAAGAAGGCTTTGCAATACTGAAGCAATGGAAAGCCTTTTTGCACTCAAGGGACAAATTTATCAGTTTTATTAACTTGGGTAAAATACCAGACATAAACCATTTAAGTTTGCATTGGTTATAAAAAGAGAGCATGCGGCAGCCAAAAGAACCATGCAGGAGGGCCTGAGAAACAGATTTTTAACATTACTAAAGATACAATATTCCAAGTCATCAAGTTGATCATTTAATTCAGTTTGGACTGTAGAAAAAGAAATTTCCACGGAGTTCAAAATAGTACTAACTAATGAAAAAACTTGAGATACATGTCCCCTGCCCTAACCCCAAATGCCAACACATTGGCAAGGCTCCTTATTTTTTAATGACATGTGACTTGAGAATATCAATTTTGTGAGATACAAGACATGAAATATGTATAGTTTACCAAACATAAAGATCTTGCTTCTTCCTTGTTTCAAAAAATATACATTTGTTGCAATTTTTCATCTCGCATATCTGAAATACAGAAAAATTATGTTAACTGTGCTTGTTTCAAAACTATGTTTGAGGGAGAAGACACAGTACAGTCTCTTAAACTTTTACCTTGTATGGTGCTAGCTTATTTTAGTATTTAGAATTTTTTAACAATCAGTGATTCATTTTTTCTGCGTACCCGATATATCAGTAGCAGAATATGTGATGTAGCTAATCATTTCTGCTCCACATGCTAGGCCTACCGGGGCCAGAGCCCATGTCAGGGTTTTTACACTTTCTGGACTCAAAATTTCCATACTTTCTCCATACCCTTTCAAGACCGTCTGTGCAATTAATCCAGATTCTTTAACATATGCAAATAACCTATATTTGGAAAGAGTAGAGCTTCAATAATTTGTGTCTCGCACCCTAATGATATACATGTATGTTTGTATGAACAGACTTACTCATTTTATCCTCAACATCTAAATGATTTTGAAAAGAATATGGCCAAGCATACACACCTTGTAGTAGATACATGAACATAACATGCTTCCACACTCAGGGTTATATTTCAACATGAATCCGAAAATCGATTCATGCAACAAAACCAGCGAGAATCCATTAGATTCTTACCGATCCTCTGTTAGGATTCTCATGAAAACCCTTTACCTTACATAACCAGTCCTTCGATTTTGAGGCGCGCTATGGCGCTTGCGCACCATGGCGCACGCAGATTTCAAAACCAGTGAGCGATCAAAAGCGCGCCTCGAAAATCTTGCTCTAGTCGGTGCGTTAATTTCATTCCAATATTATCACACTGACCCGACATCAAAGCAGCAGTTAACGCTTTGAAGTTTGACGGTTTTTTGAAGATCATCTTAGATATGCGTGTAACTGTACTAACGCGTGAGTACAATACATGTACAGTAACTGTAATATACATTATCATGGGTACATATCGTATTATCCGCTCGTCAGATTCAGTCATCTGGCCATAAGACCGTCACTACACAAGTTAAGTTCGTTTGTCAACTTTTGAATGAAGTGTTTCAGAGGCGTGGCCAATCGCCATCAGTGCCATCTTGTCAGTTTTAGTTGAAATGACTGTTGCAAAATCTGTTACGCAGAGAATGAAAGAAAGCATCGGACGTACATGTAGATGTGTCCAATATGTCAATCAGAGTGGCGTCATCAAGTTTCAACTGTGTCAATGTGACTGGGTCATCATCATGTAGTGGGAAATTCCATTTTGAATCTGGAATACCGTGAGACCTGTTTTCTTGTGTGCAACTGGATTACAATGTTATTCTTATGATTAGATAATTCGCTGGGAAAATACTTCTCGAAGTCTAGTTGAACCTGAAAATTATGTGCGCGGCTTTAAAGTTTATTGGATAAGTAGAGTTTGACTTTGTACAAATCTCAGTTGAATTACAAAGTACTTTTTCTTTTTGGCGGCCGAAAATCCCCGAAAAGGCGAAATGAGAAACAAAATGTCAAGGTAACTTAAGTTTTCTTAAATTTCTTGAACTTTATGGACAAAATCAATGCATGATAATATTACATCTGGAAATCGGCGTGTTGACTTACAAGACTCGCTTTTTGGTGGGACCGATACACCAGGGAATGGATGGGAAACGCTAGTAGTAGTAACCTGTCCGGTTACCTGATAGGTCACTATCGTTTCACTTTCATTTTCTGATATTATATGTTGAGCGTCCCACAAAAAGTGCGTGCCTGAATCCCAAAAGCAGCGAGCAACTAAATGCGCACCTAGGTTTTTCAAAATCGAAGGACTGACATAACGGCAACAAATTAACCAATACAAGGCTAACATGTCCCGAAATATCCTGACACTTGGTCAATAAAGTTGTACAAATTTTGCTGTCATTGGAACCGGCTCAATGAGCCAGTTCCAATGACATCCATATTTGAAAACTTTTATTGGTAAATATTGTTTATTTTTTTTAAAGTTGTCAATTTCAGTTTGTTTTAATGAAAGTGTCAATGACACTGCAGCGTAACCTGCCTGTGTGTAGTGTTTGATGAAAAGGATAATGTTCAATGTTTAGGAAAGGATTATGAAATAAGACAAGAACTGTGATAATTAATAGTTAATTTCTGTTCCCTGTATGCTATCTTTTCAACAAGAATAATAATTTGAGGTGTACACTGTACTAAAGAACTGAGGCCTGGGTTGATGTGGCCCTCACACAGGCCTGAAAATAAGCAGTCTGACATTTGCAGAATGAGGTCCCCAGAGGATGAATTTGATGATGCTGTCCCATACACTGGGCCAATTTATCCCCTGGGTACCTCTTTCTGTTTAGTTTTGAGGCCCTGATTCAAAATGAGGTTCACAGAGGGTAAGTTTAGTGATACTACCCTGCTGTGCAGGGTAGCATCACTAAATTCACCCTCTGGGGACCTCATTTTGCAGATGACAGTCTGCTTATTTTCTGGCTTGCCCTCACAGTTAACGTATGTCAACCAAAGTTACCAAGTTACAGTAAAATCCTTCCAAAATGAGACATCCTACCAAGTTACAATGAAATCCCTTCATAAATATGACTTGTAGACTTTGCTACAGGAATTTAGGTCACATGTAGTCACGGTTGATCGATTGCAACCAAAATAGGATAGTCTCATCTGGATATAACACCAGGTCATCCTACCAAGTTACAATGAAATCCCTTCATAAATACAACCTGTAGCAGTGCTAAAGGGATCTATGTGATCAAACAGCAGAAATGGCCTACCGATCGTGACCAAAATAAGATAGTCTCATCAAGACATCATACCAAGTCACAATGAAATTACTTTATAAATGTAAACTGTAGCCTGTGCTAAACAAATCTAGGTCAAGTGCCCATGCCGCCATCAGGGCTGACCAATCATGACCAAAATAGGACGTCCTCATCTAGACATTATACCCAGTCACCCTACCAACTTACAATGAAATCCCTTCATAAATGCAACCTGTAGACTGTGCTAAAGGCATGTTGGTTACGTGCCCCTGTGGCCATACCGGTTGACTGAACCCAACCAAAATAGGAGGACGTTCTCATCTTGACATTTTCAGAGTCATCCTAACAAGTTACAATGAAATCCCTTCATAAATACGACCTGTAGACTGCGCTAAAACGTTTTCAGGTTTCAAACCAGTGTAGCTGCCAGGTTGACTGATGGCAACCAAAATCGGATGTTCTCATCTGGACATGACCTCAAACCAGCACATGAAATTTATTGATGATCGGACAAGAACTATGGGGTGTAGCCTGTGCTAAAGAAAATGTGAACAGACTTACAGATCCAGGTGGGATGGCAATAGCTTA
The DNA here is from genome assembly GCA_031216915.1 of Pictodentalium vernedei. NCBI lineage: Eukaryota > Metazoa > Mollusca > Scaphopoda > Dentaliida > Dentaliidae > Pictodentalium > Pictodentalium vernedei. The sequence goes on along the minus strand of CM062293.1, from coordinate 447,175,507 downwards.
TCTTGACTTTGTCAAGTTAAAAAATTAAAAAGTTGTGTTGGGTATTTTTGGTGTTTTAACCCTTTACCTGACATGAAAGGCAGATGACACTTGCAAACAAAATTCTTGATTAACTAATTTTTTAGATTTTTTTATGGCATAAACATAGCTTATTACCCCTCATTAGAATGAGCACCTTCCAAAAAGGGGTCATAAGCTATGTTTTTGAGCCAAAAAAATAAGAAAATAAAAAAAATTGAACGGCAATTTTTGTGAACAGTGCAGGCCTGTTTTGGCTATTACATAAGGTAAAGGGTTAAAGTCACAGGAATGCTTTTGGTACGGGCCTCCGACGCAGGTGGACGTTGCAAGAGTATGTAGTTGCATTACTGACCAGGTTCATAAAGAGGTCCCATGGGGCCTGAGGCACTCACCTGACAATATTTGTAAAAAGAAGGACTTAATTAGCATCTATAGCTAGTTAACACTACACAGGAGTGAAGTTACTTAATTATTTATAACTTTGTTGTCCATGCCATATGATTTTTTTCTGATAACAGGATGCTATCACAGAAATAATGCTCCGATTTCCAGCAATGCAAAACTTGGGAGTCCAAATATTAACCTAGGAACTTAACTTGAACAAACTTGAGTCTGAGCCCTTCCCTTCCACCACCAGGATGCTGTATACCAAATGTGAAAGCATTCTGACTGGTGGATCTAAAGAAGAAGATTTTTAAAGAGCATTCCCCATATTACCCTATGTTAAAAATTTTCTGAGGGAGAAGATTAAAGAAATTTCCTCATACTGCACCAAGTTGAAATTCGGTCTACAATAGGGAGCCAAAATATTAACCCAGGAACCGGATTTGAACAAACTTAAATCTTACCCCCCTAGAGATGTTGTATACCAAACACAAAAGCATTCCAACGGGTGGATCTGGAAAAGATGATTTTTAAAGAAATTCCCTCATACTGCACAAAGTTAAACATCAGGCCCCATAAAAAGTCCAAATATTTACTCAGGGACTCGATTTGAACAAACTTATATCTGACCCCCCTAGAGATGTTGTATACCAAATATCAAAACATTCTAAGAGATAGTTCTGGAGAAGACGACTTTTAAAGAAATTCCCTCATATTGTACTAAGTTAAAATTTAGGCTCACATAGGAAGCCCAAATATGAAACCAGAGACTCGATTTTAACAAATTAGCCCCCCCCCCTCCCCTCACCCCCAAGATGTCATATACCAAATATGAAAGCATTCTGACTCATGGATCTAAAGAAGAAGATTTTTAAAGAGCATTCCCCATATTACCCTATGTTAAAAATTTGGGCTACCACAGGGAGCCCAAATATTAACCTAGGGGTCCGATTTGAACCAACTTGAATCTCACCCCTTAGAGATGTTGTACAAATATGAAAGCATTTTGACTGGTGGATCTGAAGAAGATTTTTAAAGAAATTTCCTCATATTGCACCAGGTTAAAAGTTGGGCTACCACAGGGAGCCCAGATATTCATCCATACACTTGATTTTAACAAATTTGAATCTCACATCCCTAGAGATGTTGTATACCAAATATGAAAGCAATCTGACTGGTGGATCTGAAGAGGTAGTCTTTAAAGAAATTCCATCATATAGCACTAAGTTAAAATTCGGGCTACCATAACAAGCTCAAATATTAACATAGGGACCCAATTTGAACAAACTTGAATCTGACGCCCCCCCCCCCCCCCCCCAAAGATGTTGCATACCAAATATTAAAGCATTCTGATAGGTGGAGCTGAAGAAGATGATTTTGAAGATCATTCCCCATATTGCCATAAGTTACAAATTTGGGCTCCTGTATTGAGCCCAGGCATGGCAAAGTACCGCCGGTACCAACATAACTGCTACTGGGATGGAACAGAGCCTGTCCCGCTGAAACCGGAACTGGGACAAATCAACAATTGGATGACATATAGGAATCAGATGGGAGAAATTCGCATTTAAACCGCCCCAGCCCCCAAGATCGCATGACAAAAGTGGTACGTTGCCAATTATTCTGCAGACCGGCATCTTCAAAGACATTATTCTGTGCAGACATCGAAGTAATCATGAAGCACGATAATCGTGCTTTATGATTACTTTGATGTCACCACAGAATAATTTCTTTGAAGTTGCTGATGGCGGCGTTTTCATTGTCTTTAATGTGATGTTTGGGCACGGTGGCACTGCGGTAACCGGCTCTCGTCAGATCACCGAAGTTAAGCAATGTCAAGCCCGGTTAGTCCCTGGATGAGTGACTCTCTGAGCAATCACATTCTGTCTTTGGGCAAGGCACTTAACCCCAAATGTCCACATTGGGGCATGAGGACGCTGTGCACTAAGGCACACTGCACGTCGATGGTGCACATGTCTTCAAACAGTCTAACCAGGCCTGTGCTGAAGAACGGAGTTACGATGTTGGGGAGCCAGCATCTCATCGTCATTGCACGGTGGTTCTCTCTGGGTACTCCGTCTTCCTCCACCTCTAAAACTGTCACTGACATATGGCCTTGGCGGTTAAAGTGTCATTAAACCTTAATAATAAATATAATGCAACGTTTGAAAAGTCAAAATGGTCGGGCTTATTGTGGTCGTGATGCAGACAGAACATGCACCTGTAGAGTGTTTTGATATGTTAATTCAAAAAAAAGTTAAAAAGTGTGTCATGCAAGTGTGCCATACACGATTATTAACCTGTTTACCCTCGTTCAACTAGGAATTTCCTGATAAAATAATTTTGTTCCAGTACCAGTGGGACAAAAGCTTCAGTATCGGTACTGGTTGTAGCAAGAGGGAACCAGCAGTACCAGTTGACATGCCTGGTTGAGCCCAAATACGAACATACTTGTATCCCCCCTTCCCCCTTATGGATGCTATATACCAAATATCAAAAGATTCTGATCAGTGGTTGTGGAGAAATGTTTTTCAAAAATGTTGCAAATGCACTGACTCAGCATTTTTTCGATGCCCCTCCCCCCCCCCCCCCTTCCACCCAGAACACCAAAACAACCGATGGCATTTTTTTTTACCATTCAATTCTACTTTTCATAAGGATGCTTTATATGAAATCCGTGTGATTTGGGAAATATAGGCATTTGAAAATATTTTTATTTTCAGCTCCTGGGGTTCCCACGGGGACACAGGAAAGAATTTTTTTTTGCATGAATCAAGTACTTATGACTAAATAATACCACATTTCAAATTTGGTTCAAATCAGACAGTCAGTTAAGAAAACAGACATTTTGGGCGGGGCGAAAAATCTTGCCCCTCCCATTACAAAGGCAAATACTGATCCACGAAGTTCGTTTGAACAAACTTGATTCTATACCTCAAAAGGAAGCTCCTTAGCAAATATCAAGTCATTGTACCTACTGGTTCATGAGAAGTAGATTATTTAAAATTTTGCTGCATTTTCCCCACCCCCTCCCTATGAGGCTGGGCAAGTTGATTTGAAAAAAAATGCTATGTCAGAACAAGCATTCACCTCAAATGTAACTAAAACTAACTTATTGGTTTAGAAAGGACAGGTGCAAATGCCATGTTCATGGACGATGGAAGCCAGACGATGCATTGTGAGTGATCACTATAGCTCATCCTTTCAATCAGGTGAGCTAAAAAAAACCCACTTGTTCCTGTTTGTTGGTTTTCCACCAGTCTTCCCTGCATCATGGTGGTCATAATTTTCTCTGGAGAAAAATGCACCATACACACTAAAATGTAGTTAATAAATTACCTAAATTGTAAGGAAATAATTGAGTTGATATGGTTAAGAAAATGCTGGTGAATGCTTCTTCTTGCACCAATTTAAAAAAAAATTGCCTTCATAGGCCTGTACTACACATTGCCCCCTGGTAAAGCTGGGCGATATTGAAATTCAATATTTGATATCGATATCGATATTTTCGTGGAAAATACCTTACTTTCAGTATCGATATCAGTATCAGATCATGCATGCTGAAATTGTGTACTCGGAAGGTCGACCAGTGTTTGCTGGAAGTGTTTGTCGAAAGAACAGGAAGGAAGATCAGCCAGCATTTGCCGAGAGAGTCAGTCAATGGCTTTTAATCTAGTTTTGGGTGGAAGAGGTAGGGCTGCACGGTATATCGATAAACCGATATATACGGTATTCAAACCAATATCGCTTGAATACCGGTGTAATTACAAAAATATCAGTTTATCGTCATTATTTATTTACCCACGATTTAATTTTCAAGATGTCGTGAGTTTTTTAACTGTAGCCCTGAACAAAACTATATCATGTGACCCCTCATCGTTAAGCTCATTCCAATGAGGGTTCACATGATAATATTTTGTAGAAACTGTTTTGGAAAATCTGATTAACTTTTTTTTTAAAAATAAATTTTTATATCATCTGCCTTGGGTAAAGGTTTTTCGAACCGCGTCACCAAGGCATGCTAATTTGTTCCAACTGTGATGCCTCAAGCCTCGATTGTGGTACTTATGTTCATTTTTCTTTAACACTTTTCGATATACTGGTATACTGCGGTATTTTTTCAAATACCAATACCCGTATTCAGTTTTGAATATCGTGCAGCCCTAGGAAGAGGTGTAAAAACCAGCATACAATGACAAAATTGACAGTGCCTTGTAACTTGCAAGTTGCAAAACAAAAAGGTATTGAATGACGAATCCCCTATGGAATGAAAACAAGTTAACTACATAAGATTGATGAGAAGAAACCCACAAAACTGACAAAATATCCCTTGAAAAATGAAATGGTGTTGATTAGGAGGCCTGAAACATAAAGCAAACCATCAACATGAATTTTTGATGGAGGCCGAAAAAATTACAAAAATAAAAAACAAAATAAAAAAAAACCTGCTCACATGTGATTTTATAAAAAAAAAAAAATGGCCTGAGAAACAGATCTACTTTATGGGGCCTTAAATTAGAGCTGTTCGGTTTAACCGAACCGAAACCCAAACTTGTTTTTTAAGTGGAAACTGAAAAACCGAACCAGAAAGAAAAATGAAAGTGTCAATGACACTGTAGCTCAACTTGTCTAGACATGTACATGTATAGTATGTGACACAGCAATGACAAACATCTAGGTAATGACCTGATAACAAAGGTACATATAAAGTATTGTAACGGTCTGTACATAAAGACTGACTGTAGACTGTAACAAATGTATAGGTAAAGTATTGTAAAGGTGGGTGACAGTCAGATGCTAAACTAGAAAAGAAATCTTTGAGTCCCAGAGTGGGTCTGACTGAACCCCAAAATATTTGTTCTCATAGCACAGTGATAACAAAGGCACCCCAAAACACACTCGTTCCTGTCCCAAGGTGAAAACAAAGGTATGCAAGAATTTTCGTGAAGATCAGTTCATAAATACGAGCTGTATAGAAGTTGTGACAAAAAATTGATTGGACCTAATTTCGGTACAAAACGGCCACTAGCAGCCATCCTGAATTTTGGACTGCACCCAGAAACACTCGTTCTTGTCCCAAGGTGATAACATAGGTGCCCAAGAAGTTTTGTGAAGATCGGTTCATAAATACAGCCTCTAGTCCAAGCTGTATTGACATGTGCACTTACATTGTGTAAGTAGCACTGAATAAATCAAAGTTCATCTGATTTGCATAATTTCTGCAAGATAGAAGCTGTGTACAAAAAACTGATTAGACATAATTTCGGAACAAAATGGCCACTGGCAGCCATCTTGAATTTTAGACCACACCCAGAAACACTTGTTCTCGTCCCAAGGTGATAACAATGGTACCCAAGACATTTTATGAAGATCGGTTCATGAATACAGACTCTAGCCCGAGCCGTATTGACATGTGTACTTACTGTAAGTCGCACTGAAAAAATCAAAGTTCATCTAATTTGCATAATTTCTGCACAAGAAAAAAAAATGAATTTAATATATGTGATTATCCCATGGTACCAAATATTCACACAAAAATTTATTCAAATCAGCGCTTAGATATGGAAGTTCTGTGCAAAAATCTGATTGCACCTAATTTTGCACAAAATGGCTTCCATCGGCCATCTTGAATTTCGGACCGGCCCCAAAAACACTCGTTCTCGTCCCACGGTGATACCAAAGGTACCAAAGAAGTTTCGTAAAGATTGGTTCATAAATACGGCCTCTAGTCCGAGCCGTATTGGCATTTGCACTTACAGTGCTGAAAGTAACACCAAACAAGAGGCCCCAAGGGACCTTAATCGCTCATCGGGCAAAGGGATTCAAACAAAGTGGTTCAAAGAAGTATTTGGGGTCACATTCAGTTAGACATGGTTCATCAACACTACAAAGGAATGAAATCATGAGAGTCAAATTTTATGGAACTAGGGACATGGCTTGAACAAACTTGAATCTTACCCCCCTAAGGATGCTGCATACCAAATATCAAAAGCATTCATCTGCTGGATCTGAAGAAGAAGATTTTTAAAGAAAATTCCTCATTTTAAACTATGTTATCATTCGGCCTCCCACAGTGAGCCTAAATATGGATCTAGGGATATGGTTTGAACAAACTTGATTCTCACACCCCCCCCCCCCCCTCCCCCCCCCCCCCCCCCCCCCCCAAAGATGATGCATACCAAATATCAAAACATTCTGACTGCTGGATCTGAAGAAGATGATTTTTAAAGAAAATTCCTCATTTTGAACTAAGTTATAATTCAGGCTACCACCCACAGAGAGCCCAAATATGAACCCAGGGACTTGGCTTGAACTTGAATCTCACCCCCCTAAGCATGCTGCATACCCAATATCAAAAGATTCTGCCTGCTGGATCTTGAGAAGATTTTTAAAGAAATTTGCCTGAAATGCACTAAGTTCAAATTTGAGCTTCTATACTGAGCCCAAGTATGAATCCAGGGGGCGATTTGAACGAACTTGAATCAGATCCACCCCACAATGTTGCATACCAAATATCAAAAGATTCTGCCTGCTGGATCTGGAAAAGAAGATTTTTGAGGAAATTTGCCTGAAATGCACTAAGTTCGAATTCGAGCTTTTATAGTGAGCCCAAATATGAATCCAGGGGGCCGATTTGAACAAACTTGAATCAGATCCACCCCCACAATGTTGCATACCAAATATCAAAAGATTCTGCCTGCTGGATCTTGAGAAGAAGATTTTTTAAGAAATTTTCCTGAAATGCACTAAGTTCGAATTTGGGCTTCTATACTGAGCCCAAATATGAATCCAGGGGGCCGATTTGAACAAACTTGAATCAGATCCACCCCACAATGTTGCATACCAAATATCAAAAGATTCTGCCTGCTGGATCTGGAGAAGAAGATTTTTTAATAAATTTGCCTGAAATGCACTAAGTTCGAATTTGGGCTTCTATAGTGAGCCCAAATATAAATCCAGGGGGCCGATTTGAACAAACTTGAATCAGACCCATACCAAGATGCTGCATACCAAGTATCAAAAGATTCTGCCCACTGGTTCTGGAGAAGAAGATTTTTTAATAATTTTTCTATAATTCATACGGTGCTATCAGAGTTATGCCCCATGCAGAGCCCACATGGGACGTGGCCATTTCATTTGAACAAACATGAATTGCCATATAGTAATGAACATCCACATGAAGCTTCGTGAAAATTGGACCAGTGGTTTCAGAGGTGAAGTCGTTAGAAGAATGTTCACGACGACAGACGACGGCGGACGACGACGACGGACGATGGACTGCCGGTGATAAGTTAAGCTCCCTTCGGTGAGCTAAAAACATCAAAATTATTCTAATTTGCATAATTTATGCACAAGAAAAAAACCCGTATTATATGTGATGTATCCCATGGTACTAAACATTCATACAAAAAATTATTCAAATCAGAGCTTTCATATGGAAGTTCTGCGCAAAAATCTGATCGCACCTAATTTTGTACAAAATGGCTGCAGCGGCCAACTTGAATTTCGAATCGGACCCCAAAACACTTGTTCTCGTCCCACAGTCATAACAAAGGTACCCAAGAAGTTTCGTAAAGATCGGTTCATAAATATGGCCTCTAGCCCGAGCCGTTTTGACGGACAGACAGACAGACGGACAACTTGCCATGGCATAAGCTCAAATTCGGCTTTGCCAAAGTTGAGCTAAAAAACATACATTTTTGGTTTTGCTTAACTTTTGAATATTCACATTTAACACGCCATATATTTTGTAGAATCAACAAAATGTCAGCTAAAATGCGTAGTTGCATATATCAATATTTTGTACGAATGCCAATTATGAAATAAGTCAATATTCGCCCAGTGTGGAAATACCAACCTACGTCGCCACATACAAAATCATCACGCTGAAGAGTACAAAACTGTTCTTGAAAAAGAATGGACTGTGACACCTGCAAAGACTTGGTGTCAGGGAAAGAGAAAAGTATCAATTCGCTCAATGTTCTGTTAATGTTGGGGAACCCAGGATTGCAGGAAAGGGGTTAAATTAAAATTAATAAAATGTTAGCTGCACATACCTGTCATACAAAGTGTCAATTGAAAATTTGAAAAGAATGAAAACTAAAAATCCAAAATACGTGCAAAACGCATGTGGCTGTGTTTTGTTTTTCAAAGGAATGAGAATTCTCAGAATTCAGTGAATACAATCTGATAATGATAATTCACTGCAAACTGAAAGGAAGAATTGACCTGGAAATCAGGTCAGGTGACCATCTTATCGATAATTTGCATAACCTCGACAGGTCTTTGTAAATGAATGATTCTGGGATTTGGAGTTAGCTGTTTTCTAGTAAAAATGTCAACTTGTGAAAATGGGTATCTGTTGTTCTGAAAGTAAAAGGAATGTTCTAAAAAAGTTCTCAACTTCTCCTTCATTTTGGGCAGTTGCTTTCTGAAATTCTGACCCTCATCACTTGTTTTCATGTCAGACAATGCGTCAATACCGTGAATGAAAATGAAAAACGAATTTGACACGATGATGGAATCACAAATTTTCCGCCTCAAACAGCATCTCTACAACTAGATGTTTGAGCCTTCCCCTGACACACACTCCAGACTCCTGTATCTAAGCCCTTGGAATTTTTTATGAAAGCATATGCAGATTGCAGATATAATTATTTTTCATCGAATTTACAGGAAACAATCACAATACAGTTTTATTCATTTCTAGTTCGCTTTTTGTTATTTATTTTAGTACTATCCTGTCCCAGTTTAATGAATAAGATATGGAAAAAATGTCTTGTGTTATAAAAACCGAAACCAAAAACCATTTTTTTTTTTCCAAAACCGAACCGAAACCGAACCGAGGGGAAAATTTTGAAACTGACAAGATCTACCTTAAATGAATTCTCATGCTTTCCTGGGTAGACACTCAATACAAGTAAGTACAGTAAAAACACTGTCTTGAGAGACCACCTGTCTTGGTTTTACTCTATAATGGACTTGCTATGGGAGACCACGTGAGAGACCACCTGTCTTGAGAGACCACTGTGGCCTGGATGAAATGGTTTCGCGTGCCAAAGGCACGCAGGGACAGTTTGAGGCGAGCCCCTTTCGACCCTCTTTAACTGTAGATGATTTGGGATGTCTGGGCATGGCAAAGGAGGAAAGTGGAAAAGGTACTCAGCGCCGTCTATGTTTCCTCCTGTTCTTTTTTGGAGGAGGAGGCTGTGATGGTGATACCTCCTTTGGCGGTGTTGAAGGAGGGGTGCTGGAGGGCTGACTAGGTTGGTATGGTCTAGCCTTGCAGCTGCCGGTGATGGAGAACTCTCTAGAGTAGTGCGCAGATAGTGGTTACTGACACTCTGTAATGCTCCTCGTGTTTTCCAAGAGTCTGCGGTTATCCATGGTATTCAGCGTTTGTTGAAGAATTGCTAGATGTTCGTCATCCCTGACCTTTTCCCCAAGGATGCCTTCCACGGACTCTGCGGTGTGAGCTTCCTGGATGGTGTCTTGGTCGGAAAAGGCCGGAAGAGCAAGAGCAGGTGTAGCTACATGTGCGCTGTCCGGCTCGACTTCCTGCACCATAAACAAACCTCCCTCCTCCATCTCCTCTTCCGAGATTGAAGTGTTGCCTGGCGAAGAAGCGTCCTCCGGACCCTCCACAGGAGTGGGGGGAACTGGCATGGACATAGAATGGTCAGGGGTAGCAGGCATTGAGCTTTCAATGCCAAGGTTGGCCTCCCTCTCTTCCTTTTCCTTCCTTTTCTTCTCCATGAACACCATCAGTCGGCGGGCATCGCATCATCTGGTGGAAGGTCCCTTCTTTCTTCTCCTTTTCTTCTTTTCTTCGGCTGCTTCCGTCTTCATGGCATCATCCTGCAAATCCATGTCACTTGGAGGGTCACCAGTGCAGGGGAAATCCCCTCACAAAAGGAGTTATACCTCTCCAAGGACGGCGGTTCAGTTTCCTTCTCAAAATCCACTTTCAGGTGAATTTTACCCATGAGCACCTGGATGCTCCAGGTAGTAGCAAGGGTAGCCTTCACTCTGACCAGTGTCTCTTGCATTACAATTGGGAGCTCCATTGTCTAGTTGTTGACACCTCGGAATCCAAGGTGTGAAAGGTGATGACGTGGCCGAACCGAATCGAATCGAAGGAAATGGTTTCGCGCGCCAAAGGAGTGTAGGGACGGTATGGGAAACAAACCCCTTTCGACCCTCGGTGACTGTACATAATTGATTTTCATATGCGAATGACGTGGCCTGGTACCAACTTGTATTTTTATGCCATAATGGACCTGTCTTGAGAGACCGCCCCCTTGAAGACTGAAACCATGACAAAAACTTTTTACCTGTTCTGGAATTGGAAAATCCATCGTGGTTATACTAACATAATTAAAAGTATTAAATACTCTTAATTGGGTTTCAATTGCAATTCAGTTACATGACTCATTAAAGATTGAGATGTTTTTATAAGACTCCTGTGAAAAGATTAGGATTATTGCTGAATAAACAATTTCATACATACTTGAAATGTGACAGATAGGATTATAAAAATAAATTTGTGTTGAAAATCTTCAATGAAGATTTTCAACACTAATTTATTTTTATAATTTTTATAACAGTCCATTTCAATTTATTACAAAAACTTCATTAAAAAAAACAACTACAAAGTAATTACAAAAATCCATTCTTCTCCATTTCTGAATTTTGTGGTTGGTTATTCACTGACTTGAGAAAACCTGAAACCTGTTATGAGAGACCACCTGTCTTGAGAGACCACTTTTGTGTGGCCCAAAGGGTGGTCTCTCAAGACAGGTTCTACTGTATATCATATCAGTAAAAGGCTAAACTCTGATGGCAAAATATCCTTACCTCATTTATAACAAACAACTTGTCTTTTCTATCCATTTTACTTTCTGAAACAAAAAACAATACAGTGGATCTCATTTAATTAGATTTTTTTTAACGGAACAACAGTGATAACTAGTAAAGACTATTATGATCCTCAATGAGTCTAGAGGTGGGATGGGGAAATCTCACCCGAGGGGCAAGATATTTGAACCAGACCCGAGGCTTGCCAAGGGTCTGGTTCAAATATCTTGCCCCGAGGGTGAGATTTCCCCATTCCTACCTTCAGACTCATCGAGGATGATTTTTCTCCCCCAACCATGCAGCGATTAGGTTAGCCAGAGGTAATCGGGAGTCACATGCTGATTTAATCAACTCATTTTGTATTTGTTGTTTTGAGAAACTGATGACACCATCGAAAAGAGCATGCACAAGTTATGTATATATACCAAAGGTATATACAGTGGAACCCTGTTAACTGAATAACAACTTTGCCAATAAAAAATATTCAATTAACAGGAGTATTCAATTAACAGGAATGTGTCAGTTTCCTGAATTCTTGAGATAAACTTAGCATTTATTCTATTATATCTTGTTTGACAGAGCTCCCTGAGCTCTGTCAAACAAGATATAATAGATTAAATTGCCTGTATTGGATGTACTGAGGCCAAATAGGTCTATAAACAAAGAAAAACTGGGGAGAGTCAGGGTAATTTCTCGACAGGTTACAAAATTTTTTATTCAATTAACAGGAGTTTACTCTATAACCTATATTCAATTAACAGGTCAAATTTGTACTAGAGGTATGGTAAATGGTTTTGTGTTGGGAAATTATATTCAATTAATATGGTTATTCAGTAAAGAGATATCTAATTAAATTCCAAAGTGATTCCAGGGTGATTCCTATATACCACCCCCCCCCCAAACTTTGTTTGCGGGGGTATAAAAATACTTCATTTCACAGACACCTCGCATGCTCAGAAAACCTGCACCAGGGCTGGGGTCTATTACTATCAAATGTAATATATTATATTTCTATTACTTTTTTCTTATTATATTATATTACAATTACTTTTGGAAATATGATTTATTATATTAGATTACAATTACTTTTAGAAATGTAATAATTTTACTTTTTTATTACTTTTATTACATTTGTCAATTACACAAATTTCATGCGCAAATTTGTTCCCATAATGCATATCATGACCTGTATTAAGAGAACAAAAGTTTCCACTTGATATGTAGTCTTCAATTCTCAGAAAGTTTTAAAAAAAATACGTAGAGAGTAATCGCTTGACTGGACTGGTTACATGAAATAATTCATGAGAGGTGAGGACGTTGTACAAACCCGAGTGCACGAATGCGCACGAGTGTTTTACAATATAGTCCCTCGCCTCAAATGAATTATTTCATGTAACCAGTCCAGTCAAGCAATTACTCTGTTTATTTCTTTTCATTATTAATGATAATTATATTATTTAACCCTTTACCTAACGTAACGGCCAAAACCGACCAGCGCTATTCTAAAAAATCACCAATTTTTTGTCTCTAAAACATAGGTTAGGACCCCTCATTGGAACGAGCTTGTCGTTCCAATGAGGAGTCATAACCTATGTTTTTGAGACAAAAAATAAAAAAATTAGTTATTCAAGAATTTTTTTTGCAAGTTTCATTGGTTTTTCATGTTAGGTAAAGGGTTAAAAAAACAAAAAACAATGAAGTTCCCATTACACCCACATCAAAGCGTCTTTGTTTGCTCGCACACTTTGGAAAGTAATAAAAAACACATGGTGTTATTGTTGAAGGAAAAGCAGAATGTATTGCATTGGCACAATACAGTATATCCTGCTTTTCTTTCATCAACAAACCTTGTCTTAATGTTTTGCATATTTTTTCTACCAATACTATAAGGGGACTGTCTCCCACACTGAAACCTTAACCATTTAATAACATATCAGCCAAGAAAAAATAGAACATTTGCAGAAATAAGACTTACATAGCCTATAATTAGTTCAATGAAATCATTAAAATATGGGTTTCATTGGAACAGGGTTACAGAACCAGTTCAAATGACATCCATACTTATATGGTTTTATTGAAAATTGAGGCTGAAGTTTCAGAGAAATATTTTAACTTATTTTATAAGGTCTGTTGAGCAAAGGGCTACCCGCAGATGGATTTGAAACAATGAAACAAACAATAAATACAGTATTTTACAGTGTTGTTAATCTCTTCATGCAATCTTTGTCTGTAGTTTAACTGGTAGAGTGCTGGAAGCCCATATTTGGGCTTTATTCTGAAGTGCCGGCACCACAATTTGAAGGCTTCACATTCTGTGGATGTGCTTCATATTATCTTTGAAGTGATAGTATTTCATCTGTTAGGATTTGCCTTGTTACTGTTTTTGGGAGAGTGACTACTGGCACTCTCCCATAAATTGTAACAAGGCAAAGATGCACAAAGAAATTTTAAGGACCAAAAATAATTTAGCACCCTACCAGTTAATAAGTCAGTGGGCATGTCACGCCTATTAAAGCAGTTGATTGGAGAGAACAATGGGATTAAATATAAATACAAGTCATAAAAATAAGAAAACAACTTACTCCCTTTTCAGTCTTACAGGCATCATTTGTTGAGGTGCAGGTCCTGCACATCAAACATATTTTTCCACTTTTAAAATAAACTAGAGGCTCAAGTGAGTCTAAAATGTTCACCTGGCTCAAATTGTCAACACAGATGAATGTGGCGGTAAGTAAAGGACATCAAGAACAGTTTTTGATTTGCCAGGACAAACAATTTGTTTCTGCTGGTCCAAGAAAACTTCTCATGTAAAAACAAAGCTCTGTTCTGTGAAGTCTTTAAAAAGTGTCGGTATGAAAAAAATGTACTTATGAACCAATCAAGTACTACATGTCAAATTTGGGTCAAATCAGCCCTACAGTTCTGGAAATAGAAATTTTAGGCGGAGCCCAAAATGGGCATCCTTCCACAAATATGAATCTTCATCACTAAAGTAAGTTTCATACCAGAAATCTAAGCATTATTGCAAGTGGTTTATGAGAAGATGATTTTTAAAGAATTTTACACTTTTGAGACATTAGGCCGAAAAAAATAAAAAATCTGTTTCTCCGGCCCTCCTGCATGGCTCTTTTGGCTGACGCATGCTCTCTTTTTATAACCAATTTAAACTTAAAAAAAATAAAAATTAAATGGTTTATGTCTGATATTTTACCCAAGTTTAAAAAATAGGCCGATGAAATCGTCAGATGTGTACCCATACGTGCAACTAGTAGAAAGCTGTATGACGGTGGGCCACCACGAATGCCGACATTATGTACACCATACAAGGTATGGGTACATATAGAAATGGATTGGAGGAGTGCCTAATTTGATGGATAAAGGGTTAATATCTCCGGATCAAATTATCAGATTTACATAAAAAACTATACAGCACAGCACATCAGTAACCTGAATAAATATATAAAGTAGCATGACAATCGGATTGAAATTTTTTGAGTTATCTCATGCCAAAGGGATTGGAGGAATTTTCAATTTGAAGGATAAAGGGTTAATATCTCCGGATCAAATAATCAGATTAACACCAAAAACTATACAGCTCAGCACATCAGTAACCTGAACACAATTATAAAGTAACTTGACAATCCAAGCAATATTTTTCAAGTTATCGAATGCCAAAGGGATTGGAGGAATTTTCAATTTGAAGGATAAAGGGTTAATATCTCAGGATCGAAATAACAGATTTACACCCAAAACTATACAGCTTGGCACATCAGTAACCTGAACATAAATATAAAGTAACTTGACAATCCAAGTAATATTTTTCAAGTTATCGAATGCCAAAGGGATTGGAGGAATTTTCAATTTGAAGGATAAAGGGTTAATATCTCGGGATCAAATCATCAGATTTACACCAAAACTATACAGCTCGGCACATCAGTAACCTGAACACAAATATGAAAGTGTCAATGGCACTGTAGCTCAACTTGTCAAGACAAAGACATGTACATGAATAGTATGTGACACAGCAATGACAAACATCTAGGTTATGACATGATAACAAAGGTACATATAAAGTATTGTAACGGTCTGTACATAAATACTGACCGTTGCCTGTAACAAATGTATAGGTAAAGTATTGTAAAGGTGGGTGACAGTCAGATGCTAAACTAGAAAAGAAATCTTTGAGTCCCAGAATGGGTCTGACTGAACCCCAAAATATTTGTTCTCATTGCACAGTGATAACAAAGGCACCCCAAAACACACTCATTCCTGTCCCAAGGTGAAAACAAAGGTACCCAAGAAGTTTCGTGAAGATCAGTTCACAAATATGAGCTGCATAGAAGTTGTGACAAAAAACTGATTGAACCTAATTTCGGTACAAAATGGCTACTGGCAGCCATCTTGAATTTTGGACGGCACCCAGAAACACTCGTTCTCATCCCAAGGTGATAACAAAGGTACCCAAGAAGTTTTGTGAAGATCAGTTCATAAATACAGCCTCTAGCCCGAGCCATATTGACATGTGCACTTACAGTGTATAAGTAGCACTGAATAAATCAAAGTTCATCTAATTTGCATAATTTCTGCTCGAGAAAAAAACCCATACTATATGTGATGTATTCCATGTTACTAAACATTCATTCAAAAATGTATTCAAATCAGAACTTTCATACAGAAGTTCTGTACAAAAGACTGATTGCACTAATTTTGGTACAAAATGGCTGTTGGTGGCCATCTTGAATTTTGGACCACACCAAAAAACACTCATTCTCATCCCACGGTGATAACAAAGGTACCCAAGAAGTTTCGTAAAGATCGGTTCATAAATACGGCCTCTAGCCTGTGCCGTATAGAAGTTGTGTACAAAAAACTGATTAGACCTAATTTCGGTACAAAATGGCCACTGGCAGCCATCTTGAATTTGGACCACACCCAGAAACACTCGTTCTGGTCCCAAGGTGATAACAATGGTACCCAAGATGTTTCGTGAAGAACGGTTCATAAATACAGACTCTAGCCCAAGCCGTATTGACATGTGTACTTACTGTGTGTAAGTAGCACTGAAAAAATCAAAGTTCATCTAATTTGCATAATTTATGCACGAGAAAAAAACCCGTATTATATGTGATGTATCCCATGGTACTAAACATTCACACAAAAAATTATTCAAATCAGTGCTTTCATATGGAAGTTCTGTGCAAAAATCTGATTGCACCAAATTTTGTACAAAATGGCTGCCATCGGCCATCTTGAATTTCAGACCGGACCCAAAAACTCTTGTTGTCATCCCACGGTGATAACAAAGGTATCCAAGGAGTTTCGTAAAGATCGGTTCATAAATACGGCCTCTAGACCGAGCCGTATCCAATTGTTGACAGACAGACGGACCATGGCATAAGCTCAAATTTGGCTTCGCCAAAGTTGAGCTAATAAAGTAACTTGACAATCCAAGCAATATTTTTCAAGTTATCGAATGCCAAAGGGATTTGAGGAATTTTCAATTTGAAGGATAAAGGGTTAATATCTCAGGATTAAATTATCAGATTTACACCAAAAACTATACTGCTCGGCACATCAGTAACCTGAACACTAATATAAAGTAACTTGACAATCCAAGCAATATTTTTCAAGTTATCAAATGCCAAAGGGATTGGAGAAATTTTCAATTTGAAGGATAAAGGGTTAATATCTCAGGATCAAAATAACAGATTTACACCAAAAACTATACAGCTTGGCACATCAGTAACCTGAACACAAATATAAAGTAACTTGACAATCCAAGCAATATTTTTCAAGTTATCGAATGACAAAGAGATTGGAGGAATTTTCAATTTGAAGGATAAAGGGTTAATATCTCGGGATCAAATCATCAGATTTACACCAAAAACTATACAGCTCGGCAAATCAGTAACCTGAACACAAATATAAAGTAACTAGACAATCCAAGCACTATTTTTCAAGTTATCGAATGCCAAAGAGATTGGAGGAATTTTCAATTTGAAGGATAAAGGGTTAATATCTCAGGATCAAATTATCCGATTTACACCAAAAACTATACAGCTTGGCACATCAGTAACCTGAACACAAATATAAAGTAACTTGACAATCCAAGCAATATTTTTCAAGTTATCGAATGCCAAAGAAATGGATACGGACGCCAGATGGACAGATGGACAGAAGGACGGACAAAGGATGGACGAATGACGGATGGTCACCCCGGATGCCGGCATTATGTGTACTATACATAGTATGGGTACACATAAAAATTGATGAATTTGTCCCATGAGTGCAAGAAGGCTTTGCAATGCTTTAGCACTGCAAAGCCTTCTTGCACTCAAAGGATGAAATACACCACCACCCACGCTATTCTGTAGATTATGAGGCCTAAAACTTGAACCAAGAACAAGAACTTTTGATGGCAAAGAAGTAATTACCGAAATAAAAAATAAAATAAAAAAATGCTCGCCCGCATGCAATTTCACAAATAATGGCCTGCGAAACAGAAGATCTACTTTGTGTGGCCTTAACTCCCACCCCAAGGGACGAAGTAACTTTATGGGAACAAAAAACTCAAAAGAGTATACTCCACCAATATGCTTTGAACCAAATTAGTTTAGATTTGGCCCAAAGGTTCTGAAGAATACTTAATTGATAGAGCACAAGATAGATGATGACACAGCATTTTTCTATTGCCAACAGTGTTAAAATGGGAATCTCCATATAGCAACCCATGACAAAACTGACAGCAATTTTTTTGTCCATCTGATTCCACCGATCCTAAGGAAGCTGCATACTGAAAAACAATATTCTGGTCTGTGCAATTTTGGAAATATGGGTGTTTGATTTTTTGTATACTTTAGCTCCTGGATTTCCCACGAGGCTCTGGAAAAAAAACCTTAGGGCATAAATCAAATACTTATGACTAAATTATATCACATGACAAATTTGGTTCAAATCAGCCCACTGGTTCAAGAAAATAGAAGTTTTTGGTGGAGCTCAAAATGGGCATGCTCCCACAGAGCCCAAAAATTGACCTTCCAACTTGCCTCGAACAAACTTTAATCTTCACCACAGAAGGAAGTTCCATACTAAATATCAAAGCATTCTCTCTGGTGGTTCATGAGAGGGAGATTTGTAAAGATTTTTAGCATTTTGGGCCTTAACCCCAGCCCAAAGATTGAGCAGCTTCATTTGAACATAGTCAAAAGGGTATACTCCAAAGACAGGATGGTCTGGTCTGTGCCATATATGTTTGAATTTGGCCGGTGGTTTTGAAAAAGATATGTATTTATTTATTAGGATTTAACAACACTTTTGACAGTCAGGGCCACCTCGTGACGAATAGTTTTATGGGTGGAGGAAGCTGGAGTACCTGGAGAGAACCACCGAGCAATGACAAGCAACTGCCAGACTCCCCAACATACTAACTCAACACAAGCAGGTTTAGCATTGGTTGAAGACAAGTGCACCATAAACATTCAGTATGCCTTAGTATACAGCACCACAATGCGTGGGCAATTGGTATTAAGTGATTTGAAGAAGAAAAGTTTCAAAGGTTAATGGATGACACATGGCGGATGATGGACAACGGATGCTCGACGCCAAGTGATGGCAACAGCTCCCACTGACTTTCCGCCAGGTGAGCTAAATAGTGTTGAAACGATTTTATGACCAGTATACGGCGACATAATTAGTACTAAACAAATCAATCAACCGATTAGTGAATCACTCATTGATTAATCGCCCGAGTGTATTCTCTAAAGCCTTGAAGTTTCCACTTTGTGTTCCTTTAAGAAAATCCTGTCCATTTCAGGAGGCTATCGCACTCGCACTTTTTTGCTCTTCTAAATTGGAAAGAAGCTCTCTTTTTCACGCTCGATGAGCTCGTTCCCAAGATGGGTCATAACCTATGTTTTAGAGACAAAAATAATGAAAATTAATTGGCCACTTTTGTGAATAGCGCAAGCCGGTTTTGGCTGTTACATTGGGTAAAGGGTTAAACAAGTCACTCATTGTGGATCCTCTTTGTCCGTACCTGGTCTGGAGTGTGGCATTATATTTCTCAGGTCATTCATCAGATGTCTGTCTCTGTAGGAAATGCCTCTGGATGAAAATATCAATACCCTCTCCTTGTTTGTCCACTTCAGCTGTTGAAAAACAAAACACAAAAATAAGATGCATCAGCTGTGCTATGATTATAGTAAAATTTATTTAAACCTGAGGGGCTCACATGGCCATAGTTATTTAAAGAATTAGCATAAAAAATCTTCCTTACAGGTTCTGTACAAAAATGTAATACACAAAATTCCTGCACATATGACTGCCGACAGGCATTTTGAATTTTAGGCCAAGCCCAAAAGCACCCGTTACCATCCCATGATGATAAACGCTGTCCTAGAAGTTCTGTACAAGAAACTGATTGCACCTAATTTCGGTATAAAATGGCTGCTGGCAGCCATCTTGAATTTTGGACCGCAACCAAAAACACTCGTTCTCGTCCCAAGGAGATAACAAAGGTACCAAACAAGCTTTGTGAAGATCTGTTCATAAATACAGCCTCTTGTCCGAGCTATATTGACATGTGTACTTACTGTGTATAAGTTGCACTGAATAAATCAAAGTTAATCTAATTTGCATAATTTCTGCGCGAGAAAAAAAACTTGTATTATATGTGATGTATTCCATGTTACTAAACATTCATTCAAACATTTATTCAAATCAGAATCTTCATATAGAAGTTCTGTAGAAAAAACTGATTGTACCTAATTTCGGTACAAAATGGCCACCGGCAGCAATCTTGAATTTTGGACCGCACCAAAAAAACACTTGTTCTCATCCCAAGATGATAACAAAGGTACCCAAGAAGTTTCGTGAAGATCGGTTCATAAAGACAGCCCCTAGCCTGAGCTGTATTGACATGTGTACTTACTGTGTATAAGTAGCACTGAATAAATAAAACATTCATCTAATTTGCATAATTTATGCGCGAGGAAAAAAACCTGCATCATATGTGATGTATTCCATGTTACTAATCATACAAAAATTCGTTCAAATCAGAACTTTCATACAGAAGTTCTGTATAAAAAACTGATTGCACTAATTTCTGTACAAAATGGCTGCCATCTTAAATTTCAGACCACACCCAAAGCACTGGTTCTTGTCCCATGGTGATAAGAAAGGTATCCAAGACATTTGTAAAGATCGGTTCATAAATACAACCTCAAGCCCAAGCCGTATAGAAGTTCTGTACAAAAAACTGATTGGACCTAATTTCGGTATAAAATGGCCACCAACAGCCATCTTGAATTTTGGACCGCACCCCAAAACACTCGATCTCATCCCAAGGTGATAACAAAGGTACACAAGAGGTTTCATGAAGATCAGTTCATAAATACAGTCCCGAGCCCAAGCCGTGTAGACATGTGTACTTACTACGTATAAATAGCACTGAATAAATCAAAGTTAATCTAATCTGCATAATTTCTGCACCAGAAAAAAACCTGTATTATATGTGATGTATTCCATGTTACTATACATTCATACAAAAATTTATTCAAATCAGAACTTTCATACCGAAGTTCTGTACAAAAAACTGTTTGCACTAATTTCAGTACAAAATAGCTGTCTGTGGCCATCTTGAATTTTGGACCGTACCCAAAACACTCGTTCTCGTCCCACAGTGATAACAAAGGTACCCAAGAAGTTTCGTAAAGATCGGTTCATAAATACAGCCTCTAGCCTGAGCCGTAATGAATTGTCGACAGACAAACAGACATCCAAATGGTCTACGGGCCTTGACATAACCTCAAATTTGACTACGTCAAAGTTGAGTTAATAAATAATATAGTAGGGGTATGTGATGGAAGAGTGACGGGGAAGGTGAGATTTTTGTTGGAAGTTTTCCCTCGAAACGGTTGACGTTGCTATTTACGTCAGGACGTCGTGATGCGCACACAACATCATAGAAACGACGACCGCTGTTGATGTCCACTGTAAATCTGACATGACGTTATTCGGGTAGTGTGTGTCAGGCTTCAATTTATTTATTTATTGGTGTTTAAGGTCACATATTTCTGCACAATGGCTAATCATGAAGACAGTTTTACGGGTGGAGGAAGACGGAGTACCCAAAGAGAACCACCGAGCAATGGCAAGGAACTGTCATCTCCCCAACATACCAACTCCACACAAGCCGAGTTAGCATTGGTTGAAGACAAGTGCACCATTGACGTGCAGTACGCTTAATACACTATATGCCACAGTGCCCCCACATGGGCATGAAGTGTCTTGTCTTGGGGACCTCTTGGCTTGCAGTCTGCACTTCTACCTACTGACCCCCCCCCCCCCCCTCCCCCCTGTGTCGGGCTTCTCGTATGGGAGTGATATTGTAGTATAGTATGGGCACTATATACCCTATGTAGGTCCCCTGTTAGTCCTGGGTACTACTAATCGACTTGATGCTTCATATTATCCATGACTGGTATAGGTAGTGCGTACTGCTAGTCCGGGCAGTATTTTGATATGAGGTGGGGTAATGCAGGGTTGTTTAGTGCGTTAGTATACATGTATGTATTGCATGTATTGTTGTTGCACATTGTGCATTAGCATATAAGCACATCTCGGTGTCATGAAAAGACTGTTTCTTATATGTACGGTGCCCTAGCATGCACTCGGTCAAGGGAATGTAATGAAAGTGTCAATGACACTGTAGCTTAACTTGTGTGTTGTGTTTGATGAACAGGATAATGTTCAGTGTTTATGAAAGGATTATGAAATAGGACAAGGATTGTGATAATTGGGAATATGTTCATTTCGGTTCCCTGTATGCTATGTTTATGATAAAAATAATATGAGGTGTACACTGTACTAAAGAGCTGAGGGGTGGGTTAATATGACCTCACTGTTAATGTATGTGGCCCTCACAGTTAATGTATATCAACAAAAGTTACCAAGTTACAGTGAAATTATTCCAAAACGAGTCATCCTATCAAGTTACATTAAAATCCCTTCATAAATATGGCCTGTAGACTGTGCTAAAGGTTTTCGGGCTTCGGGCCCCTGTAGCCGTCCGTTTCCCAATTGCGTCCAAAGGGGACGTTCTCATCTAGACATTATATGAAGTCAACCTACCAAGTTACAATGAAATCCCTTAATAAATATGACCTGTAGACTGTGCTAAAGGTTTTTGGGCTTTGGGCTCTGGCAGCCATCATGGTTGAATGATCGCAACCAAAAGGGGACATTCTCATCTGGGCATCATCTGGAATGATCCTACAAAGTTACAATGAAACCCCTTCATAAATATGACCTGTAGACTGTGCTCAAGGTTTTGGGGCTTCGGGCCTCTGAAGTCACAGTTGACCAATCACGACCAAAAGGGGATGTATCATCTAGGCATTATATGGAGTCAAACTTACGGGTTACAATGAAGTCCTTCCATAAATATGACCAATAGATTATGCTAAAGGTTTTGGGGTTTTGGGTTCGGGCAGCCATCAAGGCTGAATGATCGCGACCAAAAGGGGACGTTCTCATCTAGACATTATTTAGAGTCATCCTACCAAGGTACAATGAAATCCCTTCATAAATATCACCTGTAGACTGTGCTAATGATTTTCAGGCTTTGGGCCCCTGCAGCCAACACAGTTGCTTAATGGTGTCCAAAAGGGGATGTTCTCATCTAGACATTATATGAAGTTAACCTACCAAGTTACAATGAAATCCCTTCATAAATATGACCTGTAGACTGTGCTAAAGGTTTTCGGGCTTCGGGCTTGGGCAGCCCTCCTGGTTGAATGATCGCAACCAAAGGGGACAATCTAATCTGGGCATCATCTGGAGGATCCTACGAAGTTACAATGAAATCCCTTCATAAATATGACCTGTAGACTGTGCTCAAGGTTTTCTGGCTTCGGGCACCTGTAGCCATCACAGTTGACCAATCGCGACCAAAAGGGGATGTCATCATCTAGGCATTATATAGAGTCAACCTAACAGGCTACAATGAAATCCTTCCATAAATATGACCTTTTGCCTATGCTAAAGGTTTTTGGGCTCAGGCACCCATCAAGGCTGAATGATCGCGATCAAAATGGGACGTTCTCATCTAGACATTATTTGGAGTCATCCTGCAAAGTTACAATGAAATCCCTTCATAAATATGACCTGTAGACTGTGCTAAAGGTTTTCGGGCTTCGGGCCCCTGTAGCTGTCACAGTGCCCAATCACGTCCAAGAGGGGATCTTCTCATCCTGACAATATATGAAGTCAACCCACCAAGTTACAATGAAATTCCTCAATAAATATGACCTGTAGACTGTACTAAAGGTTTTCGTGTTTTGGGCTCTGGCAGTCGTCATGGTTGGCAGATCATGCCCAAATGGGGAAATTCTCATCTAGTCATCATAAGGAGTGATCCTACCAAGTTACAATGAAATCCCTTCATAAATACGACCTGTAGGCTGTGCTAAAGTTTTTCAGGTTTTGGGCTTGGGCAGCCATCATGGTTGAATGATCGTGACCAAAAGGGGACGTTCTCATCTAGGCATTATACAGAGGCATCCTACCAAGTACAATGAAATCCCTTCATAAATACGACCTGTAGACTGTGCTAATGGTTTTCGGGTTTTGGGCTCCGGCAGCCATACCGGTTGCCCGATCGCAACCAAAAGGGGACATTCTCATCCAGACATGACCCCAAACTGGCATACGAAATTTCGTGATGATCAGACAAGAACTGCGGGGTGTAGCCTGTGCTAAAGGAAAATGTGAACAGACTCACAGACACAGACTCACAGACTAACAGACTTCTGCACATGTGATGGCAATAGCTTATCTTGACTATGTCAAGTTAAGCTAAAACTTTTATCGAGTAAAAGTCGCTCATATAGGTCATTGTAACCCTAAAATTCCATTCAACTTCAACTGTTATTTTGACGCTGTCTTTGGGGTTCAAGCTTTCAAAGTAACGTGTAGAAATAAATATATTTGTCATTATAAATGTGGAACAAGTGACAAGTTCCAGTTCTGCAAAGGAAATTGCATTTTCTAAACAGATGAACATTTAAAACAATATACGTAAGAAGTAATTTTGTTACCTATTTTTTGCGGTAAATGCCACGCTCAAACGCAATACCAATTAGTACAGCTGTTCTGAAAAAGGGGTATTGCGACTCGGAAGTTTGAAAACAAGGTTAACTTTAGGTTGTTTCTCTCTTTATTCTGAGAAGTGAAGACCTCATTAGAGTTTTTCAACACTGAAGTTGAAAACGTGAAAATCAGTTTTCTGTAATTATTTGGGTTTTGATAGCAAAACTGAAACCAAACCGAATTTTCGGTTAACCGCCCATCTCTACCATGCCATTTAGTTTTATCAACCGGCATCAGTAAAGTGCACAAGTGGAGAAAAATATTCAACTGCAGAGGTATTGCTATGTAAATCTTGGCGACCGAACATGGGTGCCGACCAGTCGACTTTGACTCAACTTTTGGGTGTCGACTAATGGACTCCAGAAACGTTTCAACACTGGAACAAGTACAGTTAAAACTAGAAGTCCTGTCACGAACTGTGCACTTATCTAGGCTTAATTGCGCATAGAAATTGCGCGCAATTGCCATATCGAATGGCACCCAAAGCACAGCAGATTCTCCTGTTTACTCTTCGCAAACACAGGCAATGTTTCTGCCAATGGACCTCCGGGTTACCCGGAGGTCCATTGGCTGAAACATTGCTTGTGCACAGGCCATATGTACAGAATTTGATAGCCTTACTATGGTCATAACAAGTATATTAACGCGCAGATCGACATGCTATTTGTGCGCATTTCATGACAGGACTTCTAGTTTTAACTGTAGTGTTGAAACGATTAATGCTATTTGGATTTTTACTAACTGACTAATCGCAAGGTAGCAGTCGATGATTAATCGACTAGTCAGGTATGCAATGTCAGATGCTAAACTAAGCAATAAATTCTACAAAACTGTGGTTTTTAACTAAATTCATTGGCTGGAGTGGCTTCCAAATTACGATACAATTAATGGGTCTAACTGCGCGACATTATGGAAGCCTATGTCTCAATGTCATTACGTCCAAACAACCGGTGCCACAAAAAATAAATTGGTCTAATACTTATTACAGCAACATTTACCCAAAATAAGAACGTATTGAAAAAGCTGAACATTTGTAGATGTACTTCCGCTGTCACAGCCTGTCAGCGTTAATTAAAATGAAACAACAGTTTTCAGGCATGCTGTTCACACCTCATTTGTGTGTTTTAATTAGTGTAATGGAATCACGAATCTTTGACCAGTAATTTAATCTATTTTCTTGAAAATTATAGAAGCACAAAATGTGACGAAAAGGAGAGCTTCTTGTTTCCAATATAGAAGCATGAGTACCATAGCACACCACAAATCGAAAGCATTGAACTAATTTTAATAAAATTAAATTAAATTTCTTAAAGGAACACAAAGTGGAAACTTCAAGGCATTCGATAATGCACTCAGATGACTAATCGACGATTGATTCACTAATCAGTTAATAGATTTGTTTAGTACTACCGGTAATCGTGTTGGCGTCGACTAGTCGAAAAATCGTTTCAACACTAGGAAAAAGCACACTATTTTTTATGATTGGCAAACAATGATTGTCATCTAATTAACTGTACTCAACTAATGTTTATACAGACATCAATTAAGAAAATAAATGCCACTTCTAGTCGAAAAAACTGCAATAAAACAACAAATGAAAGTGTCAATGATGCTGTAGCTCAACTTGAGAAACTTGAACTTGGTAAGATATAAATGAAATGGCAAAACTGAAGATCATTGGTACCAATGTTATTTGATGAAATTTCAACATAACAGCATTGTGTGTGCACAACGTCAGAGTAATCCATGCATTTTTAAATGTATACTGTAAGACTGGCTATTGTGGCTAAAGGAAGAATGTTGATACACAAATGCAGTACATGTATATTCAGAGGTTATTGTAAATGGCAACTTTTTTCACAGAAATGAATGCTAATCAATAGCTCTTATCTACAGTTCTTGCCTAATGAGCACACCAAGTTCAAAAACAATCCTATGATAAATGTGGCCTGTAGGCCATGTCAAAGAATGTTGATGCACAAATGCAATAAAATCAAAGATTGTTGCTAACAGCAACAGTTTTTGATGGAAAAGAAAATCAATAGCTCCTATCATTGTCACCCTGCAGAAGCATACCAAGTTTCAAAACAACCTGATCATGAATGTGCCCTCTGAGGCATGCCAAAGGAAGATGTTAATGCACAAATGCACTGAGTAGAAGGTCATTACTTGTGGCAATGGTTTTTGTTATGGAAATTCATAAATATACCCTGCAGAGAGTGCAAAAGGGATAAGTTGATGCACAAATGCAGTAAGTTCAAAGGTTGGTGATAAGGACAACAATTTTTTATGGAAATGAAAAAAAACAATAGCTCACATCTAGAGGTCACCCCAAACACACATACCAAGTTTCAAAGTGATCCGATCATGAATGTGCCCTGAAGGGTGTGTTAAAGGGAAATATTGAGGTCTGACTAAATTAAGTTCAAAGGTCAGCGGCAACATTTTTTGATAGAAATGGAAGAAAATCAACAGCTCCCATATAGATGTCACCCCACACAAGTTCACCAAGTTTGCAAGCGATCCAATCATAAATGTGCCCTGCAGGGTGTGTCAAAGGGAAATATTGATGCTTTAATCACTAAGTTTTTACTAAGTTCATCGAAGGTCATTGCCAGTGGCAACATTTTTTGACGGAAATGGAAGAAAATCGATAGCTCCCATCTAGAGGTAACCCCAAACAAGCATACACAGTTTCAAACCGATCTGATCATAAATGTGCCTTGTAGGGCATGCCAAAGGAATATATTGATGCCTGACTAAACTAAGTTCAAAGATGGTTGCCAGCAGCAACATTTTTTGAAGGACGAAAATGGAAGAAAATTGATAGCTCCCATCTAGAGGTCATCCCAAACAAGCATACCAGGTTTCAAAGCAATCCGATCATAAATGTGCCCTGTAGGGTGTGCCAAAGGGAAATATTGAGGTCTGACTAAACTAAGTTCTAAGAACGTTGGCCACAGCAACATTTTTTGGCAGAAATTGAAGAAAATCGATAGCTCCCATCTAGAGGTCTCCCCAGACAAGCATGAGAGGTTTCAAAGCAATCCGATCATAATGTGCCCTGTAGGGTGTGCCAAAGAGAAATATTGAGGTCTGACTAAACTAAGTTCCAAGAACATTGGCCGCGGCAACATGTTTTCGATGGAAATGGAAGAAAATCGACAGCTCCCATCTAGAGGTCACCCCAAACAAGCATACAAGGTTTCAAAGCAATCCAATCCTAAATGTGCCCTGTAGGGTGTGCCAAAGGAAAATATTGAGGTCTGACTAAACTACGTTCTAAGAACGTTGGCCGCAGCAACATTTTTTGACGGAAATTGAAGAATATCGATAGCTCCCATCTAGAGGTCACCCCAAACATGCATACCAAGTTTCAAAGCAATCCAATCATAAATGCGACCTGTGAGGTGTGCCAAAGGAAATTGTGTACGTACATACGTACGTACGTACGTACGTACGTACGTACGTACGAGAAGTGATGGCAATAGCACAGCTTAAATTTGTCAAGTTGAGCTAAAAATTTATCCAAAGTTCACTCTAATGACTATTATTGTGATAAAGTTCTAGAAAATGCCTATTTTCTCTATATATCCACTAGAGGATGGTTTGGGTCTATGAGCAACTGGTATGGCTAAAAATGTAGAGGCTTATTTGGGTCGAACTGCAGAGGAAGGTTTGGCTAGAGGACGACTGGGTTATCCTTAACACCGCAGGGCGCCGCTGGTCACCGCAGGTCCCTCTAAAATATTTTTTCATAACTAAAATTTTATTATATTTTAAGGCTAAAGTTGGACTGTTCCTATGGGGGTGGGGAGGCTGAAAATTTTCAACAACAGTTCGGGAAATATTAGGAAAATGACCGAAAAAACCTCCATTTTGTACACAAATTCTGGTAAAATGAAACAAAAATTTCCGATAGAGATTACCATGGAGGTAATTGTTTTCACAATTGGCCCTGCCCCCCCCCCATCCCCCCCCCCTTCTATCGTCTGGTCCGGATGAAGTAGCACTGATTGGGAGGGACCTGCGGCCAATTTTGAAAACAATTCTGTCACGTTATACCAAATGAATAAAATGAAAATAAATATAGCAGAAACACTGTGCGTTATCCCAGAGTCAAACTGATTATCAGATGTAGTGACATCTGAGAATATTTTTTGATATCACTGTAACACATGCATGCTTGAAGCTGGACTGTTCCCTAGGGGGGGGGGGGGGGGGGATATATGGGGTCATTGAGTTGATAGTTGGCTTGTGTGTGAAAAACTAGAATGTGTTTGCAAAGGCTGCATTGGAGAAGTGTTACAGTGATATCAAATAACACAGTGAAAACTTGAAGTCTTGTCATGAAATGCGCACAAAAAGCACGTTGATCTGCGCGTTAATCTACACGTTATGACCATAGTAAGGCTATCAAATTATGTACACATCGCCTGTGCACAAGCAATGTTTCGGCCAATGGACCTCCGGGTAACCCTGAGGTCCATTGGCCGAAACATTGCCTGTGTTTGCTATGAGTAACCAGGAGAACCTGCCATGCTTTGGATGCCATTTCATATGGCAATCGCGCGCAATTCCTATGCGCAATTAAGCCTAGATAAGCGCGCATTTCGCGACAGGACTTCTAGTTTTAACTGTATTTCAGCTGTCACTAAAATAGTAAATCTGATAATCACTTTGACTTCGGAATAATGCACAGTGTGTCTGGTATTTATTTTCATTTTATTCATTTGGCATAACACGACAGAACTGTTTTCACAACTGGCCTCAAAAAATATTTCAGAGGGACCTGCGATGACCTGCGGTATTAAGGGTGACCGATTGGTTTCTAGACAACTCGAACACTGGACGATTCGTACCCTGGACAATTTGTACCCTAATATGAAGGTATGAATTGTGTCCCAGAAAGGTATGAATTGTCCCGCATAAAGGTACAAATTGTCCAATGTAAAGGTACGAATTGTCTAGTGCAAAGGTACGAACAGTCTCATGAATTATCTTGAAAAAGTAAGTCCAATATCTCAGAAAGTGCAATTGAGTCTTGAACCTCCAGTGGTCAAATGAGTTCGACAGAATCAAAGAGATAAAAAGAAACATACGAAAAGGATGGCCAATAAAAAAGACATATGTTCCATTATTTGTTTTGTTTGATTGAAAGCAGTACCCAGCAGAAGGAGTGTTTACACAATACTACCCTGTTATTCACTTGTATTGATTTATTATCAAACTGAACTCACTTTGAAAAACCGCCTGTAAAACTCCAGACTGATGTAGTAAACCCTTATCATAACACAAGCAGATGGCAAATATCATTAAAAAGAGAAATCTTCTTTTTTTTTCAACTGAAAAAATACTGGAGAATATGCACATGCCCTGATTATTGGCTCTCGCTCCCGACTCTTGTGGATTTATAAGCAAATAAATTTATTAGGGTCGCAAGAGATTTCAATCCCACATCACCCCTGTGCGTCCCAAATTGTATTATCTGCATCAAAGTATAATTGATTGAGATGACGGAGCACTTTAAATTATTTTCTCATAATTTCTAACATGCTTTCGATCCATTTCATCTCAGTTAATTAAGCTCAGATGCAGAAAATACAATTCAGGAAAACCACATAATTAATTCCGCCTTTTAATTACATTAATTTTTTGTACAGTGGAGCCCACTTAATTGGATATCTCTTAACTGAATAACCCTGTTAATTGAATATAATTTCCCAACACAAAACCATTTTTACCATATGCCATTACAAATTTGACCTGTTAATTGAATATAGGTTATAGAGTAAACTCTGTTAATTGAATAAAAAATATTGTAACCTGTCGAGAAATTACCCTAACTCTCCCCAGTTTTTCTCTGTTTACAGACCTATCTGGCCCCAGTACATGTACATCAAATACAGGCATTTAATCCATTATATCTTGTTTGACAGAGCTCATGGAGCTCTGTCAAACAAGATATAACAGAATAAATGCTAAGTTTAACTCTAGAATGCAGGAAAGTGACATAATTCCTGTTAATTGAATACTCCTGTTAATTGAATAATTCTGATTGGCAAAGTGGCTATTCAATTAACAGGGTTCCACTGTATTTCGTATTTTCCCTTAATTGTATTACCTGCATCTGAGTATAATTTATTAATTGAGATGAAATGCATCGATAGCATGTAAGAAAATGTGACAAATAATTTCATCTCAAGTGATCCGTTTCTTCCCAGTTAATTAAGCTCAGATGCATTTCAGTTATTTTTAAATAGTTAACCCTTTACCTAACATGAAAAGCAGACGAATATATATTGAATAACTAATTTTTTTCATTTTTTGTCTCAAAAACATAGGTTAGGACCCCTCGTTGGAACGAGCTCGACGAGCTCATTCCAACGAGGGGTCATAACCTATGTTTTTGAGACAAAAAATGAAAAAATAATGAAAATTAATTGGCAATTTTTGAGAATAGCACTGGCCGGTTTTGGCCGTTATGTTGGGTAAAGGGTTAATTAAGCTCAGATGCAGAAAATACAATTGAGAAAAATGGGAATTAACACTGCATTTCAGTTATTTATAAACATGTTTCGCGCAGCTTTTAGTGCTTTTTAGTATTGTGTTTTTTGTTTCATTTGTTCGAACGAGAGTGTCTGCATGTTATATCTTTGTTTTGTTTGTAATCTATTTCTTGAAAAAATAAATGTCAAATGTGATTTTCCCGAATAGTCTTCCTTATTTTTTCACATGTCGTCTCCAATCCCAGGTATGAATTCTTCATTACGTGTACAGTCCATTGAAGAACCAGTTTCCATCATCCCCTGATTTCTAGTGTTAAACTAGGGGTGACGAATCCGGTTTGCATTACTATCTATAGTACTGGGAAAATACCAAGTGTAACCAATTAACCATGCTATCAGTAGGGCTAACAAAATGAAAGTGTCAATGACACTGTAGCTTAACTTGTCTGTGTGTTGTGTTTGATAAAAAAGATTATGTTCAATGTTTATGAAAGGATCATGAAATAAGACAACAATTGTGTAAACTGGGAAAAGGTTAATTTCTGTTAACTGTATGCTATGTTTTCAATAAAAATAATTTGAGCTGTAGACTGTACTAAAGAGTTGAGGGGTGGGTTAATGTGGCCCTCATAGTTAATGTATGTAGCCCTCACAGTTAATGTATGTCAACCAAAGTTACCAAGTTACAGTGAAATTATTCCAAAACGAGTCATCCTATCAAATTACAATGAAATCCCTTCATAAATACGGCCTGTAGACTGTGCTATGGGTTTTTGGGCTTCGGGCCTGTGTAGCCATCATGGTTGACCGATCACAACCAAAATGGGACGTCCTCATCTCGACATTATACTGAGTCATCCTACCAAGTTACAATGAAATCCCTTCATAAATACGGCCTGTAGGCTGTGCTAAAGTGTTTCAGGTTTTGGGCTTGGGCAGCCATCATGGTTTAATGATCGCGACCAAAAGGGGACGTTCTCATCTGGGCATTATCTGGAGTGATACTACCATGTTACAATGAAATCCATTCATAAATACGACCTGTAGACTGTGCTAAAGGTTTTTGGGCTTTGGGCCCCTGTAGCCATCGCAGCTGACCAATCATGACCAAAAGGGGACGCTATCATCTAGACATTATATGGAGTCAACCTACCAAGTTACAATGAAATCCCTCCATAAATATGACCTATAGACTGGGCAGGGTTCCTGCACTTTTCAGGGGGGCAACTTCAAGACTTTTCCATACCCTTTTCAATGCAAATTCAAGACTTTTCAATGATGAAAAAAACAAAATTTAAGACTTTTCAAGAACATTCGCACTTCAAGTATGCAACATACTTTGCACTATTAGTGCAAAGTATGTTACATATTTAGAAATGTCCCGTTTTCAAGACTTTTCAAGGCCCAGGCTTCAAATTCAAGACTTTTCAAGGCCTTGAATTTTTTTTTCCAAATTCCATACTTTTTAAGACTTTTCAAGGCCCACGGGAACCCTGCTAGGCTAAAGGTTTTCGGCTTTTGGGCTTGGGATGAATGATCGCGACCAAAAGGGGACATTTCATCTAGACATTATTTGGAGTCACTTTACCAAGTAACAATGAAATCCCTTCATAAATATGACCTGTAGACTGTGCTAAAAGTTTTTGCACTTCGGGCTCCTGTAGCCGTCACAGTTGCCCAATCGTGACCTAAAGGGGCCATTCTCATCTAGACATTATATGAAGTCAACCTACTAAGTTACAATGAAATCCCTCCATAAATACGACCTGTAGACTGTGCTAAAGTTTTGGGGGTTTTGGGCTTGGGCAATCGCCACAGTTGACAGATCATGACCAAATTGGGAAGTTCTCATCTAAGCATTATACAGAGTCATCCTACCAAGTTACAATGAAATCCCTTCATATTAAATATGACCTGCATGCTTTGCTAAAAGTTTTTGGGTTTCGGGCTTGGGCAGCCATGATGGTTAACATATCATGACCAAAAGGGGACATTCTCATCTAGATGTTATACAGAGGCATTCTACCAAGTTACAATGAAATCCCTTCATAAATACGACCTGTAGACTGTGCTAAAGGTTTTCAGGTTTTGGGCTCGGGCAGCCATCACAGTTGACCGATCACGACCAAAAGGGGACGTTCTCATCTAGACATGACCACAAACCTGCATATGACATTTCGGGACGTTCGGACAAGAACTATGGGGTGTGTAGCCTGTGCTAAAGGAAAATGTGAACAGACTCACAGACTAACAGACTTCCACACGCGTGATGACAAAAGCTTATCTTGACTTTGTCAAGTTAAGCTAAAAATCACACCTTGTGAACTAAATGTCAAACAGGCAAGATTTGAATCAATCAAAAGAAAACTATTTTGTTCGAAAATGCATAACCATAAGAAAATTATTAATTTGACAGGCCTACGTGTCAAAAAAATTTCAATAATACGACATTTTAATCCGCGGAGTGTTATTCTGTTTTCAACACACTGACATGACCATAATCCTGCCCATTAATTATTACCAACCAATGAGGTGCCGGCAAAAATATGTGTGACATCCCACCAATGCTCACTGTATACTGTAAAAAAAAACAATTCGAAGAACGGCGCGGGTCCACGGTGGTTTGCATTCGCAGCACAAATGTGTATCTTTAAAAACATTAATTGGTTGTGTTTGTGTTCAATGCCGTTCATTTAAATTCATTCTTGCTTCTGTTTTTATTATACCTGAGGATAAATATGCTTGTGCGAGCGGTAACAGGGTTCCTGCACCTGACCTGACATGAAATTCCAGGCTTTTTCAGGCCATATACACCCCAAATTCAAGGAGTTTCAAGGCTAATAGAAAGTTAAATTCAAGGTTTTTCCAGGCTTATCGTAGTTGAACCACTCGAACCATCTCGGACGTATTTCATTCATCTCAACTCGGCGCACAATGCTTCATTTTTGAAGGCTTTTCCAGGCCCAGGGAGCCAAATCAAGGCTTTTCAAGGCCTTGAATTTCATTTTGGAAATTCCAGGCTTTTCAAGACCCGCAGGAACCCTGGGTAAACTGTATCGAGGCGTCAGGAACACTCATTACAATTTAAGCCCGCCAGATGAAAATTTGATAAACGTGACACATTCACGCAAATAAACACATGAATACTGGTATTCTAAGTTATAAGGGTATATCTCCCTCCTCCCCCCCCCCCCCCCCCCCAAACTAAATGTCGAACAGGCAAGATTTGAATCAATCAAAAGAAAACTATTTTGTTCGAAAATGCGTAACCATAAGAAAATTATTAATTTGACAGGCCAAAAAAAATTCATGCATTTTGTAAATTTGTTCAGGCCGTACATACAAGTGAGTGTCCATAGTCTTCCATATGCACATACATACGGAAAGTGTTTAACAATAAATAAACAGACAGAAAAAAAACATTGTGTTGAACAGTGTGTTTGGGAGGGGGGGGATATGGAACCTGGTGAGGTTGTACCCCCTTCCAGCACCCGACCCCTCCATTTCCGCATGTCAGAGTCACTGCTATTGTTATAGCCCCCATATTATATTGAGATTGATATATCCTTAGTAGATAATTATATGAGAAAGATATTTTTTTTATTATTGCTGCATTTTCTGACTGGTCTGTCTCATTTGCACTCGGTGACCATGTTTACATCTTTGTTACACTGATCTACAATTATTGCACATATAGCTGTTGATTGTTTAAGTAGGTCAGGGACCTTGTTCACTTGGATTATGACAGAATCACCTGGAAACTGATAGAAACTGACAGAACATTGTAGACATTTCATCTTCTAGGACATTCTATCTGGTTACTATATAAAGGTTTGTCAACAGAATTCAAAAAACTCAAATTTTAGAAAGCCATTTCAGAAAGACTCACTTCAGTTGTTTCCATTGGAGATTATTATTGTTTCAGAACAGTGCATTTATTATAGAAGCAGTGCTTCTTTGTGATCTTGGAAGATTGATTCCAAAAGAGAATTTTGAAGAGAATCTATTCGTCTTGGAAAAGAAAATTCATACTTTCTGTGAAACAGAATAATAATTTTTTGTGAAAAGCCAGGATTCTGCTGGATTATTTGGAAATTGCCTGTGGCACCAATACTTCTTGGATTTTTACTCCATTTGAATTTTGCGGAGCATTTATTATATTTTATTGGAGACTGCTGAAATTTCAAAGTGAAAATTTTGTTACAAATCTACGGGATACTGTTTCTGAGAGATATTCTTGGATTTAATACTACTTTCTTCACAAGATTCCTCACCACTGGATTACTGGATTCTGTCAAACTGTACTTTGGACTAATTCAATAATTGATAAGTACCACTGTTTTTATTTTCTGTAAACCAATCAGTGTAAAAGATCTTTGTATCATTTTTTTTATATATTAATTTTTTTTTAAATTAAATTGCAGAATAGTTAAATTTATAGTTTTTGTTGCTGATTCTCAGATTTCTTTCTGTTACCAATATCAATGAAAGTGTCAGTGACACTGTAGCTCAACTTGACAAACTTGAACTTGGTAAGTTATAAATGAAATGGCAAAATTGAAGATCATTGGTACCAATGTCATTTTTTTTGCCAGTGGCAACATTTTTTGACAGAAACCGAAGAAAATCGATAGCTCCCATCTAGAGGCCTCCCCAAACAAGCATGCCAGGTTTCAAAGCAATCCGATCATAAATGTGCCCTGTAGGGTGAGCCAAAGGGATATATTGTGGTCTGACTAGACTAAATTCTAAGAACGTTGGCCGTGGCAACATTTTTTGACGGAAATGGAAGAAAATCGATAGCTCCCATCTAGAGGTCACCGTAAATAAGCATACCAGGTTTCAAAGCAATCTAATCGTAAATGTGCCCTGTAGGGTGAGCCAAAGGGAAATATTGTGGTCTGACTAAACTAAGTTCTAAGAATGTTCGCTGCGGCAACATTTTTTGATGGAAATTAAAGAAAATCGATAGCTCCCATCTAGAGGTCACCCCAAATAAGCATGAAAGGTTTCAAAGCAATCCGATCATAAATGTGCCCTGTAGGGTGTGCCAAAGGGAAATCTTGAGTCTTCTGACTAAACTAAGTTCTAAGAACGTTGGCCGCGGCAACATTTTTTGACAGAAATTGAAGAAAATCGATAGCACCCATCTACAGGTCTCCCCAAACAAGCATACCAGGTTTCAAAGCAATCTGACCATAAATGTGTCCTGTAGGGTGTGCCAAAGGGAAATATTGAGGTCTGACTAAACTAAGTTCTAAGAACGTTGGCCGCGGCAACATTTTTTGACGGAAATTGAAGAAAATCGATAGCTCCCATCTAGAGGTCACCCCAAACAAGCATGCCAAGTTTCAAAGTAATCTGAT
Organism: Pictodentalium vernedei; assembly: GCA_031216915.1. NCBI lineage: Eukaryota > Metazoa > Mollusca > Scaphopoda > Dentaliida > Dentaliidae > Pictodentalium > Pictodentalium vernedei. The sequence goes on along the minus strand of CM062293.1, from coordinate 447,139,221 downwards.
CGTAAATGCGACCTTTGAGGTGTGCCAAAGGAAATTGTGGACGTACGTACTAACGTACTAACATACTAACGTACGTACGTACGTACGTACGTACGTACGTACGTACGCCGACGGACGAGAAGTGATGGCAATAGCTCAGCTTGACTTTGTCAAGTTGAGCTAATAATATTTCCACACCGTAACAGAAATTGGGGGCTCGTCCGGGATTGAATATTAGATAACGAGAAAATTGCAAATTGCAATTATTATTTTGGCTCACTTTCAAAACATTTAAATTTTGTTAGAAAATTTCAGTATCATTTAATTCATTATTTATATTCTGAGAACCAGCAAACCTTTTCATCATGGTATTTATTGTTACAGAATTTATATCTGAATTTGAAAGATCTCCTAGTTTGGCCCTTTTAGAATCTCTTAAGAAGGAGAATTTATTTCAACTTGCTCAGTATCTAAAATTACCTGCCACCCCTGGTCTGAACAAACATAAACTTAAACAGCTCATTGTTAATCATTATATGGAGGAAGGCCTTTTGCCTCAGTCTGAAACTCTCCCCTCTGAACCACAACCCACTGATGCCCTTGAACTCAAAAAGTTAGAATTAGAATTAAAAAAGTTAGAAATGCAACAAAAAATGAGGGAAATTGAAATTCAGGCTCAAAAAGAAAAAGAGGACAGGGAATTAAAATTAAAAGAATTAGAAGCTCAAAAAGAAAGGGAACAAATACAAATTCAGGCTCAAAAAGAAAAGGAGGATAGGGAATTAAAATTAAGGGAAATAGAAACTCAAAAAGAAATGCACTTAAAAGAATTAGAAATTCAAAAGGAAATAAAAATAAAAGAATTAGAATCACAGCGTCAAGGCTCAAATGTAATTTCCCCAAGTAGATTTGATGCAACTAAACATGTTAGGCTAGTTCCCCCCTTTCAAGAAAAAGAAGTTGATATATATTTTTTTATATTTTGAAAAAGTGGCAACAAGTTTAGAATAGCCAAGGGATGTCTGGACTTTGCTATTGCAAAGTGTTTTAAAAGGGAAGGCCCAAGAAATCTATTCCGCTCTATCTTCTGAGCAAAGTAATAATTATGATACTGTTAAAGAGGCTATACTCAAGGCATATGAACTTGTTCCAGAGGCCTATAGGCAGAAGTTCAGGAATTATTATAAAAACGAAAATCAAACTCAAGAGGAATTTGCCAGAGAAAAGCAAAATTTATATGACAGGTGGTGCCATTCCAAAGAAATTGGGAAAGATTTCTCGAAATTAAAAGAAATGATGCTGATTGAAGAGTTTAAAGGAAAGATACATTCAGATATAAAGGCCCACCTGGATGAACAAAAAGTTGACACATTAAATAGAGCAGCAGTACTAGCAGATGACTATGCCTTAACTCATAAAATGAGTCGGAACTCTACAAATTTTTGGCTTCACAAGAATTCTTTCCAAAGTGGACCTAGACCTACTTCAGATAAAACTCATCCTTCTAATCATCCTTCCAATCCTCCAAACTTTTCACCACCTAAATTTAATCGGAAGCCTAATGAGAATAAGTCATCTAATGCCTGCCCTACACCATTACGACCCAACAGTTCAAATATAACTTGTAATTATTGTAAGAAACCAGGGCATTTACTTTCTGATTGCTGGCTGTTAAAAAGGAAAAATGAGTCCTCTACTTCACAGAATGCACTAGCATGTGCTCCATGCCCTTAAAATTATGTAATAAAGCAAGATGCTTTAGAAAATTATAAGCCATTTATTTCTGATGGCTTTGTTTCCCTTGAGGGGGATAAGCACTGTTCCTTACCAATAAAAATACTGAGAGACACAGGGGCTACTCAGTCTTTAATGTTAGAAGGCATTTTGCCATTTTCTGAAGAAAGTGCTACAGGGGCACAAGTTCTAATATCAGGTATTGAGTCAAACTCTTTAAATGTCCCACTTCATAAAATAAATTTAAGAAGTAGCTTAGTAAATGGGACTGTGACAGTAGGAATCAGACCTACTCTACCTGTAAAAGGTATTTCTTTATTATTGGGAAATGACTTAGCTGGTGACAAAGTCACTGTAGAACCTCAAGAGGTGGAAAGTATTATTAATTTGAAGGAATGTTTTCCTTTTGCCTTTCCAGCATGTGCTGTGACTCGGTCCATGGCAAAGAAAGCTGAGGTTGATAACAACCTCAATTGTAATGATTTGAACAGCAAAGTTGAGGATAAGAACAGTCACAGAATTACGGATTCTGAAGACATTGATTTGTCTCAGACTTTTTTGAGTCAAAGTGATGACTCCTCCAGAAATTGTAAAGAGGCCACTACACCTGAGAGTGATAGGGGGACCTCCTTGAATGTCATTTCCCGGACATCTTTAATTCAGGAACAGGAAAGTGATCCTGACCTTGCCGAGCCACGTGAAAGGGCTCTCACAGAGGCAGAAGCCCAAAACTCCCCTGTCTGTTATTTTAAAAAATCTGATGTACTCATGAGGAAATGGCGACCACCAGAAGTACCCCCCAATAGTGATTGAGAGGTTATTTATCAAATAGTTGTCCCCACTAAATACCGGAATGAAATATTAAGCCTGGCTCAAGAAAATCAAATGGCTGGACATTTGGGAGTTAGAAAAACCTACTCTCGTATTCAACAGTGTTTTTACTGGCCCAAGCTTCGACAGGATGTTGTTGAATTTTGTAAAACCTGCCACACCTGTCAAATTGTAGGAAAACCCAACCAGAAGATTCCTCCTGCTCCCCTTCAACCCATCCCCGCTTTTGAGGAGCCATTTAGTAGAATTATTATTGATTGTGTTGGCCCATTGCCTAGAACAAGATCTGGAAATGAATATCTTCTTACCATCATGTGTGCTTCTACACGATTGCCTGAGGCTATTCCTCTAAGAAATATTAAAACTAAGACTATAGTTAAGGCCTTGATAAAATTTTTCACGACTTTCGGTCTACCCAGGTCAGTGCAATCGGACCAAGGCTCAAATTTTATGTCAAACATTTTTCAGCAGGTGATGTATGAGCTCAAAATTAAGCAGTACACATCAAGTGCCTATCATCCTGAAAGTCAAGGAGCTCTAGAACGCTTGCATCAAACACTGAAGACCATGATAAAGGCCTATGGGGAGGATAATGAGAAGGACTGGGATGAAGGAGTACATCTCCTCTTATTTGCAGTCTGTGAGACTGTACAGGAATCTCTGGGATCCAGCCCTTTTGAATTAGTGTTTGGACACTCAGTGAGGGGCCCACTCACTGCTTTGAAGGAGAAATGGCGCGGGGAAGAGCCACCTGAAATTTCTCTTCTGGACTATGTGTCCACTTTTAAGGAAAAACTGCACCAGGCCAGAGAAATGGCAAATAAACATTTACAGAAAGCCCAGAGTCATATGAAGACCTGGTATGATAAAAAGGCAAAATTTCGCACCTTTATACCTGGGGTCAAGGTGTTAGTATTATTCCCTTTAAAGGGCAATGCTTTACAAGCAAGATATTCAGGCCCTTATATTGTTAAGCACAAGATCAGTGATACTGATTATGTTGTTGAGACTCCTGATAGACTCAAAAATACTCAGCTGTGCCATATAAATATGTTGAAAACATATTATGAGAGAGAACCAAACTCTCTACCAGTCTCAACAGTCACCCACATGGATGAGCTGGAAAATCCTGTAGAGGATATTCATGAAGGCGGCGAAAATGTACCTCTAAAGTTACAGAACTCATATGTCCTGAGAGATCTACAAAATAAAATAGATTATTTACTGCCTGACCAAAGAAACGATTTACTTGATTTAATTTTCAAATATCAACACTTATTTCCCGATGTGCCTAGTAGGACATCTGTTATTTTTCATGATGTTGATGTAGGAGAGGCAAATCCCATCAAACAGCATCCATATAGATTGAACCCTTTCAAAGCTGAGATCATGCGAAAGGAAATACAGTATATGCTGGACAATGATATCATAGAACCTAGCCATAGCAACTGGAGTTTGCCCTGTATTCTCGTCCCAAAACCTGATGGGAGTTACCGATTTTGTACAGATTACCGAAAGGTGAACAGCCTCACCAAAACAGACAATTATCCAATTCCTAGAATTGATGAGTGCATTGACAAACTTGGCCATGCTAAATTTGTGACAAAATTTGACTTGTTAAAGGGTTATTGGCAAGTCCCTTTAACAGAAAAAGCAAAAGAAATATCTGCTTTTGTTACACCATTTGGGTTGTATCAATATAAAGTTACCCCTTTTGGCATGAAAAACTCTCCGGCAACGTTCCAGCGCATGGTTAACCACTTAATTGCAGACCTAGATCACAGTGAAGCTTATATTGATGATGTTATTATACACACAGATACAAATTGGGCTGATCATCTAAAGCATATTCAAGAATTTTTTGACAAAGTGACCCAAGCCAACCTAACTATTAACTTGATAAAATCAGAATTTGGCAAAGCAACTGTAAATTATTTAGGTCATGTTGTGGGTCAGGGGCAGGTGAGGCCGATTGCGGCAAAAGTTGATGCCATCGTAAATGTTCCAGTACCAAGCTCTAAAAAAGAGCTCATGAGATTCTTAGGCATGGCTGGATATTATACAAAATTTTGTTTAAATTTCTCAGATGTTGTTTCCCCTTTGACCAGTTTATTGAGCAAAAGGGTTAAGTTTGACTGGACTGAGGAATGCCAGAAATTCTTTAACAGAATAAAAACTTTATTAAATAATTCCCCTGTCCTGGCCAGTCCCAATTATGAAAAGCCCTTCAAATTATTTATAGATGCAAGTGACAATGGAGCAGGTGGGTATATTGCCCAGGAAGATTCCCAAGGTATTGATCACCCTGTATGTTATTTCTCCAGAAAATTTCTCAAACATCAAAAGAATTACTCTACAGTAGAAAAAGAAACTTTGGCTTTAATTTTGGCATTAACCCATTTTGATGTGTATCTAGGAACCACCCAATGCCCAATTACAGTTTACACCGATCATAACCCCTTAACTTTTATCAATAAAATGAAAAACAAGAATCAAAGATTATTGCGGTGGAGTTTAGCCCTTCAAGAACATAATTTAGAGATTAGGCATATTTCGGGCAGAGATAATGTTGTAGCTGATGCTCTTGCCAGAATATCCTAATTTAAAATGATATGATCGGTCTCTATTCACTTCAAGTGTGTATATGTTTATTCAAAAAAAAAAAAAATTGTGAAGATTATGGTGTGTGTGTATTGTAAACCAGTCAGAGACTGCTAAAATTATATAAAAAGTTTTCAGTACCTTCAAACTTTTTCTTTTAAGGCGGGGTGTGTTATAGCTCCCATATTATATTGAGATTGATATATCCTTAGTAGATAATTATATGAGAAAGATATTTTTTTTATTATTGCTGCATTTTCTGACTGGTCTGTCTCATTTGCACTCAGTCACCTTGTTTACATCTTTGTTACACTGATCTACAATTATTGCACATATAGCTGTTGATTGTTTAAGTAGGTCAGGGACCTTGTTCACTTGGATTATGACAGAATCACCTGGAAACTGATAGAAACTGACAGAACATTGTAGACATTTCATCTTCTAGGACATTCTATCTGGTTACTATATAAAGGTTTGTCAACAGAATTCAAAAAACTCAAATTTTAGAAAGCCATTTCAGAAAGACTCACTTCAGTTGTTTCCATTGGAGATTATTATTGTTTCAGAACAGTGCATTTATTATAGAAGCAGTGCTTCTTTGTGATCTTGGAAGATTGATTCCAAAAGAGAATTTTGAAGAGAATCTATTCGTCTTGGAAAAGAGAATTTATACTTTCTGTGAAACAGAATAATAATTTTTTGTGAAAAGCCAGGATTCTGCTGGATTATTTGGAAATTGCCTGTGGCACCAATACTTCTTGGATTTTTACTCCATTTGAATTTTGCGGAGCATTTATTATATTTTATTGGAGACTGCTGAAATTTCAAAGTGAAAATTTTATTACAAATCTACGGGATACTGTTTCTGAGAGACATTCTTGGATTTAATACTACATGTACCAGCTGGTAACTTTCTTCACAAGATTCCTCACCACTGGATTACTGGATTCTGTCAAACTGTACTTTGGACTAATTCAATAATTGATAAGTACCACTGTTTTTATTTTCTGTAAACCAATCAGTGTAAAAGATCTTTGTATCATTTTTTTTATATTTATTTTTTTTAAATTAAATTGCAGAATAGTTAAATTTATAGTTTTTGTTGCTGATTCTCAGATTTCTTTCTGTTACCAATATCAATAGTATTTCCACACCGTAACACTATGATCGAGAAGTTATCAAGCAAGAATTAAGGAGGAAAAATACATTTTGAAAATGCCATTTCCACCAGTTGTGAAATTCTGGTGTTCCAACTGTTTCCCTGCCTGTACAAAAATATGCTTTTAAAAAATCCCTAAAGCAAAAAATCAGACAGTCACCAGTCAGACAATAGTCTATCGGTCAATCAGTGTTTGTACGCCCAATCACCAGAAAGACGGTCCTTTGGGGTTATTCGACATTCTGATAATCGCAGGACAGAAAACAAAGAAAGAAAATTACAACTTTTTATTTAGCAATAACATTGAGTAGCCTGTATTTTTCACGAGTGCAAAGTGTTTCACACAGTCATGTCGAACACGTCGTGCACGAAAATCCAGACATTTTTCTGGTTGGTGCAAGTGCATTTTGCTCCTATGCAGACCGCCCGATTCTGTTAAATCGAATCAAACATCATATTATATGTGTGGACAACCTATTTTTTGACGGTTCAATCAAGTTCAGTGTGATATTTAAAAAAAAAAGTTAAAGAGACATCTGAACTAAAAGAAGAAAGCGTGCGAGGGGAAACTCCACTAGTGAGTGTATGCGTCATAATTAACCTATGCCGTCCATCATCTCATTCAACGTAAGTGATTTTCTTTCTTTGTTTTCTATCCTACTCATATATACACCTTCCTTTAACTAACTATTTAGCTCAAAGTGTATGCGATTATCAGAATGTCGAATAACCCCAAAGAACCGTCTTTCTAGTGATTGGGCGTACAAACACTGATTGACCGATAGACTATTGTCTGATTGGTGACCGTCTGATTTTTTGCTTTAGGGATAAAAATAGGCCGATGAAATCGTCAGATGTGTACCCATACGCGCAACTAGTAGAAAGCTGTGTGACAGGGGGCCACCACGGAAGCCAGCATTATGTACACCACACAAGGTATGGGTACATATAGAAATGGATTGGAGGAGTGTCTAATTTGATGGATAAAGGGTTAATATCTCCGGATCAAATTATCAGATTTACATAAAAAAACTATACAGCACAACACATCAGTAACCTGAATAAATACATAAAGTAACATGACAATCGGATTGATATTTTTTGAGTTATCTCATGCCAAAGGGATTGGAGGAATTTTCAATTTGAAGGATAAAGGGTTAATATCTCCAGATCAAACTATCAGATTAACACCAAAAACTATACAGCTCAGCACATCAGTAACCTGAACACAATTATAAAGTAACTTGACAATCCAAGCAATATTTTTGAAGTTATCAAATGCCAAAGGGATTGGAGGAATTTTCAATTTGAAGGATAAAGGGTTAGTATCTCAGGATCAAATTATCCAATTTACACCAAAAACTATACAGCTCGGCACATCCGTAACCTGAACACAAATATAAAGTAACTTGACAATCCAAGCAATATTTTTTAAGTTATCGAATGTCAAAGGGATTGGAGGAATTTTCAATTTGAAGGATAAAGGGTTAATATCTCAGGATCAAAATAACAGATTTACACCAAAAACTTTACAGCTTGGCACATCAGTAACCTGAACACAAATATAACGTAACTTGACAATCCAAGTAATATTTTTCAAGTTATTGAATGCCAAAGGGATTGGAGGAATTTTCAATTTGAAGGATAAAGGGTTAATATCTCGGGATCAATTCATCAGATTTACACCAAAAACTATACAGCTTGGTACATCAGTAACCTGAACACCAATATAATGCAACTAGACAATCCAAGCAATATTTTTCAAGTTATCGAATGCCAAAGGGATTGGAGGAATTTTCAATTTGAAGGATAAAGGGTTAATATCTCAGGATCAAATTATCCGATTTACACCAAAAACTATACAGCTTGGCACATCCGTAACCTGAACACAAATATAAAGTAACTTGACAATCCAAACAATATTTTTCAAGTTATCGAATGCCAAAGGGATTGGAGGAATTTTCAATTTGAAGGATAAAGGGTTAATATCTCAGGATTAAATTATCAGATTTACACCAAAGACTATACAGCTCAGCACATCAGTAACCTGAACACAAATATAAAGTAACTTGACAATCCAAGTAATATTTTTCAAGTTATCGATTGCCAAAGGGATTGGAGAAATTTTCAATTTGAAGGATAAAGGGTTAATATCTCAGGATCAAAATAACAGATTTACACTGAAAACTATACAGCTTGGCACATCAGTAACCTGAACACAAATATAAAGTAACTTGACAATCCAAGCAATATTTTTCAAGTTATTGAATGCCAAAGAAATGGATACGGACGCCGGAAGGACAGATGGACGGACAAAGGATGGACGAACGACGGATAGTCACCCCGGATGCCGGCATTATGTGTACCATACATAGTATGGGTACACATAAAAAGCATATTTTTGTACAGGCAGGCAAACAGTTGAACACCAGAACTACACAACTGGTGGAAATGGCTTTTTCAAAATGTATTTTTCCTCCTTAATTCTTGCTTGATAACGTCTCGATCACAGCAGTGACGCTGACATGCGGAAATGGAGGGGTCGGGTGCTGGAAGGGGGTACAACCTCACCAAGTTCCATATCCCCCTCCCCAACACACTGTTTTTTTTTCTGTCTGTTTATTTATAGTTTAACACTTTCCATACATACGTGCATATGGAAGACAATGGACATTCACTTGTATGTACAGCCTGAACAAATTTACAAAATACATGATTTTTTTTTTGCCCTAAACACATAGGCTGACACTCATTGACAAAGGCTTGTTCCAGTGTGGAGTCACAATCCATACTTTTGAGGGAAGAAGTTTAACAATAATTAAAAAAGAGAGGGGGGGGGGGGGGGTATCTGTTCCCCTATAGTTATTTAAGTTTACAGCAGATATAGGCCTCATTATATGAATGAATTTTATTGAATGCAGGAGGCAGAGGTTGTATTCTCAAATAAAGGGGGTCGGGGGGGAGCTGAGCAATATTAAGCGGTAGCATGGCATAACATGCTAACCATGCTTGTGTGGAGTTAGTATAGTATAGAAAACTATGAACTCAATGTTAGGTTGTCTATTTTTAGGGGGGTTGCCCACAATGCAACTCAAAGATGAGAATGTCTGGCAACAAAAATGACAGAAAACTTGGCTAGGGGCCAAACCTTGGCCAAAAGTCAAGTTGGGGATTATGGGAGGGGCTGACCCCCGCCCATAATCTCCTCCAACTTGACCTTTGGCCATCGGTGATGGTCTGGTGGTTGTTGGGGGGTGGGGGGGGGGGGGGGTGGTATTAAACATTTGATATCAGCAGTGATCAAATATTTCATGTTAAGGGAAATTTTTATCAAATTCAATGTAGGCATGTATTAGATTGCTGTGGGGAATACCAGTTGCGGACCTTTGGGATTTGGGGGGTGGAGGTGGGGGGGTCATACGACCCCCATGACCCTCCCTGGCTACGCCCTTGCCATCTTGTATGAGGCCGAAACTCCCACGCTGAAATGTGAATTGTCCAATTCATCAAGCTTATGGGAAAATATTTGCAAACTGTATTCATTTTTAGCATTACTGTTCCAATGTTACATGCAAAATCTCCTTTTTCAGTAGAGTAAATACGTTGCCGTCTGCGTTCGGAATTTTTATTCTCATAAGTTTCAGAATTAAATTAACATCATTATTCATATTTAGATGCATTGGGCCATTATAGGCTTGCTTGGCTCTATAGTCAATGACGGCCCAATATGTTGCGCGACTTTTACTTGTTGAGCATTAATATTAATATTGTAGATGGGGAGATTAAGAAAGTGCCAGTGAGAAATACTGTAAAACGAGTATTGGGAGATTAGAAGGGACAATGAGGTTGGGCCGGATGACACTTGTTGGACAGTGGAATGAAGGCCTCCTCTGTAGAGGGAGTGGCAAATTAATGAACGTCTTGTGTCGGAATTAAAACTTTTATTCTACGAGTAGGCTTAATTTAATTAGTTAATGTAAATTAGTGGTTTGTGTTATGTTATAATACCCTCAACAATACCAGTTTTCTCTCTGGTATAAATAATAAGTCTTTTTCGAAACTGCCATCTTGGCTCTTAATCTATGCAAGGTCACAGGTCGCAAGGTGTAAACATTTCTAGAAAACACGTTGTAAGCAATTGGAGAGGAGAGTGGGTGAAGTGCTTCGGAGCCCATTTCGTTCATTAGTGCGAATTAAAAAAAAACATTTAGCCAAGAATACCATTTGTTTAAGACAATGACAATATTGCATGAGAACTTTCATTATTTCGAAATGAGTTCCTATCGACTTAAATGATGTTTGAATGCACACCGTCCCGTGACTCTGTGGCCAAGGACAAGATTTCAACAACTTTCGGGGATTTCCCTGCCGAGAAACTCCAGGCAATGAGTGTTTCCTTGTTGCCACTCAAAACAAGTCCTCGCCTCCGTATAAAAATCTTCGATATCCCATCGTTTAAAATCATCTAGGGTTGCCACTTCAGTTAATTCAAATTTAAACTTGATATTTCACGCAACTAGTTGGCTTGTCTGTCACAGAACTCAACGTGACGAACATGGAAATTGCTTTGTTTACACCTCGCGACCTGTGACCTTGCATTGATTAAAAGCCAAGATGGCAGTTTCGAAAAAGGCTTAACATTTCCTCACTCATCTCAACACGGACAGCTAGCTTGTTTATTACCATGGAGACTGAAATAGTTCCATTGCAGTCAGTGATTGACAGAATCTATTTATAGAATCCTAGTCAAAACGTCCCCAAACCAAAACGTCCCCAAATGTTTTGGTCAAAACGTCCCCAAATAGTTGGTCAAAACGTCCCCAAATATTAGTCAAAACGTCCCCAACAGTTGGTCAAAACGTCCCCAATAGTTGGTCAAAACGTCCCCTTTGTTGTTTCTTGACTGAAACTTGCGATGTTATTTTAAAACAAATTTATTGTTTTACAAAACATTAATTATAAATATCCCCGCTTCTGGCAGGCCGATATTTATGCGTGCCTCCCCTAATTTCGCGTGTGCCTTATGAATATAGAAAACGCTTATTAATACCAGTGCCGGTGAAATGGAAATTTGGACCCCAGGGTTAATTATGGCACGGATCTCCTTTCAAATGTGTCGGGATACTGATGCAGATGCCAAAGGCAAGCACGAGCGTTGATTGGGTTGGACGCGAGTAATGATCGATGATAGGGGTGGGGTGCCCCCCCCCCCAAAAAAAAAATTAAATCATGTTACAAATGGAAACTTCCGGCGGGTTTTGGTACTCAAAAATCAGGTTATTTCTTTTTTTGGCCGTCGATTTTAGCAGCATGTTTTGAATTCTCAAGTTCGTCAGTGAGTATCCAGAGATCTAGAATTATAGCTTTTAACTGCACAATTCTTGAAGTGATAACTTTATTACGCCAAGTTGATTTAATAAAGTTATTACTTCAAGAATCACGCAGTCACAAATTACAACCGTTGGTCAAGTGCAGAGCTCCATTCATGATGCAGCCCCCTTCTTAACTATTAGCACAGGGGTCAAAAACTTGGAGGGGGGTAGTCGAAAATGGCATGAAAGCCCGTATTTTAATTTTCATTTGGTACGTCCTTTGAAAGACGTACCAAGCCCCAAAAATTAAAATACATTATTTGAGGTTATTTTTGGACTGGAGAAGGGGGCAGGCCTAAATCATTTGTAAATAGGGCCTAATAGCATCTCAGTAAATAATTGCGAAATAATTCTAACACACGGTCTACTATGGCTTACACTACTGCACTACGACACAACCTGAAATTATTTCGCAGGTATTTATTGAAAAGCACCGCCCGTTTTTGCATAATTAACTCAGTTTTTTTCGCTAGGTTTGCGAATGCTGAAATGCTTAAAAGGATCACTCACTAGAATTTATGTTGGTCATAATTTAATGAAATAATTTCAACGAATTTTAAAGTACACACGTACAGTCACCACATTTAATTGACCATCCCGGTTTTTAACACTATCTTTGACTTGAACCAATGAAATAATTGTATAGGGATCAAAGAAGGCAAAGAACAATAGACTACTATTATATGACAATCACATGGCTCGTGGAATAGCCAATTGGAATCAACACGATGAAGCGTTTAATTGAATTATTAAGAAAAAGTTGTGACAAACAGGTGTAATGATATTTTTTTTTGTTTGTGGATTTTATGCAGCGTTATCTGGTAATACTATTATGAAAACGTTAACTGATTTTTCCAGCTTGTTGGAATATTTAGTTTAATTTTTCCCTGGATGAAATTTATTGCAAAAGGATAAAAAATAGCATTGGTTTATGTCACCGATATTGAAAGTGGGAGTGGCCTGTTACTTTATTTATTCTGTCCAAATTTGTCATTTGTTAATTCAGAATAATTGTGGGATAATTATGGCATGGTGGAAACACATCGTAGTTTGTATGAATATTAGTTACAGTGGAAGTCACCAAAGTGTTTAAAGAAACAACGGCTTACAGTAACAAAAACAGTTGATATTTTAAACTATCGCAGTTCTCAGACGACAAACGCATGTGGACAAATTTTGGGGATCTAATAAAAGTCACAGAAAATTAAAATTATACAATAGAATTAAAGTGCGTGGAGTCAGTGAGGATTGCCTCACTACGCTGGAAACCATGCACCAAGAAAGGATAGAAACAAACTTGCCTGGCTGGGACCAATGTACATTTTAAATAAATAAACATATGAATAAGGATATAACAACCCTTTAAGCGTTTTAAGTGTATGTCTGTGAGTGGGGGTTTTCTTGTCGTTGTGGGGGGGGGGGGGGGGGGGGGCGCCTACCATCACCCCGTCATCCGTTCCCCCGAAGGCAGACCAGATGTCCAAGGCTCAGCGTCCACTTTACCTTTATAGGCTGATGGGTGACTCCCATCATTCAACAACACATATTGGTATAATTTTTCCTTTTTTATAACTGTTATGAACAATACAGTTAAAACTAGAAGTCCTGTCACGAATAGTGCGCTTATCTAGGCTTAATTGCGCGTTGGAATTGCGCGCAATTGCCATGTCGAATGGAACCCAAAGCACGGCAGGTTCTCCTGGTTACTCATAGCAAACACATGCAATGTTTCAGCCAATGGACCTCCGGGTTACCCGGAGGTCCATTGGCTGAAACATTGCTTGTGCACAGGCCATATGTACAGAATTTGATAGCTTTACTTAGGCCATAACGCGCACATTAACGCGCATATCAACGTGCTATTTGTGCGCATTTCATGACAGGACTTCTAGTTTCAACTGTATGTGCTGGGGCTGCTCCCGAACACCAACAGTTTGGGTTTCATTTTCTTTTCTTTTTTCTAAGACAACCATCAAAGTGCGGTTTCAGTATTACCATCCATATAAATATGCCCACGGTTCTAAGTAAAATACAGAGCAGAATCTCGTAGTTATGCACAATACCAAGTCACCTTCCAGTTCGAGGTTATCGGGGGTTTAACCCCAGTACCTTATTATTTGTCCCTCGCTTCCGACCCTTGTGGATCCATAAGCAAGTAAAGTTATTCGGGTTGAAGGGGATTTCAATCCCATATCGTCCCAGTGCGCTTTCGGTGCCCTGAAACTTTTCATTCATTCGATAATTAATTCCAGTCTGCTGAAGTCCTATTCATGCCCAGCCGAGAGCAGATTATCGGTACAACTGACTTAGAATCCTAGATTTCGACCGAAAAATAGTATAAACATTGCTAAATTAAATATGAGACTACAAAAAAAGGATAAATGAGTTGGGGACGTTTTGATCAACTCTTGGGGACGTTTTGACCAACTCTTGGGGACGTTTTGACCAATTGTTGGGGACGTTTTGACCAACTCTTGGGGACGTTTTGACCAATTGTTGGGGACGTTTTGACCAAAAAAATTAGGGGACGTTTTGACCAGTACCCTATTTATAGGCTGGCTGATGTAATTACCCTTGATTAACAGGACTTAGATTTTTCATGCACTGTACACGTAATGTTTACGAGTCAGGGTAAGAGTTGTCCAAGGAAAGAGACGAATTGTCCAGCGTACGAATCGTCCAAGGTACGAGTTGTCCTGATACCCACCGATTGGGTGTATTGGTGAGCGAAGTTAGGAAACAAGCAAGCTCTATCCAATTTTTAAAGCGAGTCGCTCATTTAAAACAGTTTTTTACCTGTTTTTTCGGTGGTTCGTCAGACTTAATAATTGGAGGCAGAACCTCGACATTATTTGAAGCATTTTCATCGTGTTTTCGGCCTTCACGTGGAAATTTACGTTTTGCCATTTTTCTACTGATTTACTGCGGCGCTGTACGAATAAAGCATGATGCACATTAATTGTCAAGTGTTTGAAATGTTTAATTTTCATTTAAGCTAATTAGTTATTATGTCTATACAATTTTTTTTATATATATAATATTAGTTATGTTATCGATCAATATAGTTTGTAAATAAATTTTCAATAATACACACGAACAGCATTGGGTGGCAAAGTACCGCAACAAATCTGTTTAAATTTCGCAAAGGGAGCATCAATTTTTTTATTTCAAGTTTTTGGTCAGGTTTCTGGCCATAACTGTGCCAATGGAATAAGACACGAAGCCTTTTTTATTTTCTAAATGAGAGCATTTCGTTTGGCGTGATATTCAACATATGATGTCCAATCTTGGAACTGGTTTGACACTCGGTAGCACTTCTTCATCAGCACAAAATTTCGTCACCGCTGTCGTTGCCAGTGCAGATGGGAGTAGTGCCAGTTCTGAACCAAATGGTCCAGAGAGTCCCAGTTTGATCACCTCAAACAGACCAAAAAATTTAAGGAGACCGAACCAAGAAACACTTTCTCGTTTATTGGGTGATTTAACTGGTAATGATGTTTTTCCCCCGTTTTGAATGATTGCAGGCAGTTTATTTTGATAACAGTATCCTGTTGTCTTTGAGTTTGAACTGAAGCCATATGTGAATTGAGGTGTTGTGTAAATAAGGGAAATTTGTTTACTTTGAAATTCCCACCTTTCATATTCCATAAATTCACATTTAATCTACACAAATTATACATCAAAATGAAGGTTGTGATGTGAAAAAAACAAAAAAAAAGGATCAGCCACAACCCGCCTCATGGGCTACCCGCCCCAGCCTTGTCGGGTTGTCCCGATTTTTTTTCTCGTATTTGAAAAAAAATCTTGGGGGATGGTAATATATAAAAAAGATTTTTACTCACTTTTTTAATCGAAAATTATCCAGTTTTATTGTGAATTACCAACAATCCACATTGATCCTATTAACACATCCCATGATGACTGAATTAAACTAATAATAGTTCCAAACTGAATTGGCAGCATGTAGGAACCAGCCAGAAGTGGTGTGATGTTTTAGTCATGTTGTTTCAGTCGGGTACCCTCTAAGAGGAATGATATCTGTTTGATGCGCAAAAATCAAATGACAAGACATGTTTTAGCGTGATATGGATTCATCACAGTGTTGATCACGTTTCTTTTTTCTAAGACTGAAGTTGTTGTTGTTTATTATAACACCCACAGATCTCAATCCATTGCCCCGGCGCATAATTTTTATTATGATGGTATAATAAGTAATGACAGGTGAATAATTCATTCAGAATTATTCATAATATATTACTTATAATACCACCATAATTAAGTCAAATGGCGGATTGTCCCTCAGGTTACTGTGATCGTATTATAAGTAATAACAGGTGAATAATTCATTCGGAATTATTCATAATATATTACTTATAATACCATCATAAGTCAAATTGCGGGTTGTCCCTTTTGTTATTATGATCGTATTATAAGTAAAAACAGGCGAATAATTTATTCGGAATTATTCATATGTTATTACTTATAATACCATCATAATTAAGTCAAATGGCGGGTTGTCCCTTATGTCCCGGTGCGTAATTATTATTATGATAGTGTTATAAGTAATAACCACTGAATAATTCATTCAGAATTTTTCCTCTGTTAATAATGATAATACCAACAGGGACCAGCCGTGAGGGCGACTAGGGTGATTATGTCGCCCTTCTAAGCCCAAAGTCACCTAGAAAAATAGTCGGGGCGATTACAAGTCACCCTCTAAAAATTGGCCAAAATGAGGAAAGGCTGAACTGAGTGATGCGAGCTTTGCATGAAAACAATTATTTTCAAAAATCGAATGTGCTCGAGTGTGATAAATGGGCATTTTAATTCGTGAAATAAACGTCCATTTAATGAAATCACACGACAATCAATTGTCCATTGTCTCTTTTGGCGTATTTTTTTATTTCTATTTTGTTGCGTTTCAGTCGGAGCTTCAAATGTCAAAACGAAAATAGGTGACTTAGGCGACTCAACAAAATAACTCAGTTTGAAAGTAGGTTATGTCGCTTAGGATGCCGAAAATGCATACACAACGGATGTATTTTATAACACAGTATTTTTATTTCGTTTCGCTGACGACTGTTAACTGTTGGGCCATCTATTCCCACAAAAACACGAATGGAATTGAAACACATGAAAAAAGCTTCAGTGATGACAAGAAAAGCTTTGTACAGGACACAAGAGTGCATGTGGACGATCTTGAAAAAGGGTCCTCCTAAACAACGGAATGACACGAAATGATGCGGAATGACACCAGAATGCCATAAAAATGATGCGGAATGACATTTCTTTTACAAAATACTTTCCCCCAGAATGTATTTTGTTTATTAACTAACAAAGTACCTCCCAAGCAACCTTCTTCCATCTGGTCCTGTTCACACTTTCAGACTTAGGAAATTATTAGCTTAGTAGACTTTGGTGAAAGGCAACCACAGGAGGGTGCTGGGGGATTGGCATGAAGAAGAGGGGAGGGGGTCATGAAGGAGAGGGTAGCAGTGGGGGATTTTCAGTCCATAATTACTTTGTGATTTTTTAACCTGGCATAGATACCTCATAGACAACTGGACCTGGATTATTGGGACATTAATGGAGGACCACAAATTGAAAATATGAAGGGGCGGCGGGGGTGGTACAGGAATATTCTTAATTTTCCCCATTTGCCTATGAAGTCTCCCTACATGACTCTGCAGTCTCCCTATTTTTTCTGGAGGGAAACATGGAGTCTCCCTAAAATTTCCCCCTAGGCTGGTCCCTGAATACCAACATACTTAAGTCCAATAAACAAATCCATTGTCCGTTAATTAATAATGATTATATTATAAGTAATAACAGCTGAATAGTTCATTTGTTATTACTCCAAATCCAATCAGAGTCCAATCTGATAGTCAAATAGCTGATAATTGCAGCGATGGACAACTTGGGGCGGTTGTCCTGGGGCAGGTTGTTCCAGCTGGTTTGGGGCGGGTTGTCCTTGGGGCAGGTTGTCCCGTTCCGAAAAATATATGCTATCAACTCACAGAGTTGACAATAGATACCAGTGGAAGTCCGCTACCGTATTTGTACCAGAACTGATAATAAAATATTATTTCGGCAGAACACCTCCTGGGCAAACAAATGTGCTTCAGATACCCAAGAACAAATCTAGGAAATCAAAATTCTTCAAAATGCAGTGACAGAGCTGTGTGAATCCTAGTCAAAATGTCCCCTAATGTTTTGGTCAAAATGTTCCCAAAGAGATGGTCAAAAGACTCTAAATGTCCCACAGAATTAGTCAAAACATCCCCAACAGTTGGTCAAATGTCTCCAATAGTTGGTCAAAACGTTCCCTTTGTTGTTGTTTCCTGACTGGGGCCATTGAAATAACTTGCGAGGTTATTTGAAAACAAATTTTTTGTTTTACAAAACATTCATTATAAATAACCCCACTTCTGTCAGGCCATTGTTTATGCGTGCCTCCCCTAACTTCGCGCATGGCTTATGAATAGAAAACACTTATTAATACCATGGCCGGGGAAAGCAAAATTCGGGCCCCAGGGTTAATTCTGTCACAGGCCTCCTTTCAAAAGTGCCGGGATGCTGATGCATATGCCAAAGCCACAAGCATTGATGGGGTGGGATGCAAGGCAGATCAATGATATGGGGATGGGGCCCGCCCCCCCCCCCCCCCCCCCCCCCCCCCCCCCCCCCCGCCCCCCCACACACACACACACAAACAACACACACGCATACAGTTAAAACTAGAAGTCCTGTCATGAACTGTGCGCTTATCTAGGCTTAATTGCGCGTAGGAATTGTGCGCAATTGCCATATCGAATGGCATCCAAAGCAGATTCAAGTTTGTTCAAATTGGGTCCCTAGGTATATAGGAAGCCCAAATTTTAACATAGTACAATATGAGGAAATTTCTTTAAAAATCTTCTTATTCAGATCCACCAGTCAGAATGCTTTCGTATTTGGTATACAACATCTCTAGGGAGGTCAGATTCAAGTTTGTTCAATTCGGATGTCTGGGTTAATATTTGGGCTCCACATAGGAACCTGAAATTTAACTTCTTACAATTTGAGGAAATATCTTTAAAAATCTACTTCTTCAGATCCACTAGTCAGAATGATTTCATATTTGGTATACAACATCTCTAGGGGGGGGGCAGATCAGTGTTTTGAAATTACCGAAACCGAGTTGTATTTTCGGTTAACCTCCCAGCACTAATAGGGATCAAAGAAGGCATAGAACAATAGACTACTATTATGACAATCACATGACTCATGGAATAGCCAATCGGAATCAACACAGTGAAATGTTTAATTAAATTATTGAGAAAAAGTTGTGACAATTAAATAGGTGTATCGATAATTTTTTTTCTGGTTTGTTTGTGTATTTTATGCAGTGTTACCTAGTAACCCTTTTATGAAAAAAGTTAACTGATTTTTTCCAGCTTGTAGGAATATTTAGATGAATTCTTCCCTGGATGAAATTTATTGCAAAAGGATTAAAAAATATCATTAGTTTATGTCATCAGTATTGATTGTAAGTAGGAGTAGCCTGTTATTTTATTTATTCTGTTCAATTCTGTCATTTGTTAATTCAGAATAATTGTGGGATAATTCTGGCTTGGTGGAAACACATTGTATAGTTTGTGTGAATATTAGTTAAAGTGGAAATCGCCAAAGTGTTCAAAGTAACAGCAGCTTACATTAACAAAAACAGGAGACTGGTGTCCTGGTTTATTAACAGTCAAGAAGGGTTTGGGGTTTTGTTTTCTTTTTTTGTAAAACAACCATCAAACTGCGGTTTCAGTATTACTAAAGCTGGGCGATATACCGGCTTTTCGAAGGCGATATTAAAATCAATACCGGTTTCAATATCGAGGCCTTTTTAAAATATTGAAATATCGGTATGTTTTCGGTATGATGGTTGGAGGTCACGATTCCATTGATAGTGATATACTAGAAATATGCTGCTGGCTTTTTATTTAAAAAAAACCCTGACTTTTAAAAGTCTGTTACATGTATATCACCTGTTGCGATGATACATGCACATATCTCCGTAAATAAACAACTCAGCATGTCGGGATCGGGTACTTTCGTCCCGGGAACGTTTGTCCTCAGTTGGCGGGAAGTTTTGTCCCCGGGAATTTTTCATGATTAGCTTGGGTATTTTGTGTGTTGTATTATGAGATACAAACTAGTTAATATTAGTGTTGGGAAGTTAACCGAAAATACAACTCGCTCTCGGTATTAAAACGCCGACTGGCCTGAACACAAAACACCAACATCTCGGTACACATGCGGTTATTTTTCATTTATTTTTTTACTCGCATGCCTCATTGAACTGTTGTTACCCATGCAAATCATGGCCATGTAATACCTCAGTCCAGTTACATCAGGTTGCACAAAAACGGCTTCACCTTGAAGCAACCTGTTATTCATCTATGGGTTACTTGATTCTTTTTAGGTTTGGCTGTAAAATTTAATAATAAATAATAATAATAATCAATTTTATGTAGCATAAAACCACCAAAGGTGCTCTAAAGCACTTTATAACAACAACAACAACAAAAAATCAATTCAAATTTATGTATTCCGGAAAGAAAAAAAAGCTTTGTTGAATAAATGAGTTTTTAATTGTTTTTTGAAATTTTCTATACTTGTTAGAGATCTGATATGCAGTGGAAATGTATTCCACAGTCTGGGCCCAGCAATTGCAAAGGCCCGTGATTTTGTGAATGGTACAGTTAAAACTAGAAGTCCTGTCATGAAATGCGCACAAATAGCACGTTGATCTGCTCGTTAATCTACGCGTTATGACCATAGTAAGGCTATACAATTATGTACATATCGCTTGTGCACAAGCAATGTTTCAGCCAATGGACCTCCGGGTAACCCGGAGGTCCATTGGCTGAAACATTGCATGTGTTTGCTATGAGTAACCAGGAGAACCTGCCATGCTTTGGATGCCATTTGATATGGCAAATGCGTGCAATTCCTACGCGCAATTAAGCCTAGATAAGCGCGCATTTCGTGACAGGACTTCTAGTTTTAACTGTACAACCAGACTCAGATTCAGATTATCTGTAGACCGTAGGGGACGTGTGGGTGAGTAGCGAATGACAAGTGTTCTCAAGTACTCTGGGGACAGTCAGTGAATGCATTTATAAACTAGTACGAGAATTTTGAATTCAATTCTGTATTGGACCGGCAGCCAATGAAGATCTTTCAGAATAGGAGTGATATGGTTATAGCTTTTAGAACCACTGAGAATTCGAGCTGCAGTGTTCTGAATTCTTTGCAGCCGTTGTAACAGTATGTTTGGCAGACCAATGAAAAGCGAATTGCAGTAGTCCAAATGTGAAGAGATAAAAGAATGAACCAGCTGCTCAAGAGCTTGAGTGCTTAGGAATGGGCGAAGTCGGCTAAGTTTCCTAAGTTGCCAATAACATGATCTACAGACTTTTTTGATATGGGACCCAAGATTTAAACTGGAGTCAAATATCACTCCAATGTTTCTGGCACAATCATTGACCGTAACATCGGAGTCACCTACACTGACTGAGGAAATCTTTTCGGAGAAAGAAATCCTTTGTCTGGAAATGACTAAAACTTCTGTCTTGGAGTCATTCATTTTAAGCCTATGGCTGGGCATCCAGTGTCTGACTGCGTCGATGCATCGCTCCATTTCAGACACTGTTCCTATATCACCAGAAGCGTCCCGCGGGTTAAAAGCCAAGTAGAGTTGTGTATCGTCAGCGTACAGATGGTAAGGGATACCAAGCTCTCTCAGCATCTGTCCCAGTGATGCTGTGTAGATTGTAAAAAGCACAGGGCCTAGAACTGAGCCTTGGGGGACTCCACACGTCAATAGATTCCTTTCAGACCTGGAACCACTGATTGATATCTGCTGGGCTCGAAGTTCCAAGTAACTCTCAAACCACCTATGAACAGTCCCGTGGACCCCATGTTGTTTCAGAATATCAAGTAGTAACAAATGATCAACGATATCAAAGGCAGACGAAAGGTCGAGCAATACAAGCAGGGTAGTTTTTCCCTCACCTAAAGCACAGACAATGTCATTATGGACCCTCAGCAAAGCTGTCTCAATGGTTAGGTTTGTAAGCTGACTGAAAAGGTTCTAGTAGATTGTTCATTGCGAGGTAACAGTTTAATTGGCTGACAACTACCTTTTCGAGTATTTTTGAGACAAAAGATAGGTTTGATACAGGTCGATAGTTTTTTAGGTTGTTGGGATCAAGAGTCGATTTCTTAATAAGCGGGGACACAAGTGCTAATTTCATATCCTCTGGAACATGTCCTTCTAAGAGAGAGGACTGTATAATTTTTGTTATGATTGGCACGAGACAGGTTAGAACAGATTACAGCAGTGATGTTGGTATAGGATCCAGGTCGTTTGATTTGTTAGGGGATGAAATAATGCACTTCTTCACCTCAGCCTCGGTTACCGGAATGAATTCTGAGAAAAGCGAGTTTAACACAAGTTTTCTCAGTTTGGGGGATCTGAGTATCCTATGCCTTCTTGAATTAATTCAATTTTTGAGATAAAATAATCACTGAATTTAGCCAAAAGATCGTTTACAGCTGAATGCTCCGGAAGACAAAAGGTTTTTGTATTACATAATAATTGATTAGTGATAGTAAATAGTGTTTTGCAATCATGTGTGCTGTTTATTAGGTCGTTGTATTATATGGTTTTAGCCTTTTTTATTTTGGTGTTAGTTATGGTCCTTTGGTGGCATAGCATTTGGTGGTGCACTTCAAGTTTTGACTTGTTGTACAGACGTTCTAATTTACGTCGTTTCTGCTTTTCTGCACGGATATCTTCCGTGTACCAAGGTGACGGTTGATGTTGCACAATTTTTCTAGATTTCACAGGGGCGTGTTTATCCAGGATGGAGGAAAGAGAGCTATTGTACATAGCAAGCCATGAACTGGAATTGGTGGGGGCCAAGATTTGTCGCAGATAATGCCGATCGTATATCTGTTTGTAGTGACGCGAGGTCTACTGATTTGACTTTGCGAAAAGTGATGGTCTTTACTGGATCACTCGGTTTACTTAATGGCATAAGTGCCGAGACCATATAATGATCCGTTATTGCTGGATCAGACACTGTGACATGCTCTAGGAGAGACATATCGCCCTGCCTGGTCATGAGCAAATCAAGGGTATGACCACTCCTGTGAGTCGGTTCCTTAACAAGCTGAATATATCCGAATGAATAAATTAAGTCTAAAAATTGTTGGGTCAAAGTGTTGCTCAACACATCCACATGAATGTTAAAGTCACCGACTATTACAATGTTACTGCCATATGTTGCAAAATTTGACAAATAATTTTCAAACTCTGTGAGAAATAGTGATGGCGTAAATTTGTTAGACTTAGATGGAGGAGGACGATAGATAATTAAGAGTCGAACTGATTGATCGGTTTTCACCAAACAATCCAGAGCCTCAAAAGTGGTAAATGTACTAGTGGTATCACTACTGAGTTTGATGTTAATGGATTGTTTGAAAATCACAGCTGTTCCACCACCACGTCTTCCTCTTGCTTTTTGCAGAATCCCGTATCCACTGGGTAAAAAATTACTGGTGGAATATTTGTCACGTTCATCGCCTTTAAACCATGTTTCAGTCAACGTAAAAATGTCATATTTATTGTCGGAAATCAGGTCATGAATGTAGTTTCCTTATTATTAACTGATCTTGAATTAAATAACCCGAAGGAAACATGTGGGCTCTTGGAAACTGTTTGTTTGTTTGGAACAAGATTTAGTTCCACGAGGTTGTGCCGATTTATCCCAGAAATTGTTTCGACTACTTGAGATACATCAGGATGGTACACGTTCTTTCAATGGTTAATTTCATTTTTTCCACCGATTGAGGAGTGTATGACGGGAATTTTTCGATGTCTACCACCCCTTGTGTCACACTTAGTGGATTTGCCAGGGCAGATACCCAGTTGTTTGAGTTTAGAAAAAACACTGTATGGGAGTTTATCAGATGGGTGAGTGTTAAAGCTGTAGAGAGCATCATCAGAATATACATTGAGATACTTTCTGTCATAATCACTTTCACTTTCACACAGTGCTTTGTTCCCATTGTATTGTGACTGGAGAGAAAGTTTAAAATTTCTAATATAGTTTCGCACTGCGCACTTAAAAACTCCCCCACTGGTAACCCCTTGGGGCGTCAAACATGTGCTTTTGAGTTTTGTCACAATTAATTTTGTTACATGACAATTTATCATGGGTTCATTTGGCTGGGTGTTGTTTAAATGAAGAGTCGTTAGGCATTCAGCATGTTTTAACAAACATCAGTTTCCAAACTCATATTTAATAAATATTATTTGTTCTTTGGTGGGTTCATGCCATACTTTCTTACACAACAATTTCTGTGGCACGTGAACACACCTTATTTGTATAATCCAGATTCACATGATGATGGCAATTAAACTATCACCAATGGGAAGTCAGAAACAATAGCTTCGTTTGCATATTGATAGCATATGATGAGACAGTGTTTCAATTGGTTGACACACCCAGCGTAACCTACAAATCCATTCCTGTAGTGAATAAAATTAGCCTAATATGGAATTTTGTCATCTTGCATCTGATTGAAAGCACGTGGGTGAGATGGCGCCCTGGCAGTTTCATTAGTTTAGAAAAGTTATTACTAGCCCACAAACTGTCCAATCCTTTTTTGAAACAGGGACTTTAATAAATTAATTGAGTGGTACCTTCAGTAGCAGCAAATGGGAAGGAAAAATAATCCAGCTGGGTGACGTCAGGAAAGTTCCGACAGGGCGGCTGATTGCGCCGACAGGAGGAGGGGACTTTGGCCCACTTCTGGTTGTTGGAATCCGCATAGACCCACCTCTGTCAGCACCATCATTTTCTGGCATCACCCCTGTTTTGTAAATGTTAATTAAGCCCCCTAGGCCAGAAAGAGCCAAGTGACATTTCACTCTTGTAAGATGAGTGATGTCTTCCGATGAAAATGGCTATGTTCTATGACGGGAGAAGGGGGGGGACCATTCTGCATTTATTGAAAAAATACTCTAAGATCTAGCCGAGAGTATTTGTCATTGTAATAATACTTTACGTGATCAAAACAAACGTACATGTACAAATGCAAATTATCCCTACGTGTTTGAAATGCATTCCAGATAATATATCGCAATAATATCGAATATCACGGTATTTTTTTTAAAATACCGCGATATTTTTTTCACAATATCGCTCAGCCCTAAGTATTACCATAAGTATGCCCACATTTCTAAGTAAAAAATAGAGCAGAATTCTTGTTGTTAGGCACAGTTCCTAGTCACCTTCCAGTTAGAGGTTCTTGGGGTTGGACTGCCCCCAATACCCTACTGCCAGTGCACACACTCAAACCAATAAGATTATTGGCCCTCGCTTCCTACTCTTGTGGATCCATAAGCAAGTAAAAGTAATTTGGGTCACAAGGAATTTCAATCCCACATCGTACCAGTGTACCTTTGGCACGCTGAAACTTTTCATTCATAATTAATTCCAGAAGCCTCCTGAAGTCCTTTTCATGGCCCACTGAGAGCACAGTATTGGTACAATTGTCTTGGAATTCTAGATTTCGACCGAATAATAGTATAAACATTGCCAAATTAAATATGTAACAATGAAAAAAGGAAAAGAGAATTTGTTATGACCAGTGGTTGGGGAACGTTTTGACTAATTTTTGGAGATGTTTTGACCAACTCTTGGGGATGTTTTGACCAACTCTTGGGGACGTTTTCACTAATTGTTGGGGATGTTTTGACCAAAAAATTAGATGTTTTGGTTTGGGGGGTTTTGACCAGCACCCTGTGTGGGGGTAAATTCCAAAACTCTTAGCTTTGTTTTCATTTTTTGTTTGTTTACATTTCGGCAAAGGGTCATCAGGGCCAAAAATGCATCTATATGCAGTGCCGTCTAAAATCAAATACAGTGGAGCCCAATTAATTAGATATCTCTTAATTGTATATCCCTGTTAATTGAATATAATTTTCAAACACAAAACCATTTACCATACCTTCAGTACAAATTTGATCTGTTAATTGCATATGGGTTGTAGAGTAAACTCCTGTTAATTGTATATAAATTTTTGTAACATGTCAAAAAAATTATGTGACACACACCAAATTCCCCTTATTTATCAACCTATTTGGCCTCACTACATCCAATACAGGCATTTATTCTATTATATCTTGTTTGACGGAGCTCTATGAGCTCTGTCAAACAAGCTATAATAGAATAAATGCTCTATGAGCTCTGTCAAACAAGCTATAATAGAATAAATGCTCAGTTTACCTCCAGAACACAGGAAACTGACCAAATCCCTGTTAATTGTATACTCCTGTTAATTGAATAATTTTCACTGGCAAAATGGATATTCAATTAACCCTTTACCCAACGAATCGCCTGCATCCGCCCGCATAATATGCAGATTCAGCAGCTGAAAAAATATTATATTTTTATACTGTACCAATGACCCAGACTTAGCTGGTGCTAACTCTAACAAAACCAGGGCCAAACACAAATTTTGCCCCCCAATCCCCAAAATTTGCATCCAAAACAAAAAGAAATCATGTCCTAAAGGACCTCCATACTACGCCTCTACTGCGCATGCGCAGAGACGCAGACGTCCCGAAATTGGCGCCAATTATCATTCTCTGTTTGGCCCTTCATCAGTCAACATCTCACTGATCTTTGTGCTTGTAAAGCTCAGTTTAATGGATGCCAGACACGTAATTTTTGGAGAAAATGTGATTCTAAGGAGGATAGAAGGAGGAGAGGAAAAAGAAGTGACAAAAAATAATCAGGGCTGTACTTAAAATTTTTTGATGAAATTATGTTAAGTTGCCTATTTTCGAGGCATGGGCCTCTTGTTGTCATTCTTGCTAAATGTTGCACTGCTTATTCAGTGTTTCCTCTCCCCTAGCCTTCTAAAGTCCCCCCTTGCAATTCTCCCATGCTTTTGGCATATTTTTGAGAAATTTCTTTTCTAAAATTTCCTGGGAGAGTTGCTTGGTTACAGAATGTTTTCTGTTATTTTCCCCATAGTTACGTTTTCACCCATGGGTGTATAACGTTTGTGTTCTGCATCTTCCATCTGATGTTCTGCAGATTCTCCCCTGGGAGTCTCTGTTTTGCATCAGATAGAGTGTAATTTGATGACTGATTCTGGGCCAGTTTTTTCAGTGCCTGAAGTCATGTTTTCTGGTGTTTTTACACTGTTTGTTTACATTGGCAACAGCCTTTTTTGAGGGGGGCTGTTTGCCTTTGCTGTAGTTTATCTCACTATAAGATACATTTATATTATCCGTAAGTGACTCATTAATTATTTAATATAAATTTAAAATTTTTGACCACACTTTGCCATCGGATCCATCGGGGCTCAACGTTACTTTTCAGCAACTTGGGCTTCGCTGAAAAAATATTTTTTCAAAATTATTTTGATTTGCAATTGTTTTTTCATTTATTAATGGATCATGTTATTATGTATCTTTGTGTCAGGGGTTTTTGCGAGTAACTAGGACTTATTGTTGTTCTTTCACAATGAAGGGACATTGTTCAAATTGTAATAGGAAGAAATCTTCCTCTGACTTTCATGATCATTGTATTAATTGTAGTCAGTGTTCTCGCATTAATCCCTGTCCTATATGTGAATATTGGGATGAGAAACATTGGAAACGTGTGTCACGATATGTTGTTTCTGGAGAAAGGGCTATGCCGGCTCTTTCTCCGCAAGGTCACTCTACTCTCTCAGTTTCTATTTCAGAGGAACCAGAACAGGGTGATGTTTCCATGTTATCTTCTACAAGTGTGCGTCCGTCGTCACAAATGAATTCAGAGCTAGCGGCAAAAGTGCTCATGGAGATTAGACAAATGTCGTCGGCTAGCTCGCCCGGTGTAGCGTCCATTCACCGAATGGTTCGGCAGCCGGGTACGTCCGATGTGGTCCAGCAGGAAATTTTGGGTGATGCGACCACTATAAACATAATAGATGCACACCCAGTGACGGCGGATAGTGAGCGAGAACGGAGGAAGCCTTTGAGTCCGGTTCCTAGCTCGTCCAGGTCCAGCCGGGCCGCGAGCGAGAGAGGCCCCTCTCTCGTACAACAACATCTGGGACCAGATGTTGTGGTACAAAATGTGTCTTTAGCGGAGCATACGTCTGTCGCTCGGGACGCTCCGTTGTATAAGCAGTCCGCGGAGACTGTTAAGGCTTCCTCTTCTCGTCAGCGCACACGACCGCACCTTGCCTGCGTGACAGCCGATATATTACCAGCTTCGCCGATCAAGGATTCTTCGGCGACCAGGTCACACCATCCGGCAGCCAGGGATTCGAGACCGATGGACTCCGAACGTTCGCATAGGAAAAGTATGCGGGAGCCATCTGATGCGGAGCTGCCCTCGGCGAAGCAGCAAAAGATTGCGCCTCCGCAGGTCTCGACGCCGGACATTCTTGTGCAGATAGCACAGCTTATCGCAGCATCCCAGCAGCCGACAGAAACGGTGTCGGATCGAGAATTATCCGACGGCGCTGGGTCGGTACGCTCCGCCGAAGCATCGGGGGCGGACGACCGGGAACATCATGAGGTCCGACCGGATGGTGAAAGGGATACGGATGACTTGGAGCTATCCCTTTCGGAACAACATAAAGCTGCCGTGCACTTCATCCGGCACTTTCTCCCTCAAGTTGTTCCTTCCGTCGGGCCAGACTGCTGCGGTTCCGGACAAGAGAATTATAGCGTCATTGGACTCTGAATTTTTTGAGCGGTTCAGGGACATCGCTCCCGAGTTTCCGTCGCAGTCCAATAATGTTGCAAGAACATTTGAATTATTGAACGACGCTATATTTAAACTTGCTTCCAGGACGGGGAAAGCAGGTTTCTTGTCCGCTAATACTCTCAACCTGCCTTTCATTAATGCAAGGAATAAATTCGATACGGCAGGACAGGGTATACCGAGAGTTCCTCTGCGTATGGACGACGAGGCGGAAGACTTAGAGCTATCATTACCGTCGTCGGCTTCTATTCCAACCGCGGTGTTGGAAACAGCTATTGCGTCTAACAGAGCCAATTTAGATGCCTTATCTTACGCAGATCACCTTACTAAGGCGTTATCACTGAACCTTCAGGGGAAAGAGTTTCAGGATATACAATCCTCTTTAAGTCTTCTTTCAAGGGCAGTAGCTTATTCCACGTGTAACTCCGCCCTTTCAGTGGCAAATCTGGAGTTGGTTAGACGTGACGCAGCCCTAGCTACATCCACACTAGTGGATACTAAGGTGAAGAACTCTCTTAAAGTCGCTTCGGTCTCAGGAGAACTTCTCTTTGACGGCAAGCTTTCTGCTATTTATGATAAAATTACAAAGAAAGCTAAGGATTCTCTGTTGTTCAAATCTGCTCCTAAGAAGTCGGATACAGCAGACACGAATAAGACAGGCACTTCTGGGTCTAATGCGCCCAAGAGAGGTTCCTATAGAGGTTCCGGTGCGTCCTCTTGGTCTTATTCGAGAGACCGTCAGGGTAGCGACTCTCGTTCGGGACGTCCTTCAGGCCGGGACAATCGGTCGGACGCCCCGAGGTCGACGGGGCGAGGTGCGGGCCGTGGAGGACGTGGTTTTTCCTACCGCAGGCCTCGCAGGTCCAGGAGGTGATGGCTTAAACCTCTATCGCGTACCGGTTGGCGGAAGGTTGTCGAGCTTTTCACAAGAATGGGCGTCGATTACGGACGACCCTTGGGTGAGAGGAGTGACTTCGGAAGGTCTAAAGATATCCTTCAAACGAAAGCCTCCATTAACTCGAAGTCCAAAGTGGACTCATCTTCCGTCAAATCTGCAGAAAAGAGACGCTCTGTTATCAGAGGTGCAGTCTCTTTTAATGAAGAACGCGGTAGAGGTCGTAGAAACCCAGGAATCTCCGGGATTCTACAGCCATCTGTTTCTGGTTCCGAAACCAGACGGCTCGTTCTGTCCAGTCATAGATTTGAGCTGGATAAACAAGCTGATCGTCGCTCCGAAGTTTTATATGGAGACGATTCGATCGGTCAGAGCGAGTATTCGGGTGAACGATTATGCAACGAGCATAGATCTCAAAGATGCGTACTTTCACGTCATGGTACATCCGACATTCCGAAAGTACCTACGCTTCGCAGTCCTAGGAGTGGTGTATCAATTCCGGGCGATGTGCTTCGGATTGAATCTAGCACCCTGGGCTTTCACTCGGGTAATGAACACGGTAATGATCTATTTCCGAGCTCATTCGTCTGCGGTAACGTCGGCCTACCTGGACGACATTCTTCAGAGGTACGGCAACGAGTTAATGCTTCAGAACGATGTTCAGAATCTTCTTCTATTGCTCCGACGTCTCGGTTTTATAGTAAACGAGGAGAAGTCGGATCTGGTGCCGTCCAAGTCATTCACTCATCTGGGAATGAGCTTCGAGACGCACAACAATCTCGTTCGTCTGCCGTTAACCAGAGCGAAATTAGTCAGTTGTTACGCTCGCTATTGTCTGCACGCAGACAAAGTCACGGCGAGAGAATTTATGAGACTGATAGGTCTGTGCGGAGCCGCCGCGGATCTCATTCCGATGGGGCGGTTACGCACACGTCCTCTTCAAATTTTCTTGACTCAGAATTGGAGTGTGAAAATTCATTCGCTCGATGTAGACGTTCTCTTGTCAGTCAGATCAAGTGAAACAAGAGATTCAGACTTGGGCAAACATTCAGTGGTTAACTCAGGGAGTTCCGCTGCAGTTGCCGGATCCGAGTTTTACCATTATGACGGATGCCAGTCAAACAGGTTGGGGTGCATCATTAATCCCAACGGATTCGAGATGCCAGGGTCTTTGGGATCCGCAATTCCTGTGCAAGCACATAAACATCAAGGAAATGATGTCAATTTGGCTTGCGTTACGTCACTGGATGTACATTATTCACAATGCTCATGTCCAAATCCTATCCGACAATACGACAGTAGTGGCGTATATACGGAATCAGGGAGGCACTCATTCAGTTCCGTTGTTCAATCTAACGGAAAGAATCCTTCTGTTTGCGCTAGAACATCACGTTCTTCTTTCGGTCCGTCACATACCGGGTCGTCTGAATGTGCTAGCAGACTCCCTTTCACGAAAGGGTCGCTTGTTGCCGTCGGAGTGGACTCTCAACAAACAAGTATTCAATCAGATTTGCTACCAATGGGAACGGCCAATGATAGACTTATTTGCGACACATCTCAACAATCAGTTGCAGACGTATGTGTCTCCGTGTCCGGATCCAAGAGCATTGGCAGTAGATGCTCTGTCGATCCCTTGGGACGGAATGATAGGATATGCGTATCCTCCAGCGCCGTTAATTCAACAAGTATTGCTAAAGATAAAACAATCTCAATGCAAGATTCTGTTGGTAGCATCTCTGTCGCCACAGAGACCGTGGATAAATCTACTCAGGTGTCTGTTGTGGGACCTACCGCGAAAGCTTCCTCCACGGGAGGATCTTCTTTCGCAGGGGAAATCGCGCCAACTCCATCACAACCCGCAAGGTCTCAACCTTCACGTTTTTCCGTTGTGCGGTCCTTCTTGCATGGCAAACACTTTACAGGACGAGCAGTGGACGCGATTTCTAACTGTAGGAGGACCTCCTCTTCGCTAAACTATGCGGCTAAGTGGAAGGTTTTTCGTCCTTGGTGTAGGGATCATTCTGTAGATATATTCGATCCCTCTATACCAGACATTGCAAACTTTCTAGTATACTTGTTTGACGAAATCAAACTGCAGCCTGTTACTATAAAGGGTTAAAGATCTATGTTATCTGATACCTATGCACATCATGATAGTTTACAAATTGGATCTAATGTCTCTTTATCTAAGTTGGTTAGAAACTTTTCGATAAATAGACCCAGAACTCTTAGATTAATTCCTAAGTGGAATTTAGCTTGGGTTCTTCTTAAATTGAAGGAAAAGCCATTTGAACCTCTTGGGACAGTAGATTTCAAATTCTTATCTTATAAGACAGCTTTTCTCTTAGCTTTCTCTTCTGCTGGAAGAGTCAGTGAGCTTCATGTACTGTCGGTGGATGATTCTCACTATCATAGTGTTGGGAACACTATCACCTTCACTACTAAAGTGGGTTTTTTAGCTAAGAATCAGGCTCCTAATAAATATCCGGAACCTATTGTTATTAAGGCTCTTCTGTCTTCAGACGGGCATAGGCCTTTACTCTGTCCTGTTAGAGCGTTACGTATCTATAAACAGAGATCTCAGTTTATCAGAAAGGGACGGAAACGTTTCTTTCTGTCTTTGATGCCTAATAGAAAGGACATTTCGGTCCATTCTATTGCTAGATGGATTCAATTAACTATCCATACTGCTTATGAAGATTTATCTTCTTCTCAGCAGTCTGTGCTTAAGATTTCTGCTCATGAAGTAAGAGCTCTTTCTACTTCCTGGGCTTATGCTAATAGTGTTGCTATTACAGATTTAATGAAGGCTGCTTATTGGTCTCAGCCATCCACATTTACAAATTTTTATCTCAGAAATATTGAGTCCATTTCTGGAGACCTGCATTGTTTAGGTCCGTTATCTGTTGCTCAGAATGTCGTCCACTAAACAGTTGCAACTATAGTTATGCAGGCTTTCTGTTCCGGCAGTGACTCCATCCGGCTGCCCTCTTCGCTCTGGGCTTTTTGACCCCAGGGCAAGGGGAAGGGGGGGGGCAGGTGTTCTCTTAGGTCACCTGCTTTATAGTGAAAAGCAAGGGAATGCCTCCTCCAAGTCAGTATTTCTGAGTCGCTTCCGGGATGGTTTTAAAGTGTAATATTAATGTTAAAATTCATTCATGTCTTATTTTTAAAGTGTAGCTCGGTGTGAAGCATTTGTATATGTCAAGTGTCAAACGGGCTTTAATATACAATACTCGGACACTTTTAAATGACTATAAAGAGTCTCAATTCTCTGGACTACTTTATTTATTGGCTTGCTTTAAAAATAATTAGTATGAGGGATATACTGGATTTTAATAGAGAACATGAATGTTATTGTGCTCAATTATTAAGGGTAGTGTATCTTTCTAATTTAATATTAAATAAGAAAGATACATGAAAAGCCTAATACTCCTTTTCTCCTTAAGGGGTTACCTCTTTACTATATAGTTGAGCTTATTGGATTTTCCTCTATGTCCTAGGCCCTCCAGCCTGTTTACTATTCAGCTAAGTCTGGGTCATTGGTACAGTATAAAAATGTTAAAAAATTTATAGTAATTTATATATTTTTTATACTTACCAATGACCCAGACGGGGATGGCCCTCCCTGGAGTTGGGAACTCTTGCCTCCCCGCTGAGTACATAGCGCTGACCAGGCACTGCCAGTAAGAATGATAATTGGCGCCAATTTCGGGACGTCTGCGTCTCTGCACATGTGCAGTAGAGGCGTAGTATGGAGGTCCTTTAGGACATGATTTCTTTTTGTTTTGGATGCAAATTTTGGGGATTGGGGGGCAAAATTTGTGTTTGGCTCTGGTTTTGTTAGAGTTAGCACCAGCTAAGTCTGGGTCATTGGTAAGTATAAAAAATATATAAATTACTATAAATTTTTTAACTTTTCGAAAAATTTCAACAAACCCATATCATGTGACCCCCTCTTTGGAACGAGCTCGTTCCAATGAGGGGTCACATGATATGGTTTTGTTGAAATTTTTCGAAAAAAATTAAAAAATGATATTTCATTTAATAAATTTTGATATTGCCTGCATTGGGTAAAGGGTTAAGAGGATTCTACTGTATCTACAGGGTTCACACGGATATCTGTGAATCAAATTCAAGCACTGGTATTTAAGGACTATTATTGCATGCTACACAGTGCATACTGTTATGATGACCTGTCACATTAAGATGATTTTGTATCATATTTAAAATTGGATATGCCGAAAGTAAACTTTCAAATAAATTATTTCACCAAATGCATAATTCTTTTCACTACTTTCTTTATAAAATGGTCAATCTGAATTTTCTCTGCATTACCCCAGCTGATTTGAATCACAAATCTATCTATAATTATCCCCGCATTTTTTAAAAAAAGCGAGGATATTGTGGTGATCTCCATCCATATGTCCAAACTTCCTATCACCAAGAGTATGTAATTCGAAACATTTAAACTATGCTGAGGTGTTCAGGTAGCATCTGTACATGTGCATAAAGGTTTCGGAATTTTGATTCGGTCCTATGTGGCACCCGTAGCACCACTTTTGTTGTTATTGTTAGAAAATCAGCTTACAGTGGAAGGCTCCTGGGGGTTTTAATTTTGAAACATTGAAAGTGTGTTAATATGTTCCAATGGTGTCTGTAGATGTGCATAAAGGTTTTGGTTTGTCCCACCATGATGGCCGTACTGTACTTGGGACGAGTTGAACTCTATTTGGGATGAGTGGACTTATGTTCCTGGATGAGTGGACTTGCGTTTGGGACGAGTTGTCATGGGTTAGAGATGAGTCAGCTGGATTGGGCTGAGTGTGCTTTGGGTCGAACAGACTGGTTACCAACTATGGCATTATAATGCAGTTCAATGTACATTCTTTTTTATGGGTTTGCATCACTGACACATTAATAAGACAGTAAGTTCGCTTACTTTGATTTACTTATTCCCTCGAATAAATCTGTGTCACTTGTTTTTGACTGAAACTTCAGAAGCACAGTTTGCGACATACACATGCACAGTTTTTGTATTTATCTTGGATTTTCCTGAACGTGCTGATTGCATTCAGGAAAATCCAATATAAATGCAACAACTGCACATGTGTATGGCACAAATAATTTCTAGAGGGGTTGCGGAATGAAAAACCAATGACATTGAATGATTGAGTCAGTTACTGAGCTACCCTTATAACATAAGATGATGAGTCCCGATACAGCTACTTTCAACTTAGTCAGGTTTTTAGTTTAGACTTTTGTGTTATTCTATTTTACTCCAAAAATTTGTATCGCACTTTCCATACTGCCACCACATTATCTCATCGCATAAAGCTGAAAACACATTGCAAAATGCGATGGGACACCACTTATTTCGTGCCCTGAACAGAAAACACAGACTGGTTTCTCTTAACCTCCCAGCTCTGTTTTGAAGGGGAACAAATGAACATGTGATATTAGAATTTCCTTGCAATGAGAAATATTGGGTAGTTGATAATTCTGGATATGAACTGGAGGGCCAGTTGACGAGTAAAAGATTGGATAATATAATCATCGAGTGGTAACAGTGGTGTAGCAGACCATTTTTAAAAAATCCAGGCCTGCTATACATCACATGCCCAAGATGACCCCAAGGCACACGGTTTCTTTGTTGGCACACCGATTTGGGAAAATGCCTCTATGTGCATAAAAAGGAAAAAGGAGATACAATTATGACCTTTTGTCAATTATGAAATAATAATATAAAGCACTGAAATAAAATGCAAATCGGTTTAATGATACAAATACGGAAAATTGAGTGAAAATGAGTAAAATTTTACCAGCAATCAATAAAACTCTGCCATTTTCTGCCGTTTAAAAATGCTATTTTCAAGGTATTTCTGCTGAATCATCTACTCAATTCCCACTTCCCTGTAATGCATCCCATGTCAATCTCGCTCCCAAGTGACTTCGTTCCAGTTTGGTGATCCCATCCGATCACACATTTCTCAGGTCTGCCTTCAAGGTTGTGTTAACATTTTTGCGACTGTGGTGACTGAGTCGGCTGACCTCCACTTCTGAAGAGGTAGGCAGGGGGGGGGGGGGGGGGGGGGGGGGGCAAGGTATACACTAGACTGTGAGACAGCTATATACTGTCCCTCCTCCAGGGTCCAAGGTCCATTGTGGTGGAGGAGGAGCAGTATATAGCCCTCTTAGAGAGACTGTTGTACCAAAGAAACCTTACATTGAATTGGGTGAGTTCAACTGATCTCAAACTTAGGAGGGGGAGGGGGGAGGGGAGGCCAAGTCTGGGTTTACACCACTCTTTATCTCACGTTATCTACGTTATCAGACCCTCACCCAGATTGAAGCTCATGCCTCGGAGTTGAGGACAGTAGATAGCTGTCTAATGAGGGTAGGGTGAAGCCGTATAGAAAAAGATGCAAGTCCTCAGACAGAGGGTGGAGCCTCGTAGATGGGAGGGGGGGGGGGTAGTTACTGCTGACTTTTCCTTGGAGCCATCTGATCCCTGCCTGACTTTGTGTCAGAAATAGGAGACAAAATGATAAACCAAGAAAGGATAAAGAAGAAATGAAATCATGAATTGCACAGTCTGAGGCAGTATTTGTTTAACTTTCCTGCACACTGATGTCAAAATATCAAAATTTCAAACAGCAAATTTTCCCCATAATCAGGGCTCAAAATACCTTTTTTTCTATGCGAAGCAAAATGCTACACGTTACCAAAAAATGAATAGCATTTTGTTTAAATTGCATAGCAGTTGTTGTATACCAGAGTTATGCCATACTGTCTTGTATTTGAACTCTTCTGAGCAGATAGAATAATGTCCATCCATTTCTGTGCTTTTTCAAATGAGCTGCAACACATGAAGCACTAGCTATGTTTTGTCAGCTGAACTGCCTTTAACAACTGCATGGACTTAGATATTTCCAAATGCGTAACATTTCTTAATTTGATGAGCTTAAAGTTATTTTGTGTGCGTATTTTATGCAAAATGCAGGAACAATGCAGGATGAATTTAAACTAATCAAATTCACGTTACATATGAAGTTGCTAATGCGAGACGGAGAGTTAATCTTATATCAGGAGTAAAGCATCAGTGAACTAGCTTGCAAAGTTTGTTGCAAATTTTCATTTTTAGCCCGACTGTTTACAGTAAGGGGTATAGTAATGACTTTTGTCCGTCCATCTGTTAACATTTAGAGTTTTTGGTTAAAGTTTGTGGTTAAAGTTTTTTACTGAAGGTTCAAGTGTTGTTTTTTTTTTTTTTTCTTTTCCTGTTTAGTTGACATTTGGAGTGTTGGTTAAAGTTTGTGGTGAAAGTTTTTTATTCAACCTTCAAGTACAGGCTATACCCGGTAGTTCTTGTCTGATCGTCACAAAATTTCATATGCAGGTTTTAGGTCATGTCTTCATGAGAACGTCCCCTTTTGGTCGTGATCGGTCAACCGGTATGGCTGCCCGAGCCCAAAACCCGAAAACCATTAGCACAGTCTGCAGGTCGTATTTATGAAGGGATTTCATTGCAACTTCATAGAATGCCTCTGTATAATGTCTAGATGAGAACGTCCCTGTTTGGGCATGATCTGTCAACCGTGATGGCTGCCCAAGCCAGAAACCCAAAAACTTTTAGCACAGTCTGCAGGTCATGTTTAATATGGATGCATTTCATTGTAACTTGATACGATGACTCCGTATGATGTCTACATGAGAATTTCCCCACTTGGGCGTGATCTATCAACCATCACAACTGCCCGAGCCCAAAACCCAAAAACCTTTAGCACAGTCTACAGGTCATATTTATGGAGGGATTTCATTGTAACTTGAAAGGTTGACTTCATATAATGTCAACATGAGAAAGTCCCCTTTTGGACGTGACTGGACAACTTTGACGGCTACATGTGCCGAAACACGAAAACCTTCAGCACAGTCTACAGTCATATTTATGAAGGGATTTCATTGTAACTTCGTAGGATCAATCCACATGATGCCCAGATGAGAATGTCCCCTTTTGGTTGCGATCATTCAACCATGATGGCTGCCCAAGCCCGAAGCCTGAAAACCTTTGGCACAGTCTACACGTCATATTTATGGAGGGATTTCATTGTAACTTGATAGGTTGACTTCATATAATGTCTGCATGAGAACGTACCCTTTTGGGCAACTGTGACGGCAAAAGGGGCCCGAAGCCTGAATACCTTTAGCACAGTCTACAGGTCATATTTATGGAGGGATTTCATTGTAACGTGATAGGTTGACTTCATATAATGTCTAGATGAGAACGTCCCATTTTGGGCAACTGTGACGGCAACAGAGGCCCGAAGCCCAAAAACCTTTAGAATATTCCACAGGCCATAACTATGAAGGGATTTCATTGTAGCTTGGTAGGGTGACTCCAAGTTTGTGGTTAAAAACCCAAACAAACACCACCACCCCTACCCCCACCCCCCACTTAGGCTTTTTTTTTCTTCTTTTCTCCAATATGCATTTTGAACTATTTACAGTCACTACATGCGGAACCTTTTTTTAAAACTTACGTACCCCCCCCCCCCCCTCCCCCCCCCCCCCCCCCGCCCCGCTGGGAGCCAATTAGGCACTTTTTTTTTCCTTTCGTCAAAAATGCTTGTTTACAGTTTTGGTTAAAAACCCAGACAAGCACCACCGCCCCCCCCCCCCCCCCCCCCCCCCCCCAATTAGGCATTTTATTTTTTTTTATTTCCTCCAATATGCATTTTGAACTATTTACAGTCACTACATGCAGAACCTTTTTTTTTCCCTTTTGTCAAAAATGCTTTTTGTGTTGAAGTTTGTGGTTAAAAATCCAGACAGAAATTATCCCCTCCCCCCCCACCCCCCCCCCCCCACCCCCAATTAGGCTTCTTTTTTTTTTCTTTCCTCGAATATGCATTTTGAACTATTTACAGTCACTACATGCGGAACCTTTTTTTAAACTCCCGTGAAGCCCCACCCCCCACCCCCACACACACACACACACAAACATGTCAATTATTCCCAAAATGCATTTTGAAGGATTGGGAGTTATTACATGCAAAAAAGAAAATTGACTCATATAGCCCAACATTGCTTTATGTACTGCATCTTTAATCCTTTACCTAACACAAGTTGAAGCCAACAGTACAAATTATTTTTCTGAAACATCAAAACATCAGATTTTTTCATTTTTTATTTACTTCTAACCATGTCTTATTACTCCTTGTTGGAACAAGCTCATCAAGTTTGTTCCATTAATAGGTCATAAGGTATGTTTTGAAGTAGAGAAATGAAAAAATAAAATTTGAATAGCAAATTTTTTATATCATGAGTGCAGATATGGCAGATTCGTTAGGTAAACTGTTAATAAAAAATGGCTCCGACTATTTTGCATCTAAGCATTGCCATTCCTGGGACAGTCGGGCTGCATGCGTGACATCTCTCTAGTTACATTTTGCAATACAAGATATTCAACTGCAGCCTATTAGGCTGCAGTTGAATATATTGTATCGCAAAATGCTATATATAACTGAAAATTCTGTAGCTTTTATCATGTTTTGCATAGCAAATAGCGATGCAAAACCACTTATTTTGAGCCCTGCCCATAATGCAACTAGGAATTTAACCAGTTCATTCTTGTTTCACAAAACTCATTGAGCTCTGTCAGACATTACTGAATTGGTTACATTTCAAGTTCCATTGCAGGGAAAATTTGCTTCTTGAAGTTTTGGTAGTTTGACATCGGAGTGCAGGGGATTAAAGGACCCATTCATTGATTAAAAAACAAATCGCCAATGATTAAATGCCATGGCTGATCAGTTGTGACGCATATCCTTTGATGGATGAACAGTCATCATTTTGTGTTCGTATACAGTATGAATATTACTTTCTTCCTGAACAAACATGTATTGGAACTACATAACGATGGGGCAATAGGTTCAGTATATCAGCACTGAGCAGATTCACACATGGTAGAAGACCACAAGTTCCTATATTGTAACCCAAGGTGCGACCAAGGCAAGAACCAATACAATGCTATCACTGTGGGCTACAGGTTCATCGAAAATAAAACATGGGTTTGTATTTTCAATTAATTGTAAGCAATTTTTTAAACAAGTTCATCAATTGTTCTTAACCAAAAAAAACAAAACAGTGAGTTGTCTTTTTTTTATGAAAAACTTAACCCTGATATCTTAGAAATATAAAACCATATAAATGTGGATATCATTCGAACCAGCTCATCGAATTGGTTCCCATGATATCCATACTTGTATAATTTATGGGGTGAGGTTGACATGGGACGATGTCACTGGTTACCGTCATCCGATCAACTATCGAGAGTGGAGCCGGAAAACTCAGCCCAAAGGCAAAGCGCAAAACAGGTATTTTGGTTGGGTTGTCTGATGCTATTGCCTTTGCTCTCTTTTTGTGACATATTTGGAATTGAGTAACATTCACAAATGTAAAACCTGGGTCATTTCAACAATACCGTAGATACAGGGAAGATCAAAGGACATGAATGCCACATGCTCTGCAGTGAAGAGAACTCAGACAGCTGTTTGCGCACAAGCGTCACAAATTCCGTTGATCTACTGGAGAGTTGTTTCAGAGTGACTTTCTGTTTGTGTCGAATACATGTCAAACTTGTATTTGCTCTAGGGCTGAAACGATCGGCTCATTTTCAAAACCGACTAACCGATAGCTATAACTGGATAATATCCAGTTAACCGTAGCCATTATTTCACCGAATCTGGGATCAAAACTATAGGAATTGGAAAGCAGTATTCTCAGAAACTATTCCGTAGTGTGTATACAAACGAACGTTGTCGAGTACTCGACAACGTTCGTTTGTATACATACTATGGAATAGTTTCTGCGGTTAGTCAGTACTCACGGAAATTGCCGATCATCAACGAAGTCTTGAATGCCAAAGTCGATTATTTCTCATTACATACAGCGCTGATTCAAGGTGTAATCTATCCCAAGAGAGAAGCGACATATTTACCACGTTTTAACCGTGGAATGACGATCTCTATCGATATTTTCGGATAACCGGTTGACGTTTTTTTTAATCGGTTAGATAGGAAACCGGTTTCAAACCTGTTATCCGGTTAACTATTTCAGTCCTAGTCTGCTCAGTGCTATTTTGAATCCTTCTCGACCTGTGTTTACAGACTCAGCTTCCTAAACTCTGACATCTTTAACGTAAACTTAAAAAGTAACTGCTTTCTAAGAATTACTTACCCTATGTACAGTAGGCTGGTTAATATGTCATTAATTTGTCATCAGTTATGGCAGAATTTACCATGGAAGTTTGAAAAATTGTTGGATAATCATAGTTTTTCCACACATGCGACTGATCATTCACCGCAAAATGTAATTGCATGAGAGTGATCGTGTGCCATTAAAATGAAGATCTGGTGTAGCTAGAGGTTATGGCATTGGACTTCAAACTGAAATGTTCACAGTTCAATCTTCGCCAGGGGTAATGGGGTTGTGTCCTTGGGTAAGACGTTTAATCCTGATTGCCCACATGGGGACATGTTGGTGCTGTGTACTAAGACATACTTCACATTGATGGCGCACTTGTCTTCAAGCAATGCTAACCCTGTTTGTGTGGAGTTAGTATGTTGGGGAGTCTGACAGTTGCTCGCCGCTGCTCAGGATGATCTCTGGGTACTCCACCTGCAAAACTGTCGAACACAGGGTTACCCTGGCTGTCAAAAGTGTCATTAAACCCCAATATAAGCAAATAATAAATAAGAACACTAAATTTTCCAAAACTTTCTCATGGGTGGGTTTTCTCGTGGGTGGGTGGTGGGCTTGATGTAGCTTGGACCAGGCCTGGCATTCTTTAGGAGTGCTGCATGCCTAGAGAAAATTGAGGAGGGCAATTTTTTGCACCCTTTGATTTTTTGGAATGCCAGGCCTGTTTGGGACTGCCTTTAAAATCTATTATCATTTCGTCCCCTGAGTTTCAATGTGTTTTCTGTGCCTACTGGCACAGGGAAGACCTTGGAACTCAGAGGACGATTTGTCAATGTTGCATTGATTCGCAATAATTCATGACCCATTCTTTGTTGCATTTCAATACATTTTGAGTGTAGAAGACAGCCACATAAGAAATGAATGCAACATTTTGAATAATGAGAAGATGTGAGTGCCAATTTTCCCCACTATGTAGCTGAATGTAGTACAATATTTTTATACTGTACCAATGACCCAGACATAGCTGGTGCTAACTCTTAAAATATAGGGCCAAACACAAATTTTGCCCCCCAATCCCCAAAATTTGCATCTAAAACTAAAGAAAACATGTCCTGAAAGGCCCTCCACACTTCGCCCCTACTGCGCATGCGCAGTGTCAAGGATGTTCCGAAATTGGCGCCATTTATCATTCTAAGTTTGGCCCTTCATCAGTTAACATCTGACTGATCTTTGTGCTTTTAAATCTCAGTTTAAATGATGCCAGACACATAAATATTAGTGAAATGGTGATTCTAAGGAGGATAGAAAAGGAGGAGAGGAAAAGAATGTGTGACAGAATATTATCAGGGCTGTAACTTAAAAATTTTTAATGAAATTATGTTAAGTTACCTATTTTCAAGGCAGCAGCCATTTTGTTGTCATTCTGATTATTTAGTTACACTGTTTTTTCAAGTGTTTTCCTCTCTCCCTGTCCTTTAAGTTCCCCCTTGCTATTCTCCCATGCTTTTGGCATAGTTTCTGTAATTATTATTACTAAAATTTCTTGGGAGTTTTAGCTGAATAACAGAATGAATTCTGTTCTTTCCCCATGTTTACGTCTTCACCTACGGGTGGTTAGGCGTTGTGTTCTGCATCTACCATCTGATGTTCTGCAGTTTCTTCCCTGGAAGTCTCTGTTTTGCATCAGATGGTGTATTTTTGGTAACTGATTTCGGGCAGGCCTGGCATTCTTAAAAATGCAGGAGGGCTAAAAATCGCTGTCCTCACATGGCCTAGGGGAGCGATTAGCTCTCCTCAAGCTTATAAAAGCTAAAAGTGGCAAAATGAAGTTGTACTTCAAATGAATTCTGCCTAGTGGGCTTTGTACATTTTATTTGGTGTTGCTAATCAGGTAGTCTCTGTGAGACCGCTACACTGCCCCTCCCACACCTCCGGGCCTTGGTAAGGCCCGGAGGTGTGGGAGGAGCAGTGTGGCCATATTGTAGAGACCTCTAACATATCAGAGATCTGAAAACCTATGGATTTTAGGAATAAGCTGTTGTGGTAATCATTATTTTCTAAGGCTAGGAGGGCTATTTTTCGCCCTCCTCAATTTTTTTAAGGCGAGCTGTAGGCGAGCGAATAAATCGCTCTCCTGAAAACGCCAGGCCTGGATTTCGGGCCTGGGTGCCTGGAGTCTTATTTTAGTGTTTTTACACTCATTGTTTACATTTACAACAGCCCTCTGTGTGAGGGGGGGATTTCTAAATAATAATATCTTTATGTTATTTTAATCATAACTAGATACATTATTATTGTTCGTAAGTGTTGAATAAATTGTTTAAAATATTTTTAAAATTTTTGTCCACACTTAGGCTTGGGATCCATTGGGGCTCAACGTTACTTTTCAGAAACTTGGGCTGTTCTGAAAAAATATTTTTTCAAAATATTTTGATTTCAATTATTTTTTCTATATTAATGGATCATATTATTATTATGTATTTTGATTGCCAGGGGTTAGTGTGAGTACCAGGACTT
The DNA here is from genome assembly GCA_031216915.1 of Pictodentalium vernedei. Taxonomy (NCBI): domain Eukaryota; kingdom Metazoa; phylum Mollusca; class Scaphopoda; order Dentaliida; family Dentaliidae; genus Pictodentalium; species Pictodentalium vernedei. Next base: position 447,096,114 of record CM062293.1, on the reverse strand, counting down.
GTTTTCTTTTCACATTGAAAGGATATTGATCAATTGTTTTAAGAGGAAGTCTTCCTCTGACCTTATTATCATTCTATATGTGGTCAGTGTACTCGCATTAACTCCTGTTCTGTATCGTATGATTTCGATGACAATATGGGAAGCGTATGTCACGGTATGTTGTTGGGGATTTGGACACTCCGGTCCTTTCCCCGCAGGGTCACTCTACTTTATCAATTTCTATTTCAGACGATCAAGATTAGGGTGATGTATCTGTGATGTCTTCCAACAGTGTGCCTCCGTCGTCACAATTAATGAAGGGCTAGCGGAAAAGTGCTCATGTAATACGCCAATTGCCTAAGAGGACCCTAGTAGGTTCGACGGCCTTTGACGTCCGCTAGCTCGCCCGGTGTAGCGTCCATTCACCGAATGGTTCGGCAGCCGGGTTCGTCCGTTGCGGTCTAGAAGGAATTTTGGGGTGATGCGAGCACTATAAAATTAACTTAATGCACACCCAGTGACGGCGGATCGGAGGGAGAACGGAGGAAGCCTTTTAGTCCGGTTCATAGCTCGTTCCGGTCCATCCGGACGGCAAGCGAGAGAGGCCCCTCTCTCGTTCAACAACATCTGGCCCCAGATGTTGTGGTACAAATGTGTCGCTAGCGGAGCATACGTCCGTCGCTCGGGACGCTCCGTTGTATAGGCAGTCCGCTGAGACTGCTAAGGCTTCCTCTTCTCGTCAGCGCACACGACCGCACCTTGGCTGCGTGACCGCCGATATATTACCAGCTTCGCCGATCAAGGATTCTTCGGCGACCAGGTCACACCATCCGGCAGCCAGGGATTCGAGACCGATGGACTCCGGACGTTCGCATAGGAAAAGTATGCGGGAGCCATCTGATGCAGAGCTGCCCTCGGCGAAGCAGCGATAGACTGCGCCTCCGCAGGTCTCGACGCCGGACATTCTTGTGCACATAGCACAGCTTATCGCAGCATCCCAGCAGCCGACAGAAACGGTGTCGGATCGAGAATTATCCGACAGCGCTGGGTCGGTAGCCGGGGACTCGAGGCCTGCAGACTCCGGACGTTCGCATAGGAAGTGTGCGGGAGTCAACGTACACGGAGCTTCCAGCGGCAATGCATCGTAAGTCCGCTACTGCACAGGCCTCGGGAACGGACGTGCTTTCCTTAATAGCACAGTTTATCGCAGCATCCCAGCATCAACTGAATCTGTCGCATATTTTTTATCCGACGATGCTGGGTCGGGACGCTCCGCGGAAGCGGGTACGGACGTCCGAAAGTTTCATCCGGTCCGACGGGATACCGAAAGGGATTCGGAGGATTTCAAGCTTTCCCTTTCGGAACAACATATGCTGCGATGCCGGATAAGAAACTGATAGCGTCGGTGGACTTAGAAATTTTTGGTTCGGTTCAGGGACATCGTCCCTCAGTTCCGACATAGTCCAATAATGTCACACAAACTTTCGAATTATTGAACGACGCTATATATATTATTATTTTATGCTTGCTATCCAAGCATTTCTGGTTTCTTGTTCGAAGAGTTATGGAGATGTCTTTCAAAAGTGTGCCTCTGTCGTCATAGTTAATGAAGAGTTAGCGGCAATAAGTGCTCATGGAATATGTCTATCGCTTACGGAGTGACATTCGCTAGCTCACCCGGTGTAGCGTACATTCATCGAATGGTTCGGCTGCCGGGTTCGTCCGTTGCGGTCTAGGAAGGAGATTTGGGTGATGCGAGCACTTTAATTACTTTAGTACTCACCCAGTGACGGCAGATTGAGGACAGATCGGAGGAAGCCAACAACATAGGGGACCACATGTTGTGGTTCAGATATTTTACATTCGGAGCATATGTCCGTTGCTCGGGACGCTCCGTTATATTGACAGTCCGAGAGACTGTCTTTAATGCTTCCTCATCCTCACAGCAGGGCACACGACCGCACATTGGCTACGTGACCTCGAGTATCCGATCAGTTTCGGCATTCAGTGATTCCACAGCGAATAGGTCGCGCCATCCGGTAGCCAAGGGACACGAGGCCTATACACTCCGTTCGCTCGCATATTGGAAGTATGCACGGGGTAACGATCTCGGAGCTTCCTGCGGCAATGCATCGTAAGACCGCTGCTCCTCAGGCCTCAGTGACGGACGTGCTATCCGAGTTAGCACAGTTGTTTCGCAGCATCCCAGCAATTGACAGTTTCTCGGTCGAATCAGGAATTATCCGACGGCGCTGGGTCGGTGCGGTCCGCGGTTGCATCAAGCTACGGACGACCGAACGCTTTATAGGGTCCGACAGGATGGCGAAAGGGATTCGAAAGATTTCGAGTTTTCCCTTTAGTAGTATCGGAAGATGCCTTTCATATCTTCTGGCATTTCTTCCGGTGATTATTTTTCGGACTTCATTGCTGCGATCTTGGATAAGAGACTTATAGCGTCATTGGACTCGGATTTTTTGATCGGTACAGGGACTTTGTCCCTGACTTACTGACGCAGTCCAATATTGTCATTACAACATGTGTTTTATTTTTCGACGCTATATATTTATATATATATACAAGCCTGCTACTAAGCATGATAGTTTAGTTTCTTGTCCGCGTGGCTCATTTCTGCCATTTTATCTTTTTTACAAATAGTTTATTTTGGCAGAGCAGGGCATACCGAGAGTTCATATGCGTCTAGACGGTGTGATTAAAGACTGCATATATTCTTTTTCGCCGTTTATGTCTTTTCCAATTTCAATGTTGGGAACGACATTATGTATAGTAGACTTAACTTAGACGCTTTATTATACGTAATCCGCCTTACTGAGGCGTTATCATTACGTCTTCAAGAAAAGATTTACGGGATATTATTCTCAATGTAATTTCTTTTGAGGGCAGTAGTTTGTTCACGTATAACTCCGCCCTTCAGTGGCTGATTGGAGTTGGTTAGACGTGATGCAGCCCTAGCTACATCCACGCGTGGATAGTAGGTTAAGAACTCTCTCAGAGTCGCTTCGTTCTCGGAGGAGCTTCTCTTCGACGGCAACTTTCCGGCAATCCATGAATTGCTTGATTTATACGTTCTCTTGTCTATCTAGTGTTACAAGAGATTCAGACTGGGGCAAACATTCGGTGGTTGACTCAGAGAGTGCCGCCGCAGTTGCCGGACCCGAGTGTGGCTGTTATGACGGTTGCCAGTCAAACAGATTGGGATATATACTGATCCCTACGGATTCGAAGTGCCAGGGTCTTTGGGTTCCGCAGTCTTTTAGCTATCAGTTTAACTTCCGCGGAATAATGTTTTTTAGGCTTGCTTTATGTCATTGCATGAACATTATTCAGAAACGCATGCCCAAATTCCTGTCCTTTAATTCGACAGTAGTGGCGTATCTCCGGAACCAGGGAGGCACTCTTTCGTTTCCGTTATTCAATTTAATGGAAAGAATCCGTCTGTTGGTTATAGTACACCAAGTTCAGTTTTGGTCCGTCATATTCTGGGTCGTCTGATTGTTTTATCGCACTCCCGTTCTCTTACGGGTCGCTTGTTGCTGTCAGAATGGACTCTCAACAAACAAGTATTCAATCAGATTTGCTATCTATGGGAGCGCCCAATGATGTTTTATTTATGACACAGCTTGCTAATCAATTGCAGACGTATGTGTTGGCTTGTCCAGATCTCTGAGCTAATACTGTTAACGCTCTATTGATCTATAGGACGGAATGATAGGATACGCGTATCCTCCGGCGCTGTTGTTTTAGCAGGTATTGCTAAGATAAACAACCACAATACATTTCTGTTGATAGCATCTCTATCTTCACAGAGATCATGAGTAATTTACTCTCTTGTCTACTGTGGATCTTAACGTGAAATCTTCCTCTATGTGAGGATCTTTTTTCACTGGGTAAATCGTGTCATCTTTATCACAACCAGCCTGGTCGCAACCTTCATGTATTCCGTTGTGTGGTCCGTATTGCATTGTAAGCACTGTACTGGACGAGCTTTGGACGCGATTTCTTACTATAGGAGATCCTCTTCTTCGCTATTCTATGCGACTAAAGTGGAGGCTCTTCCGTCGTGGTGTAGGGATCATTATGTTCATATTGTTGATCCCTCCATACTACTCATTGCTATTTTTTAGTATACTTGTTTCACAAGATCTACTGCAGCCTGTTGTTATTTAGGTTATAGGTTTATGTTACCTCATACCTATGCACTCTACGATAGTTTACAATTGAGTCTTTTGTCTCTTTATCTAAGTCAGTTAGTAACTTTTTGATAAATAGACTTAGAATCTTTAGATTAAATTCCTATACGGATTTTAACTTCGGTTCTTATTTAGCTAAGTAATCATTTGAGCCTCTGGAAACAGTAGTTTTCAAATTCTGACCTTTTAGACAGTAATTCTGTTGGTTTCTCTTTTACTGTAGAGTCAGTGAGTTTCATGCACTATCGATGGATGATTTTCACTTTCATAGTTTCGGAATCAATACTTCCGTTACTATTTAGGTTGGATTGTTGCATAAGAGTTAGGCCCCTATTATCCGGAACCTATTATTTTAAGGTCCTTCCGTCTTCGTATGGGCATAGGCCTTTACTCTTTCCGGGTACAGTTTATGTATTTATAAACAGATATCTGTTTATTACAAGGGCGTAAGCTTCTTCTGTCTTTGATGTCTAGTAGAAGGACGTTACGCTCCATTTTATTGTTAATGGATTCTATTAACTAGCGTACTGCTTATGGTATATCATTGGCTTAGCAGTTGTGCTTAAGATTTCGGCTCATGAAGTAAGAGTTCTTCTACTTCTTGGGCTTACATTAATAGTGTTGCTATTATAGATTTTTGAAGGCTGCTCATTGCGCTCAGCCATCCACATTCATGAATTTTATCTCAGAAATATCGAGTCCATTTCTGGAGGCCTCTATTGTTAGGTCTATTATCTACTGCTCAGAATGTCATTCACTTAACAGTTGCTACTATAGCTAGGTAGGCTGTCTGTTTCGGCAGTGTCTCCGTTCGGCTGCCCTCTTCGCTCTGGGCTATTTGACCCAGGGCAAGAAAAAGGGGGGGGGGGGGTGTTCCCTTGGGTCACCTGTTTTTACTATGAAAACAAGGGGATACCTCCTCCGGAGTTAGTAATTCTGAGCTGTTATTGGGATGGTTGTTTAGTGAGAAGTTTAAGTTTATAAAATTCATTCAAGTCTTAGTTTTTAAAGTATAGCTTTTGAATATTGCATATGTCAACGGACATGATTATGCAATTCTCACACACTTTTAGGAGTATAAGAGTCTCTATTCTCTAGACTTACTTTATTATTGGCTTACTTTAAAAATTATTAGTATAAGGATTATTGGATATTAATAGAGTACATGGATGTATGAAGCTCAATTTTTGGAAGGTGTTGTATCTTTCTAATTTATCATAAATAAGAAAGATACATGTAAGGCCTATTACTTCTTTTCCCTACAGGGGATGACTCTATTTTATTTTATTGAGCGTATTCCATTTTGCTCTATGTCCTTGGCCCTCCAGCCTTTTTACTATTCAGCTATGTCTGTGTCATTGGTACAGTATAAAAATGTTAAAAAATTTATAGTAATTTATATATTTTTTATACTTACCAATGACCCAGACGGGGATGGCCCTCCCAGGAGTTGGGAACTCTTGCCTCCCCGCTGAGTACATAGCGCTTACCAGGCACTGGTTATTAGAATGATAAATGGCGCCAATTTCGGAACGTCCTTGACACTGCGCATGCGCAGTAGGGGCGAAGTGTGGAGGGCCTTTCAGGACATGTTTTCTTTAGTTTTAGATGCAAATTTTGGGGATTGGGGGGCAAAATTTGTGTTTGGCCCTATATTTTAAGAGTTAGCACCAGCTATGTCTGGGTCATTGGTAAGTATAAAAAATATATAAATTACTATAAATTTTTTAACTTTTCAGTCACAATATTAATACCTTGAAATGAATACACGTAGAACCAAAATATCATACAAGTTTTTGCATTGAAAATTTCAGGTGTAATTGAACTCCCAAGCAATCTGAGGAGGGCAGTTGTTTTACACTCCTTGATTTTCTAGATTGCCAGGCCTGTAAGACCCCTTCCTCCAGCTGCACATGTAATTTTTGACAGAATTTTTTTTAAATTTTCAGATTCTGAAAACATGCAAGAAAGAAGTCACAACTTTTCGGTTGATGCTCCCGAATTTATTCCAAAGCAAAGTGTTAAAACAGAGGTATATTTCACTTGTTTAGGTTTATTCTTGAATATAGGTAGTGATCATGACATGGAAAAACTTTTTTGCCTTATGGAGAAGCATCCCCCTATGGAAACACTGGGAAGTGAAGTAGTGTTTGATTACTGAGGTGAACAAGCTCTGTTTTACTGGTAAAATAGGACCCAGTTACAAATGCTTGCAGTGTAAATCCTCTAAAATGGGTAACAGTGGTATGAACAATTGACTGAACTTGACATCTCCGTGTTGCTGTCACAATTAGCCATTGTAAAGAAATATGCTACCATAAACACCAATAAATAAATAGAGAAACACGATGACAGGGATATATGTTTACAGTTTGTAACATCGTCGCGTGAGAACCATAAGGTTCTATCTTCCACAGGAAGATAGAACCTTGTGGTTCTCACACGACGACATGTATAGTTATTTAATGCCCAGACTAGAATTATTTTTTTAATTCAACAGTAAGGACTGCATATGAATATAGGAATCACTTGAATGTTCATCCGTCCATCTGTCTTCCTGTATTCATTGAGCATTAGTGAACCTGGTCCATCTGTCTTCCTGTATTCATTGAGCATTAGTGAACCTGTTTTTTTTTAACATTTTGTATACATAATCAGTGGGAATCACAGATGAACATGCTCTTCAATTTCCAGCAGATCGTGAAACATTACATGTATGCCAGAAAATAATGGTAGATAAGATTATCTAATCAGAGTTTAACTCTTTGTATGCTGCTAGCGGATATTCCTACCCAGCACATGGTTTCTCTTGTCACTGATATAAGTATAATTTTGGCATATTTAAACATATTTTCCCCTGTAAATTGAATAGATTTTTTCACCAATGATTTCTTGTTGTATTTAGATTAATTTCTTATCAACCTTCTCACAATTGTTTACTTCAGGCTTGCACTACAGTGGAAGTCCCTAACTCGGATAAAATACTCTCTATTTTTGTCTTTCCCAAGCAATTTGGGAAAGAAAAGTGGTGCAAAAGCACCAATAAAAAATAAGCCCAAACTGGGTCGAGTGCAACCGGCACAGACCCAGTATGGGACGCACTCTCCCAAGTACAACTCAACGACTTCCGTTGCCAGTGCGCATATACCGTCTCTAAAGACTCATTCTTTTTTATAATCCGCTTCGTGTCGAGATGTTTTTGCATGCTTATCAGTGTTTCTCCAGCTCGATGTTTGATGATTCCTGATTCATTGTGCATCAGTGTATCCTTTGTATTCTCAGGAACAGTGTTTTTATATTCTCTTTTATATTAATTATCCATAATGTATATTTAATTGTTCTCTCTCGAGTCGCGCGCGAATTTCGTGTGCCATGCGGTTCGGACTTATAATATTTCACAATTATTGTTAATGCTTTATTTGCTAAATTTTCTAATTGTGTTAGAGTTAGGTGTCAGTGGGGTACCACTCCTACAGTTTTTCTTCTTTCTTTTGAGAGTAGTCATCCTGTTGTGTGGTTCCCGGTTGACCGTCTGGGGTCTTTGTTTCTGTCACCTTTCTCTCTTCTTTGGGGGTGTTCTTCTGTTTTCTGATTTCACCTTCTCTGCTCCTCTCACCTCTATCATGCCCAGGACAATTCCTTGTGTGCAATGTCTGCTGCCAAAGCATGTGGACGACTTACATTCGTCTTGTTCCTCCTGTAACGGGTGTTCGGCCGAGCGGCCATGTGGTGTCTTTGGATCTTGGTCATCCACTTTCTGGGCATCAGTTAACCGTGTCGTTCGTTCTCGTGGCCGTGCCTCCCGTTCCCGCGGGAAAGGAGAACGTGGTCATTCGGGGCCTCCCGAGCCGACCTTGCCTGGTGAGAGTTATTCCTCCTCCGTGGGGGATGTGCAGTCTTTTCCTGTAGTGGATACTGCAGGAGCCGTTGAGTGTTCTGGTGAAGAGGTGCCTGGTTCTGGGACTACGGTCTCCCTCCAGTCGACATCTGAGGCTGTCACTAGGGTTGTGACTCCTTCGGAGCCGAGCCGGTGTGCTCTCTCCACTATTTCACCAGCCTCAACGACTCCCGACGTATCTACTACTACTGCTGGTCCGTCTGCTTCGTCGTCAGTTTCAGCCGGCCTCGGCTTTTCGCTGCAGGGGACTGCAGGAATGTCCGGTACTGTAGACGTGGGATATCGGCCTCAGCCTTCCCTGACTTCAACTCGGCGAAGTCGGAAGGGGCTGCCGGCCAAACCCATCTCTGTAGTCTCTTCGCCGTCGAGCACCACAGTTGTATCTTTGGTTTCGGATGTTCTTAGTGGAAACACTATGAACTCTGTGGCGTTTCCGTCTACTCATTCTGGCCTCACAACCAGTTTTGGGGGACCAACTCCTTTTGTGCAGCCTGGACCTTCTGCCCCGCAGAGGTCCGCGGTGACTCTCATGAGTTCTCGTCATATTGATCCTCGGGGTGCCTCGTACCCCTATACACGTCTGCCTTCAGATGTTTCGGCTGCCGCGCGTCGTCCCGCGTCGAATGTTTTGGAGGATCGTGACCCTTCGCTGGTTAAGAGGGTCAGAGGTGAAGCCACTTTGCCGGTTCGCTCCCCTGTCGAACCGGTCGGTACGGGCAGTGAGCTTAGGGAGGGCCTCTCCTTACTCACTCAGGTTCTTTCTAAGAGCCTTCCTGTTGCTTCCAGCGAGGCTATGAGTGGTTTCCAGGCGCCTCCTATGGCGCCGCCTCCCGGGATTGGAAACAGGCCGGTTTCTGATTCCCCTGGTGTCCCGACACCATGGGAGGCGTCGGCTGGTTTGCCCACGATGGGCTATGTGTCTTCCGACTCTGGGGAGGAGTCCGACATGCTTGAGGTCGAGGGCCAGCAGTCTTCGGACTTGGGGGAACTCTTGACTTTGTGTTTGGGTTTCTGCCTGATCTCAAACCTGCTAACTAGCCGACAGTGTCAGCCTGGCCGCGATCATCGGTCGTGCGCCAACAACCTATGGAGCAACCTGCTTCTGGGCGTGCCAGTCGGTACAGGTGGTTGAAGCTTTTTCAGCATTGGACTCCAAGTTGAATTCCAAGGCTCTGAAGACTTCGTTCTTCACCAGGGTTGACACCTTTTTGCCTCCTGTGCGTTATCGTTCCTACGATTCCGCCAATCCGTCGGTCTGCCAGACTTTGACGGTTCTGGATCAGGACTCCACTTCCCTCGGGCTTTCCAAGCCCAAGTCTGCCGTCATTCCAATGATGACTCTGGAGTCCACGTTGGGCTTATCTAGAGAGATGCTTGGCATGCTTTCTCTCTCCGATCACGTCGTCTCAGCTTTGGCTGCTTATCTGCCTCCAGATAAGTTTGACGAGGTACAGGCTCCTTTGCGTGTGCTGTCCAAGACGCTTATGCATCTTACTCACACGCATGCCTGTAACACGGCTAATCTGGAATTAGTTCGAAGGGACGCTGTGCTCGACACAGGACGATCCCTTCCCGAGGAACAGCGTGCTGCTCTTCGATCTGCTTCTTTGGCAGGTCCGCAACTTTTCCATGGTTCCGTGTCGAAAGTCCGGGATGACGTCCTACGTCATTCCAAAGATCAGCTGCTGTTTCGTCAGCTTGATCAGCCTTCTAGGGGAGGCAAGGGCCGTTCCAAGCCTAACAAGTACTCTTCTGCTTCCTCTGTGAAGCAAAAGGCTGGTCCTTCTGCCGCCGCCTCTACTTCTTACTCAAGGGGTAAAGGTAAGGGTCGGCAGAATCGAGGGAAGTCTCAGGATTCTTCATTTAGTAGAGGAGGTGGTTTCTCCTCTCGTGGGCCTCGTCGGGGCTCGAAATGAAGGTCCTCACCTCGACTCGTCCCAGGTTGGAGGAAGGATAGCAGAGTTCGCAGACCATTGGGCCACCATCACATCTGATCCGTGGGTGTTAGATGTTGTTCAGTCCGGGCTGCGAATATCCTTCCAACGGCACCCCACTCTGTCAAGGGTGCCTCTTCCAACCACAGTTCCTTCAGACGTTTTACGTCGGGAACTTTTGTCCACAGAGATTGCCAATCTCCTGGCAAAGGGGGCGATCGAGGTCGTCAAGAACATTCAGTCAGTGGGTTTCTATTCCCGCCTGTTCTTGGTGCCGAAGAAGGACGGCCGACTCCGACCGGTTATCGATCTGAGTATCCTGAACCAGTCTATCATTGCTCCCAAGTTCAGCATAGAGACTTTCAGGTCGGTCCGCCACTCAATTCACCAGGGAGATTTCGCAGCCAGCATCGACCTGCGAGATGCTTACTTCCATGTTCCGATGCATCGGGCGTCACGGAAGTATCTTAGGTTCGCTTTTTGGGGCGAGTTTACCAGTTCAAGTCCATGCCTTTCGGCCTCAGCCTGGCTCCTTGGGCGTTTACCAGACTGATGTCGCATGTAATAGCATTCCATCGCACACAGTCCAGGGTGACTACTTCGGCATATCTGGACGATGTCCTCCAGAGGCATTCCAATGCTGCCGTACTGGAGTCGGATGTCGCCACTCTGTTGAGCTTGCTCACGTCGCTAGGATTCAGAGTCAACGAGGAGAAGTCAGACCTGGTCCCTTCTCAGTCGTTTTGTCATCTGGGGATGTATGTCCAAACCAAATTCAATTTGGTAGTGGTTCCCCAGGCCAAGGCTGTGACTCTCTCAGCTTTTGCTCTGACTCTGTCCCAGTCCACGTCCGCGGCCGCTCGGAGTTTTCTCCGGCTGATCGGTCTCTGTGGTTCGGTGACGGATCTCATTCCTCTAGGTCATCTGCGTGTCAGACCTCTCCAACACTTTCTGCTCAGTCGTTGGAGGCCGAATGTAGATTCTCTGGATCAGGTGCTTCCGTTTCCGGAATCTCTGTATCCTCACCTTCTTCCCTGGACAGATGTTCAGTGGATTACGCAGGGTGTTCCATTGGACTTACCCACGTCCGATCACGTTCTGTCGGCAGATGCCAGCGATTTCGGATGGGGTGCGACATGGGACCAGGATCAAGCAGCTCTACACATCAACCAGAAGGAGCTTCTTGCTCTTCTGAGTTTCAGGCAGTGGATCCCTCACCTGTCGAATCGCCAGGTCCTTCTGCTCTCCGACAATTCGACAGTGGTTGCTTACATTCGGAACCAGGGCGGCACGCACTCGGTTCTGATGTACGAATTAGCTCAGGATCTTCTACTGCTCGCTCAGGATGTTCACGCCGGAGTGGTTGTTCGTCACATTCCCGGTCGTCTGAACGTCCTAGCCGACTCCCTGTCCCGACAGGGCAGGGTTATTTCCACCGAGTGGATGCTTCACAGGGCAGTGTTCCAGTCGCTTTGCGATCTCTGGGGACGTCCCCACATCGACCTCTTTGCAACTCGTTGGAACCATCAGGTGGACACTTTCGTGTCCCCGTGCCCAGATCCTCTGGCTTTTGCCGTGGACGCTCTGTCACTCGATTGGAACGGTCTAGTCGGCTACGCCTTCCCGCCGGTTCCGATTCTTCCTCAGGTTCTCGCCAAAATTCGAACCTGCAGTTGTCAAATCATTCTGATCGCTCCCCTGTAGCCGCAGCGGGTGTGGATCAATCAGCTCCGCTCGCTGATGGCGGCGGTTCCGGCACGTCTCCCGCTACATCGCGACCTTCTTTGTCAAGGTCGCACGAGGAGGTTTCACATCGACCCGACTTCGTTGAGCCTTCACGCATATCTTTTGTCAGGTCCTGTCTCCTCCGTAGAGGTTTTTCGAGACGAGCAGTGGAGTGCATTTCTTCTTCAAGGAGGCACTCCACTGGTTTAGCTTATGCAGCTAAATGGAAGGTCTTCTGTCGATGGTGTGCTGAACACTCTGTTGATTATGCCAATCCTTCGATTTCACAGATTGCGGAGTTTCTGGTATATCTGTTTGATTCTCGGGGTCTCCAGCCTGTTACTATCAAGGTTTACAGGTCCATGCTTTCAGAGACTTTTTCTTATGTGGGGAAGCGTCGTATCGGCACTAATCCTTACCTCTCCAAGCTTGTTCGGCACTTTTCTTTGAAAAGGCCTCGGACTTTGCAGCTTACTCCACGATGGACTCTTTCGTGGGTGCTGCTTTGCTGGGGGGGGGGGGGGGGGGGGGGGCCGTTCGAACCTTTATCCCAGGTGGATATGCATTTTCTCACATATAAGACGCCTTTTCTGATGGCATTTGCTTCGGCCAGACGGGTTAGTGAGCTTCACGCCCTCTCGGTTGACCCGGCCTTTTTTTAGGAGCTCTCCCAACAGTGTTACTTTTACCACTGATTGCTCCTTTTTGGCCAAGAATCAGTTACCAGATACTACTCCTCCTCCTATCTGTATCAGGGCTCTTCCTTCTGTTGAGGGTAATCGCCCTTTGCTCTGTCTGGTCCGTGCTATTCGCATTTATCTCGATCGGACACGCTTCATACGGAACGGCAGGAAACGTTTTTTTCTGTCTCTTATTCCGGGTCGACAGAAGATCTCTCCTCAATCCATTTCTCGATGGATTTGTCTTGCTATTCGTATGGCTTATGGTCGTTTAGCAGCTGGCGATTGTATTACCAATCGTATTTCTGCCCACGAGGTGTGGGCACTGTCCACCTCTTGGGCTTATTCTAACTCCGTCAAGTTGTCGGATGTTATGCAGGCAGCCTACTGGAGAAATGCTTCAGTTGCAGGAGCAGTCGGAGGACCTTTTTGCCCTGGGTCCTCTTTCTTCTGCTCAGGCTGTTGTCTGCCATCGCCATTAGGCTTCTTGAAGGTCAGTTTCAGCCTTGTGCTGTTACTGCCCTTTTTCTGTCTGTGTGTCACACAGGCCCATATGTCTCCTTTCATTGTCCTTTACCAATGATTGCGACATTATGGTTGATAAGCCTCGGGTCCTCTTCCTTGTGCTTCACGGTTCCAGTGCACTGGGGTTATGTGTGGGTTGGTTATGCGGTTCCCTCCAGCCTTTTGTCTATTCAGCCTGAAGTAAACAATTGTGAGTAGGTTGATAAGAAATCTAAATTTTATAGTAAATTTCCTTTCTTATTATACCTACCACAATTGTTTACATGGAGGACGGGAGTCTTCTTTACGGGTAAAGAATCTTTCCTCCCCGCTGATCACATAACTCTAACGTTGACAGATTCAAAAAGAATGAGTCTTTAGAGACGGTATATGCGCACTGGCAACAGAAGTCGTGGAGTTGTACTTGGGAGAGTGCATCCCGTACTGGGTCTGCACCGGTTGCACTCGATCCAGTTTTGGCTTATTTTTTATTGGTGCTTTTGCACCACTTTTCTTTCCCAAATTGCTTGGGAAAGACAAAAATAGAGAGTATTTTATCCGAGTTAGGGACTTCCACTGTAGTGCAAGCCTGAAGTAAACAATTGTGGTAGGTATAATAAGAAAGGAAATTTACTATAAAATTTAGATTTTTCATCAACTCTAGTCATGACTGCTTTATAGCAGCAGCAGCCATGACTAGATTTGATGAAAAAATATCTTGAAAATACTCGGCGGGTTAAGAGTTAACTGGTAAAGTTCTAATTTTGTTTTTTGCTGTCCAATTTAGTTTATATGTCTTGTAGAACTTTATGGGAGAGAGTGCCTTTAGGCAAACCATAGTCATATTGTTATATTATAACTAAAAATGGTAAGTTGGGCCTGTTGAATTGAGTTTACAGTCTCCAAAACTGCCTTGAATTTCCTTTCGTAAGGTAGGTTGTGAAAGGAATTTTTGGTGAAATAAATATTTGAATGTTGGCATTTCATTAAGTAAATTTCTGTACTTGGATAATTCAGATCCGAGATGTGCTGGAATTTCACCCAGTAAAATATTTCATTGATAAATCAGGCATGCAGATTTCAGAAATTCACGGAACCTTAAAACAGGTTCTGTGCATTTGATGTCTGGGAACCCCATGGAACCTACTTTTGAGCAGTCCTGTATAGACTAGATTTGATGAAAAATAATTTGAAAATATTTAGCGGGTTAAGAATTTAATGGAGACTGCTGAGACTGGATCAGTGATGGTTTCATGTAACTGTTTGTTAACTAACCACAAATTACCAATTGGAGCCTTTACAGTTAAAACTAGAAGTCCTGTCATGAACTGTGTGCTTATCTAGGCTTAATTGCGCGTAGGAATTGCGCGCAGTTGTCATATCAAACGGCATCCAAAGCACGGCAGGTTCTCCTGGTTACTCATAGCAAACACATGCAATCTTTCTGCCAATGGACCTCCGGGTTACCCGGAGGTCCATTGGCTGAAACATTGTTTGTGCACATGCCATATGTACAGAATTTGGTGGCCTTACTGTGGTCATAACGCGTAGATTAATGCGCAGATCGACGTGCTATTTGTGCGCATTTCATGACAGGACTTCTAGTTTTTTTAGCTCACCTGACTGAAAGTCAGGGTGAGCTTTTCTGATCACTCTTCGTCCGTCGTCCGGCGTCCATCGTCCGTCGTGAAGGTGGTGTTTGGGCCTTTTTCTCCCAAACCACTGGCCGCATATTAATGAAATTTCATGTGAGTAGGGGTTATATAAGGGCATTTTGGTTTTTTGTGAAATTAGGTTTTGGCTCGTATTGAGCAGAGGGATGGGGCAAAAATGCTCCAATTCTTAAAAAATCTTCTTCTCAAGAACCAGCAATAGCAGAGACTTGATATTTAGTATGCAGCTTCCTTTAGAGGTGTAGACTCAAGTTTGTTCAAGAGAAGTTTGTCGGGCATTATTTGCCTTCGTTATGGGAGGGGCAAAAACTTTGGCCACGCCTAAAATTTCTATTTTCAGAACCGTCAGGTCAATTTGAACCAAATTTGATATGAGATGATAATGGGTCATAAGTAGTTGATTGATACAAAAAAAAATTTTCTCATTGCCCCATGGGAACCTCGGGAGCTAAAAATAGGAGAAACCTTAAAACTCCCATATCTCCAAAACTACACGGCACAGAGAATTCTTATTTTGTATAAAGCTTACTTTTATCCAGTAGAATAGAATGGTTAAACAAAATCCCTATCGGTTTGATCACAAGGTACTTTTTTCAGGACTTTGAAAAAGTGCTGAGTCAGCACTTTTTAACACTGTAGGCAATGGGAAAAACATTAAAAAATCTTCTTCTCCAGATCCAGCAGGCAGAATCTTTTGATATTTGGTATGCTACATTGTAGGGTGGATCTGATTCAAGTTTGTTCAAATCGGCCCCCTGGGTTCATATTTGGGCTCAGTATAGGAGCCCGATTTCAAACTTAGTGCATTGCAGGCAAATTTCTTAAAAAATCTTCTTCTCCAGATCCAGCAGGCAGAATCTTTTGATATTTGGTATGCAACATTGTGGGGTGGATCTGATTCAAGTTTGTTCAAATCGGCTCCCTGGATTCATATTTGGGCTCACTATAGAAGCCCGAATTCGAACTTAGTGCATTTCAGGCAAATTTCTTAAAAAATCTTCTTCTCCAGATCCAGCAGGCAGAATCTTTTGATATTTGGTATGCAACATTGTGGGGTGGATCTGATTCAAGTTTGTTCAAATCGGCCCCCTGGGTGTATATTTGGGCTCAGTATAGAAGCTCGAATTCGAACTTAGTGCATTTCAGGCAAATTTCTTAAAAAATCTTCTTCTCCAGATCCAGCAGGCAGAATCTTTTGATATTTGGTATGCAACATTGTGGGGTGGATCTGATGCAAGTTTGTTCAAATCGGCCCCCTGGATTCATATTTGGGCTCACTATAGAAGCCCGAATTCGAACTTAGTGCATTTCAGGCAAATTTCTTAAAAAATCTTCTCCATATCCAGCAGGCAGAATCTTTTGATATTTGGTATGCAACATTGTGGGGTGGATCTGATTCAAGTTTGTTCAAATCGGCCCCCTGGGTTTATATTTGGGCTCAGCATAGAAGCTCGAATTCAAACTTAGTGCATTTCAGGCAAATTTCTTAAAAAATCTTCTTCTCCAGATCCAGCAGGCAGAATCTTTTGATATTTGGCATGCAACATTGAGGGGTGGATTTGTTTCAAGTTTGTTCAAATCAGCCCCCTGGATTCATATTTGGGCTCACTATAGAAGCTTGAATTCGAACTTAGTGCATTTCAGGCAAATTTTCAAAAAAATCTTCTTCTCCAGATTCAGCAGGCAGAATCGTTTGATATTTGGTATGCAACATTGTGGGGTGGATCTGATTCAAGTTTGTTCAAATCGGCTCCCTACATTCATATTTGGGCTCACTATAGAAGCTCAAATTCGAACTTAGTGCATTTCAGGCAAATTTCTTTGGAAATCTTCTTCTCAAGATCCAGCAGGCAGAATCTTTTGATATTGGGTATGCACCATGCTTACAGGGGTGAGATTCAAGTTTGTTCAAGCCAAGTCCCTAGGTCCATATTTGGACTCACTGTGGGAGCTTGAATTGTAACTTAGTTCAAAATGAGGAATTTTCTTTAAAAATCTTCTTCTTCAGATCCAGCAGTCGGAATGTTTTGATATTTGGTGTGCAGCATCCTCAGGGGGGTGAGATTCAAGTTTGTTAAAGCCAAGTCCCTATGGGAGCCCGAATTATAACTTAGATCAAAATGAGGAATATTCTTTAAAAATCTTCTTTTTTTTTTAGATCCACTGGTCAGAATCTTTGGATATTTGGTATAAGCTTTTCTTAGGAGGAGCAGATGCAACTTGTTGAAATCAATTCTCTGGGTTGATATTTAGGCTACCATGTCAGGTGAGCGCCCTCAGGCCCCTTGGGGCCTCTTGTTTAACTGTCTAACTCAAATTTTCACAATGATGTGGGCTCCAGACCCTTTCACAAAAAGGGCAGACAAATCCTTGTCTTTACCTAATCTCACAGCCATAACCACCAATCTGTCATTCATATTTAATTTTTTGCATGAGAACTTATGACCCCCCCCACCCCCACCCCACATCCTCCACCTCCATAGAAATGAGCTCATGAGGTAGTGAATGAGAAATTTTTGTTATGGCTATCAAAAAGAAGTTTCTTGTTTTTCAGGCATCTCCCTCATCATTGAAAATCTGCTTCAGTGCCTTTTTAGCTGAACTTGACAACTATTGGGATGGGTTGTGATCCATTGTCTTTCCATCTGTACGTCCACACCGTTCAGGCCACAGCTCTCACCCGATCAGTTCCAAATTCCATATGTGGCTTTGGGGCAATGTCTAGTTGGTAGCTATCGATTTTTTTCTAATTTTGTTGAAAAACATGGCCTCCTGTGGCCATCTTTGATTTGGATATAAATTGTCCAACAATTCCTTTCGCACACCCTATATGTCTCAGCTCTCACCCGATCTGTCCCAAATTTCATATGTAGCTTTGGGGCAATGTCTAGATGGGAGCTATCGATTTTTTTCGAATTTTGTTGAAAAACATGGCCGCCAGTGGCCATCTTAGATTTGGCAAATAAATTGTCAACAATTCCATTAGCACACCCTATGGGCCGCATATCTCACCCAGTCTTTTTCAAATTTCATATGTACAGTACGTACTAAACGTTGTTATAAATTCCACCCCCGAGTTCAGGCAAACCCCTGCATACTTTGAGTGGCAATAAATTGACAATCCCCCGAGTGACAAGGCTTATCACTGAATAGCCACTGTAATTGCACACTGGATTTAAGTCAGCAATCAAGTACATTGATCAGATCCGAGAACTTAACATGGATTTCTGTGAGAAGAAAACTCGATCAGATGTGCGGAAGACTTTGTCAAGCTTCAAAAAAAAACATTATTTCTTTGCTTATCACTACCACATTTAATTCTTGTTGTGCGGTTTAGCTGGCTGAAAAATCGGGACTTCATTCAAATTGAAATGCAATGTCAGCCATGTGATTGCTGGCACTAGAATCACGGCCAACTTTTGGATTGAAATACAGCTTCACTTTCTCATCATTATCCTATTTAAAACAGCATTGTTTTGGTGTTCATGTATGATGGACTGGTAGAGACAAACAAGATAGAAATTGTATTTTTGTAATCTTCTGAGGAACATCGCCTATGAAAATGCACTTGCGAATTTTGAACTGAAACTTCAAGCAAATGCTCCGTGTAGAAAACAGACCATATCGAAATGTGCGCTTAGGCCATTTTGCATTTTCAACGAGACGCAAAAAAAAACGATTGTCGGTCTTTTGTCTTGAAAATATCTCAATGTCTGGGTGAAATAATGATATTTAATGCCTGACTTGTTAGTTAATTATGTGGCTGACCTAATTAATTAACTCAACAAACGTGTGCAAAAAATTACAGGAGTAATAATTCAAACAACCAAACACCTGTATTTTTATACTGTACCAATGACCCAGACATAGCTGGTGCTAACTCTCAAATCTAGGGCCAAACACAAAGTTTGCCCCCCAATTCCCAAAATTTGCATCTAAAACCGAAAATAATATGTCCTAAATGATCCTCTATACTTTTCCTCCACTGCGCATGCGCAGTGTCAAGGAGGTCTCGAAATTGGCGCCAATTATCATTCTTTGTTTGGCCCTTCATCAGTTCACATCTGACTGATATTTGTGCTTGTAAATCTCGGTTTAAATGATGCCAGACACGTAAATATTAGAGAAATGGTGGATCTAAAGAGGAAAGAGAAGGAGGAGAGGAAAAATTAGTGGCAGGAAATAATCAGGGCTGTAACTTAAAATTTTTTTATGAAATTATATTATGTATAAAGTTACACTGCTTGTTCAGTGTTTCCTCTCTCCCTTTCCTTTAGTCCCCACTTGCTATTCTCCCATGCTTTTGGCATATTTTCTGTAATATTATTACTAAAATTTTCTTGGGAGTTTTAGCTTGTAACAGAATGAATTCTGTTTTTTCCCCCATGTTTACGTCCTCACCCATGGGTGTTTAGGCGTTGTGTTTGCATCTACCGTCTGATGTTCTGCAGTTTCTTCCTGGGAAGTCTCTGTTTTGCATCAGATAGTGTTGTAATTGGTAACTGATTTTGGACCATGTTTATCAGTGCCTGGAGTCATGTTTCCGGTTTTTATACACTTCTTGTTTACATTGACAACGGTTTTCTGTTGAGAGTGATTTCTTGTCTTTGTATTAGTTTAATCATAACAAGATACATTATTATTATATGTAAGTGTTGCATTAATTTTTTGAAATATTTTAAAAAATTTTGTCCTCACTTAGGCTTTTTGGGATCCATTGGGGCTCAACGTTACTTTCGGAAACTTGGGCTTTTCTGAAAAAATATTTTTTCAAAATTTTTTTTTGATTTCAATTATTTTTTCTATATGTTAATGGATCATGTTATTATGTATCTTTGTTTTCAGGGGTTGGTGCGAGTACTAGGACTGTTTGTGTTCTTTTCACAATGAAAGGATATTGTTCAGATTGTAATAAGAGGAAATCTTCCTCTGACTTTCATAATCATTGTATTAATTGTAGTCAGTGTACTCGCACTAACTCCTGCTCAGTGTGTGTCCATTGGGATGACAAACATTGGAAACGTGTGTCATGCTATGTTGTTAGTGGGGAAAAGGCCATGCCGGTCCTTTCTCCGCAGGGTCACTCTAGTTTATCAATCTCTTTTTAAGAGGAACAAGAACAGGGTGATGTTTCCGTGATGTCTTCCAAAAGTGTGCCTCCGTCGTCACAGTTAAATGAAGAGCTAGCGGCAAAAGTGCTCATGGAAATACGTCAATTGCCTAAGAGGTCCCTAGTCGGATCGACGGCATTGGCGTCCGCTAGCTCGCCCGGTGTAGCGACCATTCATCGAATGGCTCGGCAGCCGGGTTCGTCCGTTGCAGTCCAGGAAGGAGATTTGGGTGATGCGAGCACTGTAATAAGACAAAGTGCACACCCATTGACGACGGATCAGAGGATAGAACGGAGGAAGCCTATTAGTCCGGTTCCTAGCTCGTCCAGGTCCATCCGGGCTGCGAGTGAGAGAGGTCCCTCTCTCGTACAACAACATCTGGGACCAGATGTTGTGGTACAAAACGTTTCGCATTCGGAGCATACGTCCGCCACTCGGGACGCTCCGTTATATAGACAGTCCGGAGAGACTGTCAATATGGCTTCCTCATCCTCACGGCAGCGCACACAACCGCACCTTGGCTACGCGACCACGGATATCCAGCCAGGTTCGCCGATCAGGGATTCCACGGCGACCAGGTCACGTCATCTGGTAGCCAGGGACACGAGCCTGTAGACTCCGGACGTTCGCATAAAAGAAGTATGCAGGAGTCAACGTCCAGGGAGCTTCCAGCGGCAAAGCAACGTAAGACCGCTGCTCCACAGGCCTCAGTGATGGACGTGCTATCCCAAATAGCACACCTTATCGCAGAATCTCTGTCGGATCAGGAATTATCCGACGACGCTGGGTAGGTACGCTCCGCTGAAGCATCAGGTACGGACGACCGAGAACTTCATAGGGTCCGACAGGATGGCGAAAGGGATTCAGAGGATCTGGAGCTTTCCCTTTCGGAACAACATAAAGCTGCCGTAGATTTTATCCGGCATTATCTTCCAGAGGTTATTCCGTCGGACCAGAATACTGCGATGCCGGATAAGAGACTGATAGTGTCATTGGACACAGAATTTTTTGATCGGTTTAGGGACATCGTCCCTGAGTTTCCGACACAGTCCAATAATGTCACAAGAACATTCGAATTATTGAATGACGCTATATATAAGCTTGCTACCAAAACAAGCAAGTATGGTTTCTTATCAACCTACTCACAATTGTTTACTACAGGCTTGCACTACAGTGGAAGTCCCTAACTCGGATAAAATACTCTCTATTTTTGTCTTTCCCAAGCAAGTTGGGAAAGAAAAGTGGTGCAAAAGCACCAATAAAAATAAGCCAAAACTGGGTCGAGTGCAACCGGCGCAGACCCAGTACGGGACGCTCTCTCCCAAGTACAACTCCACGACTTCCGTTGCCAGTGCGCATACCGTCTCTAAAGACTCATTCTTTTTAAAATCCGCTTCGTGTCGAGATGTTTTTGCACGCTTATCAGTGTTCCACCAACTCGATGTTTGATGATTCCTGATTCATTATACCACAGTGTATCCTTTGTATTCTCAGGAACAGTGTTTTATATTCTCTTTTTTCTATTATATGTCCATCATGTATATTTATTTGCTCTCTCTCGAGTCGCGCGCGAATTTCGCGGGCCACGCGGTTCGGACTTAGATTATTTCACAATTATTGTTAATGCTTTTTTTGCAAAATTTTTTAATTGTGTTAGAGTTAGGTGTCAGCGGGGTACCACTCCTACAGTGTTTCTTCTTTCTGTTGAGAGTAGTCTTCCTGTTGGGTGGTTCCCGGTCGGCCGTCTGGGGTCTTTGTTTCTGTCACCTTTCTCTCTTTGGGGGTGTTCTGTTTTCTGATCTCACCTTCTCTGCTCCTCTCACCTCTTTCATGCCTAGGACAATTCCTTGTGGGCAGTGTCTGCTGCCTAAGCATGTGGACGATGTACATTCGTCGTGTTCCTCCTGTAATGGGTGTTCGGCCGAGCGGCCGTGTGGTGTCTGTGGAACATGGTCTTCCACCTTTTGGGCGTCTGTAAATCGTGTCGTTCGTTCTCGTGGCCGTGCCTCCCGCTCCCGCGGGAAAGGAGAACGTGGTCGTTCGGGGCCTCCCGAGCCGACTCTGTCTGGTGAGAGTTATTCCTCCTCCGTGGGGGATGTGCAGTCTTTTCCTGTGGTGGATACTGCGGGAGCCGTTGAGTGTTCTGGTGTAGAGATGCCTGGTTCCGGGACTACGGTCCCCCTCCAGTCGACATCTGAGGCTGTCACTAGGGTTGTGACTCCTCCTTCGGAGCCGAGCCGGTGTGCTCTCTCCATTATTTCACCAGCCTCAACGACTCTCGACGTATCTACTACTGCTGCTGGTCCGTCTGCTTCGTTGTCTGTTTCAGCCGGCCTCGGCTTTTCGCTGCAGGGGACTGCAGAACTGTCCGATACTGTAGACGTGGGATATCGGCCCCAGCCTTCCCTGACTTCAACTCGGCGAAGTCGGAAGGGGCTGCCGGCCGAGCCCATCGCTGTGGTCTCGTCGCCGTCGAGTACCACAGTTGTGTCTTTGGATTCGGATGTTCATAGTGGAAACACTATGAACTCCGTGGCGTTTCCGTCCGCTCACTCTGGTCACACGACCAGTTTTGGGGGACCAACGCCTTTTGTGCAGCCTGGACCTTCTGCCCCGCAGAGGTCCGCGGTGACTCTCATGAGTTCTCGCAATATTGATCCTCGGGGTGCATCGTACCCCTATACACGTCTGCCTTCAGATGTTTCGGCTGCCGCCCGTCGTCCCGCTTCGGGTGTTTTGGAGGATCGTGACCCTTCGCTGGTTAAGAGGGTCAGAGGTGAAGCCACTTTGCCGGTTCGCTCCCCTGTCGAACCGGTCGGTACAGGCAGTGAGCTTAGGGAGGCCCTCTCCTTACTCACTCAGGTTCTCTCAAAGAGCCTTCCTGTTGCTTCCAGCGAGGCTATGGGTGGTTTCCAGGCGCCTCCTATGGCGCCGCCTCCCGGGATTGGAAACAGGCCGGTTTCCGATTCCTCTGGTGTCCCGACACCATGGGTGGCGTCGGCTGGTTTGCCCACGATGGGCTATGTGTCTTCCGACTCTGGGGAGGAGTCCGACATGCTTGAGGTCGAGGGCCAGCAGTCTTCGGACTTGGGGGCGGCTCTTGACTTTGTGTTTGGGTTTCTGCCTGAGCTCAAACCTGCTAACCAGCCGACAGTGTCAGCCTGGCCGCGATCTTCGGTCGCGCGCCAACAGCCTATGGAGCAACCTGCTTCTGGGCGCCTTCGACCGTGCCAGTCGGTACAGGTGGTTGAAGCTTTTTCAGCATTGGATGCCAAGCTGAATTCCAAGGCTTTGAAGACTTCGTTCTTCACCAGGGTTGACACCTTTTTGCCTCCTGTGCGTTATCGTTCCTACGATTCCGCCAATCCGTCAGTCTGCCAGACTTTGACGGTTCTGGATCAGGACTCCACTTCCCTCGGGCTTTCCAAGCCCAAGTCTGCCGTCATTCCAATGACGACTCTGGAGTCCACGTTGGGCTTATCTAGAGAGATGCTTGGCATGCTTTCTCTCTCAGATCACGTCGTCTCAGCTTTGGCTGCTTATCTGCCTCCAGATAAGTTTGACGAGGTACAGGCTCCTTTGCGTGTGCTGTCCAAGGCGCTTATGCACCTTACTCACACGCATGCCTGTAACACGGCCAATTTGGAATTAGTTCGAAGGGACGCTGTGCTGGACACAGGACGATCCCTTCCCGAGGAGCAGCGTGCTACTCTTCGATCTGCTTCTTTGGCGGGTCCGCAACTTTTCCATGGTTCCGTGTCGACGGTCCGGGATGACGTCCTACGTCATTCCAAAGATCAGCTGCTGTTTCGTCAGCTTGATCAGCCTTCTCGGGGAGGCAAGGGCCGTTCCAAGCCTAACAAGTACCCTTCTGCTTCCTCTGTGAAGCAAAAGGCTGGTCCTTCTGCCGCCACCACTGCTTCTTACTCACGGGGTAAAGGTAGGGGTCGGCAGAATCGAGGGAAGTCTCAGGATTCTTCATTTAGCAGAGGAGGTGGTTTCTCCTCTCGCGGGCCTCGTCGGGGCTCGAAATGAAGGTCCTCACCTCGACTCGTCCCAGGTTGGAGGAAGGATAGCAGAGTTTGCAGACCATTGGACCACCATCACATCCGATCCATGGGTGTTAGATGTTGTTCGGTCCGGGCTGCGCATATCCTTCCGACGGCACCCCACTCTGTCAAGGGTGCCTCTTCCAACCACAGTTCCTTCAGACGTTTTACGTCAGGAACTTTTGTCCACGGAGATTGCCAATCTCCTGGCAAAGGGGGCGATCGAGGTCGTCAAGAACGTTCAGTCAGTGGGTTTCTATTCCTGCCTGTTCTTGGTGCCGAAGAAGGACGGCCGACTCCGACCGGTTATCGATCTGAGCATCCTGAACCAGTCTATCATTGCTCCCAAGTTCAGCATGGAGACTTTCAGGTCGGTCCGCCATTCAATTCACCAGGGAGATTTCGCCGCCAGCATCGACCTGCGAGACGCTTACTTCCACGTTCCGATGCATCAGGCGTCACGGAAGTATCTCAGGTTCGCTTTTCTGGGGCGAGTTTACCAGTTCAAGGCCATGCCTTTCGGCCTCAACCTGGCTCCTTGGGCGTTCACCAGACTGATGTCGCATGTGATAGCGTTCCATCGCACACAGTCCAGGGTGACTACTTCGGCATATCTGGACGATATCCTCCAGAGGCATTCCAATGCTGCCTTACTGGAATCGGATGTCGCCACTCTGTTGAGCTTGCTCACGTCGCTAGGATTCAGAGTCAACGAGGAGAAGTCGGACCTGGTCCCTTCTCAGTCGTTTTGTCATCTGGGGATGTCTTTCCAAACCAAATTCAATTTGGTGGCTGTTCCCCAGGCCAAGGCTGTGATTCTCTCAGCTTTTGCTCTGACTCTGTCCCAGTCCAGGTCCGCGACCGCTCGGAGTTTTCTCCGGCTGATCGGTCTCTGCGGTTCGGTGACGGATCTCATTCCTCTAGGTCGGCTGCGTGTCAGACCTCTCCATCACTTTCTGCTCAGTCGTTGGAGACCGAATGTAGATTCTCTGGATCAGGTGCTTCCGTTTCCGGACTCTCTGTATCCTCACCTTCTTCCCTGGACAGATGTTCAGTGGATTATGCAGGGTGTTCCGCTGGACTTACCCACGTCCGATCGCGTCCTGACGGCAGATGCCAGCGATCTCGGATGGGGTGCGACGTTGGATCCTCTCGGTCTTTCCCTACACGGGATGTGGGACCAGGATCAAGCAGCTCTACACATCAACCAGAAGGAGCTTCTTGCTCTTCTTCTGAGTTTCAGGCAGTGGATCCCTCACTTGTCGAATCGCCAGGTCCTTCTACTATCCGACAATTCGACAGTGGTTGCTTACATTCGGAACCAGGGCGGCACGCACTCGCTTCCGATGTACGAGTTAGCTCGGGATCTTTTACTGCTCGCTCAGGAGGTTCACGCCGGGGTGGTTGTTCGTCACATTCCCGGTCGTCTGAACGTCCTAGCCGACTCCCTGTCCCGACAGGGCAGGGTTATTTCCACCGAGTGGATGCTTCACAGGGCAGTGTTCCAGTCGCTTTGCGATCTCTGGGGACGTCCCCACATCGATCTCTTTGCGACTCGTTGGAACCATCAGGTGGACACTTTCGTGTCCCCGTGTCCAGATCCTCTGGCTTTTGCCGTGGACGCTCTGTCACTCGATTGGAACGGTCTAGTCGGCTACGCCTTCCCGCCGGTTCCGATTCTTCCTCAGGTTCTCGCCAAAATTCGAACCTGCAGTTGTCGAATCATTCTGATCGCTCCCCTGTCGCCTCAGCGGGTGTGGATCAATCAGCTCCGCTCGCTGATGGCGGCGGTTCCGGCACGTCTCCCGCTACGTCGCGACCTTCTTTGTCAAGGTCGCCCGAAGAGGTTTCACGTCGACCCGACTTCATTGTGCCTTCACGCATATCTTTTGTCAGGTCCTGTCTCCTCCGTAGAGGTTTTTCGAGACGAGCAGTGGAGTGCATTTCTTCTTCAAGGAGGCACTCCACTGGTTTAGCTTATGCAGCTAAATGGAAGGTCTTCTGTCGATGGTGTGCTGATCACTCTGTTGATTATGCCAATCCTTCGATTTCACAGATTGCGGAGTTTCTGGTATATCTGTTTGATTCTCGGGGTCTCCAGCCTGTTACCATCAAGGGTTACAGGTCTATGCTTTCAGAGACTTTTTCTTATGTGGGGAAGCGTCGTATCGGCACTAATCCTTACCTCTCCAAGCTTGTTCGGCACTTTTCTTTGAAAAGGCCTCGGACTTTGCAGCTTACTCCACGATGGAATCTTTCGTGGGTGCTGCTTTGCTTGGGGGGGGGGGGGCGCCGTTCGAACCTTTATCCCAGGTGGATATGCATTTTCTCACATACAAGACGGCTTTTCTGATGGCATTTGCTTCGGCCAGACGGGTTAGTGAGCTTCACGCCCTCTCGGTTGACCCGGCCTTTTTTAGGAGTTCTCCCAACAGTGTTACTTTTACCACTGATTGCTCCTTTTTGGCTAAGAATCAGTTACCAGATACTACTCCTCCTCCTATCTGTATCAGGGCTCTTCCCTCTGTTGAGGGTACTCGCCCTTTGCTCTGTCCGGTCCGTGCTATTCGCATTTATCTTGATCGGACACGCTTCATACGGAAGGGCAGAAAACGGTTTTTTCTGTCTCTCATTCCGGGTCGACAGAAGATCTCTCCTCAATCCATTTCTCGATGGATTTGTCTTGCTATTCGTACGGCTTATAGTCGTTTAGCAGCTGGCGATTGTATTACCAATCGTATTTCTGCCCACGAGGTGCGGGCACTGTCTACCTCTTGGGCTTATTCTAACTCCGTCAAGTTGTCGGATGTTATGCAGGCAGCCTACTGGAGAAATGCTTCTACTTTCTCCACCTTTTATTTACGCCAGTTGCAGGAGCAGTCGGAGGACCTTTTTGCCTTGGGTCCTCTTTCTTCTGCTCAGGCTGTTGTCTGCCATAGCCATTAGGCTTCTTGAAGGTCAGTTTCAGCCTTGTGCTGTTACTGCCCTTTTTTCTGTCTGTGTGTCACACAGGCTCATATGTCTCTTTTCATTGTCCTTTACCAATGATTGCGACATTATGGTTGATAAGCCTCGGGACCTCTTCCTTCTGCTTCACGGTTCCAGTGCACTAGGGTTATGTGGGGGTTGGTTATGCGATTCCCTCCAGCCTTTTGTCTATTCAGCCTGTAGTAAACAATTGTGAGTAGGTTGATAAGAAATCTAAATTTTATAGTAAATTTCCTTTCTTATTATACCTACCACAATTGTTTACATGGAGGCCCTCCCGTCTTCTTTACGGGTAAAGAATCTTTCCTCCCCGCTGATCACATAACTCTAACGTTTACGGATTCAAAAAGAATGAGTCTTTAGAGACGGTATGCGCACTGGCAACGGAAGTCGTGGAGTTGTACTTGGGAGAGAGCGTCCCGTACTGGGTCTGCGCCGGTTGCACTCGACCCAGTTTTGGCTTATTTTTATTGGTGCTTTTGCACCACTTTTCTTTCCCAACTTGCTTGGGAAAGACAAAAATAGAGAGTATTTTATCCGAGTTAGGGACTTCCACTGTAGTGCAAGCCTGTAGTAAACAATTGTGGTAGGTATAATAAGAAAGGAAATTTACTATAAAATTTAGATTTCTTGTCCGCAAATGCTCTACATCTGCCTTTCATCAATTCAAGGAATAAATTCGAAACGGCAGGACAGGGCATACCGAGAGTTCCTCTGCGTCAAGACGACCAGGCTGAAGACCTAGAATTGTCTATACCGTCGTCTATGTCAATTCCAACCATGACGTTGGAAATGACAATTATGTCTAATAGAGTTAACTTAGACGCTTTATCATACGCAGATCACCTTACTAAAGCGTTATCATTTCGTCTTCAAGGGAAAGAATTCCAGGATATACAATCCTCATTAAGAGTTCTTTCAAGGGCAATAGCTTATTCCACGTATAACTCCGCCCTTTCAGTGGCAAACCTGGAGTTGGTTAGACGTGACGCAGCCCTGGCTACATCCATGCGCGTGGATGGTAAGGTGAAAAACTCTCTCAGAGTCGCTTCGGTCTCCGGAGAGCTTCTCTTCGCCGGCAAGCATTCAGCAATCTATGATCAGATAACTAAGAAAGCTTCGGATTCTCTGCTATTCAAATCCGCTTCTAAAAAGTCGGATACAGCAGAAAAGAGTAAGACAGGCACTTCTGGGATAAGTATGCCCAAGAGAAGTTCCTATAGAGGTTCCTATGCGTCCTCTAGGTCTTATTCTAGAGACCGTCAAGGCAGCGACTCACGTGGGGGACATTATTCTGGCCGAGATAACCGGTCAGACGTCCCTAGGTCGACGGGGCGAGGTGCAGGTCGTGGAGGATGTAGTTTCTCCTTCCACAAGCCTCGCAGGTCCAGGAGGTGATGGTATGAACCTCTATCGTGTTCCAGTAGGCGGAAGATTGTCGAGTTTTATAAACAATTGGGCGTCAATTACGGACGACCCCTGGGTTCGAGGGGTAATTTCGGAAGGACTAAGAATATCCTTCAAACGAAAGCCTCCATTAACTCGAAGTCCAAAATGGACTCAGCTTCCGTCAAATCCACAGAAAAGAGACGCTCTTCTATCAGAAGTACAGTCTCTTCTGAAGAAGAACGCGGTAGAGGTCGTAGAAAACCAGGAATCACTGGGTTTCTACAGCCATCTGTTTCTGGTTCCGAAACCAGACGGCTCATTCCGTCCAGTCATAGATCTGAGCTGGATAAACAAGCTGATCATCGCTCCGAAGTTCTATATGGAGACAATTCGATCAGTCAGAGCGAGTATTCGGGTGAACGACTATGCTACAAGCATAGATCTCAAGGATGCGTACTTTCACGTCATGGTACATCCGACATTCAGAAAGTATCTACGCTTCGCAGTCCTAAGAGTTGTATATCAGTTCCGAGCGATGTGCTTCGGTTTGAACCTAGCGCCCTGGGCTTTCACTCGAATAATGAACTCGGTAATGATACATTTCTGAGCTCATTCGTCTGCGGTAACGTCGGCCTACCTGGACGACATTCTTCAGAGGTACGGCAACGAGTTAACGCTTCAGAACAATGTGCAGAATTGCTTCTATTACTCCGACGTCTCGGTTTTATAATAAACGAGGAGAAGTCGGATCTGGTGCCGTCCAAGTCATTCACCCACTTGGGAATGAGCTTCGAGGTGCACAACAATCTCGTTCATCTGCCGTTAACCAGAGCGAAATTAATCAGTTGTTACGCTCGCTATTGTCTTCACTCAGGCAAAGTCACAGCAAGAGAGTTCATGAGACTGATAGGTCTGTGCAGAGCCGCTGCGGATCTCATTCCGATGGGGCGGTTACGCACTCGTCCTCTCCAAATTTTCTTTACTCAGAATTGGAGTGTAAAGATTCATTCGCTCGATATAGACGTTCTCTTGTCAAATCAAGTGAAACAAGAGATTCAGACTTGAGCAAACATTCAGTGGTTGACTCAGGGAGTTCCACTGCAGTTGCTGGATCCGAGTTTTGCTATTATGACGGATGCCAGTCAAACAGGTTGGGGTGCAACATTGATCCCAACGGATTCGAAGTGCCAGGGTCTTTGGGATCCGCAGTTTCTAGGCAAGCACATAAACATCAAGGAAATGATGTCAATTTGGCTTGCACTGCGTCATTGGATGAACATTATTCAGAAAGCACATGTCCAAATCCTGTCTGACAATACGACAGTAGTAGCGTATATTCGGAACCAGGGAGGCACTCATTCCGTTCCGTTATTCAATTTAACGGAAAGAATCCTTCTGTTTGTACTAGAACACCAAGTTCTACTTTCGGTCCGTCATATTCCGGGTCGTATGAATGTATTAGCAGACTCCCTTTCACGGAAGGGTCGCTTGTTGTCGTCAGAATGGACTCTCAACAAACAGGTATTCAATCAGATTTGCTGCCAATGGGAGCGGCCAATGATAGACTTATTTGCGACACAGCTCAACAATCAGTTGCAGACGTAGGTGTCACCATGTCCGGATCCCCGAGCATATGCAGTAGACGCTCTATCGATCTCGTGGGATGGAATGATAGGATATGCATATCCTCCAGTGCCGTTGATTCAGCAGATATTGCTAAAGATAAAACAACCTCAATGCAAAATTCTGTTGGTAGCATCTCTGTCTCCACAGAGACCGTGGATAAATCTACTCAGGTGTCTGCTGTGGGACATACCGCGGAAGCTTCCTCCACGAGAGGATCTTCTTTCGCAGGGGAAATCGCATCAACTACATCACAACCCGCAAGGTCTCAACCTTCACGTATTTCCGTTGTGCGGTCCTTCTTGCACGGCAAGCATTTTACAGGACGAGCAGTGGACGCAATTTCTAACTGTAGGAGGACCTCCTCTTCGCTAAACTATGCGGCTAAGTGGAAGGTCTTTTGTCATTGGTGTAGGGATCATTCTGTTGACATTTTTGATCCCTCCATTCCAGACATTGCAAACTTTCTAGTATACTTGTTTGATGAGATCAAACTGCAGCCTGTTACTATTAAAGGTTATAGGTCTATGTTATCTGATACCTATGCACACCATGATAGTTTACAAATTGGATCTAATGTCTCTTTATCTAAATTAGTTAGAAACTTCTCGATAAATAGACCTAGAACCCTTAGATTAATTCCTAAATGGAATTTAGCTTGGGTTCTTCTGAAACTAAAAGAAAAGCCATTTGAGCCTCTTGAGACAGTGGACTTCAAATTTTTATCTTATAAGACAGCATTTCTCTTGGCTTTGTCTTCTGCTAGAAGAGTCAGTGAGCTTCATGCACTATCTGTAGACGATTCACACTATCGTAGTGTCGGGAACACTATTACCTTTACTACTAATGTTGTTTTTTTTGGCTAAGAATCAGGCTCCTAATAAATATCCGGAACCTATTGCTATTAAGGCCCTTCCGTCTTCAGACGGGCATAGGCCTTTACTCTGTCCGGTTAGAGCTTTACGTATTTATAAACGAAGATCTCAGTTTATCAGAAAGGGACGAAAACGCTTCTTTCTGTCTCTGATGCCTAATAGAAAGGACATTACAGTCCATTCTATTGCTAGATGGATTCAATTAACTATCCGTACTGCTTATGATAATCTATCTTCAAGTCAGCAGTCTGTGCTTAAGATTTCGGCTCATGAAGTAAGAGCTCTTTCTACATCTTGGGCTTACGCAAATAGTGTTGCTATTACAGATTTAATGAAGGCTGCATATTGGTCTCAGTCATGCACATTCACAAATTTTTATCTCAGAAATATTGAGTCCATTTCTGGAGACCTGCATTGTTTAGGTCCGTTATCTGTTGCTCAGGATGTCATCCACTAAACAGTTGCAACTATAGTTATGCAGGCTTTCTGTTCCGGCAGTGACTCTGTCCTGCTGCCCTCATCGCTCTGAGCTATTTGACCCAGGGCAAGAGGAAAGGGGGGGGGGGGGGGAGGGTGTTCCCTTAGGTCACCTGCTTTATAGTGAAAAGCAAGGGGATACCTCCTCCGGAGTCAGTAATTCTGTGTCGGTACTGGGATGGTTTTAAAGTGTAAAGCTAATGTTTATCGGTGGACGATTCTCACTTTCGTAGTATCGGAAACTCTATTACCTTTACTACTAATGTTGGATTTTTGGTTAAGAATCAGGCTCCTAATTAATATCCGGAACCTATTGTTTTTAAGGTCCTTCCGTCTTCGCACGGGCATAGGCCTTTACTCTGTCCGGCTAGACCTTTATGTATTTATTAACAGATCTCAGTTTATCAGTAAGGTCGTAAAGCTTCTTCTGTCTCTGATGCCTAATAGAAAGGTCATTACGGTCCATTCTATTGCTAAATGCATTCAATTAACTATCGGTACTGCTTAGGATAATCTATCCTTAACTCAGCAGTCTGTGCTTAAGATTTTGTCTCATGAAGTAAGAGCTCTTCTACATCTTGGGCTTACGTAAATAGTGTTGCTATTATAGATTTAATGAAGGCTGCATATTGGTCTCAGCCATCCACATTCACAAATTTTTATCTCAGAAATATCGAGTCCATTTCTGGAGGCCTGCATTGTTTAGGTCCATTATCGGCTGCTCAGAATGGCGATCGCTTAACAATTGCAACTACAGCTATGTAGGCTTTCTGGTCCGGCAGTGCCTCCGTCCTGCTGCCCTCTTCACTCTGGGCTATTTGACCCAGGGCAAGGGGAAGGGGGGGGGGGGGAGGGTGTTCCCTTGGGTCACCTGTTTTATTATGAAAACAAGGGGATACCTCCTCCGGAGTCAGTAATTCTTAGCTGTTACTGGGATGGTTTTAAAGTGAAAAGTTTATTTTTTTAAAAATTCATTCATGTCATATTTTTTAAAGTGTACCTCAGTGTGAAGCATTTGTATATGTCACATGTCGAATGGGCGTTAATATACAATCCTCGGACACTTTTAAAGAGTATATTACACTTTTAAAGAGTAAATCCTCGGACACTTTTAAAGAGTATAAAGAGTCTCAATTCTCTGGACTTACTTTATTTATTGGCTTACTTTAAAAATAATTAGTATAAAGGGTTATACTGGATGTTAATAGAGAACATGGATGTTATTATGTTCAATTATGAAGGGTGTTGTGTCTTTCTAATTTGTTATAAATAAGAAAGATACATGTAAAGCCTAATACTCCTTTTCTCCTCGAGGGGATACCTCTATTATATATAGTTGAGCTTATTGGATTTTCCTCTATGTCCTAGGCCCTCCAGCCTTTTTTCTATTCAGCTATGTCTGTGTGATTGGTACAGTATAAAAATGTTAAAAAATTTATAGTAATTTATATATTTTTTATACTTACCAATGACCCAGACGGGGATGGCCCTCCCAGGAATTGGGAACTCGTACCTCCCCGCTGAGTACATAGCGCTGACCAGGCACTGCTTGTAAGAATGATAATTGGCGCCAATTTCGAGACCTCCTTGACACTGCGCATGCGCAGTGGAGGAAAAGTATGGAGGACCATTTAGGACATATTATTTTCGGTTTTAGATGCAAATTTTGGGGATTGGGGGGCAAAATTTGTGTTTGGCCCTAGATTTTGCGAATTAGCACCAGCTATGTCTGGGTCATTGGTAAGTATAAAAAATATATAAATTAATATAAATTTTTTAATTTTCACACCTTCCGAATTTACAACAGGAATGCCAAGGAAACTGAGTCTTGTGAACAAAACAAGATAAGTTGATTACGGTTATATTTTATGGCATAATTTCAATAATTAACCAAATTACAAATAAACTTAATCATTCTTTTAACTTTTAAATAAAAATTTGAAAAGTTTATTTCAACATGTTTAAACTGGCCGGAAAGAAGCAGGGGAGAGGTGTGTGTGGGGGGAGGGGGAGGGGGGGGAGGAGGGGCGGGGGGGGGGGGGGGCGTGTGTACTATTTTAAGTTTGAAAACGTGAAAATGTATATGCAAATGGACTAAAATTGTGACTGCATGCTAAAGAATAACCATCATTGGAGGATTCAGTGTATTTCCTTTCCCTCCTCCCTTTCCATTTTGAAACCTGTAGAGAAACAAACCACCTACCTCCTTGGATCCACAAAGGAAGTAGCATCTTTTTTTTTCGTAACAGATTTCCAATGGCGGCACCACGAATTATGCGAGGAATCTTCAGTCACATCTTAATTATTAACGATAATGTTGCCACCCCCACCTCTCTCTCAAAGCTAGTTTTGGATAGAGTTTGTCACGTGCCCTTCTCAGTCCATGTCTGTCCCCACATGTATGTCTCCGACCTAATAAAGTTAACTCAATAAAAAGTTCCTGTTCAGTTGCATGTGTTAACTTACATAGAATATATTTGTGTTTTGAAATGTGTTTTCTGTTTTTAGCCTTGCATCTCAGACCCTCGTTAATATATGGCACAATCCGGTCTTTCCGAACATTAAGGTCTCTGAGGTTGGGGAAATACAAGACATACCTTCTATTTTGGGTTTCCTGGACGAATCCAGATCCACCCCATAATAACAATAATTGAGTCTCAAATTGTCAGACCCAAAGAGTTCAAAATAAAGTTTTTCCCTTTTTTCTGATTTCCCTCACCCCCATCCCCCAATCCCAATGCTCCCACAAATACAAGATTACCTTCTATTTTGGGTTTCCTGGACGAATCCAGATCCACCCCATAATAACAATAATTGAGTCTCAAATTGTCAGACCCAAAGAGTTCAAAATAAAGTTTTTCCCTTTTTTCTGACTTCCTTCACCCCCATCCCCCCATCTCATTGCTCCCACATATACATGCCTATTCACATTCAATCAAACTAGTATTTGGCTTATACAGTATACAGTTCAGTCGCCGTGGACTGGTCACTTTCCAAGTGTGGGCAATATTTCCACAGACGCAATTATATTAAATTCCAAACACTAATTACAGGAATAATCATCAAAAATTTAATTAATGAAGCACTGGGTACAACCTGGTGCTTCATTAATTAAAATTTTGCTAATGATGATTTTTACTACCTGGTAAACAGATGTGTGGACATAACTGCCCATGTGTGGATTACGACCAATCCATGGCGACTGTACTGTACCTACCACAAAATTAACTATAAACGAACAGATACAACCCCTCCCCGAATCACCAATCAAATTTAGTTGTTTTTCTACTAAAATATGAGTTGGTAACATTGGAATAAGCTCGTTCCAATGAGTGCTTTAGCTATGTTTTTATGGCAAATAAATGAATTGAATTTTTTCAGTTCTGCAGAAATTTTTTTTCAGGTGAGTGCCGTCTCCCATTTATGTAACCGTTAACCATTAAATAACAATTAAATATCGATACCAAGAAACATCATATTCAAGGGGGGGGGAGGGGCTCTATATAGGTATAGGATCCAATAAGGTGGGCCCCTCCCCATTCCACTGTCAGTGGTCAGTAAAAATGATTGGTATTGATCTAAAGTAATCAGTCGAGAATTATGAAAAGAATATATAAAATGAGCCATTTCCACGAATCGTGTAGCTGAAGGCGGTTTATCCTTGATGCAGAAATCAGCCAATACGCAATCTTACCATTTGTACATCCACTCAAAAGAAAGGCGGTCGCTTGGGGTGAGTCGATATTTTGATGGTCGCATGCACTTATTGCATTAAATGGAGAAAGGAATGGGTGGAAGAAAACAATGAATGCGTCTTTCAACTATTTATTCAACAATAACTTTTGACAGAACACATCAGGAAGCGTGTGTGTGTGTCATGTGGGCCAAGTTTTTTACAAATTTCAAACAGCACATGGATCAGTCAGGCACTTTTTGTCATGAAGTTTCACTTCACTGCAGATCGACCCCTTTCAATAAATCGAATCAAACATTTTTTATATGCAGGGTAATGTTTTCTTGAGATTCTTCAGAAGCCTGGCAAACCCAC
Source organism: Pictodentalium vernedei (assembly GCA_031216915.1). Lineage (NCBI taxonomy): Eukaryota > Metazoa > Mollusca > Scaphopoda > Dentaliida > Dentaliidae > Pictodentalium > Pictodentalium vernedei. The sequence goes on along the minus strand of CM062293.1, from coordinate 447,060,953 downwards.
AAACGGAACGTGGATTTTGGGCGGATTTGGAAACACCCACCCAGTGTAAATTGCACCCAGATAATAACTCATGTTCGGTGATACTACGCAAACAACACTAAAAAATAACCAAGAGCCACTAAGGGTTGGGGAGGGTGGCACTGAAAGTCTCAAGTTTGTAGAGCAAGGATCAAAGGGCATTGGGTTGGGGCACCCAAGCATCACGGAAATGGGATGGACGCCGCATGTCACAAGATTTTTCCATTTTGTTTGGGGGGAGGGGTCACCACCCACTTACGCAATTTCTTCACCACTGGTTGCGGGGTGAATTTCACATCCGATGTATTCTGCTAATCCCTTAAACTTGTAAATAATTGTTCTGTGGAACCCCCTCCCACTCCCCTCTTCACTGATAATCTTCATTTTCCCATAGTATGAACTCCAACATGTCAATTGCAGTCACACGCATCGGAACAGGTCAGTGATATGAGTGTTTTTCACTCTGGCACTACTATTGTCTGGGTTGAAATGAATAGGGATGAAATGTCTTCCAGTTCAAAATGATGGCGCAATGAGCAACATACTTGTCACAATCGGTCTATGTTGATTTTGCGGGCTGTGTTTTGACTTCAAGTTAAGTTATAAATTGTCGTATTTAGCAGTATTATGGCAAATAAATAATCCTAAAACTCATTCCGCTGTGTTTTCTGTCTTTTAAACAAATACCACAAACTGAGATCCATACAAAACCTAGGCTATTAAATTTAAGCCTTTGTTCATTGATTCTTCAAGTGATAACTGGTAGGATGGTGACTCACTGACCAGGCTCAATCCTTATTCAGTGATAAATGACACCCTATGTAACAAGTGTGAAAAGGTAGGGAATTGCACGTTCTGAGGCGATGAAATAGCAGGCACATCAACTGAAAAAAAACACCAGTTGTCGGTTCTTTTTCGAAGTCTGAATTTACTCTCGATCTCTGTTGACAATGTGGTAGGTGTTTGTGGAGGCAGGGAGGTGGTGGGGGGAGATCAGCAAAATAGGGTGATGCCTAGGCCTAACATGAGCTCACCCTGTGTCTTCTAAAACAAGTAGCAGACGCTATACACCCCCGTTTTCCCAAAATACCAAATATGCATTGGATTTTAAGAAAAAAATAAGATTTGTTTTATTTTTTTTGTTATATGTATGTTAAAGTAACTAGAGAAGAATTTTCTCAAACGAAGGATAAACGAAACTCGTGCACATGTATGTTGTTACATGTACGATAATAACATGTTTGCTACAACCGAAACAATCAGTTCTTTCTTCGAGTGACATATTTATTGGCATGAATTAAATTTAATCCCAATCACCCAACAAATTTAATCCCAATCACCCGACACTGCGGCAGATCACTCGTACAAAAGCACTTTTCATTTATTGAAATTTGACCATTTTCCCAAAAAAGCATTAATCCTCAAAACATGCATTTGCAGTGATAGATTATTAGTTTGAGCGGTCCGTCACAGATTTTAATCCTCTCCACCCATTGTTGCTGCTGCAGTGACAGGTGTTTTTGTGGTAAAACGCCTGGCATTTACTGTAGCTTTTGTGTGACGTCTAGATGGGAGCGATTGAATTTTTCTGAATTTTGTTGAAAAGCATGGCTGCCAGCAGACATCTTGGATTTGGATATAAATTGTCTAACAGTTCCTTTAGCACACCCTACAGGTCATGGCTCTCACCCGATCAGTCACAAATTTTATATGTGGCTTTGGGGCTATGTCTAGATGGGAGCTGTCAATTTTTTAAAAATTTTCGTTGAAAAACATGGCTGCCAGTGGCCATCTTGGATTTGAATATAAATTGTCCAACAATTCCTTTAGCACACCCTACAGCTCGCAGCTCTCACCCTATCTCTTTCAAATTTCATATGTAGCTTTGGGGCAATGTTTAGATGGGAGCTATCGAATATTTCTGAATTTCGTTGAAAAACATGGCCACCACCAGCCATCTTGGATTCGGATATAAATTTTCAACAATTCCTATTATCACACCCAACAGGTCACATATCTCACCTGATATTTTTTAAATTTCATATGATGTCTAGATGGGAGCTGTCAAAAGTTTGCCAGCAGCCATCTTGGATTAGCATTTGACTTGTCAACAATTTCATTAGCACACCCTGCAAGCCGCACCTCTCGTCTGATCTTTTTGAAATTTTATATGTAACTTTGGTATAATGTCCACATCGTAGTTATCAAATTTTTCTGCATTCTGTTGAAAAGATAGCCGCCACCGGCTATCTTGGATTTGACTTATAAATTGTCAACAATTTCATTTGTACACCCAACAAGCCCCATCCCTCATCCAAGTTTTTTTCAGATTTCATCTGTAGCTTTGATATGATGTGTTTTCTGTAGAAACTTAAGTGAGTAACATGACATTATTGGATGTTTCTATTTAGTTTATTACCTTCTTGGACAAGTTGAGCTGCACTGTCATTGACACTTTCATTTTGTTTACCTGGAAATCGATGATACTGCTTTCCACTTGTAGGGATTAAAATTAAACTGACTAAATCTTACTTGACAGATCTAGTTGTTTAAATTTGCAACTACATCATTTTCACTGCTGGGAACATTTGTTGCAGGGTGAATTTCCAATTCTTACTATTTTCAAGACTGTTTTGTGGATTAACAGAAAAAAAGAGCCTCCCTCCCACTCACAAACTGGAGAAAAATTGCTTGCGAAACAAGATATTTTTGTTAATTATTTAATGGCCTATTCAAGAAATTGTTTTGCATGTGTCATTACTCGTCACATCAGCCAGGCTTAGCAATTTCAGGAGAGCGATTTTTTAGCTCTCCTTACTGCCCTCCTGAAAGAATTAAGGAGAGCGAAAAATTGCCCTCCTAAATATTTTGGTCTGGGATGATTGAGATTACATGTATTATGCTCACATTAAATTTTTCTTGTAAAGCAAAAATGTAATTTAACTTCGAAGTCACATAACATCACGTAATTTCATTTTGAAAGTGGTTTAGTGGTAAAAGGTAATGGCTGCAACCATACCCAAACACAGTTGCAATCATTTGAAGCAAAATGGGTCACAGCAATATTTTTTTTCTGTCAGTTTCAAGTTCAACACCTGACATCACAGTTTGAGGGGTAATTATTCAAGGAATATTGACACTATAATATACTACCATTACTACTATCCTGTCACTTGAAGCACTTGCACCAGGATGTGACTGTAGATTCAAGCAGACCTGTTGTCCAAGAAAGTCATATGCCTACCACTACCACCTTCAACCCCCTTGGGGGGTTGAAGGTGGTAGTGGTAGGCGTATGACTTTCTTGGACGACAGGTCTGGGTCCACACACAGGTCTTGTCAAGTGTGTGTTCGGTTGTTGAGTGAGACATCTAGATGTCTAAGAGATTTCGCTTTACCTTAGTAAAGTTAATAAAATCACTGATGTAGTCTGTTGGTTTCAGTTTCAATGAGTTCATTGGATACTTAAAATGCTGTGCAAAGCTAATTGCTCTCCTAAGCTGATTGAGGAGAGCGATTTTTTGCCCTCCTGCATTTTTCAGAATGCCAGGCCTGTCACATTAGGTAAAGGGTGAAGGTTTTAACTGATTTGTACTCTTTTTATATAAGTCTTTGAGAGCAACATACAAGGTGCCATCTGCAATGCAAAAGCACTGCAGGTGGCACCTTGTTGCACTCAAGGGACTATTGTAAATAATGTCAATACTATTGGTTGTCATATTCAGGGACCGATCAGGACTGTTTAAAATACGCTCTAGCCTCGGAGCCTATTTTTTCAATTCATGCGCCAGATTTCAGTTTACGGAGTCACACTGCTGTTTGTAACACACACTGCAAGTATGTAATAGCTCTCATCATTTTCATTTAGTACACTATAGCAAACATTAATCTTCACTGTGGTTTCTGATCAAGTCTTGGCTGCCTATTTAGGCAGCCAAGACTTGATCAGAAACCACAGTGAAGATTAATGCTTGGTAATTAAGACTTGAAGTATTAACTTAAGCACTCTACAACAATGATAAGTGATAATCATATATATAATACATGTAAGAGTGTCTCTCTCGATTATCCATCGAAAGAATATCAAAATATGATCTGAGAAGCCTATTTCTGAGGTTTAAGAGCCAGGTCCTGATGTTTCAGAACCAAATACGCACTGGCGCATGCCCAGGTCGGTCCCTGCATATTACAATTTATGATACGTTGTAAACTCCCAGTATTACACAGAGTCAGGTGCCCGTATTGATAACTCAAAAATCCCACCTTGGCGATGGACATACTGCACAGATTTGAAAAAGTGTTGGGATTATGAATTAACTATAACAAAACGCAAGCAATATGGATTGGTACCAAGAAGGACTGCACTGAAAAAATATGTGATAGGTGGAAATTGAAGTGGAACCCTAAATCCTTCAGAGTTTAAGGGGTAAATGTTTCTCTCAACCTTAATGCTGTGACAGATGATAACTATTTGTCAAAAATGAATGATATAAAGAAAACTTTATCGGCTTGGACAAAGTGGACCATAAATGTTTTTGGGAAAAATCACAGTAGTTAAATCGCTTGCTCTTTCAAAATTAGTACATTTGTTCTTAAGTCTCACCAACCCTATGAGTAAATTTATTAACCCTTTACGCAATGCGGACGATATCAAAATTTATTATTTTAAATATCATTTTTTTTAATTTTTCTAAAAATTTCAACAAAACCATATCATGTGACCCCTCGTTGGAATGAGCTTGACGAAATTTTTTGAAAAATAATATTTTTTCAACTGCTGATTTTGCTTATTATGCGGGCAGATGCGGCCAATTCGTTGGGTAAAAGAGTTTAGGAATTGACAGGTGTTCTATATCAATTCATATGGAATGGCCATGATAGAATAAGTCGTAAAACTCTAGTGCAGGAGTACAAGAGAGGTGGTTTTTATTGACTCCCCAAATTATCAAAAAGTATGTTAGGTCCACAAAAAAACAGTTTTGGAGGGGTGTATTTGAAGCTTGGCACTTGTTTTGCAAAGAAGTAAAGGTAGAAAGCAGCAATACAGTGGAGCCCACCTAATTGGATATCTCTTAAATGAATAACCATATTAATTGAATATAATTTTCCAACACAAAACCATTTACCATACCTCCAGTACAAATTTGGCCTGTTAATTGAATATAGGTTATAGAGTAATCTCCTGTTAATTGAATAAAAAAAACTTGTAGCCTGTCGAGAAATTCCTCAGATGCTCTCCAGTTTTCCTTTGTTTATAGACCTATTTGGCCTCAGTACATCCAGTACAGGCATTTAATCTATTATATCTTGTTTGACAGAGCTCTATGAGCTCTGTCAAACAAGATATAATAGAATAAATGCTGAGTTTATCTTCAAAATACAGGAAGGTGACACAATCCCTGTTAATTGAATACTGCTGTTAATTGAATAATTTTCATTGGCAAAGTGGCTATTCAATTAACAGGGTTTCACTGTAATTATCTATCGTCGAGTATTTGTAATAACGAAAATATCAAGATATTTAACAAACCAGTGTATTTAAAAAAATCGGAAGATAACGGAGTTACATTTATTAACAATCTTTTACATGAAAAGGGGATTTTCTTATCTTATGAAAAATTCAAAGACATCTATAAAATAGAGACAGATTTTATGACTTTTTTTTGAATTAAGAAAGAGGTCACCACCTACATTAGGCTTATCTATAATACAAGTAAGTTTCATCCCGCCCAATCAGACCGTTTCAGCTAAACTACCTTTTTTAAAACAGGGGCTGTAAAAGTACATATATGATTCTCAAGAGACGGAGGACGAAGATAAATTTAAAGGAAAATGGGAGAGGGATTGTGGCATAAATTTTGAAAATAACTGGTGGCAATCAATCAGCCCTAATTTGTCCCTTCAAATGTTGTATTGATGGTAAATATCAGTGATTCCAATATCGTATAAACACTTGAATTCTTGGAACAAGGTTCCACTTACGTAAGTGTGGTATTACGTCGAATAACCTAAGCACATTTTGTTAGACGAAACCGGAAACAATTAGGTCTAAAAAAATAAGAAATCTGTTTCTCAGGCCCTCCCGCATGGTCCTTTTGGTTGCCGCATGTTCTCTTTTTATAACCAATTTAAACTTAAAAAAAAATTAAAATTAAATGGTTTATGTCTGATATTTTACCCAAGTTAAAAAAATTGATGAATTTGTCCCTTGAGTGCAAGAAGGCTTTGCAATGCTTTAGCATTGCAAAGCCTTCTTGCACTCAAGGGATGAAATACACCAACACTCATGCTATTCTGTAGATTATGAGGCCTAAAACTTGAACCAAGAACATGAACTTTTGATGGCAAAGAAGTAATTACTGAAATAAAAAATAAAATAAAAAACTGCTCGCCCGCATGCAATTTCACAAATAATGGCCTGAGAAACAGAAGATCTACTTTGTGTGGCCTTATTCACCTATTTTGGGAATGCCCAGTAATATCACGGCTGTGGGAACAATTAAGATTATGAGTTATTGAAAAAACGTTGAAAGCCTACAAACAACTGAAGACTCTATATTATTTGCAACTCCAGTTGCAGGTCATATTGAAGAACTGCATCAGTTTCTTTTTATATTCGTTAAATTCTGCATTGATAAAGCAAAATTCACTAATCATTACCCAACCTTATCACAGATAAAACATGAAGTTTGGCGATATTGTTACATTGAAAGAGTGGCATATTATCGAATATTCTGGTATGATCGCTTTCAGAAGCGCTGGGCTGGATGGGAAGGGCTAACTTCAGAACCTGAAACACCTTCTTAATTACTTACCCAAATCCAATACATACACGCTGTTGCAGCAGCCATGGAATGTTTACACTTTGGGTCACTTGGGATCAAATCTGCAGCATGTCAATTGTCGGGGCCACATGGCAGTCAACACAGTGTTACCTATGTGATGAAGTGACTGTTATTGCAAGCTTGAATGAACAGCACTGCAGGCATCTCTTCTCTCTCTATCTCTCTCTCATTATACCCCCCCCCCCCCCCCCCGCAAACAAAGTTTGGGGGGGGGGGGGGTATATAGGAATCACCCTGTCTGTCCGTCCGCCTGTCCATCCATCCTTATAAGCGCAACTCCTCCTAAACCGTTTGAAAAATTTTCATGAAACTTTACACAATGGAAGAACTCCATATGAAGATGTGCGTGAAGCAATATACTTCCGTTCTGACATTTCCAAGGGGAGATAATCTAACTTATACATTTCAATTGCTACATCATATGTTTGTGTCCTCGTAAGCGCAACAACTGAGGCGCGGGGGGTATCACTTTATGAGCTTGCTCACAGTACCTCTAGTTATAATAGAAAAGCATAAAACAGATTCTGATATAAACCTCTGTATCATAATAATAACTTAATAACTGAAGAATATGTATGAATGTTTATAATATACAATATGTACCAAATAATGTACCAATGTCTGTAAATAAAAATCTATAATAAAAAAAATCCCCCATCCCCCACCCCTGCCTTCTGTTGCTTCCGGTGCCGTTGTCTGGAAAACTTCTCAATAGAACAGTGGGAAGATTCAAGAAAACGTTTTCGTAATGCAAGTGAAAGAGAACTCATTCGCCCTATTTCTTTTGAATCACTACGATGCTATGTAATGACTTTGCATGCCTTGATGATGTACAGTTAAAACAACTAGAGATCCTGTCATGAAATGCGCACAAAAAGCATGTCGATCTGCACGTTAATCTACGTGTTATGACCATAGTAAGGCTATCAAATTCTGTACATATGGTCTGTGCACAAGAAATGTTTCAGTCTATGGACCTCCAGGTAGCCTGGAGGTCCATTGGCAGAAACATTGCCTGTGTTTGCTATGAGTAACCAGGAGAACCTACCGTGCTTGGGATGACATTCGATATGGCAATTGCACGCAATTCCTACGTGCAATTAAGCCTAGATAAGCGTGCAGTTCATGACAGGGCTTCTAGTTTTAATTGTACAGTACGTGGTGCCTGTATTATTAAATCACCTGCAGACTGGAGATTCCACCTGCGCAATAGTAGCAAATTTGTTGCAAAGCATAACCATCACAAGCAAAGTTCCAGCCAATGAACCTCCGGTTTAAACCCGGAGGTCCATTGGCTGAAACATTGCTTGTGTTTTTTGTCCATATGTACAGAATTTGAAAGTGATAACTCCACTCCACAGGTGATTTAGTTACAGTCCACTCTTCACGTACTGTATATGGAATATTAGACATTCAGGATTATAGTTCAAATTGAAGACTTGCAGAAAATATATTTTTGAATAAATAGAAGATACATGTAGCAGTCATGGCGCAACCTCTTATTTAATTAACTCACACCATTCTTTGGATCACCAACTTCCTGAATCAAGTAGGAGTGTGACCAACTGTGAGTGTGACATAAGTTCAAGTGTCAAATCTGGTTCCGTAAAAAGATACAATGAAACCAGCAAGAGCAAATCAATATTTTAGACTGCAGTCCACATGCATATTTCCCAACTGGAACATTAATCAGGGTTTCCACTAGGAATAAATTAGTATGTACGGTAGGAGGGGAAAATCACAGGTTGCCTGGCGTGACCATGGTTCACGCCGGAGGAAGAAAATTTTAGAATTGAACATTACAGGAAGGCCATTTCCTTGCATCTGAGACTGCGATTCATGTTTTAGTGTGAACGATTTTGTGAGAATAATTATGTTGAATCTTCTGGGAAACACCCAAAGCTATCACCATTTCTTTGCTACAATCAGCATGTAGCATCTTACCTAATCGGCCAACAGTGGAAAATAGCTATCATTTCCGAATGATACTCAACAATATTAAGTTGCAGAATGCCAATTCTGGAAACGGTGCTCCTAAAATATGTCAACTTTGTTGGGAGAATGGCCACGTCTTGACTAGAATTTTACGGCGTCATGTTGTTTGTTTTTACGGCTGCATTTTATGCTTTATCAGTAAATGATCAGCAGGGGGAATGGGTCCGGGCCGTGGTAGCAGAAACCCTCTACATTCTGATATCAAAATGGCAAAGTTTCCAGCAGCAAATATTTCACATAATGCAGTTTGATATTTAACCAAATATACCTTGTTTGACAGAGCTCAGTGAGCTCTGTCAAACAAGATATAATTCTTTAAATTCATAGTTAAACAAGAGAAAACAGAACAATTGGAGAAAATTCTGTTGCACTACAAAATTTCTTGGGATTAATTGATTTGTACCCTTGTTTCACTTTATTCAAGCATTGTATGTTTTTTTCTTATTTGCAGAATTCTTCAAACTTATCTGTTGCTGCGGCTGAATTTGTGCCACGTGTCAGCAGCACTGTCAACAGCACTATCAACAGCAATGCACCTGAATTTGTACCACGAATCAACAACAATGAATTTAGTGTTTCATTACAGGTATGCTGAACACAAGTACAATGGGGTCCACTTTATTGATATTTCTTAATTGAATCACTCTGTAACCCTCTGCACACTGATCAAGCCTGGATATAATTTTTGAGGGGTGCCGGACAAAATGACAGTTCTAAACTGATTCCTTTCAGACATTTAGAGACCCTGCCGGACATTTTTTTTAGCATCAGTCGCAAACAGTAATTTTCAGTCTATTCAAAACAGTTTAATGAGAAATGCAGTGTATCTAACAGCGGCGTGTATATTGTATTTAAGATATACATGTAACAGTAGATAAACATGTATTTTCATTTTTATACGCCCGTTTTGAAAAAATGGGTCGTATTATGGTATACCGCTGTCCGTCTGTCCGTCCGGTCATATGTCGTACGATAACTCAAGAATGCTTTGAGAGATTTTCATGATTTTTGGGTAGGTGGTGTATATCGATGGAGGGAAGCTCCCTTTCGTTTAGTGTCGCCATTCGATTAGTCATTCCAGAGTTATGGGACTTTATTACTTAGAAAATTGTTGATTTTTTACACGTCGTACGATAACTCGAAAACGCTTTGAGAGATTTTCGTGATTTTTGGGTAGGTGGTGTATATCGATGGAGGGAAGCTCCCTTTCGTTTAGTGTCGCCGTTCGATTAGTCATTCCAGAGTTATGGGACTTTATTACGTAGAAAATTGTTGATTTTTCACACGTCGTACGATTACTCGAGAATGCTTCGAGAGATTTTCATGATTTTTTGGTAGGTGGTTTATGTTGATGGAAGGAAGCTCCCTTTCGGTTGGTGTCACCGCTCGATTAGTCATTCCAGAGTTATGGGACTTTATTTTTCACATGTCGAACAATAACTTCAAAATGCTTAGAGCAATTTTCATGATTTTTTGGTTGCAAGTATATGTTGATAGAAGGAATCTCCCTTTCGATTTGTGTCGCTGTCCGATTTGTCATTCCAGAGTTATGGGACTTTATTCATCAAAATATAGGCAATTTTCCACATGTTGGACTTTGAGCAATTTTCATGATTTTTTGGTGGCAAGTATATGTAACCTGACAAGTACACATGTATACTCATATTGTGTGGTTTCCTCTTGTAATGAATAACGGGCGTATCATGCGCTCATGGCGCAGCTGTTTATTCAAAAAGTTATCTACTATCGACATTTGTAAACAAATGATTATTTACCGGGACATTTATTTACGAAAATGAAGGGGTAAAGTCTTAACGGCAAAGAATAGGTGCCATCCACTGAAATTAGCTCCGGGATTGACAGTCTAATTATAATGAAGAAAATATAACACATACCTTGAAGGGTTTATACCAGATCATTGATAAGTCAGTGTGACGACAGTACTTCAATTGAAAACACTGTATTCAGGATTCTTTTGACAATTGTGAATACGGAAATTCAAATAAAGGGGAAGCACTGCATGTTCAATATGATGCAGGAGTAATCCCCTGGGAAAGTGTCCATCTACAAAATCCTTGTTTTATGTTTTTGTTTTGCATTGAATTTTTAGCTTAACTTGACATAGTCAAGATAAGCTATTGCCATCACGCGTGCGGAAGTCTGTTAGTCTGTGAGTCTGTGACGTCTGTTCACATTTCCTTTAGCACGGGCTACACCCCGCAGTTCTTGTCTGATCGTCACGAAATTTTATATGCAGGTTTGGGGTCATGTCTAGATGAGAACGTCCCCTTTTGGTCGCGATCGGGCAACCGGTATGGCTGCCCGAGCCCAAAACCCGAAAACCATTAGCACAGTCTACAGGTCATATTTATGAAGGGATTTCATTGTAACTTGGTAGAATACCTCTGTATAGTGCCTAGACGAGAACGTCCCCTTTTGGGCATGATCTATCAACCGTGATGGCTGCCCAAGTCCGAAACCCAAAAACTTTTAGCACAGTCTGCAGGTCATGTTTAATGTGGAGGGATTTCATTGTAACTTGGTAGGATGACTCCTTATGACGTCTAGATGCGAATTTCCCCATTTGGGCATGATCTGCCAACCGTGACGACTGCCCGAGCCCAAAACCCGAAAACCTTCAGCACAGTCTACAGGTCATATTTATTGAGGAATTTCATTGTAACTTGGTGGGTTGACTTCATACAATGTCTAGATGAGAAAGTCCCCCTTTGGATGTGATTGGGCAACTATGACGGCTACAGGAGCCTGAAGCCCGAAAACCTTTAGCACAGTCTAGAGGTCATATTTATGAAATGATTTCATTGTAACTTGGCAGGATGACTCCAAATAATGTCTAGATGAGAACGTCCCATTTTGATCGCGATCATGCAGCCTTGATGGGTGCCCGAGCCCCAAAACCTTTAGCATAGGCAAAAGGTCATATTTATGGAAGGATTTCATTGTAACCTGTTAGGTTGACTCCATATAATGCCTAGATGATGACATCCCCTTTCGGTTGTGATTGGTCAGTTGTGATGGCTACAAGTGCCCGAAGCCCGAAAACCTTGAGCACAGTCTACAGGTCATATTTATGAAGGGATTTCATTGTAACTTCTTAGGATCACTCCAGATGATGCTCAGATGAGATTGTCCCCTATGGTTGCGATCATTCACCCATGATGGCTGCCCAAGCCCGAAGCCCGAAAACCTTTAGCACAGTCTACAGGTCATATTTATGAAGGGATTTCATTGTAACTTGGTAGGTTAACTTCATATAATGTCTAGATGAGAACGTGTGATCATTCACCCATGATGGCTGCCCGAGCCCGAGGCCCGAAAACCTTTAGCACAGTCTACAGGTCATATTTATGAAGGGATTTCATTGTAACTTGGTAGGTTAACTTCATATAATGTCTAGATGAGAACGTCCCCTTTTGGACATGTTTGGGCAACTTTGACGGCTAAAGGTGCCCGAAGCCCAAAAACCTTTAGCACTGTCTACAGGTCATATTTATGAAGGGATTTCATTGTAACTTGGTAGGTTGACTCCAAATAAAGTGAAGCTGAGAACGTCCCATTTTGGCCATGATCATTCATCCTTGGTGGGTGCCCGAGCCCAAAAACCTTTAGCATAGGCAAAAGTTTATATTTATAGAAGGATTTCATTGTAACATTGTTAGGTTGACTCCATATAATGCCTAGATGATGACATCCCCTTTTGGTCGTGATTGGTCAACTGTGATGGCTACAGGTGCCCGAAGCCCGAAAACCTTGAGTACAGTCTACAGGTCATATTTATGAAGGGATTTCATTGTAACTTCGCAGGATCACTCCAGATGATGCCCAGATGAGATTGTCCCCTTTGGTTGCGATCATTCAACCATGATGGCTGCCCGAGCCCGAAGCCCGAAAACCTTTAGCACAGTCTAAGGTCATATTTATGAAGGGATTTCATTGTAACTTGGTAGGTTGACTTCATATAATGTCTAGATGAGAACATCCCCTTTTGGACACGAGTGGGCAACTGTGACGGCTTCAGGGGCCCAAAGCCCGAAAACCTTTAGAACAGTCTACAGGTCATAATTATGAAGGGATTTTATTGTAGCTTGGTAGGATGACTCCAAATAGTGTCCAGATGAGAACGTCCCCTTTTGGTCACGATCATTCAGCCTTGATGGCTGCCCGAGCCCAAAAACCTTTAGCATGTCTGTAGGTCGTATTTATGGAATGATTTCATTGTAACTTGTTAGGTTGACTCCATATAATGCCTAGATGATGACATCCCCTTTTGGTCGTGGTTGGTCAACTGTGATGTCTACAGGTGCCTGAAGCCCGAAAACCTTTAGCACAGTCTACAGGTCGTATTTATGGAGGGATTTCATTGTAACTTGGTAGGTTGACTTCATATAATGTCTAGATGAGAACGTCCCCTTTGGACGCAATTGGGAAACTGACGGCTACAGGGGCCCGAAGCCCGAAAACCTTTAGCACAGTCTACAGGCCATATTTATGAAGGGATTTTAATGTAACTTGATAGGATGACTCATTTTGGAATAATTTCATTGTAATTTTGTTGATATATGTTAACTGTGAGGGCCACATATATTAACTGTGAGGTCATATTAACCCACACCTCAGATCTTTAGTACAGGGTACACCTCATATTATTTTTATCATAAACATAGCATACAGGGAACAGAAATGAACATATTCCCAATTATCACAATTCTTGTCTTATTTCATAACCCTTTCATAAACATTGAACATTATCCTTTTCATCAAACACAACACACAAGTTAAGCTACAGTGTCATTGACACTTTCATTATAATGTGGTATACAGAATTCGTAAATGATTGCCATGTATTATGATGACGGGAATAAAATGTTATGGATTTGTACTTTCAATGAACAAAAATAGAGGTGAGCGATTATTCACCCACCATTCCCACGCGTCACTGCCCACTTAACTATGAAAATTGGCCTTGGATAGAGTGAAGGGTGCAAGTGATTGGCCCCTTGACAAAGGCATAATTGAGTCAGACTCCATGTCCGACCTCTTATATCCAAGCTTGACACTGATGTCCAAACACTGAAATTTCAGGAAAACAAAACTTTCCCATAATGCAACTGGGAACTAATTTAACCCCCTTCACTCTGATGTCAAAATACCAAAATTTCAGGAAGCTGTTTTTTCCCATAATGCATTTAGAAATTTAAACAATTCAATCTCATTTGACAGAGCTCAATGAGCTCTGTCAAATGAGATTGAATTGATTAAATTTCTAGTTGCATTATGGGAAATCTTTTCTGCCTGAAATTTAGATATTTTGACATCAGTGTGCAGGGGGTTAATTCAAGCTTGTTTGACAGAGCTCATTGAGCTGTGTCAAACAAGATTACAAGTTGGTGAAATTCCTAGTTGCATTATGGGGAAAAATTTGCATGTTGAAATTTGATATTTTTAAAATGGGTGTGCAGGGGGTTAACTACACCTGTCCTCTTTGAGGGGCAGAGCAAAATGGGGGTGGGGAGGCTAGGACTGCACGGTATATCAATAAGCAGATACATACCGGTATTCAAACCAGTATCAATTGAATACCTTTGTAATTACAAAAATATCATTTTATCGGCATTATTTATTTCCCCACAATTTAATTTTCAAGATGTCTCAGGTTTTAACTGTAGTCTCGAATGAATACTATTATCCCTTTACCTAAGGAATTGGCCACATCTGCCCACGTAATATACCAAGTCAGCAATTGAAAAATATTTTTCAAAAAATTTCAACAGAACCATATCATGTGAACCCTCATTGGAATGGGCTTGTTGAGCTCATTCCAAAGAGGGTCACAAGATATTGTTTTGTTGAAATTTTTTGACAATTTCAGTAAACTAATATTTAAGATAATAAATTTTAATATCGTCAGCATTGAGTAAAGGGTTATTTGAACTGCATCATCAAGGCATGCTAAATCGTTCCACTTGTATACCGATTCCGGTATTCAGTTTAGAATATCATGCAGCCCTAGGGGGATACAGGGGGTGCAGCAGCATTGCGGTAACAGATTGTCATGAGATCACGGAAGTTAAGCAATGTCGAGCCTGGTTTGTTCTTGGATGGGTGACCCCGTCTGAGCAATCGATACGGACCCCTGCATTGTGTCCGCGGGCAAGGACTTACAACCGCTTTGTCCACATGGGGGCACGATGACGCTGTGTTCTGCACATCGATGGTGCACATGTCTTCAACCAATCTAATCCTGCCTGTGCTGCAGTGCGTAATTACGATGTTAGGGAGCAGGCAGCTGCTCGTCGTTGTTTGGTGGTTCTCTCCGGGTACACCTGCTTCCTCCACCCATAAAACTGTCACGCTCCATGAGCTCTGTCAAACAAGATATAAAAAATTAAATGCCTCTATTGGATGTACCGAGGCCAAATAAGTCTATAAACAAAGGAAAACTGGGAAGAGTCAGGATAATTTTACCACAGATTACAAGATTTTTATTCAATTTACAGGAGTTTACTCTAAAACCTATTTTCAATTAATAGGTCAAATTTGTTCTGGAGGTATGGTAAATAGTATTATTGGGAAATTATATTCAGTTAACAAGGTTATTCAGTAAAGAGATATAAAATTAAGTGGGCTCCACTGTAATGTCATGAGTGGGATTGCGATTTAACTGTGTCTAAGTATTTGTTAGAACGTTTTTGTCTTTGTTGGACCTTAGAATTTCTTGTCTTCACATTACTATTTCTTGTGATCACATTTGAATTTTCAAAGAAAACAGATGAGTTTTTTTTTCAAATAACATGTAGCTTTATTAGCCCACCTAACTGAAAAGCAGGGTGAGCTATTGTGATAACTCTCTATTTAGTGCTGAGCTTCCTATTGAGCAATAGAATAAAGCTTGTAGGGCAATATTTGGGTTTGTTATGGAAAGGGTAAGATTTTTGGGCTCCACCCAAAATTTTATTCTCTGATCTGATGAGCCAATTTGAACGAAATTTGGTATGCGATATTATTGACTCCTAAGTGTTTGATTCATGCAAAAAAAAAATTCTTGTATCCTCATGGGAACCCTTGGAGTTGAAAATAGAAATATTTTTAAATGGTCATATTTCCCAAACTGCACAGACCAGAGAACTGTTATTTGATATGAGGCATCACAGGACCCTTAGAACTGAATGGTAAAAAAAACATTGTCATCAGTTGTGTCAAAGTGTACCATAGGGGAATCCTAAAAATTTTGAGTCGGCATATTTTCAAAAATGGGAAAAAATCTTCTCCAGATATATCGACCAGAAACTTTTGATATTTGGTATGCAGTACCCACAGGGAGGTCACATGCAAGTTTGTTAAAATTAAGTCCCTCGGTACATATTGGGGCTCCATATGGGATATGGAGAATTCTTATATAGCATGAAGCATCCTTAATCCTACTTTCTTTTAGGGGGAAGTTGAAAAAATGCTGAGTCAGCATATTTTCAAAATTTAAAAAAGTCTTCTTCCCCAGAACCACCAATCCCTATCTTTTGATATTTGGTATACAACATTCTTGGGGGTACCAGATTCAAATTGTTCAAATCAATCCCTTGATTTATATTTGGCTACCATACAGTACCACAAATTTTAACCTAGATATGAGGAATGAGGAATATTCTTTAAAAATCTTCTCAAGAAACACCTGTCAGAATCTTTTAATATTTTGTGACCAACTACCTTTGGTGGTCAGATTCAAGTTTGTTTTAAGTCCTTCGGTTATTTTGGGGGCTCCCTTTGGGAGCATAAATTTTAACTTATTGCAATATGAGGAATAATCTTTAAAAATCTTCTTCAGATCCACCTGTCACAATCTTTTAATATTTGGTGTACAGTATCTTTAAGGGGGTCAGATCCATATTTGATCAAATCAAGTCCCTGGTTTGATATATTGATATTTGATCTTATGCGAACCTGAATTTTAACATAGTGCAATATGGGGAATAGTCTTTAACCCTTTACCCAAAGTAATAGCCAAAACCGTCCAGTGCAGTTCTCAAAAATCGCCAATTAATTTTCATCAAGCTCGTTCCAATGAGGGGTAATAACCTATGTTTTTGAGACAAAAAATGAAAAAAATTAGTTATTCAAGACTTTTTTTGCAAGTGTCATCTGCTTTTCATGTTAGGTAAAGGGTTAAAAATCTTCTTGAGATCCACTGATCATAATCTTTTGATATTTGGTATGCAGTTTCCTTACAGGGGTCAGATTCAAGTTTGTTTAAATCAAGTCCTTCAGTTTTTTGGGTGGCTCCATCAGTCACAATCATTTAAAATATGGTGTACAGCATCCTTAGGTAAGTCAGATCCAACTTATGTTCAGATCAAGACCCCGGCAGTTATTTGGGAGGTCATATTTTTCTTAGTGCTGTATGGGAATCTTCTGATATTTGGTATACAACATCTTGGTGGGTGGGTGGGGTTTGGGGGGGGGGGCGGTTCAGATTTGTTTTTAATCGAGTCTTTGGGTTAATATTTGGGCTTTTCAAATCTTTTATATTTGGTGTACAACATCCTTAAAAAGTCAGTTTCAAAATCATTTTAAATAAAGTCCCTTAATATTTGGACTCTTTTACTTGAATCATCATTCAGGGTCTTCGGATATGTGGTACATAACACTCTTTTGAGGGGGCTCAAATTTAAATTTGTTCAAATTAAGTCCCTGGATTAATATTTGTGCTTCATATGGGATCTCAAATTTTAATTAGTGTAATATAATGAATAGACTTTAAAATTCTCCTTCTTCAGATCTGCCATTCAGAATCTCTTGATATTTGGTATGCAGCATCAAGGAATGGAGGGAGGGGTGCAGATTCAAGTTTGTTCCAGTTAAGTCCCTAGGTTGTTATTCGGTCTCTAGTTTTGCATTGATAAAACTATGGATATTGTCTCTGTGGTAGCATCTCAGTACTAAAAAAAAATCAGCTCACACAGACAATAGAGTTCCCTATAATTACATGGCTACATTCCTCTGTAGTGTTACAGTGAAACCCTGTTAATTGAATAGCCACATTGTCAATGAAAATTATTCAATTAACAGGAGTATTCAATTAACAGAGATTGTGTCACTTCCCTGTATTCTAGAGATAAACTTGGCATTCTATTATATCTTGTTTGACAGAGCTCCATGAGCTCTGTCAAACAAGATATAATAGATTAAATGCCTGTATTGGATGTACTGAGGCCAAATAGGTCTATAAACAAAGGAAAACTGGGGCATGTCAGGGTAATTTCTCGACAGGTTACAAGATTTTTTATTCAATTAACAGGAGTTTACTCTATAACCTGCATTTAAATAACTGGTCAAATTTGTACTGGAGGTATGGTTAATGGTATTATTGGGAAATTATACTTAATTAACAAGGATATACAATTAAGATATATCCAATTAAGTGGGCTCCACTGTACCTTGCCATATATGCTAATTTAATCCTTCTTTAAACAACTTAATCAGGTAAGTGCCTCAGACCCCATGGTGTCCCTTGTTTTAGCCACTTGTCACAACATTTTAGTAGCAGGAAGTTGGAATAATTTGGTCACATTATTTTATTCAGCAGAAAATAATCCAAGTACCGACAGCATTTCAAATCTTATTATTTTAAAATTTTGTGCAAGTTTGTAAGGGGCACCATTGTGTGCCAGCATGCAAGTATTCATGCCATAAATTGACAAAGTCTGAAAGTACATGTTCATATGTAACTAATATGAACCAGGACTTTGAATTCATGATTCTTGTATCTAGGGCTGGGCGATATGGGAATCTGAATACCGGTAACGATATCAGAAAAAATATTGCGATATACCGGTATATCGTGCACCAGTGTGTGAAACACATATTAAGTGCAAAGGATATCATGGATAAAAAAGATATTTTTGGAGCAAAAGATAGAAGTATCACTTACTGCTCTGGAAAAATGAGTGATTTGAATGGAAGACCATAATAATCCATGTCTACAAAGTTATTGAACCTATTGTTTAATTCGAAAATAAGCCATAAAATTATCATGGGTTTACTGGCTTTCATCTGAATCTGGGATACAAGTAAATTAGTCTTTGTCAATTTAATTCCTGTAAAAACATGGCCAGCCTCTCTTGACTGATAAGCATTTAATTACTGAGCCAGTCAATTGTCACATTGTGTTAATTACGTATGTGTGGCTTCATGAAAACAGTGGCAAACAAAACTTTTTATCAAAACAACGGGTATCCAGTTGATGGAATTCCAAGGGCCTGGTTTCACAAAGAACCAGTAGTAGCTCCTCCCCTTCTCCTATCATCCAGCAGTGAACTTCCTAAGATGACAATGTCAAATGTCATCTGTCACATGTCAGGCCAGTCGGTCTGTTGATATTAAGCACGCCTTCAAGACGTGATCACCCTTCACTTTCATGATAGTATGCAGGTGTCAATCACCAGCCGACAATGTTTTCTCCCAGTGATGGCATCACACCTCTGTCATATTTGACAAAAATTGTTGCACATTTCGCAATTGTGAATATGTGTGATTTGAAACATTTTTGTGTCAGATTGCTGACAACGAATTAAGCGATGAGTATGGCTTGCTGATTACAGTTCAAACAAATGCGACCAACAACAGCAGGTGACCGTGTTTTTACAGTGTGACAGTCGGGTGTGTTTTCCGTGTAACAACAAACTATTTGTGTGATGTGTGCTACTTTAATTATTCACTAATTAAAAATAATCAAACAAATTTAGCAAACAAGTATTAAATTTTTATTTCATAATTTCTCCATGAATGCTTGCATGTCGGTGATGATAAACGAGATAGAACATTATTCTCATCATCTCTCGCTGTTTATCATTTGTTCACGAAATAAGGAAAGATAAACTTCCTGTATTTTCAAAGCAACTTTCTGTGCGATTTTATGAAAAAACACATGTTGAAATTTTATTATCATGTGACCCAAACCAATATCGTTACAGACGATATACCGGTATTGCCAAAAAATAGACGATATTTAACAGGTACCGATTTCAATACCGGTGTTTACCGGTATATCGAAATATCGCCCAGCCCTACTTGTATCTTATTTGGGGGTGCGGTGGCTCAGTGGAAGACTGTTGGACTTCTATGCTAGAAGTCTCGAGTTCGATCTCTGTCCGAGACGACCCGCATTGTGTCCATGGGCAAGGCACTTTATCCCAGTTGCCTTCATGGGGGCACGATGACGCTGTGTACTAAGGCGTACTGCACGTCGATGGGGCACATGTCTTCAACCGTTGTAACCCTGCTTGAGCGGAGCTTGAACAGAGTTAGAATGTTGAGGAGCTGACAGTTGCTTATCATTGCTCGGTGGTTCTCTCCGGGGACTCCAGCTTCCTCCACCTGTAAAACTGTCATGGTCACAATTAGCCATTGTGCATAAGTATGTGTCCTTAAAACCCTAATAAATAAATAAATTGTATCTTATTTAATCCACCCATACAGTGGATTCTCCACCTTACATTGGCTTTCCAATTTCAAACATGCAGGTTTACAAAATTAATGGCCATAAAAATTAAATGAGGGAATATGATAGAAAAATTAATGGCCATTCTCAAATTGCAAATAATTTTGGAAATAATGGCCATTAAACCACACTTCATCTCTTCGATGGGCATTACTTCACATTTGTTTTCAAATGTTATATTTTCCAGAGTCAAAAATAATTAAGGGTCTTTAAAACTACCATTAATTAAGACCTGATGGAAATTTATGCCAATTAAAACTGAT
This sequence comes from Pictodentalium vernedei, assembly GCA_031216915.1. Classification (NCBI taxonomy): domain Eukaryota; kingdom Metazoa; phylum Mollusca; class Scaphopoda; order Dentaliida; family Dentaliidae; genus Pictodentalium; species Pictodentalium vernedei. The sequence continues at coordinate 447,040,320 of CM062293.1, read as the reverse complement.
GGGTAAAAGAAGTACTGCCCATAAAATTTAAATTGTTAGCTCACCTGACTGAAAGTCAGGTTGAGATCTTGTCATCACTTTTTTTTCCCCTCGTCATGCATTAAGTTGTGTTCGAGTCTTCTCCTGTTGTGATTGATTCTTCTACTCCCAAAACCACTGGGCCAATTCAAGTGAAAGTTTGTGTGATTGATGGTCCTGAAGGCGCATTGCATTTTTGTTCAAACCGTTGTGCTGCCTCCATTGGGGAGGAGGTGGAAGAAAAATACCCCCAATTTTAATAAAATCTTATTTTCATGAACCAGTGGATATACAGTACGTGGAGAGTGGATTGTAACTAAAGGGAGTGTGTGTGTGTGTGTGGGGGGGGGGGGGGGGGGAGGGTCAGAGGAGAGCAGATACAAGTGTGTTAAAATGAAGCCCCTTGGTTCATATTTGGTCTCAATACAGGAGCCCATATTTTTAACTTAAGGCAACATGGAGGATGACCTTTAAAAATCTTCTTCTTCAGATCCACCAGTCAGAATGCTTTCATATTTGGAATGCAACATCTTTTGGAGCATCAGATTCAGTTTTGCTCAAATCGGGTCCCTGGGTTAATAGAAAGTCCAAATTTTAACTTAGTTCAATATGGGGATAATTTTTTAAAATCTTCTTCTTCAGTTGCACCAGTCAGAATGCTTTCATATTTGGTATACAACATCTCTAGGGGGTCAGATTCAAGTTTGTTCAAATTGGGTCCTTAGGTTGATATCTATGGCTCTCTATGGTAGACCAAATTTTAACTTAGTGCGATATGAGGAAATTTCTTTTCAAAATCTTCTTTTTCAGATTCACCAGTCAGATCACTTTCATATTTGGTATACAGCATCTTGGGGAGGGGGGGGGGGGGGGGGGGGGGGGGGGGGGGGCATCGTATTCTAATTTGTTAAAATCAAGTCTCTTCTTTCCAATTTGAGCTTCCTATGTGAGCCCAAATTTTAACTTGGTGCAATATGAGGGGATTTCTTTAAAAGTCTTCTCCAGAAACATCTCTTAGAATGTTTCGATATTTGGTGTACAACATCTCTAGAAGATGGTGGGGGGGGGGGGGGGGATGATTCAAGTTTATTCAAACCAAGTCTCTGAGTTAAAATTTGGGCTTTTTATGGGAGCCTGAATTTTAACTTTTAAAATGCAGTTTGAGGGAATTTCTTTAGAAATCACCTTCTCCAAATTCACCAGTCAGAATGCTTTTGTATTTGGTATACAACACCTCTAGGGGGGAGGGAGTGAGATTAAAATTTGTTCAAATCATGTCCCTGGGTTAATATTTGGGCTCCTTGTGGTAGCCTGAATTTCAGCTTAGTGCAATATGAGGAAATTTCTTTAAAAATCTTCTCCTTCAGATCCCCCAGTCAGAATTCTTTCACATTTGATATTCAGCATCGTGGTGGTAGAAGGGAATGGCTCAGACTAAAGTTTGTTCCAGTTAAGTTCCTAGGTTGATATTTGGAGTCCCAAGTTTTGCATTATTTCTGTGGAAGCATCACAGTACTAGAAAAAAATCATCTGGCATGGACAACAGAGTTATAAATAATTGAATAACTTCATGGCGATAACAGGTGAAATCTTCCAATAACATTGCTCAGAAAATACAAACTTTGGTATTCCGCCACCTGCATCTCATACTCATCACTGTGAACACAAATAAAATTTACGGGTTAATACATGTAGTCAAATAAAGTTGATATATTGCTAGTTTGGGGTATAAATACCATGAATTTCAAGTGGATCCGTTTTATTAACATTTTTTTTCTTTCATTTGTTCATCTCAGAATTTGGTTAGACTTAGTGTAACTGATTGCATTCTGTTTACCAGTTAAGTATAATTTGATAAATGAATGTAAATGAATGTTCGTCAATATACAAATTTTGATAACATTGTTGTTTCAGTGGCGCTGTCTTAAGCCATTTAACTTCGGTGTACAATTATAAATTTGATGAGAATACCGATCTCGTTTACATCACTGAATTGATACAAGGTGGAATTAAATTTTTTACTGATCAAAAAATAATTTATGCCGATGCATTTGTTCAGCATACTTTCAGTGATACAAGTACATATCAATTGTGGCTTCCCCCTCCCCGCCAAACTAATGACATCCCCAAGTCTGAGGTTAGATTCACATCCGTGATTGTTTTTATTAATCCACCACAGGTTACCGTACGGAGACTTATGGATTGCACTCCATCTGTCAGTCTGTCTGTCAGTCCCCCTGAGCTGTTACCACCTATATCTCAGAGATGCTTTGGTGCTTTTGTTTCAAATTTTCAGCATTGATCAGACATTATGTAAAATTGCTACACGTCATGTCAATTTTTTTTTTAAAAAAAACCCCTCAAGATGGCCAACTGGCAGCCATTTTTCTTCGATTTTGCTTATAATAAGTTCTCTGCCTAGAACTTCTGAACAATATTTCTGATTTCAGTAATTTTTTATATCGAGATGTAGCAGCATAAGATAAATAACATGTCAGACAAGTTTTTTTCTTGTGCATAAATTATGCAAATTAGATGAAATTAAGCTTTTTTCAGCCATATTTGTTTTATATGTTGGTGTGTCCTGTTACCACCTGTATCTCAGAGACACTGTGATGTTTTTGTTTCAAATTTTCACCAATAATCAGATATCAAGACAAATTTTAAGGACTAAAAATGATTGTTTACTTGATTTGTACATGCCTGCTTATGATCCCTGCTTTTGATTGATTAACCCTTTACTCAATGCAGCCGATATCAAAATGTATTATTTTAAATATCATTTGTTTTTAATTTTTATGAAAATTTCAACAAAACCACAGGGACCGACCTGGGCATGCGCCAGTGCGTATTTGGTACTCAAACATCAGGACCTGGCTCTTAAATCTCAGAAATAGGCTTCTCAGTTGGCACGTAACTTCTCAGATCATATTTTGATATTCTTTCAATGGATAATCGAGAGAGACACTCTTACATGTATTATATATATGATTATCATTTATCATTGTTGTAGAGTGCTTAAGTTAATACTTCAAGTCTTAATTACCAAGCATTAATCTTCACTGCGGTTTCTGATCAAGTCTTGGCTGCCTAAATAGGCAGCCAAGACTTGATCAGAAACCACAGTGAAGATTAATGTTTGCTATAGTGTACTAAATGAAAATGATGAGAGCTATTACATACTTGCTGTGTGTGTTACAAACAGCAGTGTGACTCCGTAAATTGAAATCTGGCGCATGAATTGAAAAAATAGGCTCCGAGACTAGAGCGTATTTTAAATAGTCCTGATCGGTCCCTGAAACCATATCAGGTGCCCCCACATTGGAACGAGCTCAACGAGCTTGTTCCAAAGAGGGGTCACATGATATGGTTTTGTTGAAATTTTTTGAAACATAATATTTTTTCTGCTGCTGAATTTGCATATTACACAAGCAGATGTGGCTGATTCATTGGGTTAAGGGTTAAATTATGAAATAGAGAATCTCTGATGAGTTATGAGTTGATATGAAATTTCTGAATAGAGTTCACTAAAAATGATCTGAGCTGAGGTTGTTTGAGGCTCAGACCAATTTTAGTGAATGAGGTATAGAAATTTCATGTCAAATCATGATGAATTTGACATTCTTGTTAATACATAACATGTAATTTAATTCTTTACCTAACGTAACAAATGAAACCGACATCCACTATTAATAAGAATCGGCAACCAAATTTTTTTTTTATTTCAGTTTTTGCCTAAAAAATTATCTAGGTCATTTTTGGCAAATGTCATCTGTTATTCATGGTTGTTAATGAATATAAAAGGTGATTAAATCAGATCTACTTCCAAAACGAACTCCCAATGTTATGACATTGACGGCTGGCACTATTATTAAATTTCATGATCGCCTTTTGAAGAAGAATAATAGATTATCCCATAAATGGCCGTTTATTTGAACAACAAAAGCTTTGAATAAATTTTTGCTTTATTTACCTAGTAGGGTGATAAATTATTCCCGTAGGTTTAACACTGAAAGAATTTATTCCCCTAGTAGCGACGGACTTGTTGACCTCGGCTCTCTACCACATTTGTCTAGCATAATTAATAGTTCAATTGTTGATTTCTGTAAATCTTTTTGAAAGTATTACACAATGCCAGTAGAAAACACCACACACTGCTCATATAATAAAGTATTTTTGCAAGTTCAGCTCAAGTTTGTAGAGGAATTATTTTCAGACAGAAATGTATTACTGCGCCCTGTTTATTTTTGCCGATTGTGCTGGTCAATCGAATTGGACCAATGTGCTCCCCACTTCTCGCTGTGTTTTGGAGCGAATTATACCACGATTTTCCTGTGACTGCCCTGTAGAAGATTTATGGGATAAACAAAATAAACCTATTGTGTTTTCAAGTAAGAAATTTATTCTACTCGTAGAATTAAGAATGAAACCAACTCGCCAGAAGCTTGTCGGTTTCATTCTTAATCTTAATCTTATTCTATATTTAAAGTTGACTTGAATTCTACTCAGCTACCTCTAGAAACAACAGTATAAAAACCAATATATTTGGCCATCAGTTCCTCAGGCCTCACATTCTTTAGGCATGCAGACATGCCACACACCTGTTGCTGTCCGAGTCCCCATGGGAACCCTGGGAAGTGAAACAGTGCTAAAAAGCACTGTTTCACTGGTAAAATAGGACCCAATCACCAATGCTTGGGGTGAAAGTCCTCTAAAGTGGGCAACATGGGTATAAACGATTGAAAAACTTGGCTTTATCTCCATGTTGTTGTCATGATTAGTCTTTGTACAGAAATATGTGACCTCAAACACCAATAAATAAATACTGCTGTCAGAGGAAAAGGCAATCTCCTGACCACCCCCGGTTCAAACCTGAGTCTTAGCTCTGGTTTGGACCTGTGCAAGGCTCAGGTTTGGTCCTGAGGTGGTCAAGAGTCTAAAAATCGCTGCATTGAGATTTAAGAAAGCAATTGCCCTCCTTGGCAAACTGAAAAGGGCAATTAGTTGTACTTCCATACTTTCTAGAATGCCACACCTGGTACTATGTTTTGTATCTTTCCCATATCAATTACAATGTATTTTGATATTTTACAGCCTCTGACACTTCTTAGCACGATTGGGAGGGGAGTAATGACTAATAATTTATCAGTAAAGGGGTGATGAAAACCCATAATCGTCAACTTCGAAATTGTAATCTATTAAGGGTAGGGCTGCACGATATCCAAAACTGAATACCGGTATCGGTATTCAAAAAAATACTGTGGTATACCGGTATATCGAAGACTGTTCAGATAAATGAACACAAGTACCACAATCGAGACTTGAGGCAACACAGCTGGAACGAATTAGCATGCCTTGATGATGCGGTTCGAAAAACCTTCACCCAACGAAGACGATATCAAAATTTATTATTTTCAAAATTAGTTTATCAGATTTTCCCCAAAGATTTCAGCAAAACTATATCATGTGACCCCCCCCCCCCCCCCCCATTGGAATGAGCTCAACAAGCTCATTCCAAAGAGGGGTCACATGATATAGTTTTGTTGAAATGTTTGAAAATTATTTTTTCAACTGCTGAATTTGTACATTACGAGGGCACAAGCAGATGATTCCTTGGATAAAGGGATAATATTATTCATTCGGGGCTACAGTTAAAAAAGACATCTTGAAAATTTAATTGTGTGTAAATAAATAATGACGATAAACCGATACTTTTGTAAGTACACCGGTATTCAATCGATATTGATTTCAATACCGGTATATATCGGTTTATCGATATACCGTGCAGCCCTAATTAAGGGTGATTCTGACAATTAGTCAACTTCTCGATAAATCAGGAGAAGCCTAAGGATGTTGATATTGACTTCTGACATCACATGCTTATTAGATGTGTAATGAATGATACTTTCATAATGATCTATTTAATAATGATTATATGATAAAATTATATTTTACTTTCAGGAAACAGGTGAAATACCATTTGAACTTCAAAGACTTTCAATCAGACCTGCACACTTGGAATCATCCTCTGCAGAGTATAGTCATAGTGATATATTAGATGAATTCAAAAATGTACTGTTTTTATTAACTTCTCATCCGGGAAATGTTGAAGACTTTCTCATGCCATTCAGTGAAAAACTGTTGAATGTTGATGGTGACAGTGTGTTAACAGACATTATAGAAATGTTATTTGAGCAGGTAAATAACAGGTTTTCTTTCTCTCACATAGCAGAATTAAATTTTCATACACAGTAGTCAGAATAAGCACTATCAACCTTTTCCCCAACACAGACGATTTCAGTATTTATTATTTTAAATATCATTTTTGTAATTTTATCAAAAAATTTCAACAAAACCATATCATGTGACCCCTCTTTGGAACGAGCTCATTCCAAAGAGGGGTCACATGATGAGGTTTTGTTGAAATTTTTCGGAAAATAATATTTTTTCAGATGCTGAATTTGCATATTACGTGGGTGGATGCAGGCGATTTGCTGGGTAAAGGGTTAAAAAAATTCTTGTTTCTCACGCAATTTTTCCTCAATTTTTTGATGATGGAGGCTTTTTTTTTTGTTTATTCACACAGTTCTGAAAATAGTTGGAATCAGAAATTTAACTACTTACACTATTATGTGACGAACAAACCAACGTTTTCAGCAGTGAAAATTTCCCATAATGTAGTTGAGGTGCCTGAGAAACAAAAATTATTTTTTTAATAGCAAAATATGAGAATGAGATAAGCCGATTTCAAATAATTTCTTATCAGAGTGCTGAAATTTTATTTCTATAAATCTACATGAAAATGGTCTTCAAAACCACTTTTATTCAGATTTATAGAAATTGAATGTCTACCAAGTTATTCCTTAACTATAGGTTCTCTTATTTTCTGAAGAAACCTCACTTTCACAAATTTTCTGGGTTACATTATGATAGTTTCAGCTTATTTCAGATAATTCAGATACCTTTCACTCACTAGAAAGAATGTAATTTATACATAATGGATTCATACTGAAGGTTCACACACTGCTTCTAACTGGAAAAGACAGTAAAATGAACAAAATGGTTAGAAATCCTAGAAACTTGCGGAAAAATGCTAGATATTTTTACACTTTAAACCAATGGCCCAGACTAGCTGGTTCTTAATTCAAAGTTATTAAGGGCCAAACACAAATTTTGAACCCCCCAAATTTGCTTGCACCAAAAATTAAAAATCTTATCTGCCCCTCCATTCATTTACTCTCCATGCATGCGCAGATGTCAGGAAGTGACCGGAATTGGCGCCAACATCATTCTTTGTTTGGCCCTAAAGTCATCAACAATGAAATGACTTCTGTGCTTTAAAATCTCCTTTTTTGAGGATGCCAGACACAAATCAGTGAAAGAATTGGTGGATACAAGGCTGTTATTGGATGAAAGAAGTGTTCAACGGTGTTTTTGGACGTACAGGGCTGTAACTTGTAATATTTATAAAATTATTTTATGTTTCCCAATTTCGGGACATATGCCTGACGTCATCATTTTTAAAAATGATTATTCCACTGTGTGTTAAGTATTCCTTCCCTATCCTTCCAAAAACCCTTCCTGTTAAACTCTTAAGCTTTTTGGCAATTTTTTATTGAAATTTTTTATTAGCTAAACTTGACAAAGTCATGATAAGCTATTGCCATCACGCGTGCAAAGTCTGTTAGTCTGTTCACATTTTTCTTTAGCACGGGCTACACCCCGCAGTTTTTGTCTGATCATCACAAAATTTCATATGCAGGTTTGGGGGTCATGTCTAGATGAGAACGTCCCCTTTTGATCGCGATCGGTCAACTGGTATGGCTGCCCGAGCCCAAAACCCAAAAACCATTAGCACAGTCTACAAGTCGTATTTATGAAGGGATTTCATTGTAACTTGGTAAGATGCCTCTGTATAATGCCTAGATGAGAACGCCCCCTTTTGGGCATGATCTGTCAACCGTGATGGCTGCCCAAGCCCGAAACCCAAAAACTTGTAGCACAGTCTGCAGGTATGTTTAATATGGAGGGATTTCATTGTAACTTGGTAGGTCCTTATGATGTCTAGATGAGAATTTCCCCATTTGGGCGTGATCTGCCAACCGTGATGACTGCCCGAGCCCAAAACCCGAAAACCTTTAGCACAGTCTACAGGTCATATTTATTTAGGAATTTCATTGTAACTTGGTGGGTTGACTTCATATAATGTCTAGATGAGAAAGTCCCCTTTTGGATGTGATTGGGCAGCTGTGATGGCTACAGGGGCCCGAAGCCCTAAAACCTTTAGCACAGTCTACAGGTCATATTTATGAAGGGATTTCATTATAACTTGCTAGGATGACTCCAAATAATGTCTAGATGAGAACGTCCCATTTTGATCATGATCATTCAGCCTTCATGGGTGCCCGAGCCCAAAAACCTTTAGCATAGGCAAAAGGTCATATATATGGAAGGATTTCATTGTAACCTGTTAGGTTGACTCCATATAATGCTTAGATGATGACATCCCCTTTTGGTTGTGATTGGTCAGCTGTGATGGCTACAAGTGCCGGAAGCCCGAAAACCTTGAGCACAGTCTACAGGTCATATTTATGAAGTGATTTCATTGTAACTTCGTAGGATTATGTCCAGATTAGAATGTCCCCTTTTGGTTGCGATCATTCAACCATGATGGCTGCCTGAGCCCAAAGCCCCAAAACCTTTAGCACAGTCTGCAGGTCATAATTATGAAGGGATTTCATTGTAACTTGGTAGGTTGACTTCATATAATGTCTAGATGAGAACGTCCCCTTTGGATGCAATTGGGAAACTGACGGCTACAGGGGCCCGAAGCCCAAAAACCTTTAGCACAGTCTACAGGCCATATTTATGAAGGGATTTCAATGTAACTTGATAGGATGACTCGTTTTGGAATAATTTCACTGTAACTTGGTAACTTTCGTTGATATACGTTAACTGTGAGGGCCACATATATTAACTGTGAGGTCTTATTAACCCACACCTCAGCTCTTTAGTACAGTGTACACCTCATATTATTTTTTATCAAAAACAGAAATGAACATATTCCCAATTATCACAATTCTTGTCTTATTTCATAATCCTTTCATAAACATTGAACATTATCCTTTTCATCAAACACAACACACAAGTTAAGCTACAGTGTCATTGACACTTTCATTAAATTTCTTGGGAGTTTAACATTTATTACTGAATATTATTCTGTTTCTTCCCCAGGGTTACGTCCTCACCCTAGGGGTGTTAGGCCGTTTAGTCTTGCATCTTCTATCCAATGTATTGTTTTTTCTTTGTATGCAGATCTAGCTTTGCATTTGATAGCATTTCAATTGGTTTTGGTTTTGGGCCTTTTTGTGTGTCTGATGTCTTGTTTACATTGACATTGTTTACATTATCAACGTCCTCATATATAAGTAGTTTCTTATATTCTATTACTGTAATATATTGTAGAATACATGGATTATTATTCCGGTATTGTGGTTAAAAAAATTTTGGATTTTGTCCACACTTAGGCTCTATCAGGCTCTTCATGTTCCCTTTGGGAACTTGGCAGTTTTCAAAAATGTTTTTTTTGTTTGCAAAAAATATTTTGAATTTAATTATGATTGGTATTATTCATGTACAAGCCAGAAAATAAGCAGACTGTCATCTGCAAAATGAGGTGCCCAGAGGGTGAATTTAGTGATGCTACCCTGCACAGCAGGGTAGCATCACTAAATTTACCCTCTGTGAACCTCAATCTGAATCAGGGTCTCAAAACTAAACAGAAAGAGGCACCCAGAGGATAAATTGGCCCACTGTTTGGGATATCATCATCAAATTCACCCTCTGAGGACCTCATTCTGCAAATGTCAGACTGCTTATTTTCAGGTTTGTTCATGTATCTTAGTTATATATATATATTGTTGTGGAGTTTGGAGGACTGATATCAACTTTAGTTGATACACTCCTGCGGACTCTTGTCATTCTTGTGTTGCACTGGGATGACAGATGTTGGAGTCGGGTGTCGCGGTACATTGTTGGCGGTGAGATTCTGAGGATCAGAGCCTCTTACGGCATTTTAATTCATTCTGTCAGTTTCTGTTTCAGAGGAACATGAACATGGTGATGATTTTCTGACACCCACCCAAGTGTGCTACCGTCATCACGCTCCTTGGAGCATATAGAACTAGCTGTAGTGCTCATTATTGCAAGAGTTAGGGCCTTTGGGTAATGGTTTTAATCTCTTGCAAGCAGCTAGCTCGACCGGTGAAGCGGTACTCTGCCCGTGGGTACCATGACGCCGGGTAAGTCCATTGCCATCTAAGAGGTGGATTGGGTAGACTGAGCACTATAACATAAATAGCTCACCCAGCGACGACAGAAGTAGGGAGGAAATAGGTAGGAAGTCTGCAAGTTCTTGTACTCGGCGAGGTCTGATAGACTGCGAGCGGGAGAGGCCCCCCAGATGTTGTTTTGAGAAACTTGCACAAGCCGGAGCATATGTCTACCCTCCACTCGGGACGCTCTGTTTAGTCTGCAGCCGGGGTCGGCTTCAGTCAAGGCTTCCTCTGCTACATTTCACAAGGCCGAAATGAAGTTTTCTGGTTGGAAACTTGCACGAGACGGAGCATATGTCCGCCCGCCACTCGAGACGCTCTGTCTAGTCTGCAGCCGGGGTCAGCTTCAGTCACGACTTCCTCCGCTACATGAAGTCGGACCATCCGGTAGCTAGGGAGACGAGGCCGTGATCATCGGGACGCTTAGAGAAAGGATCCGTTTCTGACACACCGTCCCAGGAGCAGCATGCGGCTAAGGAAGGGAATCGCAGCATCCCAGCAAGTGCAGATGCAGCCTCCCTCAAACTCAGAATCTGAGCTGTCGGATGGTGCTGAGTTGGCCCAGTCGTCTGTTCCCGCAGATGCAATGGACCGAAATTCACAACTGATTCTCTCGGATGGTGAAAGGGATAAGGAAGAGGATTACCCTTCCCTTTCAGAACAGTACATGGTTGCGATGGCTTTCATCCATCAACACTACCCTGCTTTTGTTCCGGCGAATCAGAATGCTGCGACGACAAGAGAGAAACCGCTGGCATCATTAGGCGCAGACTTTAGCTGGACAAAGGAGGAAGTCCTTTCTTTTCCAGTTCAGTTTATGCAGGGGTTGCAAGCTTTCGGCCATAAAGACGATGCCGTATTTATCTTCTTGAGTGTGAGGAAGAAGGCAGTTTCTTATATTCATATTCCGTATACATACCGTTTTTGGACCACGTTCATTTAAAAACGGTCGGGGAAGATGTTCAGAGAGTTCTTCTGCGTTTGCATGAGCAGGTATCCTTACCCGTATCATTCACTATTCGCTCAGACGCAATTGAGATGCCAATTTCTTCAAATAGAGCGAATTTGGACGTTATGTCTTACGCAGATCACCTTACAAGAGCTATGGCACAACGTCTCAAGGGAAAGGAATTTTGAGGACGTTCGTACCTCTCTTAGAGTTCTTTCCAGGGCATTTATGTATACCACTTATAACTCTGCCCTAACAGTGGCTAATCTGGAGTTAATCAGACATGATGCTGCCCTTGTGTCGTCATCTCTGATAAGATGACAAGGTGAAAAGCTCTCTCTCCAAGTCGCTCCAGTTTCCGGACATATTATTTTCGACGTCTGGCTTTCGTAGTCTATGAACAGGCTACTAAGAAAGCATCTAGTTCTCTGCTTTTGAAGTCAGCGTATCAATGACTCGCTTCAGCAGACAAGAGTAAAGGAGGGCGTTCCAGAATAAAATCGTCAAAAGGAAACTCCTCACGAGGGTACAAGAAACCCTCTTATAATTACTCTGGAGGTCGTCAGTATAGCGACTCAGAAAAGGGGGCATAGGTCTGATCGGGACTACAGGTCAGACACCCCTAGGCTGAGGAGACCAGGTTTTTCGCGGGGAGGACATGGTTCCTCCTCCCGTAAACTTCGCAGGTCATACAGGTGATGGTTTAGACCTCTATTGCTGGCCAGTTGGCGGTAGGTTATCAAGCTCCGCAAAAAACTGGATAACAATCACGGAAGATCAGTGGGTGAGAAGTATAGTCTCGGAAGGCTTACGGCTATCATTCCAAGTAAAACCCCACTAATAACAAGTTGTTCGCATTGGACAAATCTTCCATTAAATTCTTGCATAAGAGAGTTTCTCCTACCAGAGGTATAAGCTCTCTTATCAAAGGAAGCAATGCAGGTCATCGAGAATCAGGATTCTCAAGATTTTTACAGTCACCTGTTCCTCGTTCCAAGCCAGACATCTTGTTCCGACCGGTAATAGACTTGAGCTGAATAACAAGTTTATCATGGCTCTAAAAGTTTATTTATGGAAATCATTCAGTCGGTAAAAGCGAGCATTCAAGTGATCGACTATACGGCAAGCATAGATCTAAGGATCCATACTTTCATGTCCTGGTACATGCGGCATTCTAAAAGTACCTGCAGTCCGCCGTACAAGGGAAGGTGTATCAGTTCAGAACAATATGCTATGGTCTGAATCTGGCTCCCTGAGTGTTTCACTCAAATAATAAACTCGGTAATGTCTTACTTACAAGCTCATTAGTCTGCGGTAACGTAGGCTTACTTGGACGACCTTCTACAGGGATACGGCAACAGAATTAGTCTTCAGAACAATGTTCAGAGTCTGCTTCTATTACTCCGACATCTCGGTTTCATCGTAAACCAGAAAAAAGTCGGATCTCCCTCTGTACATGTCGTCTATTCACTAGGGATTGAGCTTTGAGACTCACAACAATCTGGTACGCCTGCCGTTACCCAGAGTGAAATTAGTCAGTTGTTATGCTCGCTATTGTCTGCACTCAGACGCATTAATAGTGAGGGAATTCATGCGACTGTTGGAGCGGCTGTGGAACTCCTTCCGATGGGCCGCCTGCTCACATGTCCCCTCCAGATATTCTTCACTCAGAACTGGAGTGTGAAGACACTTGCTTGAACCAGTATTGTTTTAACAGACCAAGTAAAACAAGGGTTCAAATTGGGCAGATATTCAGTGGTTAACTCAGGGAGTTACACTGCAACTGCAGGGTCCGGCTTTCACGATTATGACGGATGTGAGTCAGACGGCTTGGGGCTCAAACCTAAGTGCCACAGTCTTGAGGTGTCAGGGTCTTTGGGACCCTCGGTTCCAGGTGAAACACATAAACATCAACGAGATGATGTTAATTAGCTAGCGCTACAACATTGGATTCACATAATAATGGACATCCATGTTCAATTTGGTCGGAAAACTCGACAGTAGTAGCATACATCGGGAACCAGGGCAGCACCTATTCATTTCCATTATGCCAACTAACAGAGAAGATTTTTGTAATACGTCATGAATCATCATGTTCATCCGTCATATACCGGGTCATCTGAACGTACTAGCAGACTCGCTTTCTCAGAAAGGTTGCGTGTTGCAATTGGAATGGATGCTCAACAAGCAAGTATTTGGACAGTTTTGCTACCAGAGGGATCGCCCCATGATAGATCCGTTTGCGACGCACCGGAACAATCAGTTACCATAGTTTGTGTCACCATGCCCAGACCATTGACCGCATGTAGTAGACACTCTGCTGATCTCAGGGATGGATGCTAGGATACACGTATCCTCCAATTCATTTGATTCAGTAGACTATGTTTAAGATCAAACAGTCTCGTTGTGAATCCTACTAGTAGCACCTCTGTCGTCGCGATTTTATGACTGACACAGCAACGATTAAATAATGCAGGTGAGGAGGGTTTGATATGACTTCAAATCCCCCCTTCCCCCCCCCCCCCCCCCCCTCTCTCCTCTGGCTTGATAGGTATGTAACTATGAAGGAAGCTGTTTTGTCCGTTATTATATCCTGCATACAGATGGAGTTTTATTGTGTATGGCGTATGTTTTGGGGGGATATTCTCTCATTCTTAAATACGCCATCCTAATTTTTGGGCTTAGTCCGGGCTAACCTTAAAAATCGGGAACTCATTACATCGAATCAGCATAGTCTTCTTGCTAAGTATACGGAATAACTTGAACTGGGCTCCTTTTCTACGATGTGTCTTCTCTATTGCTGTATAGAGAGACATACATGTGATTCCTAATAATTTTATTTTCCTTTCACCTTGGATTACAGGATTGGAACTATGTTGATCTTCTAATTCTGAAGTCCTAGGCCCTCCACCTTTTCACGATTCAGTTAGTCTGGGTCATTGGTTTACAGTGTAAAAATATTATAAATTTACAGTAATTTGTATATTTTTATACTTACCAATGGCCCAGATGGAGATGGCCCTCCCATGAGTGGGCACTCATACCTCCCCGCTGAATTTTTATGTAGTACTCTTTTTTACAAAGAATGATGTTTGCCCAATTCCGGTCACTTCCTGATGTCTGCACATGTGTGGAGAGTAAATGTATGGAGGGCCAGATAGGACTTTTAATTTTCAGTTTTGCAAGCAAATTTTGGGGATTGGGGAGGGGGGTGTTCAAAATTTGTGTTTGGCCCTTAATAACTTTCAGTTAAGCACCAGCTTGTCTGGGCCATTGGTAAGTATAAAAATATACAAATTACTGTAAATTTATAATTTTTAGCTCATCTTGACAAAGTCAAGCTAAGCTAATCTCATCGCTCTCCGTCTGTCGTCCATCCATCGTCCATCCATCGTCCGTCAACACCATGTTTTGGTCTTCTCCAAAGCCACTGGGCCAATTCAAGTGAAAGTTTGTGTAAGTGATGGTCCCTTAGGGGCATTGCATTTTTGTTCAACTCAGCATGCCCAGTACCATAGGGAGGGAGTGGGAGAAAATGCTCCAAAATATTTTTAAAATCTTCTTCTCAAGAACCAGTGTGTACAATGACTTGATATTTGCTATGGAACTTCGTTTTGAGGTGTAGAATCAAGTTTGTTCAAACAAAGTTCGTGAAGCAGTATTTGGCTTTGTAATGGGAAGGGTAAGATTTTTGGCCCCGCCCAAAATTTCTATTTTCTGAATTGATGGTCTGGTATGAACCAAATTTGGTATGTGGTATTATTGTGTCATAAGTACTTGACCCATGCAAAAAAAAAAAAAATCCTGCATCCCATGGGAACCCTGGGAGCTAAAAATAGAAATATTTTCAAACTCCCATATTTCCCAAACCACATGGAACAGAGAGCTGTTATTTGGTATGAAGTATCCTTAGGACCAGTAGAATTGAATGGTAAACAAAAATTGCCATCGGTTATGTTAGGGTGTTCTGTAATGGGCATTGAAAAAATGCTGAGTCAGCATATTTGCAAAAATTTTAAAAAATCTTTTCTCCAGAACCAATCATCAGAATCTTTTGATATTCGGTATACAGCATTCATAGGGGGGTCAGATACAAGTTTGTTGAAATAAAGCTCCTTGTTTCATATTTGAGCTCACTACAGGAGCCCGAAGTTTTAACATAGGGTAATATGGGGAATATTCTTTAAAAATCTTCTTCTTCAGAACCACCAGTCAGAATCTTTTAATGTTTGGTATACATCATTGTTATGAGGGTCAGATTCAAGATTGTTCAAACCAAGTCCTTAGGTTAATATTTGGGCTTCCTACAGAAGCTCAAATTTTAACTTTGTTCAATATGGGGGATAATTTAAAAAATTCTTCTTCTTCAGATCCACCAGTCAAAATGCTTTCATATTTGGTATGCAACATCTCTAGGGGGGTAAGATTCAAGTTTGTTCAATCAGATCCCTAGGTATATATTTTTTGGGCTCGCTATGGTAGCCCAAATTTTTACTTAGTGCAATATGAGGAAATTTCTTTAAAAATCTTCTTCTTCAGATCCATCAGTCGGAATGCTTTCATATCTGGTATACAACATCTCTAGGGGGGTCAGATTCCAGTTTGTTCAATTCGAGTGCCTGGGTTAATATTTTTCCTCCATATGGGAACCTGAAATTTAACTTAGTACAATATGAAGGAATTTCTTCAAAAATCTTCTTCTTCAGATCCACTAGTCAGAATGCTTTCATATTTGGTATACAGCGTCTCTAGGGGAGTCAGATTCAAGTTTGTTCAAATCGGATCCATAGGTTTATATTTGGGCTCGCTATGCTAGCCCAAATTTTAACTTAGTGCAATATGAAGAAACTTCTTTAAAATTTCTCCTCTTCAGATCCAACAGTCAGAATGCTTTCATATTTGGTACACAACATCTCTAGGGAAGTCAGATTCAACTGTGTTCAAATCACAAACCTGAGTTAATATTTGGGCTCCCTATGGGAGCCGGAATTGGCCATTTTGCTGAAGAATTAAAAATTTTGTATTCAGTACCCTCTAGAGGTGTGTAACTAAGATTAATCCACATAGGTTGTATCAAGGGGCTTCATAGGGGAGCTCTACATTTTACTTTATGATCAACTGAAGAAAAGGCATGATGCCCGGAATATTTTTGTCACTCCGGAGGGACTCAAGGATTGACAGTGTAGCCTATGGAAATGGCTTGCTTAATGTACTCATTCTTGGACTCTGTTTATATTGTGTTCTGTTCAAGATGAGCGCTTCAGCCCCCGTGGGGCCTCTTGTTCTAAGTTTTCATTGGTTATAAAGAGAGCATGCTGCAGTCAAAAGGGCAGTCAAAAGGACTATGCAGGAGGGCCTGAGAAACAGGTTGATAACTTTTTAGGCCTACGACCATAAAATAAAATAATTTCTTGGTGTTATCCTTAACCCTTTGACCCTGAGCGGCACTTTTCCGACACAGAAACATGGTACGTCATTTTGTAGCATGACTACAAAGTTAACCCTTCACCCAACGCAGACAATATCAAAATTTATTATTTTAAATATCATTTTTTTTAATTTTTCAAAAAAATGTCAACAAAACCATATCATGTGACCCCTCGTTGGAACGAGGTCAACGAGCTCATTCCAACGTGGGGTCACATGATATGGTTTTGTTGGCATTTTTTGAAAAGTAATATTTTTTCAACTGCTGAATTTGTATATTACACAGGCGGATGCGGGCATTTCGTTAGGTAAAGGGTTAAAGTGTGTCTTCCCATCGGAGGAAGGTTGTCCCAGTTCATGGACAAACAGGAAAGAATTACAAGAGACCTGTGTAATCAAAAGGTTATACAAAAGAGAATAGTTGTTTCCTTTAAAAAACAAACCTATGTCAAGAACTATTTTGTACACAGAATCTTTCTGTCGACTAAGTAAAACAGGGATGTCTTCTAGAAGCAGCCCACTTAATGCTCTCAAAGAAGGCAATAGATGTAGGAAATAATGTACATTCTCCAGGTTTCTACTCAGGAATCTTCCTGGTGCCGAAGCCAGATGGTTCTTTCCCACCGGTTAAAACAGGATCAGCAAGCTCATTCATTCCATAGTTTTACATGGAAAGGTCTGGTCATTAAGGAACAGCATTCGAGACAATGCTTTTGTGGCAAGTATTGACCTCAAGGATGCATACTTTCCTGTAATGATTCGGCCTTCCTTCGGCTTCCTTCAGAAAATACTTGCTGTAAACAACAAGGTTTTCTGTTCCTAGCGACATGCTTTGGCCTAAACCCTGCCTCCTGGGCATTCATGAGGATCTTAAATCATAAATAAACAACATTGGAAAATTCAGCTGTCATATTCCCAAGTTCACATTCTGTTGGACAACACTACAATTGTAACCTATCTCTGGAATCTGAGCAGCACTCACTCCCTTCTGATGTTAAGTTCAACAAGAGAGATTGTATTGTTTTCTCGAGAATTAAACATTTACCTTTCAGTTCGCCACAATCCAGGTGAGGCAAATGTGATCATGGACTCTCTGTCCAGGTATGGGAGAAATCTTCAAACAGAGCCAACTCTCAACAAAAAAGTCTTTCTAGCTATCAGCCATCCGTTTGGACAACCCCGTGATAAATCTATTTGCCGAGAGATGAAACAAACAGCTTTAAACATTTGACTTTCCATATCCAGATGTGTTAGCATTCCCGGTGAACACTCTCCATGCTCTGGAATGCAGTAGTTGGCTGTGCCTTCCATCCTACTCCATTACTTTAACAGATGCTCCACAAAAAAAAAAATAAAACAGTCAACCTGCAGAATTATTCTGGTAACCCCTCTGTCTCCTCAGAGATCATTTGTCAGTCTTCTCAGACCTCTTCTACTCGACCTACCACATCAGTTATCTCTGGAAGGACCTGTTGTTTCAAGGCAAGAACTACTGATTACACAGCAATCTGATGGTTCTCAACCTTCACATCTTTTTGTTGTCAGGTGCTTCCTTAGACATGAATGTTTTTCCCGAAGCGAGTTTTCCTTGCCTGGTGTCCTGACAACTTTGTCAACTAATGCATCTTACTATTTCTCACATCTCAGTCTTCCTGGTATTTCTATTCGATGTTAAGACGCTTCAACCTTTCACCATTAAAAGTTACTGCACGATGATGTCAGATATTAATGCTCACAAAGATCATATTATTGTAGGTTCAGATCAATCCTTGTTATTTAAATTATTAAAGAATTTTTTGTATTAGAAGACCCAGATCATTAAAGCTAATTCTTGGATTCTGGCTTGGTTTGTTTTAACCGTTTGAACTCGAGTGGTATCTTCCATGCCAGTTCAATGACAGCAATTAGAAGAGTCCATATTCATTATTTGGAGTAGATCAATTAGTTTTCAACTGAATACCAAAAATGGCCGCTGACCGATTAGTGGTTATTTGAGCTCACAATCGGCTGATCACAATGCCAATTCTGATTGTAATACCATATGCTACTAAACAAGTCGAGCCTCACGAAGAACTACATTAAATTGAACATATTTTACAGTGTTAACTGTCCGTTCACTACTAGATAAGTCAAGACTCGAAAAAACTACATTAAATTTAACATACTGTATATGTCCGTGTATAAGTCGCCCCCGTGTATAAGTTGCGCCCCAAACTCACACTTGGAATTCCTCCCTTTTGCCTAAAGCCCATGTATAAGTCACACCCCCATTTTTAAAATGTCAAAAAGAATTAGTTGCAAGTTACGTTTTGCCAATTTGGGGCAGTTTGGGATGCAATGGAAATAGGTAAGTTTTCACGAGTTACCACATGGTGAATAAGATAAAAGAATAAAGGAAAATTATTATTAAAGATTTAAAAAATACTCGCATTTATTTGTTTTTCGTTGTTTATCACCCTAATGTCTTCATCCCTGTCAAGAAAATCCAATGCTCATTTGTGACTGAAACTTCATAGTTTCAGAATCAGAGCATCATTTGCGCCATAACCTGCGCAGTTGTTGTGATTAAGTTGGTTTTTCCGAAACGTTCCGGAAAAACCAATAAAAATACAACAAATGCGCAGGTTACAGCGCAGATTGTTTTCAAATTGTTGTCTCACTTAAGCATTGTTGGTGCTATTGAAACTAACTTCACCTCAGTGAATTGGGGTTCATGGAATAAATAAATACTTCTCTCCAGGTATTGCTGGCACACATTTAATGTGTTATTATTTATTTTTTCGTTGTTATTTTGATGATTTTGTATTATTTTTATACTGTACCAATGACCCAGACTTAGCTGGTGCTAACTCTAAAAAATCTAGGGCTAAACACAAATTTTGCCCCCCAATCCCCAAAATTTGCATCTAAAACCAAAAGAAATCATGTCCTAAAGGACCTCCATACTTTGCCCCCACTGCGCATGCGCAGTGTCAAGGACGTTCCGAAATTGGCGCCAATCACCATTCTTTGTTTGGCCCTTCATCAGTTAACATCTCACTGATCTTTGTGCTTGTAAATCTCAGTTTAAATGATGCCAGACACATAAATATTGGAGAAATGGTGATTCTAAGGAGGATAGAGAAGGAGGAGAGGAAAAAGGAGTGACAGAAAATAATCAGGGCTGTAACTTAAAATTTTGTTATAGAATTATGTTAAGTTGCCTATTTTCGAGGCATGGGCCTGTTGTTGTCATTCTTACTTTGAAGTTGCACTGCTTATTCAGTGTTTCCTCTCTCCTTATCCTGTAAGTCCCCCCTTGCTATTCTCCCATTCTTTTGGCATATTTTTGAGTAAGATTACTCCTAAAATTTCTTGGGAGAATTAGCTTGGTTACAGAATGAATTCTGTTATTTTCCCCATGTTTACGTTTTCACCCATGGGTGTTTAGACGTTGTGTTCTGCATCTACCATCTGATGTTCTGCAGATTCTTCTCTGGAAGTCTCTGTTTTGCATCAGATAGTGTGTTATTTTGATAACTGATTTCAGGCCAGTATTGTCAGTGCCTGGAGTCATGTTTTCTGGTGTTTATACACTTCTTGTTTACATTGGCAACAGTCTCTTTTGAGGGGGACTTTTTGCCTTTGGAGTAGTTTATCTCACTACAAGATACATTATTATTATCCGTAAGTGTTGCAATAATTATTTAAAAAATTTTAAAATTTTTTGACCACACTTACCCTTGGGATCCATTGGGGCTCAACGTTACTTTTCAGAAACTTGGGCTTCGCTGAAAAAATATTTTTCAAAAATTATTTTGAATTTTATTTGCTTTTTTCAATATTAATGGATCATGTTATTATGTATCTTTGTGTTTAGGGGTTGGTGCGAGTACTAGGACTTGTTGTTTTTTCACAATGAAAGGACATTGTTCAAATTGTAATAGGAAGAAATCTTCCTCTGACTTTCATGATCATTGTATTAATTGTAGTCAGTGTACTCGCACCAACTCCTGTTCAATATGTCAATATTGGGATGACAAACATTGGAAACGTGTGTCACGGTATGTTGTTAGTGGAGAAAGGGCTATACCGGTCCTTTCTCCGCAGGGTCACTCTAGTCTATCAGTTTCTATTTCAGAGGAACAAGAACAGGTGATGTTTCCATGTTATCTTCCAAGAGTGCGCTTCCGTCGTCACAATTGAATGAAGAGTTAGCGGCAAAAGTGCTCATGGAGATACGACAGTTGCCAAAAAGGTCCCTAGTAGGATCGATGGCGCTGTCGTCCGCTAGCTCGCCCGGTATAGCGTCCATTCACCGAATGGTTCGGCAGCCGGGTTCCTCCGTTGCGGTCCAGGAGGAAATGTTGGGTGATGCGAGCACTATAAATATACTAGGTGCACACCCAGTACGGCGGATGTTAGGAGAGATTGGAGGAAGCCTTCTAGTCCGGTTCCTAGCTCGTCCAGGTCCAGCCGGGCCACGAGCGAGAGAGGCCCCTCTCTCGTACAACAACATCAGGGACCTGATGTTGTGGTACAAAATGTGTCGCAAGCAGAGCACACGTCCATCGCTCGGGACGCTCCGTTGTTTAGGCAGTCCGCGGAGACTGCGCAGGCTTCCTCATCCTCTCACCAGCGCACACGACCGCACCTTGGCTACGTGACCGCGGAGATTCTACCAGCTTCGCCGATAAAGGATTCTTCGGCGACCAGGTCACGCCATCCGGTAGCCAGGGACACGAGGCCGGTAGACTCCGGACGTTCGCATATGAAGAGTATGCGGGAGTCAGTTGATGCGGAGCTTCCCGCGGCAAAGCAGCGAAAGACCGCCACTCCGCAGGCCTCGATGACGTACGTGCTTGCTCAGATAGCACAAATTATCGCAGCATCCCAGCAGCCGACAGAATCGGTGTCGGATCGGGAATTATCCGACGGCGCTGGGTCGGTACGCTCCGCCGAAGCATCGGGTGCGGACGACCAGGAGCATCGTGAGGTCCGACCGGATGGTGAAAGGGATACGGATGACTTGGGGCTATCCCTTTCGGAACAACATAAAGCTGCCGTGGATTTTATCCGACACTTCCTTCCTCACGCTGTTCCGTCGGGCCAGACTGCTGCGGTTCCGGACAAGAGAATAATAGCGTCATTGGACACTGAATTCTTTGAGCGGTTCAGAGACATTGTCCCTGAGTTTCCGTCTCAGTCCAATAATGTCACAAGAACATTTGAATTATTGAACGACGCTATATTCAAGCTTGCTTCCAAAACAAGCAAAGCTGGTTTCTTGTCCTCCAATGCTCTTAACCTGCCTTTCATTAATGCAAGGAATAAATTCGATACGGCAGGACAGGGTATTCCAAGAGTTCCTCTGCGTCTTGACGACGAGGCAGAAGACTTAGAATTGTCGTTACCGTCGTCTATGTCCGTTCCAACCGCGGTGTTGGATACGACAATCACATCTAACAGGGCCAGTTTAGACGCTTTATCTTACACAGACCACCTTACAAAGGCGTTATTACTGCGTTTTCAAGGGAAAGAATTCCAGGATATACAATCCTCATTAAGACTTCTTTCAAGGGCAGTGGCTTATTCCACGTATAACTCCGCCCTTTCAGTGGCAAACCTGGAGTTGGTTAGACATGATGCAGCCTTAGCTACATCCACACGCGTGGATAGTAAGGTGAAGAACTCTCTCAGAGTCGCTTCGGTCTCCGGAGAACTTCTATTCGACGGCAAGCTTTCTGCAATCTACGATAAAATTACGAAGAAAGCTTCAGATTCTTTGTTGTTTAAATCCGCTTCCAAAAAGTCGGATACGACAGAGAAGAATAAGACAGGCACTTCTGGGTCTAATGCGCCCAAGAAAGGTTCCTATAGAGGTTCCGGTGCGTCCTCTTGGTCTTATTCAAGAGACCGTCAAGGCAGCGACTCTCGTGCGGGACGTCCTTTGGGCCGGGACAATCGGTCGGACGCCCCGAGGTCGACGGGACGAGGTGCGGGTTGTGGAGGACGTGGTTTCTCCTCCCGCAGGCCTCGCAGGTTCAGGAAGTGATGGCTTCAACCTCTATCGCGTTCCGGTTGGCGGAAGGTTGTCGAGTTTTTCAGAAGAGTGGGCGTCGATTACGGATGACCCTTGGGTGAGAGGGGTGATTTCGGAAGGTCTAAGAATATCCTTCAAACGAAAGCCTCCGTTAACTCGAAGTCCAAAATGGACTCAACTTCCGTCAAATCCGCAAAAAAGAGAAGCTCTCTTATCGGAGGTGCAGTCTCTTTTAATGAAGAACGCGGTAGAGGTCGTAGAAGACCAGGAAACACTGGGATTCTACAGCCATCTGTTTCTGGTTCCGAAACCAGACGGCTCGTTCCGTCCAGTCATAGTTTTGAGCTGGATAAACAAGCTGATCGTCGCTCCGAAATTTTATATGGAGACGATTCGGTCAGTCAGAGCGAGTATTCGGGTGAACGATTATGCTACAAGCATAGATCTCAAGGATGCGTACTTTCATGTCATGGTACATCCGACATTCAGAAAGTATCTACGCTTTGCAGTCCTAGGAGTTGTGTATCAATTCCGGGCGTTGTGCTTCGGATTGAACCTAGCACCCTGGGCTTTCACTCGGGTAATGAACTCGGTAATGATATATTTCCGATCTCATTCGTCTGCGGTAACGTCGGCCTACCTGGACGACATTCTTCAGAGTTACGGCAACGAGTTAACGCTTCAGAACGATGTGCAGAATCTGCTTCTATTGCTCCGACGTCTCGGTTTTGTTATAAACGAGGAGAAGTCGGATCTGGTGCCGTCCAAGTCATTCACTCATCTGGGAATGAGCTTCGAGACGCACAACAATCTCGTTCGTGTGCCGTTAACCAGAGCGAAATTAGTCAGTTGTTACGCTCGCTATTGTCTTCATGCACACAAAGTCACAGCGAGGGAGTTTATGAGACTGATAGGTTTGTTCGGAGCCGCCGCTGATCTCATTCCGATGGGGCGGTTGCGCACTCGTCCTCTCCAAATTTTCTTAACTCAGAATTCGAGTGTGAAGATTCATTCGCTCGACATAGATGTTCTCTTGTCAGATCAAGTGAAACAAGAGATTCAAACTTGGGCAAACATTCAGTGGTTAACTCAGGGAGTTCCGCTGCAGTTGCCGGATCCGAGTTTTACCATTATGACGGATGCCAGTCAAACAGGTTGGGGTGCAACATTGATCCCAACGGATTCAAGATGCCAGGGTCTTTGGGATCCACAGTTCCTAACCAAGCACATAAACATCAAGGAAATGATGTCAATTTGGCTTGCATTACGTCATTGGATGGACATTATTCACAAAGCTCATGTCCAAATTCTGTCCGACAATACGACAGTAGTGGCGTATATACGGAACCAGGGAGGCACTCATTCCGTTCCGTTATTCAATCTAACGGAGAGAATCCTTCTGTTTGCTCTAGAACATCAGGTTCTACTTTCGGTCCGTCATATACCGGGTCGTCTGAATGTACTAGCAGACTCCCTTTCACGGAAGGGTCGCTTGTTGCCGTCGGAGTGGACTCTCAACAAACAAGTATTCAATCAGATTTGCTACCAGTGGGAACGGCCAATGATAGACTTATTTGCGACACATCTCAACAATCAGTTGCAGACGTATGTGTCACCGTGCCCGGATCCAAGAGCATTTGCAGTAGACGCTCTATCGATCTCATGGGACGGAATGATAGGATATGCATATCCTCCAGCGCTGTTGATTCAGCAAATATTGCTAAAGATAAAACAATCTCAGTGCAAGATTCTGTTGGTAGCATCTCTGTCTCCACAGAGACTGTGGATAAATCTACTCAGGTGTCTGTTGTGGGACCTACCGCGAAAGCTTCCTCCACGGGAGGATCTTCTTTCGCAGGGGAAACCGCGTCGACTTCATCACAACCCGCAAGGTCTCAACCTTCACGTTTTTCCGTTGTGCGGTCCTTCTTGCATGGCAAGCACTTTACAGGATGAGCAGTGGACGCGATTTCTAACTGTAGGAGGACCTCCTCTTCGCTAAATTATGCGGCTAAGTGGAAGGTTTTTCGTCGTTGGTGTAGGGATCATTCTGTTGATATTTTTGATCCCTCCATACCAGACATTGCAAACTTTCTAGTATACTTGTTTGACGAAATCAAACTGCAGCCTGTTACTATTAAGGGTTATAGGTCTATGTTATCTGATACCTATGCACATCACGATAGTTTACAAATTGGATCTAATGTCTCTTTATCTAAGTTAGTTAGAAACTTCTTGATAAATAGACCCAGAACTCTTAGGTTAATTCCTAAGTGGAATTTAGCTTGGGTTCTTCTTAAACTTAAGGAAAAGCCATTTGAGCCTCTTGGGACAGTAGATTTCAAATTCTTGTCGTATAAGACAGCTTTTCTCTTAGCTTTCTCTTCTGCTAGAAGAGTCAGTGAGCTTCATGCACTATCGGTGGACGATTCTCACTATCGTAGTGTCGGGAACACTATCCCCTTCACTACTAATGTTGGATTTTTAGCTAAAAATTAGGCTCCTAATAAATATCCGGAACCTATTGTTATTAAGGCTTTTCCATCTTCAGACAGGCGTAGCCCTTTACTCTGTCCTGTTAGAGCTTTACGCATTTATAAACAGAGATCTCAGTTTATCAGAAAGGGACAAAAACGTTTCTTTCTCTCTCTGATGCCTAATAGAAAGGACATTTCGGTCCATTCTATTGCTAGATGGATTCAATTAACTATCCGTACTGCTTATGAAAGTTTATCTTCTTCCCAGCAGTCTGTGCTTAAGATTTCGGCTCATGAAGTAAGAGCTCTTTATACATCTTGGGCTTATGCTAATAGTGTGGCTATTACAGATTTAATGAAGGCTGCTTATTGGTCTCAGCCATCCACATTCACGAATTTTTATCTCAGAAATATTGAGTCCATTTCTGGAGACCTGCATTGTTTAGGTCCGTTATCTGTTGCTCAGAATTTCATCCACTAAACACTTGCAACTATAGTTATGCAGGCTTTCTGTTCCGGCAGTGGCTCCGTCCTGCTGCCCTCTTCGCTCTGGGCTATTTGACCCAGGGCAAGGGGAAGGGGGCGGGGAGGGTGTTCCCTTAGGTCACCTGCTTTATAGTGAAAAGCAAGGGAATTCCTCCTCCGGAGTCAGTAATTCTGAGTCGTTTCCGGGATGGTTTTAAAGTGTAATATTAATGTTAAAATTCATTCATGTCATATTTTTAAAGTGTAGCTCGGTGTGAAGCATTTGTATATGTCAAGTGTCAAACGGGCGTTAATATACAATCCTCGGACACTTTTAATGAATATAAAGAGTCTCAATTCTCTGGACTAACTTTATTTATTGGCTTACTTTAAAAATAATTAGTATAATGGGTTATACTGGATGTTAATAGAGAACATGAATGTTATTGTGCTCAATTAGGAAGGGTATTGTATCTTTCTAATTTATAATAAAATAAGAAAGATACATGTAAAGCCTAATACTCCTTTTCTCCTTGAGGGGTTCACTCTATATTATATAGTTGAGCTTATTGGATTTTCCTCTATGTCCTAGGCCCTCCAGCCTTTTACTATTCAGCTAAGTCTGGGTCATTGGTACAGTATAAAAATGTTAAAAAATTTATAGTAATTTATATATTTTTTATACTTACCAATGACCCAGACGGGGATGGCCCTCCCAGGTGTTGGGAACTCTTACCTCCCCGCTCAGTACATAGCGCTGACCAGGCACTGCCAGTAAGAATGGTGATTGGCGCCAATTTCGGAACGTCCTTGACACTGCGCATGCGCAGTGGGGGCAAAGTATGGAGGTCCTTTAGGACATGATTTTTTTTGGTTTTAGATGCAAATTTTGGGGATTGGGGGGCAAAATTTGTGTTTGGCCCTAGATTTTTTAGAGTTAGCACCAGCTAAGTCTGGGTCATTGGTAAGTATAAAAAATATATAAATTACTATAAATTTTTTAACTTTTATGGTTTTGTGACGAATCCACTATCCCCAACCCAACACAAGTCTAGATTCAATTTCTCCCTCCCAAAAACAGTTCGATCAGCCGAGGCGGTGCGGTTTCTAAAACCACATCACCCCAGATGGTCGAACTATTTTATAAGAGATATTTAACATTTGCGTTTCCGACCGGGCTTTAAAATAAGGAAAAGGGATCGCAGTTATAATGGGTAGGTCGGAGCCCCACATAAAGTTCTCGGGTAGATGACCCACCTTTAGACTGAAATTAAAAACTACAAACCATCAAGATGTAGCAAGGTAACAATAATTCAACACTAAGAAATGTTATGGTATAATTTATTGAATGAAATTAAACATTATTACATATCCAAAAAGCGTTTGTTTCACTATCTTAAATTGGGCTGAAATTCGGAGGCTAGAGAAAAAAAAAATATCAAGAATCCGATAAACAAGGCCCTTTTTATTATGTCCAGGCCACCCAGATTTTCTAATATAATATTAGGAGACTACTATTCTCCCATAGAGGACGTACCAATGACCAAAGGGAACTGTCATAAGAAGCTTCCACCCTCGAAGAACCAGAGTTCGTCGAGTGTGAAGTCTTCCAATATAAATGAGGAGTCACCTTCGTTCCTCCATAGATGTTATCTCCCAATAGTAATGATCAGGACTACACAGGTAAGAAGCTTTCACCCTCGAAGAACCAGAGTTCGTCGAGTGTGAAGTCTTCCAAATATAAATGAGGAATCACCTACATTCCTCCATAGATGTCATCTCCCAATAGTAATGGTCAGGACTACACAGGTAAGAAGCTTTCACCCTCGAAGAGCCAAAGTTCGTCGAGTGTGAAGTCTTCCACATATAAATAAGGAGTCACCTCTGCTCCTCCATAGGTGTCATACCAAATATTAATAATCAGGCCTCAATCAAGTAAGAAGCTTTCACCCTCGAAGAACCAAAGTTCGTTGAGTGTGAAGTCTTCCACATATAAATAAGGAGTCACCGCTGCTCCTCCATAGGTGTCATACCAAATATCAATAATCAGGCCTCAATCAAGTAAGAAGCTTTCACCCTCGAAGAACCAGAGTTCGTCGAGTGTGAAGTCTTCCAAATATAAATGAGGAGTCACCGCTGCTCCTCCATAGGTGTCATACCAAATATCAATAATCAGGCCTCAATCAAGTAAGAAGCTTTCACCCTCGAAGAACCAGAGTTCGTCGAGTGTGAAGTCTTCCACATATAAATAAGGAGTCACCTCTGCTCCTCCATAGGTGTCATACCAAATATTAATAATCAGGCCTCAATCAAGTAAGAAGCTTTCACCCTCGAAGAACCAAAGTTCGTCGAGTGTGAAGTCTTCCACATATAACTAAGGAGTCACCTCCGCGCTGCCATCTCTGACACCCCGCACACTCGGTGACTACCCAACAAGAAGAACTCACACTCGACAAAAGTTTGTCGAAGGCGAAATTCTTCAAAAAAATATTCCCGGAGTTCCAGAGAAAAAAAAAACCACTCTAAAACTTACTTAACTCTGATTCCATTGATCCGACAAACGGAGAAAAAAGAATACCAAATAAATTCCTAAATAACTATCCCGGTCTCACCAATGGCACAGAGAATTCGGTGTTTAGTTTCTCATTCCGGAACTCCAAGGAATTACTATTTAAACTCACGACCAGCCGGCTCTTCCCAAACCTTCCAGAGAAAAGCTAAACAACCTACCCCAGTGAAATCCTATCTCGAACTGACTTTTTCGACGGTCCAGATCACCCACTTCAATTCATACACAACACGAAAAAATCATGCAACCTCTGAAATCTTGTATCGATTCAGGAAATCGCTGGTGTGTGCATTTCCCTCAGTGAAACTTGACAACAATTCAATCAACCGTTACTAGATCTCGTGCTACCTGACACTCTAATCACTGGTGGAGACAACCACCACAGAGAGAGCAAATAAGTAATATGGAATTAACCCCTGTTGGACGACAAACCCCCGACTCCAT
Source organism: Pictodentalium vernedei (assembly GCA_031216915.1). NCBI lineage: Eukaryota > Metazoa > Mollusca > Scaphopoda > Dentaliida > Dentaliidae > Pictodentalium > Pictodentalium vernedei. The sequence continues at coordinate 447,011,615 of CM062293.1, read as the reverse complement.
TTATCAAAAAACAGCACAGTTTCATCCATATTGGCCCCACAAACCTGTTGATTTCCGGTACACGCACTGATATAAAACATGGGCCGATTGAACAACAATGACTAAATAGAATACTTCTTTATTATTATTTATGGATAAAAGTAACAGAAAACACACATAATATTTTATTGACAATTTATTTTCTGAAGAATTTAAACTGAAATAAAATGAAAATAATTTTGGTGAATCTGCACTCAGTCAAAACCACACAATTGTACTGTCTGTTATACAATTGACAAACGGTAGAAACAATGTTTGTCCGAAGAAGTCAGTCCCCTGAAAATTCTTTGAAACAAGTCAAAAAAGTGTGACTTATACATGGACATATACAGTATTTCACAAAGTTGAACTCCATTGACTCAGGTCAAGTAAAATAACCAGTTGTGTACACTTGGGTGGTAAACGTGGCTCTTGGAGCCATGTTTACCACCCAAGTGCATGCAACTGGTAAGTTTTACTGCGACCTGAGTCAATGAAGTGCAACCTTCACTTTCAGGTATTAACTGTTGATTGCCGCAAGTACGCTCAGTTGTAAGCTTTACAGGTCTTTTAACTTGTATATCCCATAAAGGGGCATCTAGAGAGATTAAGAATACACATAGTGGTGGTTTTTCAACTTTATTGACACCATTTAACATTAACAATTGCAGAAGATAATAAAATGCGGTTTATGAATCATCACAAAATGCTTGGCAACAATTGGTCGAACTAATGCTCCAGGAGCCGTTGCCATTGTCATCTGCTTGTCCACAATCAGTCGATTGTGGTGGCTGGTTCCAATCAAAGGTTGAACACTAAGACCAATCAATATTTTCAATGTGCAGGCACTGCAGCCCTGAGGCTGCATGTTGAAAATATTGATTGGTGTACTGCACACATTTGCTGAACAGCCATCCTATTTAATGATGTTATGATGTATCGTGTTCCTGGCCAGAAAAGTGGCCACTCAGGTTCAAAGGGTTAAAGCTTCAAGACTCTCCTTTTGAACTTTCAGATTCAGTTGAATTTCAGTATCTGACAAGCAAGATGGTATTCTTTGCTCTCTCTATTAACCCTTTGCCCAATGAATCAGCCGCATCCGCCTGTGTAATATGCAAAGTCATCAGTTGAAAAAATATTATATTTTTATACTGTACCAATGACCCAGACATAGCTGGTGCTAACTCATAAAATATAGGGCCAAACACAAATTTTGCCCCCCAATCCCCAAAATTTGCATCTAAAACTAAAGAAAACATGTCCTGAAAGGCCCTCCACATTTCGCCCCTACTGCGCATGCGCAGTGTCAAGGACGTTCCGAAATTGGCGCCATTAATCATTCTAAGTTTGGCCCTTCATCAGTTAACATCTGACTGATCTTTGTGCTTTTAAATCTCAGTTTAAATGATGCCAGACACATAAATATTAGTGAAATGGTGATTCTAAGGAGGATAGAGAAGGAGGAGAGGAAAAGAATGTGTGACAGAATATTATCAGGGCTGTAACTTAAAATTTTTTAATGAAATTATGTTAAGTTACCTATTTTCAAGGCAGCAGCCATTTTGTTGTCATTCTGATTATTTAGTTACACTGTTTTTTTAAGTGTTTTCCTCTCTCCCTGTCCTTTAAGTTCCCCCTTGCTATTCTCCCATGCTTTTGGCATAGTTTCTGTAATTATTATTACTAAAATTTCTTGGGAGTTTTAGCTGAATAACAGAATGAATTCTGTTCTTTCCCCATGTTTATGTCTTCACCTACGGGTGGTTAGGCGTTGTGTTCTGCATCTACCATCTGATGTTCTGCAGTTTCTTCCCTGGAAGTCTCTGTTTTGCATCAGATAGTGTATTTTTGGAAACTGATTTCGGGCCTGGGTGCCTGGAGTCTTATTTTAGTGTTTTTACACTCATTGTTTACATTTACAACAGCCCTCTGTGTGAGGGGGGGATTTCTAAAAAATAATATCTTTATGTTATTTTAATCATAACTAGATACATTATTATTGTTCGTAAGTGTTGAATAAATTGTTTAAAATATTTTTAAAATTTTTGTCCACACTTAGGCTTGGGATCCATTGGGGCTCAACGTTACTTTTCAGAAACTTGGGCTGTTCTGAAAAAATATTTTTTCAAAATATTTTGATTTCAATTATTTTTTCTATATTAATGGATCATATTATTATTATGTATTTTGATATGCCAGGGGTTAGTGCGAGTTCCAGGACTTGTTTTCTTTTCACATTGAAAGGATATTGATCAATTGTTTTAAGAGGAAGTCTTCCTCTGACTTTATTATCATTCTATATGTGGTCAGTGTACTCGCATTAACTCCTGTTCTGTATCGTATGATTTCGATGACAATATGGGAAGCGTATGTCACGGTATGTTGTTGGGGATTTGGACACTCCGGTCCTTTCCCCGCAGGGTCACTCTACTTTATCAATTTCTATTTCAGACGATCAAGATTAGGGTGATGTATCTGTGATGTCTTCCAACAGTGTGCCTCCGTCGTCACAATTAATGAAGGGCTAGCGGAAAAGTGCTCATGTAATACGCCAATTGCCTAAGAGGACCCTAGTAGGTTCGACGGCCTTTGACGTCCGCTAGCTCGCCCGGTGTAGCGTCCATTCACCGAATGGTTCGGCAGCCGGGTTCGTCCGTTGCGGTCTAGAAGGAATTTTGGGGTGATGCGAGCACTATAAATTAACTTAATGCACACCCAGTGACGGCGGATCGGAGGGAGAACGCAGGAAGCCTTTTAGTCCGGTTCATAGCTCGTTCCGGTCCATCCGGACGGCAAGCGAGAGAGGCCCCTCTCTCGTTCAACAACATCTGGCCCCAGATGTTGTGGTACAAATGTGTCGCAAGCGGAGCATACGTCCGTCGCTCGGGACGCTCCGTTGTATAGGCAGTCCGCTGAGACTGCTAAGGCTTCCTCTTCTCGTCAGCGCACACGACCGCACCTTGGCTGCGTGACCGCCGATATATTACCAGCTTCGCCGATCAAGGATTCTTCGGCGACCAGGTCACACCATCCGGTAGCCAGGGACACGAGGCCTGCAGACTCCGGACGTTCGCATAGGAAGTGTGCGGGAGTCAACGTACACGGAGCTTCCGGCGGCAATGCATCGTAAGACCGCTACTGCACAGGCCTCGGGAACGGACGTGCTTTCCTTAATAGCACAGTTTATCGCAGCATCCCAGCATCAACTGAATCTGTCGCATATATTTTATCCGACGATGCTGGGTCGGGACGCTCCGCGGAAGCGGGTACGGACGTCCGAAAGTTTCATCCGGTCCGACGGGATACCGAAAGGGATTCGGAGGATTTCGAGCTTTCCCTTTCGGAACAACATATGCTGTTGTGTATGTCATCTGACTTGGTCCTCTACAGCTTCTTTCGTCGGACCAGAATGCTGCGATGCCGGATAAGAAACTGATAGCGTCGGTGGACTTAGAAATTTTTGGTTCGGTTCAGGGACATCGTCCCTCAGTTCCGACATAGTCCAATAATGTCACACAAACTTTCGAATTATTGAACGACGCTATATATATTATTATTTTATGCTTGCTATCCAAGCATTTCTGGTTTCTTGTTCGAAGAGTTATGGAGATGTCTTTCAAAAGTGTGCCTCTGTCGTCATAGTTAATGAAGAGTTAGCGGCAATAAGTGCTCATGGAATATGTCTATCGCCTACGGAGTGACATTCGCTAGCTCACCCGGTGTAGCGTACATTCATCGAATGGTTCGGCTGCCGGGTTCGTCCGTTGCGGTCTAGGAAGGAGATTTGGGTGATGCGAGCACTTTAATTACTTTAGTACTCACCCAGTGACGGCAGATTGAGGACAGATCGGAGGAAGCCTGTTAGTCCGGTTCCTGGCTTGTCCAGGTCCGTCCGGGCTGTGAGCGAGAGAGGTCCCTCTCTCGCCCAACAACATAGGGGACCGCATGTTGTGGTTCAGATATTTTACATTCGGAGCATATGTCCGTTGGTCGGGACGCTCCGTTATATTGACAGTCCGAGAGACTGTCTTTAATGCTTCCTCATCCTCACAGCAGGGCACACGACCGCACATTGGCTACGTGACCTCGAGTATCCGATCAGTTTCGGCATTCAGTGATTCCACGGCGAATAGGTCGCGCCATCCGGTAGCCAAGGGACACGAGGCCTATACACTCCGTTCGCTCGCATATTGGAAGTATGCACGGGGTAACGATCACGGAGCTTCCAGCGGCAATGCATCGTAAGACCGCTTCTCCTCAGGCCTCAGTGACGGACGTGCTATCCGAGTTAGCACAGTTGTTTCGCAGCATCCCAGCAATTGACAGTTTCTCGGTCGAATCAGGAATTATCCGACGGCGCTGGGTCGGTGCGGTCCGCGGTTGCATCAGCTACGGACGACCGAACGCTTTATAGGGTCCGACACGATGGCGAAAGGGATTCGAAAGATTTCGAGTTTTCCCTTTAGTAGTATCGGAAGATGCCTTTCATATCTTCTGGCATTATCTTCCAGTGATTATTATTTCGGACTTCATTGCTGCGATCTTGGATAAGAGACTTATAGCGTCATTGGACTCGGATTTTTCGATCGGTTCAGGGACATTGTCCCTGACTTACCGACGCAGTCCAATATTGTCATTACAACATGTGTTTTATTTTTCGACGCTATATATATATATATATATACAAGCCTGCTACTAAGCATGATAGTTTAGTTTCTTGTCCGCGTTGCGCATTTCTGCCATTTTATCATTTATACAAATAGTTTATTTTGGCAGAGCAGGGCATACCGAGAGTTCATATGCGTCTAGACGGTGTGATTAAAGACTGCATATATTCTTTTTCGCCGTTTATGTCTTTTCCAATTTCAATGTTGGGAACGACAATATGTATAGTAGACTTAACTTAGACGCTTTATTATACGTAATCCGCCTTACTGAGGCGTTATCATTACGTCTTCAAGAAAAGATTTACGGGATATTATTCTCAATGTAATTTCTTTTGAGGGCAGTAGTTTGTTCACGTATAACTCCGCCCTTCAGTGGCTGATTGGAGTTAGTTAGACGTGACGCAGCCCTAGCTACATCCACACGCGTGGATAGTAAGGTTAAGAACTCTCTCAGAGTTGCTTCGTTCTCGGAGGAGCTTCTCTTCGACGGCAACTTTTCGGCAATCCATGAATTGCTCGATTTATACGTTCTCTTGTCTATCTAGTGTTACAAGAGATTCAGACTGGGGCAAACATTCGGAGGTTGACTCAGAGAGTGCCGCCGCAGTTGCCGGACCCGAGTGTGGCTGTTATGACGGTTGCCAGTCAAACAGATTGGGATATAATACTGATCCCTACGGATTCGAAGTGCCAGGGTCTTTGGGTTCCGCAGTCTTTTAGCAATCAGTTTAACTTCCGCGGAATAATGTTTTTTAGGCTTGCTTTATGTCATTGCATGAACATTATTCAGAAACGCATGCCCAAATTCCTGTCCTTTAATTCGACAGTAGTGGCGTATCTCCGGAACCAGGGAGGCACTCTTTCGTTTCCGTTATTCAATTTAATGGAAAGAATCCGTCTGTTGGTTATAGTACACCAAGTTCAGTTTTGGTCCGTCATATTCCGGGTCGTCTGATTGTTTTATCGGACTCCCGTTCTCTTACGGGTCGCTTGTTGCTGTCAGAATGGACTCTCAACAAACAAGTATTCAATCAGATTTGCTATCTATGGGAGCGCCCAATGATGATTTATTTATGACACAGCTTGCTAATCAATTGCAGACGTATGTGTTGGCTTGTCCAGATCTCTGAGCTAATATTGTTAACGCTCTATTGATCTATAGGACGGAATGATAGGATACGCGTATCCTCCGGCGCTGTTGTTTTAGCAGGTATTGCTAAGATAAACAACCACAATACATTTCTGTTGATAGCATCTCTATCTTCACAGAGATCATGAGTAATTTACTCTCTTGTCTACTGTGGGTCTTAACGTGAAATCTTCCTCTATGTGAGGATCTTTTTCACTGGGTAAATCGTGTCATCTTTATCACAACCAGCAAGGTCGCAACCTTCATGTATTCCGTTGTGTGGTCCGTATTGCATTGTAAGTACTGTACTGGACGAGCTTTGGACGCGATTTCTTACTATAGGAGATCCTCTTCTTCGCTATTCTATGCGGCTAAAGTGGAGGCTCTTCCGTCGTGGTGTAGGGATCATTATGTTCGCATTGTTGATCCCTCCAAACTACTCATTGCTATTTTTTAGTATACTTGTTTCACAAGATTTACTGCAGCCTGTTATTATTTAGGTTATAGGTTTATGTTACCTCATACCTATGCACTCTACGATAGTTTACAATTGAGTCTTTTGTCTCTTTATCTAAGTCAGTTAGTAACTTTTTGATAAATAGACTTAGAATCTTTAGATTAAATTCCTATACGGATTTTAACTTCGGTTCTTATTTAGCTAAGTAATCATTTGAGCCTCTGGAAACAGTAGTTTTCAAATTCTGACCTTTTAGACAGTTTCATGCACTATCGATGGATGATTTTCACTTTCATAGTTTCGGAATCAATACTTCCGTTACTATTTAGGTTGGATTGTTGCATAAGAGTTAGGGTCCTATTATCCGGAACCTATTATTTTAAGGTCCTTCCGTCTTCGTATGGGCATAGGCCTTTACTCTTTCCGGGTACAGTTTATGTATTTATAAACAGATATCTGTTTATTACAAAGGGCGTAAGCTTCTTCTGTCTTTGATGTCTAGTAGAAGGACGTTATGCTCCATTTTATTGTTAATGGATTCTATTAACTATCGGTACTGCTTATGGTATATCATTGACTTAGCAGTTGTGCTTAAGATTTCGGTTCATGAAGTAAGAGTTCTTCTACTTCTTGGGCTTACATTAATAGTGTCGCTATTATAGATTTTTGAAGGCCGCTCATTGCGCTCAGCCATCCACATTCATGAATTTTATCTTAGAAATATCGAGTCCATTTCTGGAGGCCTCTATTGTTAGGTCTATTATCTACTGCTCAGAATGTCATTCACTTAACAGTTGCTACTATAGCTAGGTAGGCTGTCTGTTTCGGCAGTGTCTCCGTTCGGCTGCCCTCTTCGCTCTGGGCTATTTGACCCAGGGCGAGAAAAAGGGGGGGGGGGGGGAGGGTGTTCCCTTGGGTCACCTGTTTTACTATGAAAACAAGGGGATACCTCCTCCAGAGTTAGTAATTCTGAGCTGTTATTGGGATGGTTGTTTAGTGAGAAGTTTAGGTTTTTAAAATTCATTCAAGTCTTAGTTTTTAAAGTATAGCTTTTGAATATTGCATATGTCAACGGACATGATTATGCAATCCTCAGACACTTTTAGGAGTATAAGAGTCTCTATTCTCTAGACTTACTTTATTTATTGGCTTACTTTAAAAATTATTAGTATAAGGATTAGATTGGATATTAATAGAGTACATGGATGTATGAAGCTCAATTTTGGAAGGTGTTGTATCTTTCTAATTTATCATAAATAAGAAAGATACATGTAAGGCCTATTACTTCTTTTTCCCTACAGGGGATGACTCTATTTTATTTTATTGAGCGTATTCCATTTTGCTCTATGTCCTTGGCCCTCCAGCCTTTTTACTATTCAGCTATATCTGGGTCATTGGTACAGTATAAAAATGTTAAAAAATTTATAGTAATTTATATATTTTTTATACTTACCAATGACCCAGACGGGGATGGCCCTCCCAGGAGTTGGGAACTCTTGCCTCCCCGCTGAGTACATAGCGCTTACCAGGCACTGGTTATTAGAATGATTAATGGCGCCAATTTCGGAACGTCCTTGACACTGCGCATGCGCAGTAGGGGCGAAGTGTGGAGGGCCTTTCAGGACATGTTTTCTTTAGTTTTAGATGCAAATTTTGGGGATTGGGGGGCAAAATTTGTGTTTGGCCCTATATTTTAAGAGTTAGCACCAGTTATGTCTGGGTCATTGGTAAGTATAAAAAATATATAAATTACTATAAATTTTTTAACTTTTCAAACAATTTCAACAAAACCATATCATGTGACCCCTTGTTGGAACGAGCTCGTCGAGCTCGTTCTAACGAGGGGTCACATGATATGGTTTTGTTGAAATTTTTTGAAAAATTTTAAAAAATGATATTTAAAATAATAAATTTTGATATCGTCTGCGTTCGGTAAAGGGTTAAGGATTCTCATTACTGTAGTATGGTCTGCCGCTCATAATGTTATTTAAATTAAATTTCAAACCTTTGTATGGGTGTAAAGATGCACTCATGTCGCGATACGATATGTAACTCGATACAAGGGTCACGATTTGGATACATGTCTAGATATGGTATGTGTTACACAGCACATCATATATTGTCTGTATTATAAGCATTTACCACTAAATAGAATACGATATGGTGATTGAAAGTGACTTTTAATACTCTAAACACGATATAAACATAAAAAGTACTCTCTCTTTCGTTTGTTCCCTTTGAGAACTGTCTGTCATGTGTAGAAAATGAAGTGAAAAAATTGTGTTGGTCTAACACATTGTTACACCTGCTAAAACAGTGCAAGGGAACTCCATCCAAAGACATAATTGACAACCACTGAAAATTAGAAGTTGTCCTTCAGTGTCGATTGGCTCCACAGTATAATCTTATTTGCATATTAAATAAACCACATTGTGGTTTCAGAAATAAACAAAATATCAAACTACCAATTTGAGCACATACTTTACTTAAATGAAGCTACTGGCCACTGTTAAGAATTTCTTTCGGAATATTTAATGTGCATTTGAATGGAATTGAAAAAGCTTTTTGAGATTTTGTATGCTATACTTGCATCAATGGCATATACCGATGACATATTTTAAGGCGACCAGCCTAGATTTGGGACACCGGTATATCTTTACACACCTAAGCTTTTGCATTGCGGCACTTAACATTTATTGAGGCCTACCTCTTTGTTTTGCACATTATCTCTTGCAAAACAAAAGGAGGGGAGGGTGTTCTCGTTTTCTGTACAATGACTTTATAGTCACTGCAAGCCTCTCTCTCTCAGCTATAGGTGGACCACAATGATCGCCAATGTTTGGTTATTGTATATTTGTATATAGTTTAAAAAGTCATGAGCTCATTCCTTACAATAACTCATGATCTTATACAATAACTTTGTAATTTTGATATAAATCGTCTCAAGTTGCCTTTGGACATATTTATATTTTGGTCCCCTTAATCTAAATTATAGCATCGGGGATATGTTATGGTCTTGTAAGAGGTATCTAGTGTTACTCCAGTATTGGATTCTTGTATCTTTATCGGTATTGCATTCAACAGTGATATTTATCTATCATACTTGGATGTGAATAAATCCTTATATTATCTCTAACATGCTTTCAGGGATTCTTTCTGTTTGGAGTAAGCAATAGCTTGCTTGTTATTGTTTTTAACCTTTCAGTCCTGTGTGTGTGTTGGGGGGAGGGGGTGCAGTGGATCAGTAGATAGAGGTGCAGGCTGCAGTTCAAGAGCTCCTCGGTTTGAATCCCACCTGCAGCAACCGTGTTGTGTCCTTGGGCAAAAAACTTCACCCCTTTTGCCCTCTTAGGGACAAGGTGGCATTGTGTACTAAGGCATACTGCACATCAATGGTGCACTTGTCTTCAAACAGTGCTAACCCTGCTTGTGTCGAGTTAGTATGTTTGGGAGCTGACAGTTACTTGCAGCTGCTCGGTGGTTCTCTCAGGGCACTCCAGCTTCCTCCACCCATAAAACTATCGTGGTCATGATTAGCCATTGTGCAGAATTATGTGACCTTAAACACCAATAAATAAATTTTAGTCCTGTGGTGGCCCTCCTTCCTATTATCTATTCAGCATGTCTGGGCCAGTAGTACAGGGAATAAATAATGGAAATTTTTAATAATTTCTGAATTTATCATACCTACCAGCTGGCTCAGACAGGAAGTGCCTGCCGTGAGTTATTCACTCACACCTCCCTGCATAAGAACTATTTACACTCGGCAGGCATCACAAAAGAATGGTTATTATACGAATTGAGGACACTTTCTAGGCCTATACAGGACACTATTTTTTTTTTGTTTTAGCTTAATTTTTGGGGTATGGGGGCTCTAAAGTGCTTGGGCCTGAATTATTACGAATAGAGTGCCAGTATGTCTGGGCCAGTGGTAGGCATGATTAATATAGAAATTATTAGAAATTTCCATATTTTTATACTGTACCAATGACCCAGACATAGCTGGTGCTAACTCTTAAAATATAGGGCCAAACACAAATTTTGCCCCCCAATCCCCAAAATTTGCATCTAAAACTAAAGAAAACATGTCCAGAGAGGCCCTCCACACCTCGCCCCCACTGCGCATGCGCAGTGTCCAGGACGTTCCGAAATTGGCGCCATTTATCATTCTAAGTTTGGCCCTTCATCAGTTAACATCTGACTGATCTTTGTGCTTTTAAATCTCAGTTTAAATGATGCCAGACAAATAAATATTAGTGAAATGGTGATTCTAAGGAGGATAGAAAAGGAGGAGAGGAAAAGAATGTGTGACAGAATATTATCAGGGCTGTAACTTAAAATTTTTTAATGAAATTATGTTAAGTTACCTATTTTCAAGGCAGCAGCCATTTTGTTGTCATTCTGATTATTTAGTTACACTGTTTTTACAAGTGTTTTTCCTCTCTCCCTGTCCTTTAAGTTCCCCCTTGCTATTCTCCCATGCTTTTGGCATAATTTCTGTAATTATTATTACTAAAATTTCTTGGGAGTTTAGCTGAATAACAGAATGAATTCTGTTCTTTCCCCATGTTTACGTCTTCACCTACGGGTGGTTAGGCGTTGTGTTCTGCATCTACCATCTGATGTTCTGCAGTTTCTTCCCTGGAAGTCTCTGTTTTGCATCAGATGGTGTATTTTTGGTAACTGATTTCGGGCCTGGGTGCCTGGAGTCTTATTTTAGTGTTTTTACACTCATTGTTTACATTTACAACAGCCCTCTGTGTGAGGGGGGGATTTCTAAATAATAATATCCTTATGTTATTTCAATCATAACTAGATACATTATTATTGTTCGTAAGTGTTGAATAAATTGTTTAAAATATTTTTAAAATTTTTGTCCACACTTAGGCTTGGGATCCATTGGGGCTCAACGTTACTTTTCAGAAACTTGGGCTGTTCTGAAAAAATATTTTTTCAAAATATTTTGATTTCAATTATTTTTTCTATATTAATGGATCATATTATTATTATGTATTTTGATTGCCAGGGGTTAGTGCGAGTACCAGGACTTGTTTTCTTTTCACATTGAAAGGATATTGATCTATTGTTTTAAGAGGAAGTCTTCCTCTGACCTTATTATCATTCTATATGTGGTCAGTGTACTCGCATTAACTCCGGTTCTGTATCGTATGATTTCGATGACAATATGGGAAGCGTATGTCACGGTATGTTGTTGGGGATTTGGACACTCCGGTCCTTTCCCCGCAGGGTCACTCTACTTTATCAATTTCTATTTCAGACGATCAAGATTAGGGTGATGTATCTGTGATGTCTTCCAACAGTGTGCCTCCGTCGTCACAATTAATGAAGGGCTAGCGGAAAAGTGCTCATGTAATACGCCAATTGCCTAAGAGGACCCTAGTAGGTTCGACGGCCTTTGACGTCCGCTAGCTCGCCCGGTGTAGCGTCCATTCACCGAATGGTTCGGCAGCCGGGTTCGTCCGTTGCGGTCTAGAAGGAATTTTGGGGTGATGCGAGCACTATAAAATTAACTTAATGCACACCCAGTGACGGCGGATCGGAGGGAGAACGGAGGAAGCCTTTTAGTCCGGTTCATAGCTCGTTCCGGTCCATCCGGACGGCAAGCGAGAGAGGCCCCTCTCTCGTTCAACAACATCTGGCCCCAGATGTTGTGGTACAAATGTGTCGTTAGCGGAGCATACGTCCGTCGGGGACGCTCCGTTGTATAGGCAGTCCGCTGAGACTGCTAAGGCTTCCTCTTCTCGTCAGCGCACACGACCGCACCTTGGCTGCGTGACCGCCGATATATTACCAGCTTCGCCGATCAAGGATTCTTCGGCGACCAGGTCACACCATCCGGCAGCCAGGGATTCGAGACCGATGGACTCCGGACGTTCGCATAGGAAAGTATGCGGGAGCCATCTGATGCGGAGCTGCCCTCGGCGAAGCAGCGATAGACTGCGCCTCCGCAGGTCTCGACGCCGGACATTCTTGTGCACATAGCACAGCTTATCGCAGCATCCCAGCAGCCGACAGAAACGGTGTCGGATCGAGAATTATCCGACAGCGCTGGGTCGGTAGCCGGGGACTCGAGGTCTGCAGACTCCGGACGTTCGCATAGGAAGTATGCGGGAGTCAACGTACACGGAGCTTCCAGCGGCAATGCATCGTAAGTCCGCTACTGCACAGGCCTCGGGAACGAACGTGCTTTCCTTAATAGCACAGTTTATCGCAGCATCCCAGCATCAACTGAATCTGTCGCATATATTTTATCCGACGATGCTGGGTCGGGACGCTCCGCGGAAGCGGGTACGGACGTCCGAAAGTTTCATCCGGTCCGACGGGATACCGAAAGGGATTCGGTGGATTTCAAGCTTTCCCTTTCGGAACAACATATGCTGCGATGCCGGATAAGAAACTGATAGCGTCGGTGGACTTAGAAATTTTTGGTTCGGTTCAGGGACATCGTCCCTCAGTTCCGACATAGTCCAATAATGTCACACAAACTTTCGAATTATTGAACGACGCTATATATATTATTATTTTATGCTTGCTATCCAAGCATTTCTGGTTTCTTGTTCGAAGAGTTATGGAGATGTCTTTCAAAAGTGTGCCTCTGTCGTCATAGTTAATGAAGAGTTAGCGGCAATAAGTGCTCATGGAATATGTCTATCGCTTACGGAGTGACATTCGCTAGCTCACCCGGTGTAGCGTACATTCATCGAATGGTTCGGCTGCCGGGTTCGTCCGTTGCGGTCTAGGAAGGAGATTTGGGTGATGCGAGCACTTTAATTACTTTAGTACTCACCCAGTGACGGCAGATTGAGGACAGATCGGAGGAAGCCAACAACATAGGGGACCGCATGTTGTGGTTCAGATATTTTACATTCGGAGCATATGTCCGTTGCTCGGGACGCTCCGTTATATTGACAGTCCGAGAGACTGTCTTTAATGCTTCCTCATCCTCACAGCAGGGCACACGACCGCACATTGGCTACGTGACCTCGAGTATCCGATCAGTTTCGGCATTCAGTGATTCCACAGCGAATAGGTCGCGCCATCCTGTAGCCAAGGGACACGAGGCCTATACACTCCGTTCGCTCGCATATTGGAAGTATGCACGGGGTAACGATCTCGGAGCTTCCTGCGGCAATGCATCGTAAGACCGCTGCTCCTCAGGCCTCAGTGACGGACGTGCTATCCGAGTTAGCACAGTTGTTTCGCAGCATCCCAGCAATTGACGGTTTCTCGGTCGAATCAGGAATTATCCGACGGCGCTGGGTCGGTGCGGTCCGCGGTTGCATCAAGCTACGGACGACCGAACGCTTTATAGGGTCCGACAGGATGGCGAAAGGGATTCGAAAGATTTCGAGTTTTCCCTTTAGTAGTATCGGAAGATGCCTTTCATATCTTCTGGCATTTCTTCCAGTGATTATTTTTCGGACTTCATTGCTGCGATCTTGGATAAGAGACTTATAGCGTCATTGGACTCGGTTTTTTCGATCGGTACAGGGACTTTGTCCCTGACTTACCGACGCAGTCCAATATTGTCATTACAACATGTGTTTTATTTTTCGACGCTATATATTTATATATATACAAGACGGCTACTAAGCATGATAGTTTAGTTTCTTGTCCGCGTGGCTCATTTCTGCCATTTTATCTTTTTTACATATAGTTTATTTTGGCAGAGCAGGGCATACCGAGAGTTCATATGCGTCTAGACGGTGTGATTAAAGACTGCATATATTCTTTTTCACCGTTTATGTCTTTTCCAATTTCAATGTTGGGAACGACATTATGTATATTAGACTTAACTTAGACGCTTTATTATACGTAATCCGCCTTACTGAGGCGTTATCATTACGTCTTCAAGAAAAGATTTACGGGATATTATTCTCAATGTAATTTCTTTTGAGGGCAGTAGTTTGTTCACGTATAACTCCGCCCTTCAGTGGCTGATTGGAGTTGGTTAGACGTGAGGCAGCCCTAGCTACATCCACGCGTGGATAGTAGGTTAAGAACTCTCTCAGAGTCGCTTCGTTCTCGGAGGAGCTTCTCTTCGACGGCAACTTTCCGGCAATCCATGAATTGCTTGATTTATACATTCTCTTGTCTATCTAGTGTTACAAGAGATTCAGACTGGGGCAAACATTCGGTGGTCGACTCAGAGAGTGCCGCCGCAGTTGCCGGACCCGAGTGTGGCTGTTATGACGGTTGCCAGTCAAACAGATTGGGATATATACTGATCCCTACGGATTCGAAGTGCCAGGGTCTTTGGGTTCCGCAGTCTTTTAGCTATCAGTTAACTTCCGCGGAATAATGTTTTTTAGGCTTGCTTTATGTCATTGCATGAACATTATTCAGAAACGCATGCCCAAATTCCTGTCCTTTAATTCGACAGTAGTGGCGTATCTCCGGAACCAGGGAGGCACTCTTTCGTTTCCGTTATTCAATTTAATGGAAAGAATCCGTCTGTTGGTTATAGTACACCAAGTTCAGTTTTGGTCCGTCATATTCTGGGTCGTCTGATTGTTTTATCGCACTCCCGTTCTCTTACGGGTCGCTTGTTGCTGTCAGAATGGACTCTCAACAAACAAGTATTCAATCAGATTTGCTATCTATGGGAGCGCCCAATGATGTTTTATTTATGACACAGTTGGCTAATCAATTGCAGACGTATGTGTTGGCTTGTCCAGATCTCTGAGCTAATACTGTTAACGCTCTATTGATCTATAGGACAGAATGATAGGATACGCGTATCCTCCGGCGCTGTTGTTTTTAGCAGGTATTGCTAAGATAAACAACCACAATATATTTCTGTTGATAGCATCTCTATCTTCACAGAGATCATGAGTAATTTACTCTCTTGTCTACTGTGGATCTTAACGTGAAATCTTCCTCTATGTGAGGATCTTTTTTCACTGGGTAAATCGTGTCATTTTTATCACAACCAGCAAGGTCGCAACCTTCATGTTTTCCGTTGTGTGGTCCATATTGCATTGTAAGCACTGTACTGGACGAGCTTTGGACGCGATTTCTTACTATAGGAGATCCTCTTCTTCGCTATTCTATGCGACTAAAGTGGAGGCTCTTCCGTCGTGGTGTAGGGATCATTATGTTCATATGGTTGATCCCTCCATACTACTCATTGCTATTTTTTAGTATACTTGTTTCACAAGATCTACTGCAGCCTGTTGTTATTTAGGTTATAGGTTTATGTTACCTCATACCTATGCACTCTACGATAGTTTACAATTGAGTCTTTTGTCTCTTTATCTAAGTCAGTTAGTAACTTTTTGATAAATAGACTTAGAATCTTTAGATTAAATTCCTATACGGATTTTAATTCAGGTTCTTATTTAGCTAAGTAATCATTTGAGCCTCTGGAAACAGTAGTTTTCAAATTCTGACCTTTTAGACAGTAATTCTGTTGGTTTCTCTTTTACTGTAGAGTCAGTGAGTTTCATGCACTATCGATGGATGATTTTCACTTTCATAGTTTCGGAATCAATACTTCCGTTACTATTTAGGTTGGATTGTTGCATAAGAGTTAGGCTCCTATTATCCGGAACCTATTATTTTAAGGTCCTTCCGTCTTCGTATGGGCATAGGCCTTTACTCTTTCCGGGTACAGTTTATGTATTTATAAACAGATATCTGTTTATTACAAGGGCGTAAGCTTCTTCTGTCTTTGATGTCTAGTAGAAGGACGTTACGCTCCATTTTATTGTTAATGGATTCTATTAACTAGCGTACTGCTTATGGTATATCATTGGCTTAGCAGTTGTGCTTAAGATTTCGGCTCATGAAGTAAGAGTTCTTCTACTTCTTGGGCTTACATTAATAGTGTTCTATTATAGATTTTTGAAGGCTGCTCATTGCGCTCAGCCATCCATTCATGAATTTTATCTCAGAAATATCGAGTCCATTTCTGGAGGCCTCTATTGTTAGGTCTATTATCTACTGCTCAGAATGTCATTCACTTAACAGTTGCTACTATAGCTAGGTAGGCTGTCTGTTTCGGCAGTGTCTCCGTTCGGCTGCCCTCTTCGCTCTGGGCTATTTGACCCAGGGCAAGAAAAAGGGGGGGGGGAGGGTGTTCCCTTGGGTCACCTGTTTTTACTATGAAAACAAGGGGATACCTCCTCCGGAGTTAGTAATTCTGAGCTGTTTTTAGGATGGTTGTTTAGTGAGAAGTTTAAGTTTATAAAATTCATTCAAGTCTTAGTTTTTAAAGTATAGCTTTTGAATATTGCATATGTCAACGGACATGATTATGCAATTCTCACACACTTTTAGGAGTATAAGAGTCTCTATTCTCTAGACTTACTTTATTATTGGCTTACTTTAAAAATTATTAGTATAAGGATTATTAGATATTAATAGAGTACATGGATGTATGAAGCTCAATTTTTGGAAGGTGTTGTATCTTTCTAATTTATCATAAATAAGAAAGATACATGTAAGGCCTATTACTTCTTTTCCCTACAGGGGATGACTCTATTTTATTTTATTGAGCGTATTCCATTTTGCTCTATGTCCTTGGCCCTCCAGCCTTTTTACTATTCAGCTATGTCTGGGTCATTGGTACAGTATAAAAATGTTAAAAAATTTATAGTAATTTATATATTTTTTATACTTACCAATGACCCAGACGGGGATGGCCCTCCCAGGAGTTGGGAACTCTTGCCTCCCCGCTGAGTACATAGCGCTTACCAGGCACTGGTTATTAGAATGATAAATGGCGCCAATTTCGGAACGTCCTGGACACTGCGCATGCGCAGTGGGGGCGAGGTGTGGAGGGCCTCTCTGGACATGTTTTCTTTAGTTTTAGATGCAAATTTTGGGGATTGGGGGGCAAAATTTGTGTTTGGCCCTATATTTTAAGAGTTAGCACCAGCTATGTCTGGGTCATTGGTAAGTATAAAAAATATATAAATTACTATAAATTTTTTAACTTTTTCATATTTTTTAATCTATTTGTAGAGTGTTACAGAATCAAATTTTAGGTATACAGGAGCGAGGATATGTAAATATTTATCAAAGAATCTCAAAGATCATTCATCATATAAAAATTTTAGAACTCTATTTTTAAAAAGGTATGTTTATTCAGATATTTTCAATAACTCTCGAAGGCCACAGTGTCATTTTGACTGAAAAGCTTTACCCCTACCTAATGAATGACATATCCAGCTAGTTCTCTTCATAAAAATGGCTTTTCAGCTTTATTAGTTCAATTATTAACTTCAATATATAGTTTATGAAATAAACCCCCCTCCCTTCCCAATCCCCCTTAACCAGGAATGCTCTTTTCGACCGTCCGGGATGACCCACATTGTGTCCTTGGGCAAGCCACTTTATCCTGGTTGCCTACATGGGGCACGTTGACGCTGTGTACTAGGGCATTCTGCACATCGATGGTGCACATGTCTTCAACTGCTGTAACCCTGCTTGGGCAGAGCTTGAACAAAGAATATTGAGGTGCTGGCAGTTGCTCGTCGATGCTCGGTGGTTCTCTCCGGGTACTCTGGCTTCCTTCACTCGTAAAACTGTCACGGTCACAATTAGCCATTGTGCATAAGTATGCTTAAACACCATTAAATAAATAAACATGCTCTTGTCGACTTCAATTCAATGAAGAGGCATAGGCTATGTTTTAGAAGCAAAAAATTGAATTTTCAATTCCCAATATCTTTGAAAATTAAACTTAGATTATTAAATTTTTGGGCTAAACTAATAAACAGTGAAAATACAAAAATAAGTTATCTCATATACCAAACTCTGTTAACAGAAACAAACCAAAGAAATAGAAAATTTGAATGGATAGGGTGCATTAAAAAAAATTTGGATGAATTGGGAATGTCAAATATGTGGATAAGTCAAGATGTAAATACACACTGGTTCCATGAAGCAATTA
Source organism: Pictodentalium vernedei (assembly GCA_031216915.1). Classification (NCBI taxonomy): domain Eukaryota; kingdom Metazoa; phylum Mollusca; class Scaphopoda; order Dentaliida; family Dentaliidae; genus Pictodentalium; species Pictodentalium vernedei. Next base: position 446,993,424 of record CM062293.1, on the reverse strand, counting down.
AGAGAAGATTACAGGACCAGTATATCCAAAATTGGTATTCGACCTTAAATTCGTCAACGAAATACGTATTTTACAGGGCAGTTAAAAGTATTTTCAAGATGGAGCCTTACTTAAGTAAAATAACATTTGAACAATCTTCTCTGTTAATAAAATTTAGAACTCGTAACCATCATTTGCCTGTTGAAGTTGGTGATTGGGAAAATACCCCATACGATGAGATAAAATGTGATTTCTGTAAGGAAGGATTAGGAGATGAGTATCATGTGCTGCTAGTCTGCGACCAATTACAATCACTTAGGAAACGGTATATCGATAAGTACTATTATAAAAAGCCCAGTATGTTCAGACTGACAGAACTATTTGCAAATAAATCTATAGAGAAGCTAAAAAACTTATGGAGATTTATTCGTGAAATAAATAGAATGCGAACACCCTCGAGTGTTTAGCTCTTTCCCTGCCACCTGATAAACATTCTCAGTGAAGGTCAAACTGCAACGGAAACCTGGCAGTCATTAATTATTCTCGAATGGGGCATGGCCTCTGATCCCTCATTGGGGAGAGCTAGACGAACTCACCCCGTGGGGGCTCATGGGCTGGGATTAGAAAAGCCTTAATATAGAGCCCCTATCAGTGCCCATAAGAATATTTATTTATTTGTTGCAAGAAATAAACACCCACCCCACCCTTGTTTGTAAATGAGATGTGAATACACTCCATGCTCGGGCATGCAGTCTCACATGGCTATTAAATAGCGGCGAGTCCCTGCAAGCGGCGAGCATTGATGGTGTTCGCACGATACTGTAAACAATAAATACTCGACCACACTTTAAAGTCAAAGAACCTCTGAAAATCATAAATTTATTTTCCACAGTAGAACAATTGCGCACGTGTTATTTGTATTTGTGTGTGTTTAAAAAATCATCTTACGCCATTGTATGGAAAAAGACAAATAAACAAAATGAATGAATGAATTCCATGCTACATGAAGTTTTAGGCCATACAAAGCTGATTGTCTGTTTCTCGGGCCATTTTTTCCAAAAAAGCATGCGGGCGGGGTTTTTTTTTTTTATTTTTATTTTCTCCCGAGAGGTTGTTTGTGGTAATTTGACGCCCACCCAAACGTCTGGTGGACCACGCAAAATTTCGCAAATATATTGGTTATTCACCATAGGGGTGTTGGGTCGTAAATGAAGTGGGGTTTGAATGTTTGTTTTTTCAGTGAAACGTGAAAATTATAACACAGGACAAAAGTCACGAAACGCCTCGTGTTGAAACGTCTCGGGGACAAATCAAATGTCGAAGTGCCAACTTTCGGAGATTTATTTTACCAAAAAAAAAAAATCCTTTCACAACCTGCCAAATAAAATCGTGAATCGCAATTTTTCCCCATTATATTCAAAATTATCACAACCCATTTGAACGGGCAGTTCATCCATAAATCATATTTTTTTTTAAATCTGAAAATGAAATACAAAACGAATGTTTGCGTGTTTTTATTAACCAATTTGACCGCACATACCTGCCTATATGTGATTTATTTTCAACTATGACTGTTACTTTTATATTAAGCAACGGTTACTATTAGTTATCCAATTATCCTGCATCTCAAATGCATTTATTTAAATTAACTGGGAAACTCGTAACGGTTTCAAATAACAGTACACAAATTCCCAATGATGGCCATTTACAATACAAATGTTACTAAAAATAAATGCCAGGAGACTGTGTTCCATTCAACATAGCACCTGACTTTGCAGACATTCTGAGGGTTGGTGCAAATCAAACGTGGTGCGAATCGACCATTCCCCTTTGTGATTGTTTGTTGTCAGACTGAAAGACACTTCCTTCTTGCTGTCATTATGATTTACCTTTTACAGAATAAAACACTTTCTGTCATGAATATTGCTAAAACCCACCCACTTTATTAAAGTATGATGTAGAAAAAGCTTGAAGTGTGTTAATTTAAAATTTGCGAACGCATCGATATCGATTTACCGAAATGAGCACAATATCTCAAATTTTTTTTTAAGATTTGTTGGTGTCATAAAAAGGTTGCATGCGCATCAAAAATGACCATGTGCGTGGGCCTGAGAAACAGAGGTTCTTTTTTTATGGCCTTAATTGTTTTTGTTTTTTTCAGATGTAAAGCAGAATTTGATAAACGAGAATCACTTTTATCAAGTGAAGAAAATATTTGCAGATTATGTGGGTTAACTCTTTTCATTGGTGAATTATTTGTTCATCTTGAGGTATGTTTCATAGCTCACAAACACTCTACATAGAGGATATCAAGAATTTTTGAGTGGATACTGAAAATTATCTCATGAGTGACTGAGACAAATGTGTATTTTTCGCAAATGCATGCGTGAGCGAAATTGACCATTTATCTCAGTCACAAGTGAAATAAATTTTTTGTATCCACTCAAAAACACTAGATTTTCTTTTTATTATACGCTTTTTATAAGAATCCGATAATTCCACTCCTTTCAACCTTGAATTGATGCATGAAAGTAAACAGCTCATTGAATCATTGATTCGCGGAAGTCATTTGATCGATACTAGAAACATATAGCGCCTTGCAATTTAATTCAGCTAGTGGGTTTCTAGTCCCAAAATGGCTTGAAAATCCATAATATAAGTTTTTGGTTTGGTACGTCTTTTGAAAGGACGTACCAAACCAAAAACTTATATTACAGACTTTCAGGCCATGTTTGGACTAGCAGGTTTCATGCATCAATTCAAGTGAATATGTACTGAATTTTTGCTGGAAATGATGGTTATCCACTCAAAAACACAAAATTTTCTTTTCATTGTACGTTTTTAGAACAAATTGATAATTTCCAGTGATAATTTGACTCATATTCACCTTGAAGGGATGCTTTGAAAGACGCCATTTTGATAGATACTGTGAAAGTGAAAATTTCTATATCTTCACAGTGGGGGATACGATTTCTATCTTTCCGCAATTTTTTTGATGATCTAGATCATTTAGCGTATAATAAATTGATTTATCTGAAAGGTTTCAGTTTTACTCTTTGGAAATTCGCAATTATATAGAATTCAGTAGATCCTGGACTTTCTATAAAGTGTTTGAATTAAAAAATAATTGACTAAGGGCTAGGGACCTGCAAATTGGCGATTTTGTTCGAATCAAATATTGAATTGAATTGGTGAAGCGAATCAAATTCCGAATCGAATTTTGAAACGAACTTCAAATTGAATCACCGTTAACCCATTACCCAATGTAACGTCCAAAACCGGCCAGCACTATTCTAAAAAATCGCTGATTAATTTTCATTATATTTTCATTTTTTGTTTCAAAAATATAGGTTATGATGAGCTCGTTGAGTTTATTTCAATGAAGGGTCATAACCTATGTTTTGAGACAAAGATGAAAAAAATGAATTATTCAAGAATTTTGTTTGCAAATGTCGTGTTAGGTAAAGGGTTAATTAGACATGTTAACTCTCCCGGAATTTCAGTGTAGTTCTCGGCCTCCTGGACGGGAATCAGTTTTGGACCAAAAATCCCGGAAAACAACAGTCAAATATTTCGTTCCCGTTGTAACTTATGAAAAACGTTAGGTGTCAGATCACATGCATTTCAAACTGGTAAAAACTCATGAAGCAGTAAAATATGGATTTAAGTCAAATTTATTTAAGAAAAGGGTATTTTATGATATATATTTCAACTGTGTTTATGTTTATTTCTGGGTTTTTCTTCGGAGATTCTTGATCAATGTGCAAGTGTCGAAGTGAAAATAGGTGACTTACTTACAAAAAATTGAAAGCTCCACCTTCATTTAAATGCAGTTTTTGGAAATTAAAATATATGAAAAGGAATTAAATAATATATATTTATTTATTCCTTCATAGAATAGCTTTAATTCTCATCTCTTTTTCAAAATCAAAATGTAAACAACAACTATTTAGCACAGTTTAAAAGTAAGTAAAAGTCGCTTAGGATGCCGAAAAATTATGACTGGATATTTAAACACAATGGACTTATTTTCTAACACTACATTTATTCTGTTTTGCTGACTGCAGAACTGTTAACTGTTGGCTGTCTGTACCCAGAAAATTTCGAATGGAATTAAAAAGAAATGCTTCAAAGATGAAAAAAAAAGTTTTGTGTAGGGCACAAGCGTCCCACATACATGAAGTTTGATAAAGATACTTTCTAAGTACTAATGTTCTTGAAGTAACTGAACATTAGGACATCTTTTCCTGTTAACTTTTCCAGACTTGGGAAATTATTAGCTAAGTAGACTTTGATAAGAGCAAACCACAGGTGGAGGTGCTCTGTGGGACAGTGTGGGTGGGTGGTGGTGTGGAGGGGGGGGGGGGGGGGGGGGGGGGGGTCATGAAGAAGAGGACCCTGGGGGGGGGGGGTAAATAAACAGTTATTTTATGATTTTTTAACATAGCATAAATGCATCAGCATAGTTGACAACTAGTTCTGGATATAACCTGGTGTTTATAGTGGTCCATGAGCTGAAAATTCACAAGTTTTTAGCTCAGCTGACTGAAAGTCAGAGTCAGCTTTTCTTATTACTCTTCGTCCATCGTCCTGTGTGAAGGTGGTGTTTGAGCCTCTTTCCCCTAAACCACTGGTCACATTTTAATTAAAATCCATGTAAGTAGTGGTTACATAGGGGCATTTTGATTTTTATGCAAATTAGGTTTCGGCTCATATTGAGCAGAGGGGTGGGGAAAAAATGGCCAAATTTTTTAAAAATCTTCTTCTAATGAACCACCAGTAGCAGAGACTTGATATATGGTATACAGAGTCCTTTTGAGGTTTAGAATCAAGTTTGTTCAAGAGAAGTTTGTCGGGCATTATTTGCCTTCGTTACGGGAGGGGCAAAAATTTTGGTCACGCCTAAAATTTCTTTTTTCAGAACCGTGCAATCGATTTGAACCAAATTTGATATGAGATGATAATGGGTCATAAGTAGTTGATTGATGCAAAAAAGTTTTTTCTCATTGCCCCATGGGAACCTCGGGAGCTAAATATAGGAAAAACCTTAAAACTGCCATATCTCCAAAACTACATGGCACAGAGAATTCTTATTTTGTATAAAGCTTACTTTTATCTAGTGGAATAGAATGGTTAAAAAAAAATCTATCGGTTTGATCACAAGGTACTTTTTTCAGGACTTTGAAAGCGAGTCAGCACTTTTTAACACTGTAGACAATGGGAAAAACATTAAAAAATCTTCTTCTCCAGATCCAGCAGGCAGAATCTTTTGATATTTGGCATGCAACATTGTGGGGTGGATCTGATTCAAGTTTGTTCAAATCGGCTCCCTAGATTCATATTTGGGCTCACTATAGAAGCTCGAATTCAAACTTAGTGCATTTCAGGCAAATTTCTTCAAAAATCTTCTTCTCCAAATCCAACAGACAGAATCTTTTGATATTTGGTATGCAACATTGTGGGGTGGATCTGATTCAAGTTTGTTCAAATCGGCTCCCTGGATTTATATTTGGGCTCACTATAGAAGCCCGAATTCGAACTTAGTGGGGGGGGGGGGGGGGGGGGGGGGGGGGAGGAGATTCAAGTTTGTTCAAGCCATGTCCCTAGGTCCATATTTGGACTCATGTGGGAGCTCGAATTGTAACTTAGTTCAAAATGAGGAATTTTCTTCAAAAATCTTCTTCTTCAGATCCAGCAGTCGGAATGCTTTTGATATTTGGTGTGCGGCATCCTTAGGGGGGTGAGATTCAAGTTTGTTAAAGCTAAGTCCCTGGGCAAATTATAACTTAGTTCAATATGAAGAATATTCTTTAAAAATTCTTCTTTTTTTTTAGATCTACTGGTCAGAATCTTTGGATATTTGGTGTAAGCTTTTCTTAGGAGGAGCAGATGCAACTTGTTGAAATCAATTCCCTGGGTTGATATTTAGGCTACCATGTCAGGTGAGCTCCCTCAGGCCCCAGGGGCCTCTTGTTTCTTTTATTTTGTTCCCGCGTGAACTTTTCCCTGAAATCCATCCCATTTCCCTGAAAATCACCCTCAGGTTCCCTGAAAAATTATTCTGGAGGTTGACATGTCTGGGTTAATGGATGCATTATCAAAAGAAAATTTTTTTTCTAAAATAATACCCCCGATTATTAAAAGACACAGAGTGTATTTTTCACCTCACCACCTCCCAGCAGGCAGAATCTTTTGATATTTGGTCTTCTTCAGAGCAGTTAGAATGTTTTGATATTTGGCATGCAGCATCCTTAGGGGGTGAGATTCAAGTTTGTTCAAACCATGTCCCTAGATCCATATTTGGGCTCACTGTGGGAGCCCGAATGATAACTTTTTAAATTTTTATTATCTTAACCTGACATAGTCAAGATAAGCTATTGCCATCACGCGTGCGGAAGTCTGTTAGTCTGTGATTCTGTGAGTCTGTGACGTCTGTTCACATTTTCCTTTAGCACGGGCTACACCCCGCAGTTCTTGTCTGATCGTCACGAAATTTCATATGCAGGTTTGGGGTCATGTCTAGATGAGAACGTCCCCTTTTGGTCGCGATCGGGCAACCGGTATGGCTGCCCGAGCCCAAAACCCGAAAACCATTAGCACAGTCTACAGGTCGTATTTATTGTAACTTGGTAGGATGCCTCTGTATAGTGCCTAGATGAGAACATCCCCTTTTGGGCATGATCTATCAACCGTGATGGCTGCCCAAGCCCAAAACCCAAAAACTTTTAGCACAGTCTGCAGGTCATGTTTAATGTGGAGGGATTTCATTGTAACTTGGTAGGATGACTCCTTATGATGTCTAGATGTGAATTTCCCCATTTGGGCATGATCTGCCAACCGTGATGACTGCCCAAGCCCAAAACCCGAAAACCTTTAGCACAGTCAACAGGTCATATTTATTGAGGAATTTCATTGTAACTTGGTGGGTTGACTTCATACAATGTCTAGATGAGAAAGTCCCCCTTTGGACATGATTGGGCAACTGTGACGGCTACAGGAGCCCGAAGCCCGAAAACCTTTAGCACAGTCTAGAGGTCATATTTATGATATGATTTCATTGTAACTTGGCAGGATGACTCCAAATAATGTCTAGATGAGAACGTCCCATTTTGATCGCGATCATTCAGCCTTGATGGGTGCCCGAGCCCAAAAACCTTTAGCATAGGTAAAAGGTCATATTTATGGAAGAATTTCATTGTAACCTATTAGGTTGACTCCATATAATGCCTAGATGATGACATCCCCTTTCGGTCGTGATTGGTCAGTTGTGATGGCTACATGTGCCCGAAGCCCGAAAACCTTGAGCACAGTCTACAGGTCATATTTATGAAGGGATTTCATTGTAACTTCTTAGGATCACTCCAGATGATGCTCAGATGAGATTGTCCCCTATGGTTGCGATCATTCACCCATGATGGCTGCCCGAGCCCGAAGCCCAAAAACCTTTAGCACAGTCTACAGGTCATATTTATGAAGGGATTTCATTGTAACTTTGTAGGTTAACTTCATATATTGTCTAGATGAGAACGTGCGATCATTCACCCATGATGGCTGCCCGAGCCCGAAGCCCAAAAACTTTTAGCACAGTCTACAGGTCATATTTATGAAGGGATTTCATTGTAACTTGGTAGGTTAACTTCATATAATGTCTAGATGAGAACGTCCCCTTTTGGACATGATTGGGCAACTGTGATGGCTAAAGGTGCCCGAAGCCCGAAAACCTTTAGCACAGTCTACAGGTCATATTTATGAGGGGATTTCATTGTAACTTGGTAGGATGACTCCAAATAATGTCTAGATGAGAACGTCCCCTTTTGATCGCGATCATTCAGCCTTGATGGGTGCCCGAGCCCAAAAACCTTTAGCATAGGTAAAAGGTCATATTTATGGAAGGATTTCATTGTAACCTATTAGGTTGACTCCATATAATGCCTAGATGATGACATCCCCTTTTGGTCGTAATTGGTCAGCTGTGTTGGCTACAAGTGCCCGAAGCCCAAAAACCTTGAGCACGGTCTGCAGGTCATATTTATGAAGGGATTTCATTGTAACTTCATAGGATCATTCCAGATGATGCCTAGATGAGATTGTCCCCTTTGGTTGCGATTATTCAACCATGATGGCTGCCTGAGCCTGAAGCCCGAAAACCTTAAGCACAGTCTACAAGTCATATTTGTGAAGGGATTTCCTTGTAACTTGGTAGGTTAACTTCATATAATGTCTAGATGAGAACGTCCCCTTTTGGACATGTTTGGGCAACTTTGACGGCTAAAGGTGGCCGAAGCCCGAAAACCTTTAGCACTGTCTACAGGTCATATTTATGAAGGGATTTCATTGTAACTTTGTAGGTTGACTCCAAATAATGTCAAGATGAGAACGTCCCATTTTGGCCGTGATCATTCAGCCTTGATGGGTGCCCGAGCCCAAAAACCTTTAGCATAGGCAAAAGATTATATTTATAGAAGGATTTCATTGTAACATTGTTAGGTTGACTCCATATAATGCCTAGATGATGTCATCCCCTTTTGGTCATGATTGGTCAACTGTGATGGCTACAGGTGCCGGAAGCCCGAAAACCTTGAACACAGTCTACAGGTCATATTTATGAAGGGATTTCATTGTAACTTCGCAGGATCACTCCAGATGATGCCCAGATGAGATTGTCCCCTTTGGTTGCGATCATTCAACCATGATGGCTGCCCGAGCCCGAAGCCTGAAAACCTTTAGCACAGTCTAAGGTCATATTTATGAAGGGATTTCATTGTAACTTGGTAGGTTTACTTCATATAATGTCTAGATGAGAACGTCCCCTTTTGGACACGAATGGGCAACTGTGACGGCTTCAGGGGCCAAAAGGCCCGAAAACCTTTAGAACAGTCTACAGGTCATAATTATGAAGGGATTTTATTGTAGCTTGGTAGGATGACTCCAAATAGTGTCCAGATGAGAATGTCCCCTTTTGGTCACGATCATTCAGCCTTGATGGCTGCCTGAGCCCAAAAACCGTTAGCATGTCTGTAGGTCGTATTTATGGAAGGATTTCATTGTAACTTGTTAGGTTGACTCCATATAATGCCTAGATGATGACATCCCCTTTTGGTCATGGTTGGTCAACTGTGATGTCTACAGGTGCCTGAAGCCCGAAAACCTTTAGCACAGTCTACAGATCGTATTTATGGAGGGATTTCATTGTAACTTGGTAGGTTGACTTCATATAATGTCTAGATGAGAACGTCCCCGAAGCCCGAAAACCTTTAGCACAGTCTACAGGCCATATTTATGAAGGGATTTTAACGTAACTTGATAGGATGACTCATTTTGGAATAATTTCATTGTAATTTGGTAACTTTTTTTGATATATGTTAACTGTGAGGGGCACATATATTAACTGCGAGGTCATATTAACCCACACCTCAGATCTTTAGTACAGTGTACACCTCATATTATTTTTATCATAAACATAGCATACAGGGAACAGAAATGAACATATTCCCAATTATCACAATTCTTGTCTTATTTCATAATCCTTTCATAAACATTGAACATTATCCTTTTCATCAAACACAACACACAAGTTAAGCTACAGTGTCATTGACACTTTCATTATTATTTATTTAAAAATCTTCTTCAGATCCAGCAGTCGGAATGTTTTGATATACGGTATGCAGCATCCTTAGGGCGAGGGGGGGAGGGAGATTCAAGTTTGTTCAAGCCATATCCCTAGGTCCATATTTGGGCTCACTGTGGGAGCTTGAATTGTAACTTAGTTTGAAATGAGGAATTTTCTTTAAAAATCTTCTTCAGATCCAGCAGTCGGAATGTTTTGATACGTGGTGTGTAGCCTCCTTAGGGGGGTGAGATTCAAGTTTGTTAAAGCCAGGTCCCGGGGTCCATATTTGGGCTCCCTGTGGGAGTCTGAATTATAACTTAGTCAATATGAGGAATTTTTCTTTAAAAGTCTTCTTCAGATTCGGCAGTCAGAATGTTTTGATATTTGGCATGCAGCATCTTTAGGGGGTGAGATTCAAGTTTGTTCCAGCCAAGTCCCTGGGTTCATATTTGGGCTCACTGTGGGCGCCCGAATGATAACTTAGTTCAAAATTAGGAATTTTCTTTAAAAATCTTCTTCTTCAGATCCAGCAGATGAATGCTTTTGATATTTGATATGCAGCATCCTTAAGGGGGTAAGATTCAAGTTTGTTCAAGCCATGTCCCTAGTTCCATAAAATTTGTCTCTCATGACTTCATTCCTTTGTAGTGTTGATGAACCATGTCTAACTGAATGTGACCCCAAATACTTCTTTGAACCACTTTGTTTGAATCACTTTGCCCGGTGAGCGATTAAGGCCCCTTATGGGCCTCTTGTTAAAAATCTGCAAGTCCAAATGTTTTGAAACTTCACATGATTGATGATGGGGACACCCTCTACCGTCGATTCTCATTTAATGTTGATCGGGTTGCAAATATGGCCACAATTGCAGCTTATATTTGCCATGGAAACCCAGTGGGAAATCTCATTTTCATCTTCTTCTGGAACTACTAAGCTGACGTGAACCAAACTTGGCAGGAATGGTCTGTGGGAGGTCCTCTACAAACACTCCTCATTTCTCTACACACTTTCCTCATTTTGTTCTTGTCGGATGAAAAACATGATTCTGATTTTCAAAACTCTTCTCTAAAACTACATGGCCAAATGTTTTGAAACTTCACATGATTGATGACTGGGACACCCTCTACCAACATCCTCAATTAATGTTGATCATGTTGCAAACATGGCTGCAATGTCTAGATTAGAACATCTTATTTTGGTTGGGTTCAGTCAACCATGATGGTTGCAGGTGTATGTTATCTGCATTCCTTTAACATAGTCTACTGCTTGTATTTATGAAGGTATTTCATTGTAAATTGGTAGGATGACTCAGTATAATGTCTAGTTGAGAACGTCCTATTTTGGCTGTGATCAATCAACCGTGATGGCCATGCAGGCACGTGACCTAGATTTGTTTAGCACAGTCTAACGTTCACATTTATGATGTGATTTCATTGTAACTTTGTAGGGTAACACGGTATGATGTCAAGATGAGACTCTCCTATTTTGGTCGCGATCATCAGCCGGTACTGCCACCTGGTCACGGGACCTATATTCATTTAATACTGTCTACGGGTTGTTTTTATGAAGGGATTTCATTGTAACTTGGTAGGATAACTTGGTATGATATCTAGATGAGACTGTCATATTTTGGTCATGATCGGTCAACCATGACCGCCTGACCATCATGTGACCTAGATTCCTTTAGCAAAGTCTATGGGTCATATTTATGAAGAAATTTCATTGTAACTTGATAGGATGACTCGTTTTGGAATGATTTTACTGCAACTTAGTAACTTTGGTTAACTTTACATTGACTGTGAGGGCCACATCAACCCAGGCCTCAGTTTTTTAGTACAGTGTACACCCCAAATTATTCTTATTATCCCGTCTGCAAGGGAGGGATATAGCCTAGAGCTCCATCCGTCTGTCCATCCATCTGTCAGTCTGTCTGTCCCAACTTTGTTTATGGCATAACTTGAACAATAGTTAACAAATTTCAATTCTTTTTGGGATATGTCTTTATACCAACAATGTCTACTTCAAGTTTGATGACCACCTATATGTCTTGAATATTATGGGAGTTTTTGCCCTTTGTTTAATAAAAAATATTGTGTAATGCTTTTTATGGTATAATTGAACAATAGTTGACAAATTTCAATTCCTTTCAGTAAATGTCTCTATAGAAACAATGTCTACGTGAAGTTTGATAACCAGCGATATCTGATTAAAATGATGGGAGTTGTTGTCCCTTGTCCCTTGTTTAATAAAAAATATCATGTAATGCTTGTTTATGGTATAACTTGAACAATAGTTGACAAATTTCATTTCTTTTTGGTAAATGTCTCTACAGCAAGTTCAATGACCAGCGATATCTGATGGAAATTATTGGAGTTATTGCCCTTTGTTTAATAAAAAATATAGTGTAATGCTTGTTTATGGCATAACTTTAACAACAAAAACTGGATTTCATTTCTTTTCAGTATAAGTCTCTATAGCAACAATGTCTACGTTGCGTCAAGTTTGATGACCAGCAATACTTGATGAAAATTATGAGAGTTATTGCCCTTTGTTAAAAAATATTGTGTAATGCTTGTTTGTGGAATAACTTAAGCCTTAGTAACCAAATATCATTTTTTTTGGTGTATAACTCTTTGGGAATGATGTCTACCTTAAGTTCGATGACCAGCTCCAATGAAAATTGTCGGAGTTTTTGCCCTCCCCCCCCCCCCCCACCCCCCCCCCCCCCCTTCTTGGTGCCAATTAGATTTTTTTTTTCTTTCCTCCAGAATGCATTTTGAAGGATTTATTTATTTATTTATTTATTGGTGTTTAAGGTCACATATTTATGCACAATGGCTAATCATGTCCGTGACAGTTTTACGGGTGGAGGAAGCCGGAGTACCCAGAGAGAACCACTGAGCAACGGCAAGAAACTGTCAGCTGCTCAGCATACTAACTCCACACAAGCAGGGTTAGCATTGGTTGAAAACAAGTACACCATCGACGTGCAGTACGCGTAGTACAGAATGCCACTGTGCCCCCACATGGGCAATGGAGATGAAGTGTCTTGCCCAAGGACACAACGCGGTTGCCGCATGTGGGATTCAAACCGAGGATCTGTCGGCTTGCAGCCTGCACCTCTACCTACTGAGCCACTGGGCTCCCTTTTGAAGGATTTAGAGTGATTACATGCTTAAAAAAAATTGATTCCTTTAACTCCCCCCCCCCCCCCCCCCACCCCCTCCCCGCCATGCCAATTGGTTTTTTAGCTCACCTGACTGAAAGTCAGGGTGAGCTTTTCTGATCACTTTTCGTCCGTCGTCCGGCGTCCGTCGTCCGTCATCCGTCGTCCGGCATGAAGGTGGTGTTTGGGTCTTTTTCTTCCATACCACTGGCCGCATGTTAATGAAATTTCATGTGAGTAGGGGTTATATAGCGGCATTTTGATTTTTGGGCAAATTAGGTTTCGGCTCATATTGAGCAGAGGGGTGGGGCAAAAATGCTCCAATTCTTAAAAAATCTTCTTCTCAAGAACCAGCAATAGCAGAGACTTGATATTTGGTATGCAGCTTCCTTTTGAGGTGTAGACTCAAGTTTGTTCAAGAGAAGTTTGTAGGTCTATACTTGGCGATGTTATGGGAGGAGCAAAAATTTTGGCCCCACCCCAAATTTCTATTTTTTAAACCGAGAGGCCAATTTGAACCAAATTTTATGTGAGGGCTTATTGGGTCATAAGTACCTAATTTATGCAGAAATTTTTTTTCCTGTAGCCCTGTGGGAACCACAGGAGCTAAAAATAGAAAAAAATTAAAACGCCTATATCTCAAAAACTGCACGGCAGTGAGAATTTTTATTTGGTGTGAAGCTTTCTTGGGACCAACAGAAAGGATTGGTAAAAAAAAATTGCTATCGGTTTTATCATAGGGTACTTTTTCGGGACTCTGAAAAAGTGCTGAGTCAGTATTTTTTAACACAGTAGGCAATGGGAAAAAAATAAAGAATTGTTTTCTTCCAAACCACTGCTCTAAAAGCTTTCATATTTTACATATAACATCTTTGGAACATTGATTCACATATTTGTAGAAATCAAATTCCTCGGTCCATATTTGGGTTCCCTATGGGAACCCAAATGTTCAAATTAGTGCAATATGAGGGATATATTTTAAAAATCTTCTTCTTCGGATCCACAAATCAGAATCTTTTGATATTTGCTATGCATCATCCTTAGGGGGGTGAGATTGATGTTTGTTCAAGCCAAGTCCCTGAGTTCATATTTGGACTCCCTTTGGGAACCCAAATTGTAACTTAGTGCAATACGAGGTATATTCTTTTAAAATCTTCTTCTTCGCATCCACCGGTCAGAATCTTTTGATATTTGGTATACAGTATGCTTAGGGAGGTGAGATTCAAGTTTGTTCAAGTCAAGTCCTTCGGCTCATATTTGGTCTCCCTGTGGGAGCCCAAATTATAACTTAGTTCAATATGAGGAATATTCTTTAAAAAAAATTTTTTTTTCAGATCCACCAGTCAAAATGTTTTGATATTTGATGTACAGCATTCTTAGGGGCTGAGAGTGAAGTTTGGTAAAGCCAAGTACCTGGGTTCATATTTGGGCTCACTGTGGGAGCCCAAATTATACCAAAATTTTTATTTTCCAAACCAAAAAGTCGATTTGAACCAAATTTGATATGAGGGCTTATTGGGTCATAAGTACCTAATTTATGCCGAAAATTGTTTTCCTGTCCCCCACGGGAACTGCAGGAGCTAAAAAATTTTTTTCTTTTTAAATGCCCATATCTCCAGAACTACATGGCACTGAGAATTTTTATATGGTGTGAAGCTTCCTTAGGACCGGAAGAAAAAAATGGTAAAAATTTTATCATAAGGTTCTTTTCTAGGACTAAAAGTGCCAAGTCATCATTTTTTAACAGTGTAGCTAATGGGAATAACGTTGAAGAATCTTCTTCTCCCAAAACACTGCTTCAGAAGCTTTTATTTTTGGGCTCCCTATGGGAGCCCATGTATAACTTAGTTCAGTATGAGAAATATTCTTAAAAAATCTTTTTTTTCTGTTACTCCTGTCAGAATCTTTTGATATTTGATTTTTGATTTTCTTAGAAGTGGCAAATTGAAGTTTGTTCAAGTTCTGCTTTATTGATAAAATTGGGCCCAGTAGTAACCAATTCCTGCATTGAAAGCCCTGTAAAGTGGGCAGTGATAGGCATAAACGATTGACCAAACCTGATATTATAATTATGCCTCTGTAATGATGTAGCCTTAGAAAGTGACCTTAAATTCCAATAAATAAATAGATAAATTATTGAGTACCCAATATGGGGATCTAACATATGAACACTCTGGGTTACTAAGTAGAGAAAACACTTTTATGTTGAAAAACTGATAATAACCACAAGGCAGAATCCCTTGCTATTTTGGTGATATGACTCGGCCAGTATCAGGTGAGCGCCCTCAGCCCCGTGGGGCCTCTTGTTTTTCCTTTGATCACAAATGCATTGTGAAGAGATTAGAGTGATTACATAAAGAAAAACAATTTGACTCCTATGACCCTCCTCCCCCTTTCCACTCCCTCCCCCTGTCCGGTCAATTAGGCCACAAAAAAATTTATTTTTTTTTGCTCCAAGATGGGTTTGGCCAGAGTTAGAGTGATTTTATGTGGGGAAAAAGTCCACCTAAGCTCCCCTTCCCCAATTTGGGTTTGCAGAGGATTAGCAACGCTTGGAGATGCAGGCTCTTGTTGAAAACGTAGCATGTAGAATACAGAAATTAACATATTCTCAATTATATTTCTTGTCTTATTTCATAATCCTTTCATAGCCTTGAACATTATCCTTCTCATCAATCAAACACTACACACAGTCAAGCTACAGTGTCATTGACACTTTCATTTTTAGCTCTCCAATGAAGTTGTGTGAGCTTATGTCATGACCCGAGGCACGTCGGCATCAACACTTGTGTTAAAGTTGTTGTAAGAGTCCACTTTGACTATCCGCCCTGTTACTATGCATCTCATACTGTTTCAATGGCTTACAATTACCCACAGACTCTTACCCAGTGATACTTTTTCGATTTTTAGAGTGTTTTTGCAATGTTAAGATTTTTTTGTCAGTGTGACCTGTTTTGCTATACATGAGCGGAGGCTACCACCGGTATGCTGTGGCTTTTATAGTTCATATATGTGTGTTAATTGCTTCAATATTAGACAACATTAACCCTTAGCCAGACATTTTTTGGAGATTTTTACTTTTTTAATGCAATGTAAAACTTTTTTGTAAGTGTGAACTTAGAAAATTTCTGATCTGTTTTGCTGTACATGTGCATGAGAGGAGGATTCCACCAGTATGCTGTTGCTTTTATATTTCATATATGTGTTAAATACATCAATATAAGATGACATTAACCCTTGGTCAGACATTTTTCAGAGATTTTGGACTTTTTTAATGCAATGTAAAACTTTTTTGTAAGTGTGTACTTAGAAAATTTCTGACCTGTTTTGCTATAAATGTACATGACTGGACATTTTTTGCACATTTGTGATAAGCCTAGGTTTATTGTATGCCATGCTTTGGTGAGCTAATGGGGATGGACACCCCATTCTTGTTATCTCTCAGGCTTTTGCAAGCCCACCATCTCATTTGTTTGTTTCGTGTGAGTATATACAGCTAATTTAACAGTGATAAGTTTTTGAAAATCTTTTCTGTTATTTTCTTTTTCAGGTAGAATCTGAAGGTGCTTCAGTCAAAATGAATATTTTAATTCGTGCATTAAAGGATTTGTTAATGACATTGCTAAACAAACCCATGGATTCAACTGTGAAATGTGCAGCCCAACTGCTGAAAGTATGTTCTGTCATATATAGTGGAGCCCACTTAATTGGATATCTCTTAATTGTATATCCCTGTTAATTGAATATAATTCTCAAACACAAAACCATTTACCATACATTCAGTACATATTTGATCTGTTAATTGCATATGGGTTGTAGAGTAAACTCCTGTTAATTGTTTTTAAATATTTGTAATATGTCGAAAAAATTACTGTGACATGCACCAAATTTTCCTTATTTATCAACCTTTTTGGCCATCCAATACAGGCATTTATTCTATCATATCTTGTTTGACAGAGCTCTATGAGGTCTGTCAAACAAGATATAATAGAATAAATGCTCAGTTTTTCTCCAGAACACAGAAAACTGACCAAATCCCTGTTAATTGTATACTCCTGTTAATTGAATAATTTTCACTGGTAAAATGGATATTCAATTAAGAGGATTCTACTGTATAACTTTGATGTGTGTATTGATGTTTCAAACTTGTCATGCATGCTTATGTTTAACCCTTTACCTAACGAATCACCCGCATACACCCATGTAATTTGCAAATTGAGCAGTTGAAAAAAATCAGTTTTTAAAATATTTCAACAAAACCATATCATGAAACCAATGAGCGGTCACATTATATGGTTGTGTTGAATTTTTTTGAATAATTAAAAAAATAGTAATTAAAATAATAAATTTTGATATTCTCCATTTTGGGTAAAGGGTTAACCCTTTACCCAACGAATAGGCCGCATCCGCCCGCGTAATATGCAAATTCAGTAGTTGAAAAAATATTATTTTTCAAAAAATTTCAACAAAGCCATATCATGTGACCGCTCGTTAGAACGAGCTCAACGAGCTCGTTCCAACGAGGGGTCACATGATATGGTTTTGTTGAAATTTTTTAAAAATTTGAAAAAATGATATTTAAAATAATAAATTTTTATATCGTCAGTGTTGGGTAAAGGGTTAATAACCACTACACTACAAGCCTAGGGCCAAAAAAAAATAATGGTTTATTTCCGGTTACCTGATCGACCCTAATTTTGCACCCTCACTTAATGATTTTTAGTCAAGTTGTGCCAAAGTCAAACTCAACTTATAGTTTGATGAATGGCGGGCAGGCGTAAACAATTGGTTTCGGGATGATAACTTGATAATGGTTCGACCCACGTTCATGAAACTTCATAGGTAGTTTGGCGTCGGTGAGAGGAAGAACTCTATTTTTTTTGGACTCACTAGGTCAATGGTGAAGGTCACAGTGACTTTGAACATACTAAATCATAAACAATTGGTATTTTTAGCCTGACTGTTTACAGTGAGGGCTATAGTAATGATTTTTGTCCATCCGTCTGTTAACATTTAAAGTTTTGGTTAAAGTTGTGGTTAAAGTTTTTTTTATTCAACCTTCAAGTACATGTTATACCTTGTAATTCTTGTCTGATCGGCACGAAATTTCATATGCAGGTTTTAGGTCGTGTCTACATGAGAATGTCTCCTTTTGGTCGTGATCGGTCAACCAGTATGGCTGCCCGAGCCCAAAACCCGAAAACCATTAGCACAGTCTACAGGTCATATTTATGAAGGTATTTCATTGCAACTTCATAGAATGCCTCTGTATAATGCCTAGATGAGAACATCCCCGTTTGGGCATGATCTGTCAATTTTAGCACAGTCTGCAGGTCATGTTTAATATGGACGGATTTCATTGTAACTTGATACTATGACTCCGTATGATGTCTACATGAGAATTTCCCCATTTGGGCGTGATCTATCAACCATCACGACTGCCTGAGCCCAAAACCCGAAAACCTTTAGGACAGTCTACAGGTCATGTTTATGGAGGGATTTCATTGTAACTTGATAGGTTGACTTCATATAATGTCTACATGAGAAAGTCCCCTTTTGAACATGGTTGGGCAACTGTGACGGCTACAGGTGCCCGAAGCCCAAAAACCTTCAGCACAGTCTAAAGGTCATATTTATGAAGGGAGTTCATTGTATCTTCGTAGGATCAATCCACATGATGCCCAGGTGAGAATGTCCCCTTTTGGTTGCAATCATTCAATCATGATGGCTGCCCGAGCCCAAAGCCCGAAAACCTTTAGCACAGTCTACATGTCATATTTATAGATGGGTTTCATTGTAACTTGATAGGTTTGACTTCATATAATGTCTAGATGAGAACGTCCCCTTTTGGGAAACTGTGTCAGCAACAGGGGCCCGAAGCCCAAAAATATTTAGCACAGTCTACAGGTCATATTTATGGAGGGATTTCATTGTAACTTGATAGGTTGACTTCATATAATGTCTAGATGAGAACGTCCCCTTTTGGGCAACTGTGACGGCAACAGAGGCCCGAAGCCCGAAAACCTTTAGCACAGTCTACAGGTCATATTTATGGAGGGATTTCATTGTAACTTGATAGGTTGACTTCATATAATGTCTATATGAGAACGTCCCCTTTTGGGCAACTGTGACGACAACAGAGACCCAAAGCCAAAAAACCTTCAGAATATTCCACAGGCCATAATTATGAAGGCATTTCATTGTAGCTTGGTAGGATGACTCCAAGTTTGTGGTTAAAACCCCACTTCCATATGAAAGCGCTGATTTGAATAATTTTTTGTATGAATGTTTAGTACCATGGGATACATCACATATAATACGGGTTATTTTTATACTGTACCAATGACCCAGACTTAGCTGGTGCTAACTCTAAAAAATCCAGGGCCAAACACAAATTTTGCCCCCCAATCCCCAAAATTTGCATCTAAAACCAAAAGAAATCATGTCCTAAAGGACCTCCATACTTTGCCCCCACTGCGCATGCGCAGTGTCAAGGACGTTCCAAAATTGGCGCCAATCACCATTCTTTGTTTGGCCCTTCATCAGTTAACATCTCACTGATCTTTGTGCTTGTAAATCTCAGTTTAAATGATGCCAGACACATAAATATTGGAGAAATGGTGATTCTAAGGAGGATAGAGAAGGTGGAGAGGAAAAAGGAGTGACAGAAAATAATCAGGCCTGTAACTTAAAATTTTGTTATAAAATTATGTTAAGTTGCCTATTACTTACTTTGAAGTTGCACTGCTTATTCAGTGTTTCCTCTCTCCTTATCCTGTAAGTCCCCCCTTGCTATTCTCCCATTCTTTTGGCATATTTTTTGAGTAAGATTACTCCTAAAATTTCTTGGGAGAATTAGCTTGGTTTCAGAATGAATTCTGTTATTTTCCCCATGTTTACGTTTTCACCCATGGGTGTTTAGACGTTGTGTTCTGCATCTACCATCTGATGTTCTGCAGATTCTTCTCTGGAAGTCTCTGTTTTGCATCAGATAGTGTGTAATTTTGATAACTGATTTCGGGCCAGTATTGTCAGTGCCTGGAGTCATGTTTTCTGGTGTTTTTACACTTCTTGTTTACATTGGCAACAGTCTTTTTTGAGGGTGACTTTTTGCCTTTGGAGTAGTTTATCTCACTACAAGATACATTATTATTATCCGTAAGTGTTGCAATATTATTTAAAATAATTTTAAAATTTTTTGACCACACTTACCCTTGGGATCCATTGGGGCTCAACGTTACTTTTCAGAAACTTGGGCTTCGCTGAAAAAATATTTTTCAAAAATTATTTTGAATTTCATTTGCTTTTTTCAATATTAATGGATCATGTTATTATGTATCTTTGTGTTTAGGGGTTTGTGTGAGTACTAGGACTGGTTGTTTTTTCACAATGAAAGGACATTGTTCAAATTGTAATAGGAAGAAATCTTCCTCTGACTTTCATGATCATTGTATTAATTGTAGTCAGTGTACTCGCACTAACTCCTGTTCAATATGTCAATATTGGGATGACAAACATTGGAAACGTGTGTCACGGTATGTTGTTAGTGGAGAAAGGGCTATACCGGTCCTTTCTCCGCAGGGTCACTCTAGTCTATCAGTTTATATTTCAGAGGAACAAGAACAGGGTGATGTTTCCATGTTATCTTCCAAGAGTGCGCTTCCGTCGTCACAATTGAATGAAGAGTTAGCGGCAAAAGTGCTCATGGAGATACGACAGTTGCCTAAGAGGTCCCTAGTAGGATCGACAGCGCTGTCGTCCGCTAGCTCGCCCGGTGTAGCGTCCATTCACCGAATGGTTCGGCAGCTGGGTTCGTCCGTTGCGGTCCAGGAGGAAATGTTGGGTGATGCGAGCACTATAAATATACTAGGTGCACACCCAGTGACGGCGGATATTAGGAGAGATCGGAGGAAGCCTTCTAGTCCGGTTCCTAGCTCGTCCAGGTCCAGCCGGGCCGCGAGCGAGAGAGGCCCCTCTCTCGTACAACAACATCAGGGACCTGATGTTGTGGTACAAAATGTGTTGCAAGCGGAGCACACGTCCGTCGCTCACGGCGCTCCGTTATTTAGGCAGTCCGCGGAGACTGCGCAGGCTTCCTCATCCTCTCACCAGCGCACACGACCGCACCTTGGCTACATGACCGCGGAGATTTTACCAGCTTCGCCGATAAAGGATTCTTCGGCAACCAGGTCACGCCATCCGGTAGCCAGGGACACGAGGCCGGTAGACTCCAGACGTTCGCATAGGAAGAGTATGCGGGAGTCAGTTGATGCGGAGCTTCCCACGGCGAAGCAGCGAAAGACCGCCACTCCACAGGCCTCGATGACGGACGTGCTTGCTCAGATAGCACAAATAATCCCAGCAGCCGACAGAATCGGTGTCGGATTGGGAATTATCCGACGGCGCTGGGTCGGTACGCTCCGCCGAAGCATCGGGTGCGGACAACCGGGAGCATCGTGAGGTCCGACCGGATGGTAAAAGGGATACGGATGACTTGGAGCTATCCCTTTCGGAACAACATAAAGCTGCCGTGGATTTTATCTGGCACTTCCTTCCTAACGTTGTTCCGTCGGGCCAGACTGCTGCGGTTCCGGACAAGAGAATAATAGCGTCATTGGACACTGAATTCTTTGAGCGGTTCAGAGACATTGTCCCTGAGTTTCTGTCTCAGTCCAATAATGTCACAAGAACATTTGAATTATTGAACGACGCTACATTCAAGCTTGCTTCCAAAACAGGCAAAGCTGGTTTCTTGTCCTCCAGTGCTCTTAACCTGCCTTTCATTAATGCAAGGAATAAATTCGATATGCAGGACAGGTATTCCGAGAGTTCCTCTGCGTCTTGACAACGAGGCAGAAGACTTAGAATTGTCGTTACCGTCGTCTATGTCCGTTCCAACCGCGTTGTTGGATACGACAATCACGTCTAACAGGGCCAGTTTAGACGCTTTATCTTACGCAGACCACCTTACAAAGGCGTTATCACTGCGTCTTCAAGGGAAAGAATTCCAGGATATACAATCCTCATTAAGACTTCTTTCAAGGGCGTGGCTTATTCCACGTAAAACTCAGCCCTTTCAGTGGCAAACCTGGAGTTGGTTAGACGTGACGCAGCCTTAGCTACATCCACACACGTGGATAGTAAGGTGAAGAACTCTCTTAGAGTCGCTTCGGTCTCCGGAGAACTTCTATTCGATGGCAAGCTTTCTGCAATTTACGATAAAATTACGAAGAAAGCTTCAGATTCTCTGTTGTTTAAATCCGCTTCCAAAAAGTCGGATACGACAGAGAAGAGTAAGACAGGCACTTCTGGGTCTAATGCGCCCAAGAAGGTTCCTATAGAGATTCCGGTGCGTCCTCTTGGTCTTATTCAAGAGACCGTCAAGGCAGCGACTCTCGTGCGGGACGTCCTTCGGGCCGGGACAATCGGTCGGACGCCCCGAGGTCGACGGGACGAGGTGCTGGTCGTGGAGGACGTGGTTTCTCCTCCCACAGGCCTCGCAGGTTCAGGAAGTGATGGCTTCAACCTCTATCACGTTCCGGTTGGCGGAAGGTTGTCGAGTTTTTCAGAAGAGTGGGCGTCGATTATGGACGACCCTTAGGTGAGAGGGGTGATTTCGGAAGGTCTAAGAATATCCTTCAAACAAAAGCCTCCGTTAACTCGAAGTCCAAAATGGACTCAACTTCCGTCAAATCCGCAGAAAAGAGAAGCTCTCTTATCGGAGGTGCAGTCTCTTTTAATGAAGAACTCGGAAGAGGTCGTAGAAGACGAGGAAACACCGGGATTCTACAGCCATCTGTTTCTGGTTCCGAAACCAGACGGCTCGTTCCGTCCAGTCATAGATTTGAGCTGGATAAACAAGCTGATCGTCGCTCCGAAATTTTATATGGAGACGATTCGGTCAGTCAGAGCGAGTATTCGGGTGAACGATTATGCTACAAGCATAGATCTCAAGGATGCGTACTTTCATGTCATGGTACATCCGACATTCAGAAAGTATCTACGCTTCGCAGTCCTAGGAGTTGTGTATCAATTCCGAGCGATGTGCTTCGGATTGAACCTAGCACCCTGGGCGTTCACTCGGGTAATGAACTCGGTAATGATGTATTTCCGAGCTCATTCGTCTGCGGTAACGTCGGCCTACCTGGACGACATTCTTCAGAGGTACGGCAACGAGTTAACGCTTCAGAACGATGTGCAGAATCTGCTTCTATTGCTCCGACGTCTCGGTTTTGTTATAAACGAGGAGAAGTCGGATCTGGTGCCGTCCAAGTCATTCACTCATCTGGGAATGAGCTTCGAGACGCACAACAATCTCGTTCGTGTGCCGTTAACCAGAGCGAAATTAGTCAGTTGTTACGCTCGCTATTGTCTTCATGCAGACAAAGTCACAGCGAGGGAGTTTATGAGACTGATAGGTTTGTGCGGAGCCGCCGCGGATCTCATTCCGATGGGGCAGTTGCGCACTCGTCCTCTTCAAATTTTCTTAACTCAGAATTGGAGTGTGAAGATTCATTCGCTCGACATAGATGTTCTCTTGTCAGATCAAGTGAAACAAGAGATTCAGACTTGGGCAAACATTCAATAGTTAACTCAGGGTGTTCCGCTGCAGTTGCCGGATCCGAGTTTTACCATTATGACGGATGCCAGTCAAACAGGTTGGGGTGCAACATTGATTCCAACGGATTCGAGATGCCAGGGTCTTTGGGATCCACAGTTCCTAACCAAGCACATAAACATCATGTCAATTTGGCGTGCATTACGTCATTGGATGGACATTATTCACAAAGCTCATGTCCAAATTCTGTCCGACAGTACGACAGTAGTGGCGTATATACGGAACCAGGGAGGCACTCATTCCGTTCCGTTATTCAATCTAACGGAGAGAATCCTTCTGTTTGCTCTAGAACATCAGGTTCTACTTTCGGTCCGTCATATACCGGGTCGTCTGAATGTACTAGCAGACTCCCTTTCACGGAAGGGTCGCTTGTTGCCGTCGGAGTGGACTCTCAACAAACAAGTTTTCAATCAGATTTGCTACCAGTGGGAACGGCCAATGATAGACTTATTTGCGACACATCTCAACAATCAGTTGCAGACGTATGAGTCACCGTGCCCGGATCCAAGAGCATTTGTAGTAGACGCTCTATCGATCTCATGGGACGGAATGATAGGATATGCATATCCTCCAGCGCCGTTGATTCAGCAAATATTGCTAAAGATAAAACAATCTCAGTGCAAGATTCTGTTGGTAGCATCTCTGTCTCCACAGAGACCGTGGATAAATCTACTCAGGTGTCTGTTGTGGGACCTACCGCGAAAGCTTCCTCCACGGGAGGATCTTCTTTCGCAGGGGAAACCGCGTCGACTTCATCACAACCCGCAAGGTCTCAACCTTCACGTTTTTCCGTTGTGCAGTCCTTCTTGCATGGCAAGCACTTTACAGGACGAGCAGTGGACGCGATTTCTAACTGTAGGAGGACCTCCTCTTCGCTAAATTATGCGGCTAAGTGGAAGGTTTTTCGTCGTTGGTGTTGGGATCATTCTGTTGATATTTTTGATCCCTCCATACCAGACATTGCAAACTTTCTAGTATACTTGTTTGACGAAATCAAACTGCAGCCTGTTACTATTAAGGGTTATAGGTCTATGTTATCTGATACCTATGCACATCACGATAGTTTACAAATTGGATCTAATGTCTCTTTATCTAAGTTAGTTAGAAACTTCTCGATAAATAGACCCAGAACTCTTAGGTTAATTCCTAAGTGGAATTTAGCTTGGGTTCTTCTTAAACTTAAGGAAAAGCCATTTGAGCCTCTTGGGACAGTAGATTTCAAATTCTTGTTGTATAAGACAGCTTTTCTCTTAGCTTTCTCTTCTGCTAGAAGAGTCAGTGAGCTTCATGCACTATCGGTGGACGATTCTCACTATCGTAGTGTCGGGAACACTATCACCTTCACTACTAATGTTGGATTTTTAGCTAAGAATCAGGCTCCTAATAAATATCCGGAACCTATTGTTATTAAGGCTCTTCCGTCTTCAGACGGGCATAGGCCTTTACTCTGTCCTGTTAGAGCTTTACGCATTTATAAACAGAGATCTCAGTTTATCAGAAAGGGACGAAAACGTTTCTTTCTGTCTCTGATGCCTAATAGAAAGGACTTTTTGGTCCATTCTATTGCTAGATGGATTCAATTAACTATCCGTACTGCTTATGAAAGTTTATCTTCTTCCCAGCAGTCTGTGCTTAAGATTTCGGCTCATGAAGTAAGAGCTCTTTCTACATCTTGGGCTTATGCTAATAGTGTAGCTATTACAGATTTAATGAAGGCTGCTTATTGGTCTCAGCCATCCACATTCACAAATTTTTATCTCAGAAATATTGAGTCCATTTCTGGAGACCTGCGTTGTTTAGGTCCGTTATCTGTTGCTCAGAATGTCGTCCACTAAACAGTTGCAACTATAGTTATGCAGGCTTTCTGTTCCGGCAGTGACTCCGTCCTGCTGCCCTCTTCGCTCTGGGCTATTTGACCCAGGGCAAGGGGAAGGGGGGGGGGGGGAGGGTGTTCCCTTAGGTCACCTGCTTTATAGTGAAAAGCAAGGGAATTCCTCCTCCGGAGTCAGTAATTCTGAGTCGTTTCCGGGATGGTTTTAAAGTGTAATATTAATGTTAAAATTCATTCATGTCATATTTTTAAAGTGTAGCTCGGTGTGAAGCATTTGTATATGTCAAGTGTCAAACGGGCGTTAATATACAATCCTCGGACACTTTTAATGAATATAAAGAGTCTCAATTCTCTGGACTAACTTTATTTATTGGCTTACTTTAAAAATAATTAGTATAATGGGTTATACTGGATGTTAATAGAGAACATGAATGTTATTGTGCTCAATTATGAAGGGTATTGTATCTTTCTAATTTATAATAAAATAAGAAAGATACATGTAAAGCCTAATACTCCCTTTCTCCTTGAGGGGTTCACTCTATAGTATATAGTTGAGCTTATTGGATTTTCCTCTATGTCCTAGGCCCTCCAGCCTTTTTACTATTCAGCTAAGTCTGGGTCATTGGTACAGTATAAAAATGTTAAAAAATTTATAGTAATTTATATATTTTTTATACATACCAATGACCCAGACTGGGATGGCCCTCCCAGGAGTTGGGAACTCTTACCTCCCCGCTGAGTACATAGCGCTGACCAGGCACTGCCAGTAAGAATGGTGATTGGCGCCAATTTCGGAACGTCCTTGACCCTGTGCATGCACAGTGGGGGCAAAGTATGGAGGTCCTTTAGGACATGATTTCTTTTGGTTTTAGATGCAAATTTTGTGGATTGGGGGCAAAATTTGTGTTTGGCCCTAGATTTTTTAGAGTTAGTACCAGCTAACTCTGGGTCATTGGTAAGTATAAAAAATATATAAATTACTATAAATTTTTTAACTTTTTCTCGTACGTAAATTATGCAAATTACACTAACTTTGATATATTTAGTGTTACTTTCAGCACCGTAAGTGCAAATGCCAATACGGCTTGGGCTAGAGGCCGTATT
This sequence comes from Pictodentalium vernedei, assembly GCA_031216915.1. NCBI lineage: Eukaryota > Metazoa > Mollusca > Scaphopoda > Dentaliida > Dentaliidae > Pictodentalium > Pictodentalium vernedei. Next base: position 446,967,116 of record CM062293.1, on the reverse strand, counting down.
TATAAACCGATCTTTACGAAACTTCTTGGGTACCTTTGGTATCACCGTGGGACAAGAACGAGTGTTTTTGGGTGCAGTCCGAAATTCAAGATGGCCGATGGCAGCCATTTTGTACAAAATTAGGTGCAATCAGATTTTTGCACAGAACTTCCACATGAAAGTGCTGACTTGAATAATTTTTTGTGTGAATGTTTAGTACCATGGGATACATCACATATAATACGGGTTTTTTTCTCGTGCAGAAATTATGCAAATTAGATGAACTTTGATTTTTTCAGTGCTACTTACACACATTAAGTGCACATGTCAATAAGGCTTGGGCTAGAGGCTGTATTTATCAACCGATCTTCACGAAACTTCTTGGGTACCTCTGTTATCACCTTGGGATGAGAACGAGTGTTTCTGAGTACGGTCCAAAATTCAAGATGTCTACCAGTGGCCATTTCGTACCGAAATTAGGTCTAATCGTTTTTTTGTACACAACTTCTATATGGCTCAGGTTAGAGGCCGTATTTATGAACCGATCTTTACGAAACTTCTTGGGGACCTTTGTTATCACCGTGGGATGAGAGCGAGTGTTTTGGGGTGTGGTCCAAAATTCAAGATGGCCACCAGCAGCCATTTTGTACCAAAATTAGTGCAATCAGTCTTTTGTACATAACTTCTGTATGAAAGTTCTGATTTGAATAAATTTTTGTAGGAATGTTTAGTAAAATGGAATACATCACATACAGTACGGGTTTTTTTCTCGTGCAGAAATTATGCAAATTAGATGAATTTTGATTTATTTAGTGCTACTTATACACTGTAAGTGCACATGTCAATACGGCTCGGGCTAGAGGCTGTATTTATCAACCGATCTTCACGAAACTTCTTGGGTACCTTTGTTATTACCTTGGGACGAGAACGAGTGTTTCTGAGTGCGGTCCAAAATTCAAGATGGCTGTCAGTGGCCATTTTGTACCGAAATTAGGTCCAATCAGTTTTTTGTCACAACTTCTATACAGCTTGTATTTATGAACTGATCTTCACGAAACTTCTTGGGTACCTTTGTTTTCATTTTGGGACAGGAATGAGTGTGTTTTGGGGTGCATTTGTTATCACTGTGCTATGAGAACAAATATTTTGGGGTTCAGTCAGACCCACTCTGGGACTCAAAGATTTCTTTTCTATTTAGCATCTGACTGTCACCCACCTTTACAATACTTTACCTATACATTTGTTACAGGCTACGGCCGGTATTTATGTACAGACTGTTACAATACATTATATGTACGTTTGTTATCAGGTCATTACCTAGATGTTTGTCATTGCTGTGTCACATACTATACATGTACATGTCTTGACAAGTTGAGCTACAGTGTCATTGACACTTTCATTTATTATTTCCTCCAATATGCATTTTGAACTATTTACAGTCACTACATGCAGAACCTTTTTTTTTCCTTTTGTCAAAAATGCTTTTTTACAGTTTTGGTTAAAGTTAGTGGTTAAAAATGCAGACAGAAATTACCCCTCCTCCCTCCCAATTAGGCTTTTTTTTTTTTTTCATTACTCGAATATGCATTTTGGACTTTTTTTAAACTCATGTAACCCCCCCCCCCCCCCTCCCTCCTATTAGGCACTTTTTTCTTTCATCAAACAATGCTTTTTTACAGTTTTGGTTAAAGTTTGTGGTTAAAAACCCAGACAAACACCACCACCCCCTGGTGCCAGTTAGGTATTTTTTTTTCTCTGCTCAAAATGCATTCTGAAGGATTTAGACTGACCACGTGGAAAAAAAAAATGGACTCCCCTAACACACCCCCACTCCCCCCACCCCTCACCCCCACCCTACCTCCTCCTCACCCAGGGCCATTCATGCAATATTCTTTCTTTGGTACAAAATGCATTTTTAGCCTGACTGTTTATAGTCAGTGCTATAGTTATGACTTTCGTCCGTCCATCGGTCGGTCCATCCATCTGTCTGTAAACAATTGGCTTCCGACTGATACTGCCAGTTTGGATTGATTGATTTCAGCCAAAGTTGATATGTGTAGTTTCCAGCTAGTAATACAGGCCAGGTTTCAATATCGGTTCCACAACCCCCCCCCCCCCCCCCCCCACACACACACACACACACACACACACACACACCACACACACACACATAGACGTGTCACTTAGGCAATTACTCCCAAAATGCATTTTGAAGGATTGGGAGTTATTACATGCAAAAGAGAAAATTGACTCACATAGCCCAACATTGCTTTATGTACTGCATCTTTAATCCTTGAAGCCAACAGTACAAAAAATTATATAATTTTTGGAAAAAAGTGTATTTTTATACTGTACCAATGACCCAGACATAGCTGGTGCTAACTCTTAAAATATAGGGCCAAACAAATTTTGCCCCCCAATCCCCAAAATTTGCATCTAAAACCAAAGAAAACATGTCCTGAAAGGCCCTCCACACTTTCTGAATGTCTCAATATATTTGCATCTAATGCAATACAGAATACATCAGATACATTAGGAGCACGTTTTAATGAGTAGATGCATGCATAGTATCACTTTTTCTTGTTTTTACTTCCATTCTCAACATCATTTTCGTGAAGGGGAAGGAATTCCTATTCTCGTTCGGAAACATAGCCTATTTGTTTTCTCGTCATTTTAGGTTCTCTAGACATCATCTTCAGTGATAAGTTTTATTATCACTTAGCACCTATTTTCTATAATTAACCTCAGTTCTTTTTCCATTCACTGATTTCTTGTCTTATATTCGTATTTATTTGAAACAGGGATAATTTGGGCCTGCAAGAGCCAAGTTTTCTTCTTGGTACATTGGCTGTTTCTCCTCCAAGTGACAAGAGTCACTTCCTAGGAATTTTTCTCATTGGCTTTTACATGTCACTGATTTCTTTACTGCTCACTTTTACAACCCACTTTGTCTTATCCTTTTTATGTGTACCCATACTATGTATGGTACACATAATGCCGGCATCCGGGGCGATCATCCGTCGTTTGTCCATTCTTTGTCCTTCCATCTGTCCATCTGGCGTCCATATCCATTTCTTTGTCATTTGATAACTTGAAAAATATTGCTTGGATTGTCAAGTTACTTTATATTTGTGTTCAGGTTACTGATGTGCCGAGCTGTATAGTTTTGGGTGTAAGTCGGATAATTTGATCCTGAGATATTAACCCTTTATCCTTCAAATTTAAAATTCCTCCAATCCCTTTGGCATTCGATAACTTGAAAAATATTGCTTGGATTGTCTAGTTACTTTATATTTGTGTTCAGGTTACTGATTTGCTGAGCTGTATAGTTTTGGTGTAAATCTGATGATTTGATCCTGAGATATTAACCCTTTACCCTTCAAATTGAAAATTCCTCCAATCTCTTTGGCATTCGATAACTTGAAAAATATTGCTTGGATTGTCAAGTTACTTTATATTTGTGTTCAGGTTACTGATGTGCCGCGCTGTATAGTTTTCGGTGTAAATCTGATTATTTAATCCTGAGATATTAACCCTTTATCCTTCAAATTGAAAATTCCTCCAATCCCTTTGGCATTCGATATTTTGAAAAATATTGCTTGGATTGTCAAGTTACTTTATATTTGTGTTCAGGTTACTGATGTGCCGAACTGTATAGTTTTTGGTGTAAATCGGATAATTTGATCCTGAGATATTAACCCTTTATCCTTCAAATTGAAAATTCCTCCAATCCCTTTGGCATTCGATAACTTGAAAAATATTGCTTGGATTGTCTAGTTACTTTATATTTGTGTTCAGGTTACTGATGTGCCGAGCTGTATACTTTTTGGTGTAAATCTGATGATTTGATCCCGAGATATTAACCCTTTATCCTTCAAATTGAAAATTCCTCCAATCCCTTTGGCATTCGATAACTTGAAAAATACTACTTGGATTGTCAGGTTACTTTATATTTGTGTTCAGGTTACTGATATGCCGAGCTGTATACTTTTTGGTGTAAATCTGTTATTTTGATCCTGAGATATTAACCCTTTATCCTTCAAATAGAAAATTCCTCCAATCCCTTTGGCATTCGATAACTTGAAAACTATTGCTTGGATTGTCAAGTTACTTTATATTTGTGTTCAGGTTACTGATGTGCCAAGCTGTGTAGTTTTTGGTGTAAATCTGATGATTTGATCCCGAGATATTAACCCTTTATCCTTCAGATTGAAAATTCCTCCAATCCCTTTCGCATTCGATAAGTTGAAAAATATTGCTTGGATTGTCAAGTTACTTTATAATTGTATTCAGGTTACTGATGTGCTGAGCTGTATAGTTTTTGGTGTAAATCTGATAATTTGATACGGGGATATTAACCCCCTTTATCCTTCAAATTGAAAATTCCTCCAATTCCTTTGGCATGAGATAACTCAAAAAATATCAATCCGATTGTCATGTTACTTTATATATTTATATATTTATTCAGGTTACTGATGTGCTGTGCTGTATAGTTTTTTATGTAAATCTGATAATTTGATCTGGAGATATTAACCCTTTATCCATCAAATTAGACACTCCTCCAATCCATTTCTATATGTACCCATACCTTGTATGGTGTACATTATGTCAGCATCCGTGGTGGCCCTCCGTTATACAGCTTTCTACTAATTGTGCGTATGGGTGCACATCTGACGATTTCATCGGCCTATTTTTTGTATATATGGAAGCCAATGTCAACAGTTTTGTTTCAGTTTTAACGATTCTAACCGACTTCTAACTTCATTTTCAGAATACAGAATTCTTTTTGAGACTGACATGCTTCTCAAGTCATCTGTTGTTGGGATTTACTCTCTCTTCTCTGGTCCTCCAGCCTTTTTCAGGACTTTCAGACAGAGATTCTTGCAGTTTATCAAAGTTATTTTCACTCTCGAAGCTGGACTTATTTCGTTTTCTGGTCGTGAGGCTATGGTCATCTCTTTTCAGGAGTTTAGTTAATCTACACTCTTCCTTATGTATTATATTCTAGATATTTTTATACTGTACCAATGACCCAGACTTAGCTGGTGCTAACTCTAACAAAACCAGGGCCAAACACAAATTTTGCCCCCCAATCCCCAAAATTTGCATCCAAAACAAAAAGAAATCATGTCCTAAAGGACCTCCATACTACGCCTCTACTGCGCAGTGACGCAGACGTCCCGATATTGGCGCCAATTATCATTCTCTGTTTGGCCCTTCATCAGTCAACATCTCACTGATCTTTGTGCTTGTAAATCTCAGTTTAAAGGATGCCAGACACGTAATTTTTGGAGAAAATGTGATTCTAAGGAGGATAGAAGGAGGAGAGGAAAAAGAAGTGACAAAAAATAATCAGGGCTGTACTTAAAATTTTTTGATGAAATTATGTTAAGTTGCCTATTTTCGAGGCATGGGCCTCCTGTTGTCATTCTTGCTAATTGTTGCACTGCTTATTCAGTGTTTCCTCTCCCCTAGCCTTGCAATTCTCCCATGCTTTTGGCATATTTTTGAGAAATTTCATTTCTAAAATTTCCTGGGAGAGTTGCTTGGTTACAGAATGTTTTCTGTTATTTTCCCCATAGTTACGTTTTCACCCATGGGTGTATAACGTTTGTGTTCTGCATCTTCCATCTGATGTTCTACAGATTCTACCCTGAGAGTCTCTGTTTTGCATCAGATAGAGTGTAATTGATGACTGATTCCGGGCCAGTTTTTTCAGTGCCTGGAGTCATGTTTTCTGGTGTTTTTACACTGTTTGTTTTCATTGGCAACAGCCTTTTTTGAGGGGGGCTGTTTGCCTTTGCTGTAGTTTATCTCACTATAAGGTACATTTATATTATCCTATTATATTATTCTACTTCCTGGGCTTATGCTAATAGTGTTGCTATTACAGATTTAATGAAGGCTGCTTATTGGTCTCAGCCATCCACATTTACGAATTTTTATCTCAGAAATATTGAGTCCATTTCTGGAGACCTGCATTGTTTAGGTCCGTTATCTGTTGCTCAGAATGTCGTCCACTAAACAGTTGCAACTATAGTTATGCAGGCTTTCTGTTCCGGCAGTGACTCCGTCCGGCTGCCCTCTTCGCTCTGGGCTATTTGACCCAGGGCAAGGGGAAGGGGGGGGGGGGGGGGGCGGGTGTTCCCTTAGGTCACCTGCTTTATAGTGAAAAGCAAGGGAATGCCTCCTCCAAGTCAGTATTTCTGAGTCGCTTCCGGGATGGTTTTAAAGTGTAATATTAATGTTTAAATTCATTCATGTCTTATTTTTAAAGTGTAGCTCGGTGTGAAGCATTTGTATATGTCAAGTGTCAAACGGACTTTAATATACAATACTCGGACACTTTTAAATGACTATAAAGAGTCTCAATTCTCTGGACTACTTTATTTATTGGCTTGCTTTAAAAATAATTAGTATAAGGGTTATACTGGATGTTAATAGAGAACATGAATGTTATTGTGCTCAATTATTAAGGGTAGTGTATCTTTCTAATTTAATATTAAATAAGAAAGATACATGTAAAGCCTAATACTCCTTTTCTCCTTAAGGGGTTACCTCTTTACTATATAGTTGAGCTTATTGGATTTTCCTCTATGTCCTAGGCCCTCCAGCCTGTTTACTATTCAGCTAAGTCTGGGTCATTGGTACAGTATAAAAATGTTAAAAAATTTATAGTAATTTATATATTTTTTATACTTACCAATGACCCAGACGGGGATGGCCCTCCCTGGAGTTGGGAACTCTTGCCTCCCCGCTGAGTACATAGCGCTGACCAGGCACTGCCAGTAAGAATGATAATTGGCGCCAATTTCGGGACGTCTGCGTCACTGCGCATGCGCAGTAGAGGCGTAGTATGGAGGTCCTTTAGGACATGATTTCTTTTTGTTTTGGATGCAAATTTTGGGGATTGGGGGGCAAAATTTGTGTTTGGCCCTGGTTTTGTTAGAGTTAGCACCAGCTAAGTCTGGGTCATTGGTAAGTATAAAAAATATATAAATTACTATAAATTTTTTAACATTTTAGCATTACAGAAAACTAATAAATACTGTTTAGACTTTTTTTGTGATAACCTCATTATTATTAGCTTTGGTTTTATACTTTTTAGAATTTTTTGTTCGGCTTATATATCTTTTGGGTCACCCCTTGGCAAAACTCAAATTACTCTCTCGAACACAGATCAGCTGTAAGTTGTGTAACACTTGCTGGATTATCACGCTTTTCATTGTAATTTGAAATGCCGATGTTCTCAACTGTCACTCGATGAGGCGGGCGATAAAACACTCACCTGGACGGAAACTTAGGTGGTCAGTAGTGCCTGGGTGCAATCGCTGCCTCAAAACGCCAAGCCTGAATATGCCCTTTTCTCTCTTTAAATTTTGAGAATGAGATATTGTTCTGAATGGATCATCAAACACAAAAACTTCCAAAAAAACAGCAGTTCTCTGTTTGACACTTTTGGAGTTTGGAGATTGACCAGCTGCCATATTCCATGCACAGAAATTTAACCAGCTGCCGTATTCCATACACAGCAATCTTTTTCATGTTGAAATATGTATTAAACGTATTGCATCCATTCAGTTTGTCTTGCAATATTTTCATTTTTTTTGTAATTTGCTTATCTGGTGGATTTGATATCATAAAATAAATTATTACATTAACACTGAACTTTGTGTATATGTGGAATTCATGATGCAATTGTAAATTTTTATATTAAATATTTTGTTAGTTCTGCGGTGCAGCTTTGGAAGATACTTGTTCGGGAGAGAAGGCTGGGTTATTGGATGAAGTCTTCAATACATTGAGAAGTCTTTCAGGAAATCCAAGTTTGGGAAAGTGAGTGTAAAACTTTATAAATTATTGTGATGAATTGACGGTAACATGGTCTGAGGTTTGTGGCTTGGAATTTATGTTCAACCGATATGCAAAGCATCTCGGTTGAACATAAGCTCCAAGCTTATCACAGGTTTAGTAATTAAACCTCTCGTGTACCAATGATGAGACTGGATAAATAATCAATAAACCAGATAAACTCATTCCATCTTAGTTAAAATCATAAATTGGTTTGTAATTGAAACAACACTTTATCTGGAACACTGCCTGCTGCATGTGTGAAAAATTCAGAAAAATGAAGCTAGTCACTCTGTTGATGAAGCAATTAAGAAACAGGCAACATCATTTCAAAAATTTCGCCTGGTGACATCAGATGGTAACATTTGGAGCCATAAACATAAAAGAAACTACGCCAGCTCTCATCCAATCAGAGGGCGAAGATTTTACACTTATTGGAACATAGTTATCCTTTTTTTTTAGATAAAGCTTACAGCACACTTTTTATGCCCCTCCCAATATGGCATTGATTGGACGGCATATTGCTGGCTCACCTGCATTAAAGTTAGGGTGAGTTAAATTCATCAACATTGTTTGATGACTTCTCCAAAACCTCTGGACCGATTTCAGTGAAATATGAGGGAATTGTTTATAATGACATCATATTTTAATTTTGTTCAAATTAAGCAGCTGCTCTTCAGAGGGAGGAGAGAATCTTCCTATAAATAAATTATTCTCATGATCCAGTTGATATTTGTTATTTACCCTCCTTGGGAGGCGGACGGTAAAGTTTATTCAAGAAAGTTTGACAGACATACACAGAATGGAATGCTTGTGTGAGTGGGTTAATCGATATGGCATGAGTGCTTCCACGATGACACAAGAGCCATATCGATTAACCCATTCACATGCATGTCGTTCTGTGTTTATTACATGCCTTCATGTCTATAAAAAAACATTATTAGAAGGATACTCAGCAATTCATTTGACAACCATCAACAAAAAGAACACATTTTATCACTAACCAAATTTGCGAGGGGAACCCGTGTTTCTATTTCGTCCCCTGAGTTCCATTGTGTTCTATGTGCCTCCTGGCACATAGAACACATTGAAACTCAAGGGACGATTTTCAGCTATCGCTAGAGATTCAAATTGTAATTGTGTTGCATGATTTGCAGAAAATTCCAGTGAAATTTCTCCTCCATTTAAAAATAGTCTGTCAATGATTTCTTATCTAAGGTTGTCACGAATGATCGAAAAATCAATCAACCGTCGATTGAGGCATAATCGACGATTTATTTCAATGATCGATTATTTGACTGGACATGTGCTGTCATACTACCTTTTTGTTAAACAAAGGGGAAATATTGATTCACATGCTATTGTTTCACATAAAGGACCTATTTCGACAACAAATGTGTGTGTGAACAGGGTTAAAACATAAAACCAATATATAGCTTCAAGTTGCGGCACCACGCGAGTTAAAGTTAGCCGAAACACAATTATCATCGTATGCGTGATCACTCAGTTGAATTTGACCCTAGCTTTCAAAGTGTTCAAGTGTCAAACACCAATAAATAAATGAGTAAATAAATAAAATAAATCCCTGGAAAGATTGAGCCTCCAAGGGAAAGCATTTTCACACTGAACAGGGGCTGAATCATTACCATTCATGGGCCGAACTTTCTGGTTCCAGCATCACTGGCTCACTGCCATTAGCGGTGATAACAATTTAACAAAAATAGCATAACACTCAATGATGCCTTACTGTCAATGGCTACATTGTATTCCTTGCCAATAAGACATCGTCAAGTGTTGTTTTTGTTTTTATCAATTTGATACTTGATAATCAATTTTAACATACGGAAAATAAAGAGGGAAAAAACTTCGAAATGCCATGTTATTTTTAAAGTATGATGATTTATTTTGTTCTCCGACGTTTCACAACTGGAAGTTTCATTTCCATGTTTAAAGCTTTGTTAACTTGACATTCCCTAAGGCTAAATTCATAATCATTACACATTCAGCGCAGATGGGGCCATTAGTGAGTTTAGTATGCATTTTTCTATGATTTGAAATTTGAATCTATGCGATGTAGATTCTGTTTTGTCAAATTTTTCAAGGATTGGTGTTCGTTTGCTTTATTTACGATTAGGATATTTTAATTTTTAACCCCTCCCAAGTTATATCATAGACGAAGTCCTAGGAAACAAGACAGAAATATTGACCATAAATAATCGAATAACCATTGATTTTTATGACAAAATAATCGATTATGAAAATTCATAATCGTGACAGCCTTATTCCTATCAACCTACCTTACAATTGTTTACTACAGGCTTGCACTACAGTGGAAGACCTTAATTCGGATAAAATACTCTCTATTTTAATCTTTCCCATGAGATGTGGGAAAGAAAAGTGGTGTAAAAAACAAAACGAAAGAATAAACCAAAACTGGGCCGAGCGCCATCGGCGCACACCAGTATGGGACGCTCTTCCCTTGGTACAAATCTATGACTTCCATTAACCAATGCGAAGTGTGTCATCAATTCATCATTCTTTTTTTGTCCGAAACACTTGAAGGATGTGTCTCCGCCATTTGCCATACGAAACAGTGATAATTCAACTCGCCGATAATGGTTTTCCTGTGGCTGGAGTTATGGATCTGAAGATCGTATAATAACAGGACCGTGTTTTATATATTCTCGTTAATATTTTCAACCACATTCTTATTGTATATTATTTATTATTCCGTTTTCGCGAATGTTTTTTCGACATCGTGTCAACGCAGTTCGACAATGAAATTTTTCGGTTGATAAATTTAAATTGTTATTGGAGTTAGGTGTCAATGAGGGACTGTCTGGACAGGATTTCTTCACTCTGTTGAGGGCTGAATTTCTGTTTTTTCTGTCCCTGTTGGCTGTCTGGGTTCTGTCGTGTACCCACCATTTTTTTTTCTGCCACCTTCTCTCGTAGTTGAGGGAGTTCTTCTACTTTCTGTATCTGTTGAGTTCACCTTTTTAGCTCACCTGAGCAAAGCTCAGCGGGAGCTTTACTGATCGTGATCCGTCCGTCGTCCGTCCGGCGTTAACTTTACATTATCGACTTCTCCTAAATCACTAGCCCAATTTTATTCAAATGTTGGCTAAATATTTATTACCTAATGCCAATTCAGATTTGTTCAAATGAAGTTGCCCCTCCTCCTGGGTGGGGCCACGCCCCCAAGGGGCACCAAAATCTTTGAAAATCTTCTCAAGAAGCAGCAGTAGCAGACACTTGATATATACCTCCTTTTGAGGTGTAGACTCAGATTTGTTCAAGAGAAGTTCGAGGGATAATCTTTGGCGTTATGGGAGGGGCAAAAATTTTGACCCCGCCCTAAATTTCTATTTTCTGAACCGAGAGGCCGATTTGAACCAAATTTAATGTGAGGACTTATTGGGTCATAAGTACTTGATTTATGCCAAAAAAAATTTTCCCGCAGCCCCGTGGGAACCTTAGGAGCTGAAAATAGAAAAAATTTAAAACGCCTATATCTGCAAAACTGCACGGCACTGAGAATTTTTATTTGGTGTGAAGCTTCCTTAGGACCAACAGAAAGGATTGGTCAAAAAAAATTGCCATCGGTTTTATCATAGGTTACAGTTTCGGGACTTTGAAAAAGTGCTGAGTCAGCACTTTTTAACACTGTAGGCAATGGGAAAAACATTTAAGTATCTTCTTTTTTAGATTCACCAGTCAGAATCATTTCATATTTGGTATACAACATCAATAGGGTGGTCAGATTTAAGTTTGTTCAAATCGAGCCCCTGGGTTAATATTTGGGCTCCCTATGGGAGCCCGAATTTCAACTTAATGCAATATAAGGTCTATTATTTAAAAATCTTCTTCTTCAGATCCGCCAGGCAGAATTCTTTCATATTTGGTATACAACATCAATAGGGGGGTCAGATTCAAGTTTGTTCAAATCAAGGCCCTGGGTTCATATTTGGTCTCCCTATGGGAGCCTGAATATTAACATAGTGCAATATGAGGATTATTCTTTAAAAATCTTCTTCTTCAAATTCAACAGGCAGAATTCTTTCATATTTGGTATACAACATCTCTAGGGGGGGGTCAGATTCAAGTTTGTTAAAATTGAGTCCTTGGGTTCATATTTGGGCTCCCTATGGGAGCCCGAATTTTAACTTAGTGCAATATGAGGTCTATTATTTAAAAATCTTCTTCTTCAGATCCACCAGGCAGAATTCTTCCATATTTGGTATGCAACATCAATAGGGAGGTCAGATTCAAGTTTGTTCCAATCGAGCCCCTGGGTTCATATTTGGGCTCCCTATGTGAGCCCGAATTTTAACATAGTGCAATATGAGGATTATCCTTTAAAAATTTTCTTCTTCAGATCCACCGGGCAGAATTCTTTCATATTTGGTATACAACATCTCTAGGGAGGTCAGATTCAAGTTTGTTCAAATCGAGTCCTTGTTTAATATTTGGGCTCCCTATGGGAGCCCGAATTTTAACTTAGTGCAATATGTGGAACTTTCTTTAAAAATCTTCTTCTTCAGATCCACCAGGCAAAATCCTTTCATATTTGGTATACAACATCTCTAGGGGGGTCAGATTGAAGTTTGTTCAAATTGTGTCCCTGGGTTCATATTTGGGCTCCCTATGGGAGCCCGAATTTTAACTTAGTGCAATATGGGGATTATTCTTTAAAAATCTTCTTCTTCGGATCAACCAGGCAGAATTCTTTCATATATGGTATACAACATCTCTAGAGAGGTCAGATTTAAGTTTGTTCAATTCGAGTCCCTGGGTTCATATTTGAGCTCCCTGTGGGAGCCCGAATTTCAACTTAGTGCAACATTAGGTCTATTCTTTAAAAATCTTCTTCTTCAGATCCACCAGTCAGAATTCTTCCATATGTGGTATACAACTTATCTAGGTGTACCAGATTCCTGTTTGTTCAAATCAAGTTTCTGGGTTTATATTTGGGCTCCCTGTGGGAGCCTGAATTTTAACTTAGTGCAATATGAGGATTATTCTTTACAAATCTTCTTCTTCAGATCCCCCAACCAGAATCATTTCATATTCAGTATATAACATCTTTAGGGAGCTCAGATTCAAGTTTGTTGAAATCGAGTCCCTGGGTTCATATTTAGGCTCCCTATGGGAGCCCAAATTTTAACTTGGTGCAGTATGAGGATTATTCTTTAAAGATCTTCCTCTTCAGATCCCCCAGTCAGAATCATTTTATATTTGGCATACAACATCTCTAGGGAGGTCAGATTCAAGTTTGTTCAAATCGAATCCCTGGGTTAATATTTGGCCTCCCTATGGGAGCCCAAATTTTAACTTAGTGCAATATGTGGAATTTTCTTTAAAAATCTTCTTCTTCAGATCCACCAGTCAGAATCTTTTCATATTTTGTATATAACATCTCTCTGGGGGGTCAGATTCAAATTTGTTCAAATCGAATCCCTGGGTCAATATTTGGGCTCCCTATGGGAGCCCAAATTTTAACTTAGTGCAATATGTGGAATATGCTTTAAAAATCTTCTTCTTCAGATCCGCCAGTCAGAATCATTTCATATTTGGTTTACAACATCTCTAGGGAGGTCAGATTCAAGTTTGTTCAAATCGAGTCCCTGGGTTCATAATTGAGCTCCCTGTGGGAGCCTGAATTTCAACTTAGTGCAATATCAGGTCTATTCCATAAAAATCTTATTCTTCAGATCCACCAGTCAGAATTCTTCCATATTTGGTATACAACTTATCTAGGGGCATCAGATTCAAGTTTGTTCAAATTGAATTCCTGGGTTCATATTTGGGCTTCCTATGGGAGCCCGAATTTTAACTTAGTGCAATATGAGGACTGTTCTTTAAAAATCTTCTCCTTCAGATTCACCAGTCAGAATGATTCAGGTTTGGTATACAACATCTCTGGGGTGGGGGGGGGGGGGGGGGGGGGAGGAGGGGGGGGAGGGGGTCAGATTCAAGTTTGTTCAAATTGAGTCCCTTGTTTCATCAGTTATGACCACATCTGGGGTGAGTTATACCCCCTCCGTGGGGGATGTGCAGCTCCTCCTGCACCCACAAAGGGGGGGGGGGGGGGGGAAACGCTGTCAATTTGGGCCTCCCGACTCGACCACGTCTGGTGTGAGTTATACCCCCTCCGTGGGGGATGTGCAGCTCCTCCCGCACCCGCTGGGTGTGGGGAATGCTGTCTTTTCGGTGTCTCTCGACTCGACCACGTCTCGTGAGAATTACTCCCCCTCCGTGGGGGATGTGCAGCTCCTCCCGCACCAGCAGGGGGTGGGGAACGCTGTCATTTTGGGGCCTCCCGACTCGACCATGTCTGGTGAGTTATTCCCCTTCTGTGGGGGATGTCCAGTTTTTGTTTACCGTGGTGGATACTGCGGGAGCTGTTGGATTTCTGGTGAAGAGATGCCTGGTTCCGGGACTATGCGCCCTCTCCAGTCGACGTCTGAGGCTGTCACTAGGGTTGTGACTCCTTTGGAGGCCGAGCTAGGTGGCTCTCTCCCCTTTTCCACCAGTTCCAACAGCTCCCGTTGTATCTGCTGCTACTGCTGTTCCGGCTACGTCATCGGGCACCGTTTTTAGCCGGCCTCGGCTTATCCCTGCAAGGGTCTGCAGGGATGTCTGTAGTGTGGTTGTGGGATATCGGTCTCAGCCTTCCCCGACTTCAACTCGGTGAAGTCGGATGTGGCTGCCGACTGAACCCCCTGCTGTGTCCTCTCAGCCATTGAGCACAGCAGTGATATACCTGCAGTGGTCTGCAGCGGGTCTGGTAGTGTAGACGTGGGGGTATCGGCCTCAGCCTTCCCTGACTTCAACTCGGCGAAGTTAGAAGTGGCTTCCGGCCAGACCCTCTACTGTGGTCTCTGCGCCGTCGAGTACCACAGTTTTGTCATTGGCATTTTCCGTCCACTCATTCTGGTCACACGGCCAGTTTTGCGGGACCAACGCCTTCTGTGCAGCCTGGACCTTCTGCCCCGCAGAGGTCCGCGGCAACTCTCCTGAGTTCCCGCTATGTTGATCCTCGGGGTGTGTCGTACCCCTATACACGTCTGCCCTCAGATGTTTCGGCTGCTTCCCGTCGCCCTGCTTCGGGTGTATTGGAGGATCGTGACCCTTCGCTTGTTAAGAGGGTCAGGTGTGAAGCCACTTTGCTGGTTCGTCCCCATGTCGAACCGGCTGGTACGGGCAGTGAGCTTAGGGAGGCCCTCTCCTTACTCACTCAGGTTCTGTTCAAGAGCCTTCCCATTGCTTTCAGCGAGGCAGCGAGTGGTTTCCAGGTGCCCCCTATGGTGCCGCCTCCCGGGATTGGAAACAGGCCGCTTTCTGATTCCCCTGATGCCTACACCATGGGGGGCGTCGGCTGGTTTGCCCACGATGGGCTATGTGTCTTCCGACTCCAGGGAGGAGTCAGACATCCTTGATGTCAAGAGCCTGCAGTCTTCTGACTTGGGGGCAGCTCTTGACTTTGTGTTTGGGTTCCTTCCGGATCTCAAACCATCAAACCAGCCGACAGTGTCAGCCAGGCTGCGATCATCGGTCACGTGCCTACAGCCTGGGGAGCAACCTGCTTCTGGGCGTCTTCGACCGTGCCAGTCAGTACAGGTGGTTGAAGCATCTTCAGCCTTGGACTCTAGGGTTCCAAGGCTATGAAGGCTCCGTTCTTCACCAGGGTTGACACCTTTTTTGTCTCCAGTGCGTTATCGTTACTACGATTTCGCCAATCAGTCAGTCTGCCAGACTTTGACGGTTTTGGATCAGGACTCCAATTCCCTCGGGCTTTCCAAGCCCAAGTCTGTCGTCATTCCTATGACGACTCTGGAGTCCATGTTCAGCTTATCGAGAGGAATGCTGGGTATGCTTTCTCTCTCCGATCACATCTTCTCTGCCTAGGCTGCCTATCTGCCTCCGATAGGTTTGACGATCTACAGGCTCCTTTGCGTGTGCTGTCCAAGGTGCTCATGCATCTTACTCACACGCATACCTGTGACACGGCTATTTTGGAACTAGTTCGAAGGGACTCTGTGCTGGACACAGGTCGATCCCTTCCTGGGGGCAGCGCGCAGCTCTTCGATCTGCTTCTTTGGCAGGTCCACTACTGTTCCATGGGTTCGGTGTCGGCGGTCCGGGATGACGTCCTACATCATTCCAAAGATCAGCTGCTGCTTCGTCAGCTTGATCAGCCTTCTAGAGGAGGCAGGGACCGTTCAAAGCCTAACAAGTACCCTTCTACTTCCTCTGCAAAGCAATGGGCTGATCCTTCTGCCACGGCTTCTTCTTACTCACGGGGTAAGGGTAAGCGTCGGCAGGCTAGAGGGAAGTCTCAGGATTCTTCATTCAGTAGAGGAGTTTGCTTCTCCTCTCGTGGGCCTCGTCGTGGCTCGAACTGAAGGTCCTCACCTCGATTCGTCCCAGGTTGGAGGAAGGATAGCAGAGTTTGCAGACCGTTGGGCCACCATCACATCTGATCCTTTGGTGTTAGATGTTGTTTGGTCCGGGCTGCAAATTTCCTTCCGAAGCCACCCCACTCTGTCCAGAGTGCCTTTGCCAACCACAGTTCCTTCAGACGTTTTACGTCGGGAGCTTTTGTCCATGGAGATAGACAATCTCCTGGCCAAGGGGGCGTTCGAGATCGTCAAGAACATTCAGTCAGCGGGGTTTTATTCCCGCCTGTTCTTTGTGCCGAAGAAGGACGGCCGACTCCAACCGGTTATCGATCTGAGTATCCTGACCAGTCTATCATTGCTCCCAAGTTCAGCATGGTGACTTTCAGGTCAGTCCGCCGTTCCATTCACCAGAGAGTTTTTGCTTCCAGCTTCGACCGGCGACACGCTTACTTTCACGTTCCGATTCATCGGGTGTCACGGAAGTATCTCAGGTTCGCTTTTCTGGGGCGAGTTTACCAGTTGAAGGCCATGCCTATTGGCCTCAACCTGGCTCCTTGGACCTTCACCCGACTGATGTCGCATGTGATAGCCTTCCATCGCACACAGTCCAGGTTGACTACTTCGGCATATCTAGACGATATCCTCCAGAGGCATTCCAATGCTGCCTTACTGGAGTTGGATGTCGACACTCTGTTGAGCTTGCTCACGTCGCTAGGATTCAGAGTCAACGAGGAGAAGCCGGATCTGGTCCCTTCTCCGTCGTTTTGTCATCTGGGGATGGCCTTCCGTACTCGGTTCAATACGGTGGCGGTTCTCCAGGCCAGGGCTCTGATTCTCTCAGCTTTTGCTCTGACTCTGTCCCAGTCCACATCCGCGACAGCACAGGGTATTCTCCGGCTGCTCGGTCTCTGCGGTTCGGTGATGGATCTCATTCCTCTAGGTCGGATGCATATCAGACCTCTCCAACACTTTCTGCTCAGTCGTTGGAGGCCGAATGTCGATTCTCTGGATCTGATGCTTCAGTTACCAGAATCTCTTCCTCCTCACCTTCTCAGTGGATCATGCAGGGTGTCCCGTTGGACTTACCCACGTCCGATAGCGTTCTGACGGCAGATGCCAGCGATCTCAGATGGGGTGCAACATTGGATCCTCTAGGTCTTTTCCTTCACGGGATGTGGGACCAGGATCGGGCATCTCTACACATCAACCAGACGGAGCTTCTTGCTCTTCTTCTGAGTTTCAGGCAGTGGATCCCTCACCTGTCGAATCGTCAGGTCCTTCTGTTGTTCGACAATTCGACAGTGGTTGCTTACATTCGGAACCAGGGCGGCACGCACTCGGTTCCAATGTAGGAATTGGCTCGGGATCTTCTACTGCTCGCTCAGGATGTCGACGCCGGGGTGGTTGTTCGTCATATTTCCGGTCGTCTGAATGTCCTAGCTCACTCCGTCCCGACGGGGCAGGTTCTTTTCCACCGAGTAGATGCTCCACATGGCGGTGATCCTTCGATCTCTTTGCGACTCGTTGGAACCATCAGGTGGACACTTTCGTGTCCCCGTGTCCAGATGCTCTGGCTTTTGCCATGGACGCTCTGGCCCTCCTTTGGGACGGTCTTGTCGGCTACACCTTCCTGCCAGTTCCGATTTCGCCTCAGGTTCTAGCCCAGATATGAACCTGCAGTTGTCGAATCCTTTCGATCACACCCCTGTTGCCTCGGTGGGTGTGGATCAATCTGCTCCGCTCTCTGTTAGCGGCGGTTCCGGCATGTTTCCCTCTACGTCGCGACTTTCTTTGCCTGAGGAGGTTTCGAGTTGACCCGACTTCATTGTGCCTTCGCACATGTCTTTTATCGGGTCCTGTCTCCTCCGTAGTGGTTTTTAGAGACGAGCAGTGGAGTTGCTTTTCTTCTTCAAGGAGGCACTCACTCCACTGGTTTAGCCTCTGGCTAAGTAGAAGGTTCTTCTGTCGATGGTGTGCGATCACTCTGTTGCTTCTGTCACTCCTTCGATCACACCGCTTGCGGAGTTTCTGGTATATGTTTGTTTCTGGGGGTCTCCAGTAATGGGTACAAGTCCATGCTTCAGAGACCTTTTTCATATGTGGTCCTGCATTGTTTCGACACTCATCCTTGCCTCTCCAAGCTTGTTCAGCTCTTTTCCTTGAAAAGCCCTAGGACTTTGCAGTTTACTCCAAGATGGACACTTTCTTGGGCGCTGCTCTGCTTGGGGGGGGGGGGGAGGGGGGAGGGGGGCATTTGCGCCTTTATCCTGGATGGATATGCGCTTTCTCACATGCCAGATCTCTCCTGCATCCATTTCTCAATGGATTTGTCTTGCTATTCGTGCAGCTTCCGCTCGTCTAGCTACTGGTGATTGTATTACAAGTTGTTTTTTCTGCCACGAGGTGCATGCATTGTCTTCCTCTTTTACTAACTCCGTCATGTTGTCGGATGTTATACTGGCAGCCTACTGGAGAAATGCTACCTTCTCCTTTTATCTGCGACAGTTGCAGGAGCCGACAGAGGACCTTTGTCCTACGGGCCCTCTTTCTTCGGCTCAGGCTGTTGTCTATCCCAGCCATTCGGCTTTTCTGTCTGTGCGTCGCACTTCACCATATGCCTCATCTTTCATTGTCTTTTACTAATGTTTGTGATGCTGTGGTTTGATAGGCCTAGGGATCTCTTCCTCTGTCCACGGTTCCAGTGCAGCTGAGTTATGTGTGAGTTGGTTATGTGATTCCCTCCATCCTATTGTGTATTCAGGCTGTAGTAAACAATTGTAAAGTAGGTTGATAAGAAAAATAAATTTTATAGTAAATTTCCTTTCTTATTATACCTACCACAGTTGTTTACATGGAGGCCCTCCCGTCTTTTTATTCGGGTAAGAATCCTTCTTCCCTGCTGATCACATAACTCCTATGTTGGCGGACTCAAAAGAATGATGAATTGATGATGCACTGCGCATTGGTTAACAGAAGTCGTGGATTTGTACATAGGGAAGAAAGAGCGTCCCATGCTGGGTGTGCGCCGATGGCGCTCGGCCCAGTTTTGGCTTATTTTTTCGTGGTGTTTTTTACACCACTTTTCTTTCCCACATCTCTTGGGAAAGATTAAAATAGAGAGTATTTTATCCGAGTTAGGGTCTTCCGCTGTAGTGCAAGCCTGTAGTAAACAATTGCGGTAGGTATAATAAGAAAGGAAATTTACTATAAAATTTATATTATTATATATTATTATATATATGTGCAGAACAGATTTTCATTTTCTGCATTGTTTAGTGTTGCTGCAGCTGGGGATTACATAGAACAGTTGTGTAATAAAGTTTATTCAAGAAAGTCTGACAGTATTTTCTGTTTTGGAAGGGGCAAAATTTTTACCCCATATAAATTTTTCATTTGCCGAGTCCTTGGCAAAACTGAATGAGTTTTGAAAACCATGGAAATTACAAATAGTGATTCACCATGAATTTAAGTAAATTAATTTAAATGCGTCAAGTGTAAACAAAAGAAGGAAAACTGTAGGTGGATGTCCAAATATTGATTTTCAGTATCCAACCAGTCTATCCTCTACACACTGATGTCGAAATATCAAAATTTGAAACTACAGATTTTTCCATAATGCAACTTGGAATTTAACCAATATAATCTTTTGTGACAGTGCTCATTCAGCTCTGTCACAAAAGATTGAATGGGTTAATTCTTTTCCTGCTGCTGGTGGATATTCCTGCCATGGGCAGAAAATCTCTTCCCACTAGAATATGTACAATTTGGCCCTTATTAAATAAATTAACTCCCTGTAAATGAAAGCAAGCTTTTGACCAATGATTTCTTGAGTTAAATTACCAAGATATTAATAATACCAATTGTCTTTTTGTAACTCCCAAATGGAAATAAAACAAAAAAATTCAAAATGTTTATTTACTTTGAGATGTGCCTTTTTAGCTCATCTTGACAAAGTCAAGCTGAGCTAATCTAATCGCTTCCCGTCCGTCGTCCATCGTCCGTCGTCTGTCGTCCGTCAACACCATGTTTTGGTCTTCTCCTCCAAAGCCACTGGGCCAATTCAAGTGAAAGTTTGTGTGAGTGATGGTCCCAAAGGGGCATTTCATTTTTGTTCAACTCAGTATGCCCAGCCCCATAGGGAGGGAGTGGGGGAAAATGCTCCAAAATATTTTTAAAATCTTCTTCTCAAGAACCAGTGTGTACAATAACTTGATATTTGCTATCGAGCTTCCATATGAGGTGTAGAATCAAGTTTGTTCAAACGAAGTTCGTGAAGTAATATTTGGCTTTGTAATAGGAGGGGTAAGATTTTTGGCCCCGCCCAAAATTTCTATTTTCTGAACCGATGGTCCGGTATGAACCAAATTTGGTTTGTGGTAGTATTGGGTTATACGTACTTGACCCATGCAAAAAAAAAAAATTACCGCATCCCCATGGGAACCCTGGGAGCTAAAAATAGAAATATTTTCAAACGCCCAGATTTCCCAAACCCCATGGAACAGAGAGCTTTTTATTTGGTATGAAGTATCCTTATGACCAGTAGAATTGAATAGTAAAAAAAAATTGCCATCGGTTATGTTAGGGTGTTCTGTAATGGGCATCGAAAAAATGCTGAGTCAGCATATTTGCAAAAATTTTTTAAATCTTTTCTCCAGAACCAATCATCAGAATCTTTTGATATTTGGTATACAGCATTCATAGGGGGGTCAGATAAAAGTTTGTTGAAATAAAGCTCATTGGTTCATATTTGGGCTCTCTACTGGAGCCCGAAGTTTTAACATAGGGTAATATGGGGAATATTCTTTAAAAATCTTCTTCTTCAGAACCACCAGTCAGAATCTTTTAATATTTGGTATACATCATTGTTATGAGGGTCAGATTCTAGATTGTTCAAACCAAGTCCCTAGGTTAATATTTGGGCTTCCTATGGAAGCCCAAATTTTATCTTTGTTCAATATGGAGGGTAATTTAAAAAAATCTTCTTCAAATCCATCAGTCAGAATGCTTTGATATTTGGTATGCAACATCTCTATGGGGGTCAGATTCAAGTTTGTTCAAATCAAATCCCTAGGTATATATTTGGGCTCACTATGGTAGCCCAAATTTTTACTTAGTGCTATATGAGAAAATTTCTTCAAAAATCTTCTTCTTCAGATCCACCAGTCGGAATGCTTTTATATTTGGTATACAACATCTCTAAGGGGGTCAGATTCCAGGTTGTTCAATTCGAGTGCCTAGGTTAATATTTGGGCTCCATATGGGAACATGAAATTTAACTTAGTACAATATGAGGGAATTTCTTCAAAAATCTTCTTCTTCAGATTCACTTGTCAGAGTGCTTTCACATTTGGTATACAACATCTCTAGGGGGGTCAGATTCAAGTTTGTTCAAATCGGATCCATAGGTCAATATTTGGGCTCACTATGGTAGCCCAAATTTGAACTTGGTGCAATTCGGCGTAAACAATTGGTTTCCTGATGATAACATGATAATGGTTCGACCCACATTCATGAAACTTCATAGGTAGGTTGGCCTCTGTGAGAGGAAGAACCCCATTTATTTTGGACTTACTAGGTCAAAGGTCAAGGTCACAGTGACCTTGAACATACTAAATCATAAATGATTGGTTTCCAGATGATAACTTGACTATGGTTGAACCCATAGTCATGAAACTTCATATGTAGGTTGGCCTTTATGAGAGGAAGAACCCTATTTATTATGGACTCGCTAGGTCAAAGGTCAAGCACACAGTGACCCTGTACATTGTAAATCAAAACAATTGGTTTCCGGATGATAACTTGATAATGGTTCGACCCACATTCATGAAACTTCATAGGTAGGTTGGCATCAGTGAGAGGAAGAACCCTATTTATTTTGGACCTGCTACGTGAAAGGTCAAGGTCACAGTGGCCTTCAACATAGTAAATCCATAAACAATTGGTTTCCGGTCGATAACTTGATAAGGGTTTGACCCACTTTCATGAAACTTCATAGGTAGGTTGGCATCAGTGAGAGGAAGAACCCTATTTATTTTGTACTAGGTGAAAGGCCAAGGACACAGTGACCTTCAACACAGTAAATCATAAACAATTTGTTTCCAGATGATAACTTGATAATGACCCACATTCATGAAACTTCATAGGTAGGTTGGCCTAGGTGAGTGGAAGACCACTATTTATTTTGGACTTGCTAGGTCAAAGGTCAAGGTTACAGTGACCTTGAACAGAATAAATGATAAACAATAGGTCTCCAGATGATAATTTGACAATGGTTCCACCCACAGTCATGAAACTTCATAGATAGGTTGGCATTGGTGCAAGAAAGAGCCCTATTTATTTTGGAATCACTAGGTCAAAGGTCAAGGTCATAGTGACCCTTCACACAGTAAATTGTAAACAACTGGTTTCCGGACGATAAGTTGATAATGATTAAACCCACTTTTGTGCTATCACAACTCAACATTGGATCGGTGATCCTATCGGCATTTTTTTTTTTTTTTAGTCTAATGAAATTTCTTTTACTTACTTGTATAGATGCCGGACAGTACTGATGCACATTAACCTTTCACCTAACAAATCAACCACATCCACCTGCATAATTTACAATAGGCAGTTAAAAAAAAAATAATTAAAATAATAAATTTTGAGATCTTATGTGCTGGGTAAAGTGTATTCCCTTTAACTAACTTAGCAGCCCAAACTGGCAACTACTATTCACAAAAATAGTCCTTCAGAGTTTTGGGCTTTTTTTCCATTATTGCCTCAAAAACATAGCTTATGACCCCCTCATTGGAACAAGCTCATCAAGTCAGTGGATAAGTAGTGCATATTGATGACTATTTGCAAACAAAGATGAAGGTTTCATGGATTTTTTCATGTAAATTTATATAATTTGTTATTTCAGGACAAGCCAGATTTTAATAAGTTCAGTATTGAACTTGAGAGACAGCGATTGGGGGAGGAAAGACATGCTTTCAGCTCCTGATATACATTTGAATTCCGGTGGTGGTTACCCTTGTTCATTTGACCAGGTAAGCACTTATAAGTCTGGTTCACATTAAGCTTTGAAAACCCACTAGATTTACAAAAAAACAAAAACAAACAATTATTTTGAAGTCCTGTGAATGTGCTTAAAAACATTTGTTTATTTTTATACTATAAACCAATGGCCCAGACTAGCTGGTTCAAACTCAAAGTTTCAAGGGCCAAACACAAATTTTGAACCCCCCCAATCCCAAACATTTGCTTGCAAAAACGAAAATTAAAAGTCCTATCCAGTCCTCCATACTTTTACTCTCCTCCCATGCGCAGCCATCAGGAAATGACTGGAATTGGCACAAACATCATTCTTTGTTTGGCCCTAAAGTCAGCAACAATGAACTGACATCTGTGCTTTAAAATCTCCTTTTTTGAGGATGCCAGACGCAAATCAATGCAAGAATTGGTGGATCCAAGGCTGTTATTGGATGATGGAAGTGTTCAGTGGTGGTTTTAGACGTTCAGGGCTGTAACTTTATAATAATTATAAAATTATTTCATGTTTCCCAATTTCGGGACATACGCCTGATGTCATCATTTTTTATAATGATTATTCCACTGTTTGTTAAGTATTCTTTCCCTGTCCTTCCATAATCTCTTAAGCTTTTTTGGCTATTTTTTATTGAAATTTTTTTATTAAATTTCTTGGGAGTTTAAACATGTATTACAGAATATTTATTCTATTTTTCCCCATGGTTACGTCCTCACCCTAGGGGTGTTAGGTCGTTTAGTCTTGCATCTTCTATCTGATGTATTGTTTTTTCTTCATATGAAGATCTAGCTTTGCATCTTGTAGCATTTAAATTGGTTTCTGACTTTGGGCCTTTTTGTGTGCCTGATGTCTTGTTTCCGTTTTTTTCATTGAAGTTGTTTACATTGATAACTTCCTCATATATAAGTAGTATTTTATATTCTATTACTGTAGAATTACTGTAGAATACATGGATTATTATTCCGGTGGTGTAGCTCAATAAATTTGGATTTTGTCCACACTAAGGCTCTATGGGGATGCCTTTGGGCTCTTAATGTTCCCTTTGGGAACTTAGGCATTTTTTTTTTTTTAAATTTCCAAAAAATAGTTTGAATTTAATTTTGATTGCTATTATTCATGTATCTTAATTATATAATTTGTTGTCGAGTTTGGAGGACTGATATCGACTTTAGTCGATCCACTCCTGCAGACTCTTGCCATTCTTGTGTTCACTGGGATGACTTATGTTGGAGATGGGTGTCGCAGTACTTTGTTGGCGGTGAGGTTCTGAGGCTAGGCCTCTCACCGCGTTATAATTCATTTTTTCAGTTTCTATTTCAGAGGAACATGAACATGGTGATGATATTCTGACACCCATCCAAGTGTTGAGCAAATAGAGCTTGATGCAGTGCTCATGATTGCAAGAGTTAAGGCCTTTTGTTAAGGGTTTTAATCTCTTGCAAGCAGCTAGTTCGACCGGTGAAGCGGTTACTCCATCTGTGGAAGCCGTGACATCGGGTAAGTCCGTTGCAGGTGAAGGAAGTGTAGATGTGGGTAGAGCGAGCATTTAAATATAAATAGTTCACCCAGTGACGACGGAAATAGGGAGGAAGTCAGCAAGTTTCTTGTACTCGCCGAGGTCTAATAGACCGCGAGCGGGAGAGGCCCCTCTCTAACCTAACAACATTTGGGGCAAATGTTGTTATGAGAAACTTTCACAAGCCAGAGCATATGTCGGCCCACCGCTCGGGATGCTCTGTCTAGTCTGCAGCCGGGGTCGGCCTCAGTCACGGCTTCCTTCACTACGTTTCACAAGCCAAAATGAAGTTTTCAGGTCGGAAACTTGCACAAGACAGAGCATACGTCCGCTCGGGGTGCTCCATCTAGTCTGCAGTCCGGGTCAGCTTCAGTCACGGCTTCCTCTGCTACGTTATTAAAGCACACACGACCGCAGGCTAGCTACCCGATTTCAGATAACCAGTCAGCTGCGTGAAGATGGAGCCTCTTTTCGCCCTTGAAGTCGGACCAGCCGATAGCTAGCGATCCAAGGCATCAATCAACGGGATGCTCGGAGAAGAGATCTAATCTCCGGATCTTCATCCCAGGTGCAGCAAGCGGTGGGAAAAACAGAAGACTGCTGCTCCTCAAGCCACGGGAACGGACCTGCTGTCGCAGTTGCGCAGTTATTAGCAGCATCCCAGCTAATGCAAGAGCAGACTCCAGTGTGAGCTGTCGGACGGTGCTGGGTTCAGTCCGGTCAATTGTGCATGTAGTAGAAGCCTGAAGTTTCTCTACGGGACACTCGGCTAGATCTGGGGTCAGATCACCGATCGGAGAACCCTCTCCTTCCCGTTAACAGTTTGGGCTGACTGTCCGTTGTGAGAAACCTTATTGAGTCGGAACACGCATCGAAACGTTCCTTCCACACTGCAGCCGGGGCCGGCGGCAGTTATGGCTTCTTCTATTTACATGGAAGCGCACGAAAGAGGATTAAGCCTAGAAGTTTCTAAGTGGAATACTCTACGAGATCTGGGGACAGATCGAGAGTGCAGAGTGTTTTTTCATCCCGTTAACAGTCCGGGACGACTGATTTGTGTTGTAAGAAACTTCACTGAGGAGGAGCATCCGTCCTATGTGACGCGTCGGGGTGCTTCTCCTGCACTTCAACCGGGGTCAGCTGTGGTTACATCTTCCTCTTCTTCCATGGATTTGCACGATAAGGGATAGATGCCTAAAAGTTTCTAACGGAACACTCGACGAGGTCTGGAGCAGACTGCGAGCTGTAGACCCTTCTCCTTTCCGTCAGCAGTCAGGGTCAACTGTTTTTGAAGCTTTAGTGAAATTGGGACACTCGTTCACGCTTGCGGTTCGGGACGCTTTTCCACACTGCAGCTGGATTCCGTGGCAGCTATGGCATCTTCCCTTGCTTCATTTATGAAGCGCGTTGACCACAGACTAGCTATCTGACTTCACAAGTTCGGGTTGATAGCTAGTCATTTGAGACTAGTACTGCCGTCTAACAGACTCCGATGTTGAGCTGTCAGTCGGTGCTGCGTTGGTCCAGTCATCCATTTAGTTGGATGGAGTTGACCATATTTGCGGAGGGAACATTGGGATGGGGAGAGGGATAAGGAGTGTGAGTCTCCATCTCTCACAGAAGGGCACTTTAAGATTATGAAAAGTCTTAAGCTCTTAAGAATATTGTTCCATCTGAATAAGTCTGCATTTACATGAGCATGCTGGGGATGAAAATATGTCCCTACCTGCATCATTTAATATATGCTCGGAAATAATGGAATGTGCTATTTCATTGAAAAGAGCAAATCTGGGCATAATGCCCTAAGCAGATCACCTTACAAGAGCTATGTCACAATGTCTCAATGGAAAGAAATATGAGGATGTGGTTCCTCGCTAGAGTTATTTCCAGGGCTGTCATGTATGCCAAGTACAACTCTGCACAGACAGTGAATCTGGAGTTGGTAAGACGTGATGCTGTCCTTGTGTCGTCATCACTTATAGATGACAAGGTGAAAAGCTCTCTCTGAGTCGCTCCGGTTACCGGAAATATACTATTTGACGACAAGATTGCGTTGATATATGTGCATGCTGCAAGAAGCTTCAGTGCTCTGCTATTGAAGTTGCTGTCTCATCAACACACTTCAGCAGACCAGGGTAAGCGAGGCCTTCTGCTTCTGAGAAAGCATCATGAGAATGTCTCGCAAGGGTACAATAATCCTCTTATATTTTCTCTGGAAGTCATGATTATAGTGACTTGGAAAAGGGATATAGGTCTGATCAAGACTATGGATCAGACAACCCTAGGCCGATGATTAACGTAAGGTTATCATCAATACGAAAAACTGGGCGTTAATCATGGAAGTTCCTTAAAGAGAGTCGCTTCTAGTGAAGATAAAGGCTCTCTTATTGAAGGGAACAATAGAGGTCGACAAGACGAGCTTCTTCGCGGGAGGACGTAGTTTCTCCTCTCGAGAGCATCGTAAGTCATACAGGTGATGGACATGACCTCTATTGCTTGCCAGTTTACGGAGGATTATCAACTTCACGAGAACTGAACGTTAATCACAGAAGTTTCAAAGAGAGTTGCTTCTGGTGGAGGTAAAGGCTCTCTTATTGAAGGGAACAATTGAGGTCGACGAGATGAGCTTCTTCTTGGGGAGGACGTAGTTTCTCCTCCCGTAAGTATCGTAAATCATACAGGTGATGGACATAACCTCTCTTGCTTGCCAGTTTACGGAGGATTATCGTCTTCACGAGAAACTGGACATTAATCACGGAAGTCCCTTTCAAAGAGAGTCGCTTCTAGTGGAGATAAAGGCTCTCTTAATGAAGGGATCAGTTGAGGTTGGCGAGAATAGATTTCGATTGCTTGCCACTTGGTGGTAGGTTACAAACCTCGCAAAAGTGGATAAATTGTGGAAGATTACTGGATGAGAATGTAGTCTCAGCAGGCCTGCGGCTATCAGCCCAAGCAAGTTCCACTTACAAGAATACAAGACAAATCTTCCAAGAGAGGCTTTTCTTCTGGAGGTATAAGCTTTCCTATTGAAGAAAAGCATTAGACTTTGTTGAAATTATTCTCCAGTTTTTAGCTTAACTTGACAAAGTCAAGATAAGCTATTGCCATCACGTGTGCGGAAGTCTGTTAGTCTGTGAGTCTGTTCACATTTTTCTTTAGCACGGGCTACACCCCGCAGTTCTTGTCTGATCATCACGAAATTTCATATGCAGGTTTGGGGTCATGTCTAGATGAGAACGTCCCCTTTTGGTCGCGATCGATCAACCGGTATGGCTGCCCGAGCCCCAAATCCATTAGCACAGTCTACAGGCCGTATTTATGAAGGGATTTTATTGTAACTTGGTAGGATGCCTCTGTATAATGCCTAGATTAGAACGTCCCCTTTTGGGCATGATCTGTCAACCGTGATGGCTGGCCAAGCCCGAAACCCAAAAACTTTTAGCACAGTCTGCAGGTCATGTTTAATATGGAGGGATTTCATTGTAACTTGGTAGGATGACTCCTTATGATGTCTAGATGAGAATTTCCCCATTTGGGCGTGATCTGCCAACCGTGACGACTGCCCAAGCCCAAAACCCGAAAACCTTTAGCGACATAATTAATGCATTATTAGGCAGACACATTATTGTATGTTATGGACCTTAGAAACACTGAATTATTTCGGGGGCAGTCCGTGACGAATCTGTTATTCACAGCTCGTTCCATTTCTGGATCCAGGTTTCTATTAATTTCGGTACCCAATCAAATACAACTTGTCTTTACACTCTCGTATATTCGCATGTTTCTGGGAGAATAGATATCGGGTAGAACATCGGATTTCAATGCTCACGCGCATAATTAATGCATTATTAGGCAGACGCATTATTGTATATTATGGACCTTAGAAACAATGAATTATTTTGGGGGCGGTCCGTGACGAGTCTGTTATTCACAGCACGTTCCATTTCTGGATCCAGGTTTCTGTTAATTTCAGTACCCAATCAAATACGACTTGTCTTTACACTCTCGTATATTTGCACGTTTCTGGGAGAATAGATATCGGGTAGAACACGTCTGGGAGTGTTATTTACTGGAATTTATTGTACACCTGAATGGGGTCACCTATGGGTTACCTCGGAAGTGTGTTTATTCTCCAGAGATCATGCATTGTGATTATATTGGACTTGTGTATGTTATATATTATATCACCGGTTTTCAACTTATCTACGAATGCCGACTCCGGTATACGTTACAAGTGAGCGATATTAATTACCGGGATCGCCGCGATAGCCTTAGCTTCTGAAGTTGCATTAAGCACCAATTTATTAATAATTAATACCTGGGTGCCTCTTCGACGAATATTTATATTGTTATTTGGTACCGCTTTTACTGATTCCAGAGTGCTCCCCTCTTTCTTTTTGAAGAAGATTCCTTCAAAAGGGGGGGAGGATTTTTTACCTCTCCTCCGGCTTGATAAGTGTGTAACTATGAGTGAAGCTGTTTTGTCTGTAGATTATATCCTGGATACAGCTTGTGTTTTATTGTATATGGCATATGTTTGTGGCGGATAACCTCTCATTCTCAAATATGCCATCCTAATTTTTGGGGCTTAGTCTGGCCTAGCCTTAAAAATTGGGAACTTGTTGCATCCAATTAGCATAGTCTTCATGCTAAGAATACGGAATTACTTGAATTTGGCTCCTTATTTATGTTATGTCTTCTCTATTCTTGTGCAGAGAGACATACATGTAATTCCTTTTAAATTTAATTTCCTTTCACCTTGGATTGCAGGCTTGGAACTATGTTGGTCTACTAACTCTGAAGTCCTAGGCCCTC
Organism: Pictodentalium vernedei; assembly: GCA_031216915.1. NCBI lineage: Eukaryota > Metazoa > Mollusca > Scaphopoda > Dentaliida > Dentaliidae > Pictodentalium > Pictodentalium vernedei. Next base: position 446,937,520 of record CM062293.1, on the reverse strand, counting down.
CACCTTTTTACGATTCAGCTATTCTGGGCCATTGGTTTTTAGTGTAAAAATATTATAAATTTAAAGTAATTTGTATAATTTTTATACTTACCAATGGCCCAGACGGGTATGGCCCTCCCATGAGTGGCACTCATACCTCCCTACTGAGTTATTATGTAGTACGCTTTTCTACAAAGAATGATGTTGACGCCAATTCCGGTCACTTCCTGACGGCTGCGCATGCGCGAAGAGTAAAAGTATGGAGGAACAGATATGACTTTTAATTTTCGGTTTTGCAAGCAAATTTTGGGAATTGGGGGGTGGGGGGGGGGGGGAGGTCAAAATTTGTGTTTGGCCCTTGATAACTTTGAGTTTGCGCCAGCTAGTCTGGGCCATTGGTAAGTATGAAAAATATACAAATTACTTTAAATTTTTAATTTTCTGACCAGTAGATTTGAAGAACAGTAGGCTGGTTAACAGTTTCTTTTTTCTGTATTTCTTTTGAAAACGTAGGGCTCACATAATTGGGGATTTCGTAATTATACCCCGACTTTTTTTTTCAAAAAGTGTGGTATACTGGATTGTGCCTGTCTGTGTGTCCGTCCATATGTCTGTCCGTCTGCATTCAGATGTCTGTTCGCGTTATAACTTCAACATTTCTGCTCAGATTTGGATGAATTTTGATACAGATGTGGTCTTTAAGTAGCATCAGCCATTTTCCTGTTGGAATATTTTTTCTGTGAGTTTTGGCCCTTTCAGTATACAAAAATAGGCTATTTTTTTCTGATAGCCTCGTATTTCAGGTTTGGATTATTGGATCTCAATGAAATTTGGAATGAAAATTGTTTATGGGAAAGGCTTTCAAATGAATTATGTCTCTGTGGTAAAACAAAGAAAATACATGTAAATCACCTCCCCCACATGTGGCATTATGTCTTTGTTCTATAAGGTTTGGGTTATCAGATTTCAATGAAATTTGGAATGAAGATTGTTTATGGAAAAGGCTTTCAAGTGAGTTATGTCCCTGCAGTAAAACAAAGAAAATACATGAAAATCACCTCCCCACATGTGGCATTATGTCTTTGTTCTAATTCTCTTATGTGGATGGTCTGATTGTCACTAGACTTCAATAACAACCATTTGTGGCCTTCACAATTACCTTGCTGCAAGCAAAGACAATAATTTTGCTTTTTGCCTGGTAAAATAGCCAATTTTATGTCTGTTCGCCTCATATCTCTTGTTGAATAACCATGTTCATTGAATATTAATTGAGGCACCAGTTCATTTCCCATATCGTCTGCACAGTTTTGACCTGTAAAATTATTCTGACAACCATATCATCCCTGGATTTACAGATCTCTTTGGCCTCATAATCCAATATACCGGTAAGCTTTTAACCTATTATAGCTTGTTTAACCCTTTACCCAATGTTCAAAACCGGCCAGCGCTATTCACAAATATCGCCAATTAATTTTAATTTTTTGTCTCAAAAACATAGGCTATGACTCCTCTTTGGAACGAGCTCGTCCAACTCATTCCAATGATGGGTCATAACCTTTGTTTTTGAGACAAAAAATGAAAAAAAATAGTTATTCAAGAATTTTGTTTGCAAGTGTCGTCTGCTTTTTTTGTAAGGTAAAGGGTTAACCTGTACATAGATTAATTTTACGTTTATAACTATCATAATTATATACATATACATAGCTGCAGATGACATAAGTGGTGGCTGCCTGTACAGGGAGTAAACATTAGACACCTTTCACATAATGAACCACGACTGATCAAAATTACGAATGTTTAATAGCAGTCTTAAATTCATTGGGCGATCAAAAAACCGGTCTGCAGAATTGATGACTATGAGTCCGTTTGTGTTTCTTAATTTTCTAGTGTTGTGTGGAGACGAATCATTTGATTACCAGTAAGAGATGGAAATTTAGGCCACATGGTGATTACAGTTTAAGGACATAATCTTAACGTGAACCCAAAGTGGTGGAGAAACGCTCTCAAACTTTTTGCAATATAATATATCTGTGTTTTTAACCCTTCAGCCAATAGACAATATCAAAATTTATTATTTCAAATGTCATTTTTTTTAAATTTTCAAAAAGTTTCAACAAAACCATATCATGTGAGCCCTCATTGGAACGAGCTTGACAAAGTGGGCTCACATGATATGGTTTTGTTGAAATTATGTCTCCCCTTCCCAGAAGGGAGACATATTGTTTTTGTGCATATTCTTCTTCTTCTTCTCCTTCTTCTCATACAAACTTTGTCTGGGCCATAACTTTTTTGTCTTTTGACCTACACCTTAAATACTTGGCATGTGGATGTATCACCATGAGCCGGTGTGCAGTGTACCATAGTGACCTTCATGTGACCTTGACCTTTGACCTGAAGGTCAGATTTATGTGTTTTTTTTAAGGGAAACATCACACAAACTTTGTCCGGGCCATAACTTTTTTGTCTTTTGACCTACACCTTAGATACTTGGCATGTGCATGTATCACCACGAACCGGTGTGCGGCGTACCATAGTGACCTTTATGTGACTTTGACCTGAAGGTCAGATTTATGCGCTTTTTTAAGGGAAACTGTCTGGACCAGAACTTTTTTGTATTTCGAGTCAGGCTTTAGATATTTGGCATGTGGATATATCACCATGAGCTGGTGTGTAGCGTACCATTGTGTCCTTCATGTGACCTTGACCTTTGATCTGAAGGTCAGATTTGTGCTTTTTTCAAAGAAACTTTGTCCGGACCAAAACTTGTTTGTCTTTTGAGCCAGGCCTTAGATATTTGGCACGTGGATGTATCACCATGAGCCGGTGATTCCCATACCATTGTGACCTTCATGTGACCTTGACCTCAAGGTCAAATTTATGTACTTCAAATAGGGAGTAATTGTCCAGACCAGAATTTTTTGGTTTTTTGACCTAGGACTTGGTTATTTGACATGTGGATGTGTCACCATGAGACTGCATGTCGTCTACCTCGATGACCTTCATGTGACCTTGACCTCTGACCTTAAGGTCAAATTTATGTACTTAACATAGGGAATAATTATCCAGACCAGAACTTTTTTGTTTTTTGACCTAGGACTTAGATATTTGACATGTATCGCAATTAGACCGCATGTCACATGTAATCATGACCTTCATGTGACCTTGACCTCAAGGTCAAATTTATGTACTTTAAATAGGGAGTAATTGTCCAGACCAGATTTTTTTTTTTGGACATGTGGATGTGTCACCATGAAACTGCATGTCCGCTACCGTGATGAACTGCATGTGACCTTGACCTCTGACCTCAAGGTAAAATTTATGTACTTCAAATAGGGAATAATTGTCCAGATCAGAACTTTTTTGACCTAGGACTTAGATGATTGACATGTATGATTGTCAATATTTTTATGTATGTATCATTTGTAGTGCATAAAATAGAAAGGATGGGGAGACATATGTTTTAGTGTGCTAAAACACTTTCTAGTTTTTTTTTAAATAATATTTTTTCAGCTCCTGAATTTGCATATTTCTTGGGTGGATGTGGCCGATTCAATGGGTAAAGGGTTAATGAGAATTTGTTGGGAAAAATGACGGCGGATAGGAAGAACACAAATTCCAGTGACATAGTACCCCATTCGTAATTCTCATCAGTCGTCGTTCATTGTGCAATAGGTCTCTAATGATGTAAAAGAATCTTTCAAGATAAAAGAATCTTACCAGTTAAGTTCTCAAGGATTACTTTTTCAGAGCAATTTAAAAGTGGCATTTTCTAGCTGTATGGGAACTAAAGGTTAATTTAGTTTTATGAGCTTGGTTAAACATGAAATAATTAAATAAATGTTCAGTTTATCACCAGAATGAAGAAAATGCCTATACCCTGCTTAACTGAATATTCCATTTTACCCTTTACCTAATGAATCGCCCGCATCCGCCCGCATAATTTGCAAATTGAGCAGTTAAAAAAAAAAAAAATTTTTAAAACATTTAAACAAAACCATATCATGTGACCACTCATTGGAACGAGTTCGAGCTCGTTCCAATGAAGGGTCACATGATATGGTTTTGTTGAATTTTTTTTTAGCTCAACAACTTTGGCGAAGCAAAATTTGAGCTTTTGCCATGGCCCGTCGTCCGTTTGTCTGTCTGTCTGTCCGTACGTCAACAATTGGATACGGCTCGGGCTAGAGGCCGTATTTATGAACCGATCTTTATGAAACTTCTTGGGTACCTTTGTTATGACCGTGGGACGAGAACGAGTGTTTTTGGGTGCGGTCCAAAATTCAAGATGGCTGCCAGCCGCCATTTTGTACCGACGATGCAGAAATCTGTTGTTTGTACAGAACTTCCTTATGAAAGCTCTGATTTGAATAATTTTGTGTATGAATGTTTAGTACCATGGGATACATCACATATAATACGGGTTTTTTCCTTGTGCGTAAATTATGCAAATTAGACTAACTTTGATGTTTTTTGGTGTTACTTTCAGCACTGTAAGTGCAAATGCCAATACGGCTCGGGCTAGAGGCCGTATTTATGAACCGATCTTTACGAAACTCCTTGGGTACCTTTGTTATCACCGTGGGACGAGAACGAGTGTTTTTTGGTCCGGTCCAAAATTCAAGATGGCCGATGGCAGCCATTTTGTACAAAATTTGGTGCAATCAGATTTTTGCACAGAACTTCCATATGAAAGCGCTGATGTGAATAATTTTTTGTGTGAATGTTTAGTACCATGGGATACATCACATATAATACGGATTTTTTTCTTGTGCAGAAATTAAGCAAATTAGATGAACTTTGATTTTTTCAGTGCAACGTACACTCAGTAAGTACACATGTCAATACAGCTCGGGCTCGAGTCTGTATTTATGAACCGATCTTCACGAAACGTCTTGGGTATCTTTGTTATCACCTTGGGATGAGAACGGGTGTTTTTGGGTGCGGCCTGAAATTCAAGATGGCTGCCAGCCGCCATTTTGTACCGACGATGCAGAAATCTGTTGTTTGTACAGAACTTCCATATGAAAGCTCTGATTTGAATAATTTTGTGTATGAATGTTTAGTACCATGGGATACATCACATATAATACGGGTTTTTTCCTCGTGCGTAAATTATGCAAATTAGACTAACTTTGATGTTTTTTGGTGTTACTTTCAGCACTGTAAGTGCAAATGCCAATACGTCTCGGACTAGAGGCCGTATTTTTTAACCGATCTTTACAAAACTTCTTGGGTACCTTTGTTATCACCGTGGGATGAGAACGAGTGTTTTTGGGTGTGGTCCGAAATTCAAGATGGCCACCAGCAGCCATTTTGTACCAAAATTAGTGAAATCAGTCTTTTGTACAGAAATTCTGTATGAAAGTTCTGATTTGAATAAATTTTTGTATGAATGTTTAGTAACATGGAATACATCACATATAGTACGTTTTTTTTTCTCGTGCAGAAATTATGCAAATTAGATGAACTTTGATTTATTCAGTGCTACTTATACACTGTTAGTGCACATGTCAATACGGCTCGGGCTAGAGGCTGTATTTATGAACCAATCTTCACAAAACTTCTTGGGTACCTTTGTTATCACCTTGGGACGAGAACGAGTGTTTCTGGATGCGGTCTATAATTCAAGATGGCTGCCAGTGGCCATTTTGTACCGAAATTAGGTCCAATCAGTTTTTTGTCACAACTTCTATACAGCTCGTATTTGTGAACTGATCTTCACGAAACTTCTTGGGTACCTTTGTTTTCACCTTGGGATAGGAACGAGTGTGTTTTGGGGTGCCTTTGTTATCACTGTGCTATGAGAACAAATATTTTGGGGTTCAGTCAGACCCACTCTGGGACTCAAAGATTTCTTTTCTAGTTTAGCATCTAACTGTCACCCACCTTTACAATACTTTACCTATACATTTGTTACAGGCTACAGTCAGTATTTATGTACAGACCGTTACAATACTTTATATGTACCTTTGTTAACAGGTCATTACCTAGATGTTTGTCATTGCTGTGTCACATACTATACATATACATGTCTTAACAAGTTGAGCTACAGTGTCATTGACTCTTTCATTTTTTTCAATTTTAAAAAATAGTAATTAAAATAATAAATTTTTATATTCTCTGCGTTAGTTAAAGGGTTAATTGATTATTTCCTCTAGTATAGTGGATTTTCAGTGAACTGTTTTCTCACTGATGTCAAAATATCTAAATTTCAACCAGCAAACCTTTTCCATAATGCATTGGGGAATTTAACCAATTTATTCAGGTTTGACAAAGCTTGATGAGTATCCTACTGCAGTGTAGGAGGAGGAGTCAAAATAGAGAATACTTACAGATCACCTCTCTGTAGTGATCCAGTTGAACTTTTCTCTCAGCTTTTACAATCACAATATGGTATTTGGTTAATCAGGCTCCATTTTATTTAACCCTCAAAGGCCTTAAGATTTTATACATTTTAGCAACACTTTGACTTCTCCATTCTGTGGCTTTGTATTTGTTTCTAGGCAAGTCTTGGCTGCCTATTCTAGGCAGCCAAGACTTCCCTAGAAACAACTGCCAAGGTATTTAGACTGTATCTTGTATGTTTATTTCGGATGTTGCGATAACCAGTTCTCATCAGATTACCGAAGTTAAGCAACGTCGGGCCCGGTTAATTCTCGGATGGGTGACCACCTGAGCGATCAATTCAGACTGCTGCGTTGTGTCCTTGGGCAAGCCACTTAACCCTGATATCCACATGGGGGCACGATGACACCGTGTACTAAGGCGTACTGCATGTTGTTGGTGCGCATGTCTTCAACCTATCTAACACTTCCTGTGCTGCAGTGTGGTGTTACGATGTTGGAGAGCTGGCAGCTGCTCATTGTTGCTCGGTGGTTCTCTCCGGGTACTCCGGCTTCCTCCACCCGTAAAACTGTCACGGTCATGATTAGCCATTGTGCATAAGTATTCGACCTTAAAGTTTTTGATCTTAAACTCCAATAACTAACTAACTGCATGTTTATTCAGAGACGGCCTGTTGGAGCACCTGTCCTATTTCAGTAAATGTGATCAACGTCAGAACTAGGCCTTTAACTGTTAAATTTATCTGTTTCCCTAGATGGAACCTGTTTTCTATGACGAGCACGGTCATCAGATTACAAGAGAAGAAGCAGGATTCTCAGAGGAAGTTGATGAGACATATCCATATCAAGAATATGTGTTGAATGAAGAAGAACAGGATGCATTTGAAAAATGGGAAGAAGAAACACAACAACATTATCAGACATGGTCTAATGATATAGGATAGTAAGTATGGTTACAGTTGTGAATGAATTTATATTTAGGCCTAAAAAAATTAAAAATCTGTTTTGCAGGCCCTCCCGCATGGTCCTTTTGGTTGTCGCATGCTCTCTTTTTATAACCAATCCAAACTTTAAAAAATCAGAATCAAATGGTTTTTGTCCAATATTTTACCCAAGTTAATAAAATTGTCCCTTGAGTGCAACAAGGCTTTATAATGCTTCAGCATTGCAAAGCCTCCTTGCACTCAAGGGATGTAACACACCACCACCCATGCTATTCTGTAGATTATGGGGCCTAAAACATAAAACAAATCAAGAACATGAACTTTTTAATGGCAAAGAAATAATTACAAAAATTAAAAATAAACTAAAAAAATGCCTGCTCGCATGCAATTTTACAAAAAATGGCCCGAGAAACAGAAGATCTACTTTGTGACGACTTCTCCACCCTAAGTACTGGCCCAGACATGTTGGCACTCTATTCATCTGAATTCAGATCAAATGCATGATTTTGTACCCCACACACCATGAAAATTAAGCCAAGGAAGTATCCTTCATTCCCATCAAGATTCATTCTTTTGTTTGGCCTGGTGTAAACAGTTTTGTTTTTTTAGCTTTCTGAAATATTTTTATACTATAACGCAATGGCCCAGACTTAGCTGGTGCTAACTCAAATTATCAAGGGCCAAACACAAATTTTGAACACCCCCCCCCCCCCCAATCCCCAAAATTTGCTTGCAAAACTGAAAATTAAAAGTCCTATCTGGTCCTCCATACTTTTACTCTCCGTGCATGTGCAGTCGCAGTCGCCAGGAAGTGACCAAAATTAACGCCAACATCATTCTTTGTTTGCCCCCAAAGTCAGCAACAATGAACTGACATCTGTGCTTTAAAATCTCCTTTTCTGAGGATGCCAGACACAAATCAATGCAAGAATTGGTGGATCCAAGGCTGTTATTGGATGATGGAAGTGTTCAGTGGTGGTTTTTGATATTCAGGGCTGTAACTTTATAATAATTATAAAATTATTTCATGTTTCCCAATTTTGGGACATACGCTAGACGTCATCATTTTTGTTAATGATTATTCCACTGTTTGTTAAGTATTCCTTCCCTATCCTTCCATGAAACCTTCCTGTTAAACTCTTAAGCTTTTTGGCTATTTTTTATTGAAATTTTTTATTAAATTTCTTGAGAGTTTAACATGTATTGCAGAATATTATTCTGTTTTTCCTCCTGGTTACGTCCTCACCCTAGGGGTGTTAGGTCATTTAGTCTTGCATCTTCTATCTGATTATCGTTTCTTCTTCATATGAAGATCTAGCTTTGCATCTTGTAGCATTAAATTGTTTTCTGACTTTGGGCCTTTTTGTGTGCCTGATATCTTGTTTACATTGACGTTGTTTACATTGACAACGTCCTCATATGTAGGTAGTTTTTTTCATATTCTATTGCTGTAGAATTACTGTAGGATACATGGATTATTATTCCGGTAGTGTAGGTCCAAAAATTTAAATTTTGTCCACATTCAGGCTCTATCGGGATGCCTTTGGGCTCTTAATGTTGCCTTTGGGAAATTAGGCATTTTTTCAAAAAAGAATTTTCAAAAAAATATTTTGAATTTAATTTTGATTGCTATTATTCATGTATCTTAATTGTATATATTTTGTTGTGGAGTTTGGAGGTCTGATATCGACTTTAGTCGATACACTCCTGTAGACTCTTGTAATTCTTGTGTTCACTGGAATGACTATGTTGGAGACAGGTGTCGCGGTACGTTATTGGCGGTGAGGTTCTGAGGGCAGGCCTCTCACCACGTTATAATTCATTTTGTCAGTTTCTATTTCAGAGGAACATGAACATGGTGATGATATTCTGACACCCATCTAAGTGTGCTACCGTCGGCGCGCTCCATTGAGCATATACAGCTACCTGCAGTGCTCATGATTGCCAGAGTTAAGGCCTTTTGTTAAGGGTTTTAATCTCTTGCAAGCAGCTAGCTCGACCGGTGAAGTGGTACTCCCTCCGTGGGTGCCATGATGCCGGGTAAGTCCGTTGCGGTCTAAGAAGTGGATTGGGTAGAGCAAGCACTTTAATATAAATAGCTCACCCAGTGACGACGGAAATAGGGAGAAAATAGGGAGGAAGTCAGCAAGTTTCTTGTACTCAGCGAGGTCTATTGACCGTGAGTGGGAGAGGCCCCTCTCTAACCTAACAGACATTTGGGGTCAAATGTTGTTATGAGAAATTTGCACGAGCCGGAGCTTATGTCCACCCTCCACTCGGGACGCTATGTTTAGTCTGCAGCCAGGGTCAGCTTCAGTCATGGCTTCTTCCACTACGTTTCACAAGCCGAACCGATGTTTTCTGGTTGGAAACTTGCACGAGGCGGAGCATACGTCCACCCACCACTCAAGATGCTCCATCTAGTCTGCAGCCAGGGTCGGCTTCAGTCATGGCTTCCTCTGCTACGTTATTAAAGCACACACGACCGCATCATAGCTACCTGACTTCGGTTATCCAGCCTGCTGCATGAAGAAACTACACTTCACCCGTGAAGTCGGATCATCTGGTAGCTAGGGAGACGCCTCGATCATTGGGACATTTGGTGAAGAGATCCATCTCCGACACACTGTCCCAGGAGCAGTAAGCGGCTAGAAAACAGAAGACCGCTGCTCCTCAGGCCTCGATGACGGACTTGCTGTCGCAGATTGAGCAGCTGATCGCAGCATCCCAGCAAGTGCAGATGCAGCAGCCTCCCTCAGACTCAGAACCTGAGCTGTCGGACGGTGCTGGGTCGGTCCGGTCGTCTGTTCACGCAGATGCAATGGACCGAGATTCGCAACTGATTTTCTCGGATGGTGAAAGGGATAAGGAAGAGGATTACCCTTCCCTTTCGGAACAGCACAGGGTTGCGATGGATTTCATCCATCAATACTACCCTGATTTTGTTCCGATGAATCAGAATGCTGCGACGATAAGTGAGAAACCACTGGCATCGTTGGACGCTTACTTTAATCGGACAAAGGAAGAAGTTCTTTCTTTTCCGGTTCAGCCTAGGTAGGTGTCGCAGGCCTTCTCGAGTGCGAGGAAGGGCGGTTTCTTAGCTACATCTTCCATAAACATACCGTTTCATGGACTACGTTCATTTAAAAGCGGTTGGAGAAGATGTTCAGAGAGCTCCTCTGTGTTTGAATGAGCAGCCCGGGGATCTAGATGTATCCTTGCCTGCATCATTCACTATTCGCTCAGACACAATTACAACAGCAATTTCATCAAGTAGAGCGAATATGGAAGCAATGTCTTACGCAGATAACCTTACCAGAGCTATGGTGCAATGTCTCAATGGGAAGGAATTTGAGGATGTTTCTACCTCTCTTAGAGTTCTTTCCAGGGCAATTTGTATACCATTTATAACTGCCCTTACAGTGGCTAATCTGGAGATGATCAGACATGATGCTGCCCTTGCGTCGTCATCACTTTTTGATGACAAGGTGAAAAGCTCTCTCCGGGTCGCTCCAGTCTCCGGACATACTATTTTGGACGGCAAGCTTTCATCAGCCTATGATCAGGCTATTTAGAAAGCATTGGTGTTTCATCAACCTGCTTCAGCAGACGAGTAAAGGAGGACGTTCCAGATCTAAACGTCGAAAGGGAACTCCTCACGAGGATACAATAAGCCCTCTTACAATTACTCTGGAGGTCATCAATATAGCGACTCGGGAAAGGGGTGTAGGTCTGATCGGGACTATTGGTCAGACGCCCCTAGACCAACGGGACGAGGTTCTTCACGGGGAGGATGTAGTTTCTCCTCCTGTAAGCCTCGCAGGTCATACAGGTGATGTTCAAGACCTCTATTGCTTGCCAGTTGGCGGAAGGGTATCATCTTCGCAAGAAACTCGACATCAGTCATGGAAGATTAGTGGGTGAGAAGTGTAGTCTCGGACGGCCTACAGCTATCATTCCGAACGGCACCCCCACTAACAAGATGTCTGCGTTGGACAGATCTTACGTCGGATCCTTTCAAAGGAGAGTCTCTCCTAGTGGAAGTACAGGCCCTATTATTAAAGGAAGCAATAGAGGTTGTCAAGAATCAGGATTCTCAGGGTTTTTACAGTCACCTGTTCCTCGTACCAAAGCCAGATGGCTCGTTCCGACCAGTAACAGACTTGAGCTGGATAACAAGCTTATCGTTGCTCCAAAATTCTATATGGAAACCATTCGGTCGGTAAGAGCGAGCATTCGAGTGAACGACTAAGCGGCAAGCATAGACCTAAAGGATGCGTACTTTCATGTCCTGGTACATCCGGCATTCAGGGTTCAACACTAACCCACGTCCGAACGACATTGTCTAGTAGATTTTGGTCCGGTCATGCTGTTTCTCTGTCAAACTTGCCCGACTGGTCGTCCTCATTTTTCTAGGGCAATAACTGATTAATTGAAAAAAAACTATCACTTTTGTTATTGCAGTGAGACCGAATGGGATAGAGTCAGATCGGCACACAAATAATATAATATATTTGTGTGCCGATCCGACTCTATCTCCTTCTATTATCATGTCGAAACATACTGTGATGATAATATCGTCGAGTTATCTCCTGTCGCAACTGTGAAGAAGGGATCTACTCGAGTCTACTTGTATCTGCACCGTGCTGAATGAAACACGGAAACTTGTGACGTCATGACTCATAGCTTATCACCGTTCTATTGGTCCGATCGTCAGTTACATAATTTTGACAGACCATGCTGTCATTTCTTGTTTCAATTTCGTGACATGACTAACCCTTTGAAGTTTGACAACTTTGAAGATCATCTTAGATGACCATGTGCGCGTAACTGTACTAACGTGTGTACAACAGTACATTTCAATACAGTGTACAGTGATGTGACATTATGTTGGACGTGGTCAGAGGCGTGGTCAATGCCATCTTGTCAGTTTTGTTGAGTTATTACCTGTTGCAAATTGAAAATAATTTGTTATGCAGAGAATGAAAGACAGCATCGTAGGTGTGTCCAATATGTCAATCAGAGTGACGTCATCAAATTTCAACTGTGTCAGTTTGACTGTCAAAGTGTGTGGGAAATTCCATTTTGAATCTGGAATATATTGTGAATTATCGTGATTTCTTGTGTGCAAATGGATTACAATAATATTCTCTTATGATTTGATAATTCGCTGGGAAATTAACTTCTCGAAATCTTTTTGAACCTGAAACTTATGTGTACGGTTTTATTGGACTTGTACAAATCTCAGTCTTTACACAGTACTTTTTCTTGAAAATGTGGCGTCCGAAACGGAAAGTGACAATTCCACGAAATGAGAAACAAAATGTCAAGGTGAATTTTCTTAAATTTCTTTATGGACAGAATCAATGCATGATAATATTACATCTGGAAATAGGTGTGTTGACTTACAACTTACAAGACACGCTTTTTGGGGGGCACGATACATCAGGAAATGGACGTAAAATTTATAGTAACTACATGTATCGTTTCATGCTCATTTTCTGATGTTATAATATGTAGCGCGCCCCACAAAAAAGTGCGTGCCTAAGTCCCAAAAGCAGCGAGCAACTACATGTAAATGCGCACCTGGGTTTTTCAAAATCGAAGGACTGTACCAGTAAGCAAAGTTGAGTTTACCGATAGTTTATAATAAAAAGAAATTGTGGTTGGATTGCAAAAGTTAAACGAATGTACGATATAATTTTTTTTCCGTCGCCGGTCGTGTCCCCATTTTTCTCTAATTCCGTGGACTGGGTCAGGGCAAGTACAAATCAGGTCTGGGCTAGTCATTTTTGAAGCGACAAGACCGACATGTCTGGTGCATAAAAACGTTAATGTCGAACCCTGCCAGCATTCAGAAAGTACCTGCGGTTCACCGTACAAGGGAAGGTGTATCAGTTCAGAGCAATGTGCTCTGGTCTTAGCCTGGCTCCTTGGGCATTCACTCGTATAATGAACTCGGTAATGTCATACATCCGAGCTCATTCGTCTGTGGTAACGTCGGCTTACTTGGATGACATTCTTCAGAGATACGGCAATGGAATTATTCTTTAGAACGATGTTCAGAGTCTGCTTCTTTTGTTCCAACATCTCGGTTTCATCGTAAACGAGAAAAAGTTGGATATAGCTCTGTCCAAGTCGTTCACTCAATTGGGAATGAGCTTCGAGACTCCCAACAATCTGGTTCGTCAGCCGTTACCCAGAGCAGAATTTGTCAATTGTTATGCTCGCTTTTGTCTACACTCAGATGCATTAACAGTGAATTCATGCGACTGATGGGGCTGTGCGGAGCAGCTGCGGATCTTATTCCGATGAGCCGCCTTCGCACGCGTCCCCTCCAGATATTCTTTACTCAGAACTGGAGTGTGAAGACACATTTGCTCGAAACCAGTATTGTTTTAACGGACCTAGTAAAACAGGGGTTCAGATTTGGGCAGATATTCAGTGGTTAACTCAGGGAGTTCTACTGCAACTACCGGATCCGGCTTTCACGATTATGACGGATGCGAGTCAGACTGGTTGGGACGCGACCCTAAGTCCCGCAGACTTGAGGTGTCAAGGTCTTTGGGACCCTCGGTTCCTAGAGAAGTGCATAAACATCAAAGAGATGATGTTAATATGGCTAGCACCACAACATTGAATTCATATAATAGCGGACGTCCATGTTCAAATTTTGTCGGACAATTCGACAGTAGTAGCTTACATCAGGAACCAAGGCAACACTCATTCAATGCCATTATGCGAATTAACAGAGAAGATTCTCCTATACATCATGAATCATCATGTTCATCTTTCTGTCCGTCATATACCGGGTCGTCTGAATGTACTAGCAGACTCGCTCTCTCGGAAAGGTCGCCTGTTGCCATTGGACCGGACTCTCAACAAGCAAATATTCAGACAGATTTGCTACCCGTGGGATCGTTCCATGATAGATCTGTTTCCGACACACCGGAACAATCAGTTACCGACGTTCGTGTTGCCATGCCAAGATCATCAAGTGTACGCAGTAGACGCTCTGTTGATCTCATCTGACGGAATGATAGGATAGGCGTATCCTCCAACTCTGCTGGGTTATCAGATTCTGTTTAGTTCAAACAGTCTCGTTGCGAAATCCTGACAGTCGCACTTCTGTAGTCACAGAAACCTTGGATCAATCTTCTCAGATGTCTGTTATGGGACTTTCCATGGAAGCTTCCTCCATGAGAGGACCTTCTTTATCAGGGGAAGTATTTGTTCTTCACACATCCTTCTCTGCCCTTAGTGGCATTATGGAGTCGATCAGACGTGTGGGAGCCTTGCAGTTCCTATACTATTTGATGACAAACACAAGAGTGATTCAGGTAATGCGTCTGAGGGGGGTTTGATATGATTTTGAATCCCCCCCCAGCCCCCCCCCCCCCCCCACACCGCCAATGTGTTAAGAGGCGATTACCAGGCAAGACGTTTTCTTTTCTTCTCGTAAGCCTTTTATGCATTTAAGTACATCTTGATTGACGGCTTGGTCGTGTTCTATGGCGACCTCATGGGCACATCCACTTTCTAGTTGGTTGGTTTCCTGTGGTTGGTCGTCTATATGTCATATACGAGTATATGATTCATCGTCAATAAATTGCTAGCCTTGGGGTACCTGAGAGGCTGTCTAGTCAGTTAACTGGTATTCAGATGATTACATGCGGGATTCTGATGCTCACGTGCATAATAATCGGATTATTAGGCACACACATTATTGTATGTTAAAGACCTTAGAAACAATGAATTATTTCGAGGGCGGTGCGTGGCGAGTCTGTTAATCATAGCTCGATCCATTTCTAGATCCAGGTTTCTGTGAATGGTGGTACCCAATCGAATACATCTTGTCTTACACTCTCGTATATTCGCAAGTTTCCAGGAACATAGATATCGGATAGAACACGTCTGGGAGTGTTATTTGCTGGAATTTATTGTACACCTGAATGGGGTTGCCTGTGGGTTACCTTGGAAGTGTGTTTACTCTCCAGAGATCATCCATTGTGATTCTCTTGGACATGTGTATGTTATATATTATATCACCGGTTTTCATCCTATCTGCGTATGCCGACTCCAGGTATACGTTACAAGCGAGTGATTTTATTTACTAGGATCGCCACTATAGCCTTAGCTTCTGAAGTGGTAGTAAGCACCAATTTATTAATAATAATTAATACCTGGGTGTCTATTCAACGAATATTTATATTGTTATTTGGTACCGCTTTTACTGATTCCAGAGCGCTCCCCTTTTCTCTTTGAAGATTCCTTCAAAAAGGGGGGGGGGATTTTTTACCTCTCCGCCGGCTTGATAAGTATGTAACTATGAGTGAAGCTGTTATGTCTGTAGATTATATCCTGGATACAGCTTGCATTTTATTGTATATGGTGTATGTTTGTGGGGGATAGCCTCTCATTCTCAAATACGCCATCCTAATTTCTGGGCCTTAGTCCGGACTAGCCTTAAAAAATTGGGAACTTGTTACATCCAATTAGCATAGTCTTCATGCTAAGAATATGGAATTACTTGAATTTGGCTCCTTATTGATGATATATCTTCTCTATTACTGTATAGAGAGACATACATGTAATTCCTTTTAATTTAATTTCCTTTCACCTTGGATTACAGGCTATGGAACTATGTTGGTCTACTAATTCTGAAGTCCTATAGGCCTCCACCTTTTTATGATTCAGCTAAGTCTAGGCCATTAGGTTATAGTATAAAAATATTATAAATTTAAAGTAATTTGTATATTTTTTATACTTACCAATGGCCCAGACGGGTATGGCCCTCCCATGAGTGGGCACTCATACCTTCCCGCTGAGTTATTATGTAGTACTCTTTTCTACAAAGAATGATGTTGGCACTAATTTCAGTCACTTCCTGGTGACTCTACATGCTCAGTGAGTAAAAGTTTGGAGTATTTTCAGTTTTGCAAGCAAATTTGGGGGATTGGGGAGTTCGAAATTTGTGTTTGGCTCTTGATAACTTTGAGTTAGCACCAGCTAAGTCTGGGCCATTGGTAAGTATAAAAAATATACAAATTACTTTAAATTTATAATTTCTGTGTTTTCCTGGCTTCAAAGGTTGGATCAAGGAGGAAGATCATGTTATAAGAGGATACGACATCATCAGGAAGGAGGCAGACTGATTTGTTCAGGGTTGTGCTTTAAAAATTCTGATTTAATTGATTAAATTTTATGTCACCCAATTTCTGTTCAATCCCTGAATGATCACCAGTCATCAACAAATACATTATGCTTTAATAATGTCTGCTTAATGTGTCCTGGCCTTCTCCTACTCTCCAGACATTTTGATGTATTCTGGCTTTTTTCAGAACCTTTTTTTCACAAATTATGCCCATTTGTTTACAGTAGAAATCGCTGCCCAAGGACACCAAACTTTGGCTACCACCTCAAATTGGGCCCTGCTCTCATGAGTATTTGCTTTTGCCTGTTTGGTTATATTTCCAGATTTGTAGCTCATCTTGACTAGGTACATCATTGTTATGTTATGAGGGTCAGATTCAAGATTGTTCAAACCAAGTCCCTAGTTTAATATTTGGGCTTCCTATGGGAACCTGAAATTTAACTTGGTACAATAAGAGGGAATTTCTTCAAAAATCTTCTTTAGATCCATTAGAATGCTTTCATATTTGGTATACAACATCTCTTGGGGGGTCAGATTCAAGTTTGTTCAAATCGGGTCCATAGGTTAATATTTGGGCTTGCTATGGTAGCCCAAATTTTAACTTAGTGCAATGTGAGGAAATTTCTTTCAAAATTTTTCCTCATCTGATCCAACAGTCAGAATGCTTTCATATTTGGTATATAACATCTCTAGGGAGGTCAGAATCCACTTTGTTCAAATCAAGATTCTGGGTTAATATTTGGGCTCCCTATGGGAGCTGGAATTGGACATGTAGCTGAAGAATTAGAAATTTTGTATTCAGTAGGGAGGGGCAAGAATATTTTTATACTAATAACCAATGTTCCGGATTAAGCTGGTGCAAGATATCATCAAGGGCCAAACACAAACTTTGAACCCCACAATCCCCAAATTTGCATACAATTCCGAAAATTAAAAGTCCTATCTGGCCCTCCATACTTTTACCATCTGCATATGCGCAGCAGTCAGGAAGAGACCAGAATTGGCACCAAGATCATTTTTTGTTTGGCCCTAAAGTCAGTAACAATGTTTTGATATCTGTGCTTTAAAATCTTCTTTTTGAGGATGCCAGACACAAATTAATGAAAGAATTGGTGGATTCGAGGCTGTGAATGGATGATGGAACTGAACAACGGTGGTTTCAAACTTTCAGGGCTGTAACTTTATAATAATTATAAAAATTATTTCATGTTTCCCATATTTTTATACGATAACCAATGGCCCAGGCTAGTTGGTGCAAACTCAATATTATGAAGGGCCAAACAAAAATTTTGAACCCCCCAATCCCCAAAATTTGCATACAAAACCAAAAATTAAAAGTCCTATCTGGCCCTCCATAATTTTACTCTCTGCGCATGCACGGTGGTCAGGAAGAGACCGGAATTGGCACAAACATCGTTCTTTGTTTGGCCCTAAAGTCAGCAACAATGAACTGACATCTGTGCTTTTAAATACTCCTTTTTTTAGGATGCCAGACACAAATCAATGATAAATTGGTGGATCCAAGGCTGTAAATGGATGATGGAAGTGAACAACAGTGGTTGGAAATGTTCAGGGCTGTAACTTTATAATAATTATAAAAATTATTTCATGTTTCCCAATTTCAGGACATATGCCCGACGTCATCCTTGCTAATGATTTATCCACTGTTTGTTAAGAGTTCCTTCCTATCCCTCTTTGAAGCCCTCCTGTTAAACTCCTAAGCTTTTTTGGCTATTTTTATTGAAATTTTTTATTAAATTTCTTGGAAATTTAACGTGTATTACAGAATGTTTATTCTGATTATCCCCATGGTTACGTCCTCACCCTAGGGGTGTTAGGTTGTTTTGGTCTTGCAATTCTATCCGATGTGTCATTTTTTCTTCATATGAAGATCTAGCTTTACATCTGGTAGCATTAAAATCTGTTACTGACTTCAGGCCTTTTTGTGTGCCTGATGTCTTGTTTCCGTTTTTTTTTTCCTTGACGTTGCTTACATTGGCAACATCTTCAGTATATGTAGTATTTGGTATTATATTACTGTAGGATTATTGTAAGATACATTGATGATGAATCCGGTAGTGTAGCTAAAAAAAATTTGGATTTTGACCACACTTAGGCTCTATCGGGATGCCCTTGGGCTCATCATGTTCCATTTGGGAACTAAGGCTTTTTCAAAAAAAATTTCAAAAATTTTTTGGATTTAATGTTTCAAATTTGGTTTTGATTGCAATTATTCATGTATCTTTATCATATATTTTATTGTGGAGTTTGTAGGAGTGCTATCGACTTTGTTTTTGTGGAATCATGAAGCTAACTGCCCTAAATGCAAGGCGAGGCAGTCTTCCTCGGATTTACATGTTTGTTGCCTTGCCTCTAGTCGATGCACTCCTACGGATTCTTGTCCTACTTTTGTACATTGAGATGACAGACGTTGGAGACAGGTGTCATGGTACGTTGTTGGTGGTGAGGTTCTTATGCTGGAACTCTCACCACAGGATAATTCAAGTTTTTCAGTTTCTATTTACGAGGAACAAGAATATTGTGATGGCATTGTGACATCCATCCAAGTGTGCAACCGTTGTCGCAGTCTGAGGAGCAAAATAGAGCTAGCTGCAAGGTGCTCATAAATATAAGCAAGGGATAAGGCCTCTAGTTAGTGTTCTTAATCCCTTGCAAGCAGCCAGCTCGACAGGTGAAGCGGTTACTCCGTCTGTAGGAGCTGTGACACCGGGTATGTCAGTTGCGGTCGAAGGAAGTGAAGTGGGTAGAGAGAGCACCTCAAAATCAAAAGTGCACCCAGTGATGACGGAAATAGGGAGGAAGTCAGCAAGTTTCTTGTTGGGAAGCTCGGCGAGGTCTGACAAGGCAGCAAGCTTGAGAGGTCCCTCTCTTACCCAACAACATCTGGGGCCAGATGTTATGAGAAACTTGCACAAGCTGAAACCAAGTTTTCCTTTTGGGAGGCTCGGCGGGGTCTGATAATGCCACGAGCTGGAGAGGTCCCTCTCTAACCCAACATTTGGGGACAAACATTGTTTTGAGAAAATTGCACGAGTCGGAGCATACATCCGCCCACCGCTCAGGATGCTCCGTCTAGACTGCAGCCAGGGTCGGCTTCAGTCACAGCTTCCTCGGCTACGTTATAAAAGCACACATGACCGCATGCTAGCTAATCGACTTCGGATATCCAGCCAGTTGCGCAAAGATGGAGCCAGTCTTCGCCTGTGAAGTCGGACCATCCAGTAGCTAGCAATCCGAGACTTTGTTCATCGGGATGTATGGAGAAGAGATCTATCTCCGGATCTTAGTCCCAGGAGTAGCAAGTGGCAAAAAAACAGAAAACCGCTACTCCTCAACCCTCGGTAACGGACTTGCTGTCGCAGATTGCGCAGCTGATTGCAGCATCCCAGCAAGTGCAAGAGCAGCCTCCTGCAGACTCCAGTGATGAGCTGTCGGATGGTGCTGAGTCGGTCCAGTCATCTGTACACGCAGATGCAAATGACCGAATGTCACAGCTGAATCAGTTGGATGGTGAAAGGGACAAGGAAGAGGATTACCCTTCCCTACTTGAACAGCATATGGTAGCGATGAATTTTATTTATCAATACTATACTGATTTTGTTCCACCTGATCAGCAAGCTGTGACTACTATAGAGAAACCGCTGTCGTCTCTGAAGCAGATTTTGTGTGGCGGAAAGAGGATGTTCTTTCCTTCCTGAAACAGTCTCGACAGGTGTCGTAGGCCTTCGTCCATGTTATCGACACCATATTTACCTCTCTAGTGCTAAGAGGAGGGTGGTTTTTTATCGACATATTCAATAAATATACCGTTCCTTGGACTACGTTCTTTTAAAAACGGTTGGAGAAGATTCCAGAGAGCTCCTCTGCGTTCAGCTGAGCAGGCCGGGGATGAAAATATGTCCCTTCCTGCATCATTCAATATACGCTCAGAAGTGATGGAATGTGCTACTTTGTCCAATAGAGCGAATCTGGATGCAATGTCCTACGCAGATCACCTCACCAGAGTTATGACGCAATGTCTTGGTGGGAAGGAATTTGAGGACGTTTGTTCCTCGCTTAGTTCTTTCCAGGGCAGTCATGTATACCACATACAACTCCGCCCTGACAGTGGCAAATTGGGAGTTGATCAGACATGATGCTGCCCTTGCGTCGTCATCACTTATAGATGACAAGGTGAAAAACTCTTTCTGAGTCACTCTGGTCTCTAGATATACTCTGTTTGACGACAAGCTTTCGTTATTCTAGGAACAGGCTACAAGAAAGCTGCCAGTACACTGCTACTGAAGTCTGCGCCTCGAGACTCTTCAGCAGACCGGGGGTAAGCGAGGCCGTTCCACTTAATCAGCTAAGGGAATTCCTTGCGAGGGTACAATAAACCCTCTTATACTTACTCCGGAAGTCATCAGTACAGTGACTTGGAAAAGGGGTGCAGGTCTGATCCAGACTATAGGTCAGACGCCCCTAAGCCGACAGGGCAAGGTTCTTCGCGAGGAGGACGTAGTTTCTCCTTCCGTAAGTCTTGTTAGTCGTACAGGTGATGCATAAGACCTCTATTGCTTACCAGTTGACGGAAGGTTATCATCTTCGCGAGAAACTGGATTTATGTCACGGAAGATCAGTGGGTTAAAGTGTCTCTGAAGGCCTACGGCTATGATTCCGAAACATAACCCCCACTTACAAGATGTCCGCGTTGGACAAATCTTAACGCGGTTTCTTTCAAAAGGGAGTCGCTCCTAGTGGAGGTACAGGCTCTCTTATTGAAGGAAGCAATAGAGGTCGTCAAGAATAGACATCTGTTGCTTTCCACTTAGTGGAAGGTTATCAACCTCGCAAAAAAGTGGATGAAAAAGATCAGCAGCAGGCCTGCGGCTATCAGTCCGAGCATAGCACCACTTACTACAAGTACGTGTTGGTCAAATCTTCCGGCGAATTCTTCCAAGAGAGTCTCTCCTTGCAGAGGTATAGGTTATCATATTGAACACAATCAATAGAGGTTGTGGAAATATTCTCCTGTTTTTTTCAAATCACCTGTTTTTTGTCCTGAAGTCGGAAAATAGTGCATAGATAGGCTGAGACATCTGTCTTGTTTGGAATAGAGCCGTTGGAGGGAGTAGTGTACGTCTTTTCCCTCTCGATGTTGTATTCCTTGGCGTCAAGACATTTAATGTCATTATGGACGCCATAGTAGCCTTATGTACTATTCGCGCATACTTTTCTTAGTGGCTAGTGCTGTAAGTCTCCATTTAGTGAGCTTTCAAGGCTGCAAGTGACACAGATATGTCTTCAAGTAGATGAAGACACATAACTGCATAGCTACCTAGAGATTACTGTCTCTTCGGGAATTACAGCTGTTAGAATAGTGGCTTGTCTTTTCCTACCTTGCATGACGATGGTTGTACGTCTCCGTTTAGTGAGCTTTCAAGTCGCTAGTTACACCGAGATATCTGTCTTCACGGAGAGGAAGACTTCTAGCTACGTTAGCCAGGCTCTGAGTGCTGTCTTTTGGGAATAAAACTGATAAGGTACAGTGCTTTTCGGTTTGTTTTCATAGGTGTCATAGACTTGAGTCCTATTGTTTACACCAGTAGCCTAGCTAGAATCATGAGCAAGATTGTTTCAGTAGTTATGCAGTGATATAACTGAATTTATTATCTCTTGGGACTGCTGTCTCTTTGGGAATTTAGAGCTGTTAAATAGCATTTCTTCATTCCCTACCTTGTGTGACGATAGTTGTAAGTCTCTGTTCAGTAAGCCTTCAAGGACGCAACTTACACCGATATATCTGTCTTCACGGAGATGAAGATATATAAGCTACAGCTAGCATTATAAGTCACCTTAGTGAGCTTCTAAGGCTGCAGTTATCAGCCTTTTATTGTCTTCACATATAGGAAGACCTTTAGCTGCTTCAGCTAGGCTGAGTTCGTTGTCCCATCGGTCATCGTTCCGTGGGTTAGAGGAGGTTATTTTCTTCCTACCGGTATAATTTGGTGTTAGTTATATGAGGCAGTAAGCTCTATTAATAACGCCATATTTACCTGGTGTGATTATGTCAATACAGTATGTTTGTTCATCATGTCCCTCTCCGTCTTTAGTGGTTTTATGGAGTCGATCAGAACGTGAGGGAGCCCTATGACTAACACAAGAGCGATTCAAGTAATGTGGGTGAGGGGGGTTTGATATGAATTTCCCCCCGATTAAGAGGCGATTACACGGCAGGATGTAGTTTTCCCGTAAGCCTTGTATGCATTTAGTATATACATGCCTTTCATGGCTTCTTGATTACTGGCTGGGTTGTGTTCTAACGGCAACCTCATGGGCACATCCACTTTTTAGTAGGTTTATTTCCTGTGGTTGTTCGTTTATAAGTCATATACGAGCATTTGATTCTTTATCAATAAAATTGCTAGCTTTCGTGTACCTGTATGGTTGACATGTCGGTTATCTGGATGACATTCTCCAATGTGGCAATTAGTCAACTCTGAAAAGTTTTGCTCAGAGTGGTCTGGCCTTTCTTACGACATATGAGTTTATTACTCAGTTAACTGCATATTAACGTTGTATTATTCATTCAGTTTCCTGGTTACACTTGTATCACTCGGTCATACCATGGTTACAGGCTGTATTCAGATGAGTACATGCGGGATTTCATTGCTCACGTGCATAATTTGTGTATTATTAGGCAGACGCATTGTTGACAGACTATATAAATTCTTGCTTTGCTTATAGAGCTCATGAGAATTTTAGGGCTATTTGGATCAGTTATGGAACTGCCAATAGGCCGTCTATGCATATGTTCTCATTCTTTGGCATTATTTGGAGTAATATATTCTCCAAACAGTCATTGGTTGTTACGGACCTAGGAAACAATGAATTATTTTGGGCACGGTCCATGATGGGTCTGTTAATCATAGCTCGTTCCATGTTCTAATCCAGGTTTCTATGAAGATACAGTACACATTCTCATATATTCGAACGTGTTATTATTAGAATCAATTGTACACATGAATGGGGGTGCAGTGGCATTGCGATAACCGTTTCTCGTCAAATTAGCGAAGTTAAGCAACGTCAAGCCCAGTTAGTCCTCAGATGGGTGACCATCTGAACGATCGATTCGGACTCCCGCATTGTGTCCTTGGGCAAGGCACTTAACCCTGTTTGCCCACATGGGGGCACGATGATGCCGTGTACTAAGGTGTACTGCACGTCGATGGTGCGCATGTCTTCAACCAGTCTAACCCTGCCAGTGCTGCAGTGTGGAGTTACGATGTTGGGGAGCTGGCAGCAGCTCATCGTTGCTTGGTGGTTCTCTCCGGGTACTCCAGCTTCCTCCACCTGTAAAACTGCCAGGGTCAGGATTAGCCATTGTGCATAAGTATGTGACCTTAAACACCAATAAATAAATAAATAAGTATGTACACATGAATGGGCTCGCCTGCAGGTTGCCTTAGAAGCGTGTTTGCTCTCCGGATACCTTTAATTGGTATTTAATTCGACAAGTGTACGGTTGTACACTTTATATCACCGGTTTTCATCCTATCTGCATATTCCGACTCCGGTATACCTTAGATGCGTGCTCTGATAATTACCGGGATCGTCACAATAAGTCCTAGGCCCTCTGCCTTTTTATGATTCAGCTAAGTCTGGGCCATTGGTTATTAGTATAAAAATATGATAAATTTAAAGTAATTTGTATATTTTTTATACTTACCAATGGCCCAGACAGGGATGGCCCTCCCATGAGTGGGCACTCATACCTCCCCGCTGAGTTATTATTAGTATGCTCATCTACAAAGAATGATGTTGGCACCAATTCCGGTCTCTTCCTGACTGCTGCTCATGAGCAGATGGTATAAGTACGGAGGGCCAGATAGGACTTTTAATTTTCGCTATTGTATGCAAATTTTGGGGATTGGGGGGGGTTCAAAATTTGTGATTGGTCCTTGATAATATCGAGTTTGCACCATCTAAGTCTGGGCCATTGGTAAGTATAAAAATATACAAATTGCTTTAAAGTTATAATTTACATGATAAAGCTGCAGAAAGGGACTCCGCAATTTATGTAAAAAATAACCTTGCCTCAACTTTTCTGTTTCTTTACCTCAGTTACCATGTTCCCAACGATAAAAAATATTTAAGGTCCAACAATATCAAATTCGTTAGTTATTTCATTCTGTTAGTAAACTGACCATAAGGATAATGATTTCTCCCAAGTTTTGTTATTTCCTTCCATCAGACACTACCAGGCAGTGCTTTATAATGCAAGCAGAATACTGACAAGAGAAAATGTGCACAATTTTTGTACAGCCCCAAAATTGTTATAAAAATGAAAAAGAGGGTAAAAAGGTTTTTTCTTCACTAAATTTTTTATACCCCTGACCTTCAATTAGGAAGTCACAAGGGTAAAGTCTAGGGCTTCAGTATGTCCCCTATATTTGTTCATACATGTATAGCTATCCATCTGTACGTCTGTACAAACATTGTGAGCCATGCTTATGTATCAATAATCAATAATCCAGTTTAAATGTCCTTTGGCTTTTTACTGGTAAAATAGGATCCAGTCACCAATGCTTGGGATGTGCAAACCCTCTCTAAAATGGGCAACATGGCTTATTAACGCTCACCCCTGGTCTTGAGTTGATACTCATGTTGTGGTCATGATTAGCCATTGTGCAAAAATATGTGACCTTAAACAACAATAAATAAATAAATAATAAATTATCCTTTTCATCAAACACAGCACACAGTCAAGTTAAGCTACAGTGTCATTGACACTATCATTGGTTTCCACCATCCCTAGGGGAGTCAGATACAAGTTTTATAACTCAAATCCCTGGGCTTATATTCTTGCTCTTTAACTTTGTCCAATATGAGGAATAATCTTGTACAGGGTAGTCAAACTTTCTGGTTATAAAAAAGTTTCATTATTAATTGAGTAACAAACCTTGTGCACTGTACAGCCTTTGTGTAAAGCTCATCTTCAGCAACTCTTTACCCAACATAGTGGCCAAAATCAGCCAGTACAGTGGAGCCCACTTAATTGGATATCTCTTAACTGAATAACCCTGTTAACTGAATATAATTTCCCAACACAAAACCATTCACCATACCTCCAGTACAAATTTGACCTGTTAATTGAATATAGGTTATAGAGCAAACAAACTCCCATTAATTGAGTAAAAAGTAAAAAATCTTATAAACCTGTCGAGAAATTACCCTGTCTCTCCCCAGTTTTGATTTGTTGATAGACCTATTTGGCCTCAGCATATCCAATACTGGCATTTACTGTATTGTATCTTGTTTGACAGAGCTCATGGAGCTCTGTCAAACAAGATATAATAGAATAATGCTAAGTTTATGTCTAGATACAGGAAAGTGACACAATCCCTGTTAATTGAATACTCCTGTTAATTTAATAATTTTCATTGGCAAAGTGGCTATTCAATTAACAGGGTTCCACTGTACTATTTTCAAAAAGCATTCTAACTCAGCTTTGGACCCCTCATTGGAATGGATTGTGGTAAAAAACAAATTTAGTGAATTCCGAAAATGAAAACATATTCTATTTTCAATTAATAACTTGTTTCTTGCTGTTGTCCTGCCCACTTCTGTAATTTTAACTGGTAGAGTGCTGCACAAAAATTTTGGACACCCAAATTTGTCTGCATGTCTTTGTTACAATTTATGAGAACAGGCACTCTCACATAAATTGAAACAAGGCAAATCTATACAGACTAAATAATTTCACTTCAAAGATAATATGAAGCATATCCACTGAATATGAAGCCTTTATATTACAGTACTTGCACTTCGGGGTAAAGCCCAAGTATGAGCTTCTCGCACTCTATCCGTTAATATAGAAGATTTTATTCTTCTTACCCAAAAGTTTTCATGTGAGCATCAGTGAGAGCTGTTGCCATCACTCTGCACCCATCACCAGTGTTCTTGATCTGTTAACTTTTGCAGTTCAGTTCCAGTTAACACACCTTTTCTCCTCCCACTTCCTATGCAAGATGTGCGTGTCTCATGTGAGAAGGCAATGTGAGATAGATATCTAGCTCACATGACCCGCATGACTGGGTTATTAGCATATTTAATGAGTACACAGACTATTTAATTGTGGCACATCCTTCCGTAAAGAAACAACATGGCATCACGTTTTGGAAATATTAGCAGACAAACGTTTGTCGAAGAAAATAAAAACAAAAATACAGACCACAAAACAAAGGACACTTGACTCTTTTATATGAATATTTGGGTGAATGCCTTTATGAGTGGAGAGAGTTGCACGAAATTCCTTTCAAAAAGTTATGCGAGTACATTGCCGAATTCATTGCCTGACTGACATCATCGGAATGTATCGTTGTTCTTTTTGCTACAAATCTTTAACTCCTGTCTTGCTGGCATTGGGATTTAATTTCATGGTGCATACAAATATGCACTCTTTCCGATAAGCAAATCAGTTTTTTTCACAAATGGACAACAAAAATTGTTTGATATAGCTGCATGTGCCCCTAGATTATTTTTGATGACGTCCGTGTGTTTTGGTGTGACCTCCGTGTGTTTTGGTGGAGGGAGAAAAATTAATCTGATGGAGGTGGGTGTGAGATGGGGAAATCTTGCCCTCGGGTTAAGATATTTGGTCCAGACACTCGACAAGCCTCGTGTCTGGTCCAAATATCTCGCCCTCGGGGGCAGTGCCAAAAAACCTTAAGTTCTTAAAAACTCTTCTTTCCGTAAACCCCAGTCACATTGCCTTGAGGTAGATTTAGTATGTAACTTCCTTATGTGATCAAGATTCAAGCATGTTCAAACAAAGTTTCTCTTCTGGATTGGGTTTGGCTTGATTTTGTCTTTTGACATTTTATAGCCCCTCTGTGGCCCTGTCTTTGAAGGACATAATTTGGTACATTTTGCAATGGAGAAGATGGGATATTGACAGAGCATGTTGTTGAGGTTTGGAAGGTACAAAAGAAAAGCAAATATTACTGTGAAAAATTTTAATTGTACTTTTTTCAATGCATACCCAAAGTGCTTTAGTAACTCTTTCAAAGATTATTTGAGGTACAGTGGAGCCCACTTACTTGGATATCTCTTAATTGTATATCCCTGTTAATTGAATATAATTTTCAAACACAAAACCATTTACCATACCTTCAGTACAAATTTGATCTGTTAATTGCATATGGGTTGTAGAGTAAACTCCTGTTAATTGTATATAAATTTTTGTAATATGTCAAAAAAATTACTGTGACACGCACCAAATTTCCCTAATTTATCAACCTTTTGGCCTCACTACATCCAATACAGACATTTATTCTATTATACCTTGTTTGACAGAGCTCTATGAGCTCTGTCAAACAAGATATAATAGAATAAATGCTCAGTTTCAGGGCTCGCCTTGAGTAAAATGGTCGGGGCCTAAAAAAAGTCCCCCACATATTGAGGTCGGGGCCTTTTCGGGGCTGATTTTCCATTTTGTCCATTATTGTTAGTGCTTTTTTGTAGAAAATGTCGGGGCTTGAAAAAAAGCCCCCAGCAAGTGCTCCTCGGGGCTGATCTCGGGGCCTGGGCTGATCAGCCCCGACTCAAGGCAAGCCCTGCAGTTTACCTCCATGTTAATTGTATACTTCTGTTAATTGAATAATTTTCACTGGCAAAATGGATATTCAATTGAGAGGATTCTACTGTATCTGAATAGAAGTGTTTTTTTTTCTTTCAGTGGTAATGAATTTGCCTCCGGTGATATGAATAATGGAGTGTATGATGAGTATGCAGACATGGGAGACGAGGTGGAAGCTGCATTTGAAGATTTTCTACGGGGTCAGATGTGACGTAGAGATTCCAATGGGCCATAAAAATTAGAAGTCTATTTCCCCAAGATAATTTGATAGATTCTATTCTAACTATACTATACAAAGTGCTAAATATTGTTATATTTCTTATGAAATGGCTAAATTATTTATTATGAAACACAAATGATCTCCCCAAATTGATTGCATCTTTACCTGATAATTTGGAATAGGCAGACTGGCACATCAGGACACTGACAAAATTTCCATTGGGCTTTTCAGTCTTTGCAGATCAATTATGTTCTCAGTATTTCATATACAGGTATTTGGTTCATTATATTCTACTCACATTTTGCTAAGGATCACTCCTACCCATCTACATATTTGATACATAAAAGGTGAAATGTGTATAGTTTTAAGTTTATTTTTAAGGCCATTTTTTGTAAAATTGCATGCGGGTGGACAATTTTTTATTTTTTATTTTTTGTAATTATTTCTTTGCCATCAAAAGTTCATATTCTTGGTTGTTTTATGTCTTGGGCCCATAATCTACAGTTCAGAACTGCATGGTTGGTGGTGTATTTCGTCCCTTGAGTGCTAGAAGGCTTTGCAATGCTAAAGCATTGCAAAGCCTTCTTGCACTCAAGAGATAAATTTATCAATTTTATTAACTTGGGTAAAATATCCGACATGAACCATTTAATTTTTACCTCAACTTTGGCGAAGCCAAATTTGAGCTTATGCCATGGCCAGTGGTCCGTCATCTGTCTGGCCGTCAACAATTCAATACGGCTCGGGCTATAGGCCATATTTATGAACCGATCTTTACGAAACTTCTTGGGAACCTTTGTTATAACCGTGCGACGAGAACGAGTGTTTTTGGATCCTATCCGAAATTCAAGTTGGCCGCTGGCAGCCATTTCGTACAAAATTAGGGGCAATCAGATTTTTGCACAAAACTTCCATATGAAAGCACTGATTTGAATAATTTTTTGTATGAATGTTTAGTACCATGGGATACATCACATATAATACGTGTTTTTCTCTCGTGCGTAAATTATGCAAATTAGACTAACTTTGATGTTTTTTGTGTTACTTTCAGCACTATAAGTGCAAATGCCAATACGGCTCGGGCTGCAGGCCGTATTTATGAACCGATCTTTACAAAACTTCTTGGTTACCTTTGGTGTCACTGTGGGACGAGAAAAGTGTTTTGGGGTCTTGTCCAAAATTCAAGATGGCCGATGGCAGCCATTTTGTACAAAATTAGGTGGAATCAGATTTTTGCACAGAACTTCAATATGAAAGCGCTGATTTGAATAATTTTTTGTGTGAATGTTTAGTACCATGGGATACATCACATATAATACGAGATTTTTTCTCGTGCAGAAATTATGCAAATTAGATGAACTTTGATTTTTTCAGTGCTACTTACACACAGTAATTACACATGTCAATACGGCTTGGGCTAGAGTCTGTATTTATGAACCGATCTTCACGAAACGTCTTGGGTACCTTTGTTATCACCTTGGGACGAGAACGAGTGTTTCTGGGTGCTGTCTAAAATTCAAGATGGCTGCCAGTGCCCATTTTGTACCGAAATTAGGTCTAATCAGTTTTTAGCTGCGACTAGCAGCTCTATAAGTGGCAATGTCGGTCTGTCTGTTGGTCAGTCTGTCGGTCTGTGACCAGCCAGTTTTAAAACTCAATAACTTTTGAAATACTTGATAGAATGACTTTATATTTGGCATGCACATGTATCTTATTGATGTGTACCCCCTGTTCTATGCATGTGTTGTTCCAAATATTTTTCTTGGAATTATGGCACTTGATGAACTTAGAATTTTGTGAGATTGCACAACCCGTCCCAGCAACGGCGTCGATGTCGCGAGTTTTTGTACACAACTTCTATATGGCTCAGGCTAGAGGCCGTATTTATGAACCGATCTTTATGAAACTTCTTGGGTACCTTTGTTATCACCGTGGGATGAGAACGAGTGTTTTCAGGTGTGGTCCAAAATTCAAGATGGCCACCAGCAGCCATTTTGCACCAAAATTAGTGCAATCAGTCTTTTGTGCAGAACTCCTGTATGAAAGTTCTGATTTGAATAAATTTTTGTATGAATGTTTAGTAACATGGAATACATCACATATAGTACAAGTTATTTTCTCGTGCAGAAATTATGCAAATTAGATGAACTTTGATTTATTCACTGCTTCTTATACACTGTAAGTGCACATGTCAATACGGCTCGGGCTAGAGGCGTATTTATGAACTGATCTTCACAAAACTTCTTGGGTACCTTTGTTATCACCTTGGGACGAGAACGAGTGTTTCTGGGTGCGGTCCAAAATTCAAGATGGCTGCCAGTGGCCATTTTGTACCAAAATTAGGTCCAATCAGTTTTTTGTCACACCCTCTATACAGCTCGTATTTATGAACTGATCTTCACGAAACTTCTTGGGTACCTTTGTTTTCACCTTGGGACAGGAACGAGTGTGTTTTGGGGTGCCTTTGTTATCACAGTGCTATAAGAACAAATATTTTGGGGTTCAGTCAGACCCACTCTGGGACTCAAAGATTACTTTTCTAGTTTAGCATCTGACTGCCACCCACCTTTACAATACTTTACCTATACATTTGTTACAGGCTACGGTCAGTATTTATGTACAGACCGTTACTATACTTTATATGTACCTTTGTTATCAGGTCATTACCTAGATGTTTGTCATTGCTGTGTCACATACTATACATGTACATGTCTTAACAAGTTGAGCTACAGTGTCATTGACACTTTCATTATATTTTTATTCTGTACCAATGACCCAGACTTAGCTGGTGCTAACTCTTAAATTCTAGGGCCAAACACAAATTTTCCCCCCCAATTCCTAAAATTTGCATCAAAATCCAAAAAATAGATGTCCTATGTGGTCCTCCATACTTTTGTCCACTGTGAATGTGCAGTGTCCAGGAAGTACTGAAATTGGAGCCAAATCCTCATTTCTTTGTTTGGCCCTTCAATCAGTAACATCTCACAGATATCTGTGCTTATAATCTCAGTTAAAATGATGCCAGACACAAAATCATGAAAGAAATGGTGGATCTAAGGATGAAATAAGAGGATGAGAGGAAGAAACAGTGGAAGGATGTGTTCAGGGCTGTAACTTATAATATTTTTATACTGTACCAATGACCCAGACATAGCTGGTGCTAACTCTTAAAATATAGGGCCAAACACAAATTTTGCCCCCCAATCCCCAAAATTTGCATCTAAAACTAAAGAAAACATGTCCTGAGAGGCCCTCCACACTTCGCCCCTACTGCGCATGCGCAGTGTCAAGGACGTTCCGAAATTGGCGCCATTTATCATTCTAAGTTTGGCCCTTCATCAGTTAACATCTGACTGATCTTTGTGCTTTTAAATCTCAGTTTAAATGATGCCAGACACATAAATATTAGTGAAATGGTGATTCTAAGGAGGATAGAAAAGGAGGAGTGGAAAAGAATGTGTGACAGAATATTATCAGGGCTGTAACTTAAAATTTTTTAATGAAATTATGTTAAGTTACCTATTTTCAAGGCAGCAGCCATTTTGTTGTCATTCTGATTATTTAGTTACACTGTTTTTACAAGTGTTTTTCCTCTCTCCCTGTCCTTTAAGTTCCCCCTTGCTATTCTCCCATGCTTTTGGCATAATTTCTGTAATTATTATTACTAAAATTTCTTGGGAGTTTAGCTGAATAACAGAATGAATTCTGTTCTTTCCCCATGTTTACGTCTTCACCTACGGGTGGTTAGGCGTTGTGTTCTGCATCTACCATCTGATGTTCTGCAGTTTCTTCCCTGGAAGTCTCTGTTTTGCATCAGATGGTGTATTTTTGGTAACTGATTTCGGGCCTGGGTGCCTGGAGTCTTATTTTAGTGTTTTTACACTCATTGTTTACATTTACAACAGCCCTCTGTGTGAGGGGGGGATTTCTAAATAATAATATCTTTATGTTATTTCAATCATAACTAGATACATTATTATTGTTCGTAAGTGTTGAATAAATTGTTTAAAATATTTTTAAAATTTTTGTCCACACTTAGGCTTGGGATCCATTGGGGCTCAACGTTACTTTTCAGAAACTTGGGCTGTTCTGAAAAAATATTTTTTCAAAATATTTTGATTTCAATTATTTTTTCTATATTAATGGATCATATTATTATTATGTATTTTGATTGCCAGGGGTTAGTGCGAGTACCAGGACTTGTTTTCTTTTCACATTGAAAGGATATTGATCAATTGTTTTAAGAGGAAGTCTTCCTCTGACCTTATTATCATTCTATATGTGGTCAGTGTACTCGCATTAACTCCGGTTCTGTATCGTATGATTTCGATGACAATATGGGAAGCGTATGTCACGGTATGTTGTTGGGGATTTGGACACTCCGGTCCTTTCCCCGCAGGGTCACTCTACTTTATCAATTTCTATTTCAGACGATCAAGATTAGGGTGATGTATCTGTGATGTCTTCCAACAGTGTGCCTCCGTCGTCACAATTAATGAAGGGCTAGCGGAAAAGTGCTCATGTAATACGCCAATTGCCTAAGAGGACCCTAGTAGGTTCGACGGCCTTTGACGTCCACTAGCTCGCCCGGTGTAGCGTCCATTCACCGAATGGTTCGGCAGCCGGGTTCGTCCGTTGCGGTCTAGAAGGAATTTTGGGGTGATGCGAGCACTATAAAATTAACTTAATGCACACCCAGTGACGGCGGATCGGAGGGAGAACGGAGGAAGCCTTTTAGTCCGGTTCATAGCTCGTTCCGGTCCATCCGGACGGCAAGCGAGAGAGGCCCCTCTCTCGTTCAACAACATCTGGCCCCAGATGTTGTGGTACAAATGTGTCGTTAGCGGAGCATACGTCCGTCGCTCGGGACGCTCCGTTGTATAGGCAGTCCGCTGAGACTGCTAAGGCTTCCTCTTCTCGTCAGCGCACACGACCGCACCTTGGCTGCGTGACCGCCGATATATTACCAGCTTCGCCGATCAAGGATTCTTCGGCGACCAGGTCACACCATCCGGCAGCCAGGGATTCGAGACCGATGGACTCCGGACGTTCGCATAGGAAAAGTATGCGGGAGCCATCTGATGCGGAGCTGCCCTCGGCGAAGCAGCGATAGACTGCGCCTCCGCAGGTCTCGACGCCGGACATTCTTGTGCACATAGCACAGCTTATCGCAGCATCCCAGCAGCCGACAGAAACGGTGTCGGATCGAGAATTATCCGACAGCGCTGGGTCGGTAGCCGGGGACTCGAGGCCTGCAGACTCCGGACGTTCGCATAGGAAGTATGCGGGAGTCAACGTACACGGAGCTTCCAGCGGCAATGCATCGTAAGTCCGCTACTGCACAGGCCTCGGGAACGGACGTGCTTTCCTTAATAGCACAGTTTATCGCAGCATCCCAGCATCAACTGAATCTGTCGCATATATTTTATCCGACGATGCTGGGTCGGGACGCTCCGCGGAAGCGGGTACGGACGTCCGAAAGTTTCATCCGGTCCGACGGGATACCGAAAGGGATTCGGTGGATTTCAAGCTTTCCCTTTCGGAACAACATATGCTGCGATGCCGGATAAGAAACTGATAGCGTCGGTGGACTTAGAAATTTTTGGTTCGGTTCAGGGACATCGTCCCTCAGTTCCGACATAGTCCAATAATGTCACACAAACTTTCGAATTATTGAACGACGCTATATATATTATTATTTTATGCTTGCTATCCAAGCATTTCTGGTTTCTTGTTCGAAGAGTTATGGAGATGTCTTTCAAAAGTGTGCCTCTGTCGTCATAGTTAATGAAGAGTTAGCGGCAATAAGTGCTCATGGAATATGTCTATCGCTTACGGAGTGACATTCGCTAGCTCACCCGGTGTAGCGTACATTCATCGAATGGTTCGGCTGCCGGGTTCGTCCGTTGCGGTCTAGGAAGGAGATTTGGGTGATGCGAGCACTTTAATTACTTTAGTACTCACCCAGTGACGGCAGATTGAGGACAGATCGGAGGAAGCCAACAACATAGGGG
The DNA here is from genome assembly GCA_031216915.1 of Pictodentalium vernedei. Classification (NCBI taxonomy): domain Eukaryota; kingdom Metazoa; phylum Mollusca; class Scaphopoda; order Dentaliida; family Dentaliidae; genus Pictodentalium; species Pictodentalium vernedei. The sequence continues at coordinate 446,903,224 of CM062293.1, read as the reverse complement.
ACCACATGTTGTGGTTCAGATATTTTACATTCGGAGCATATGTCCGTTGCTCGGGACGCTCCGTTATATTGACAGTCCGAGAGACTGTCTTTAATGCTTCCTCATCCTCACAGCAGGGCACACGACCGCACATTGGCTACGTGACCTCGAGTATCCGATCAGTTTCGGCATTCAGTGATTCCACAGCGAATAGGTCGCGCCATCCGGTAGCCAAGGGACACGAGGCCTATACACTCCGTTCGCTCGCATATTGGAAGTATGCACGGGGTAACGATCTCGGAGCTTCCTGCGGCAATGCATCGTAAGACCGCTGCTCCTCAGGCCTCAGTGACGGACGTGCTATCCGAGTTAGCACAGTTGTTTCGCAGCATCCCAGCAATTGACGGTTTCTCGGTCGAATCAGGAATTATCCGACGGCGCTGGGTCGGTGCGGTCCGCGGTTGCATCAAGCTACGGACGACCGAACGCTTTATAGGGTCCGACAGGATGGCGAAAGGGATTCGAAACATTTCGAGTTTTCCCTTTAGTAGTATCGGAAGATGCCTTTCATATCTTCTGGCATTTCTTCCAGTGATTATTTTTCGGACTTCATTGCTGCGATCTTGGATAAGAGACTTATAGCGTCATTGGACTCGGATTTTTCGATCGGTACAGGGACTTTGTCCCTGACTTACCGACGCAGTCCAATATTGTCATTACAACATGTGTTTTATTTTTCGACGCTATATATTTATATATATATACAAGACGGCTACTAAGCATGATAGTTTAGTTTCTTGTCCGCGTGGCTCATTTCTGCCATTTTATCTTTTTTTACATATAGTTTATTTTGGCAGAGCAGGGCATACCGAGAGTTCATATGCGTCTAGACGGTGTGATTAAAGACTGCATATATTCTTTTTCACCGTTTATGTCTTTTCCAATTTCAATGTTGGGAACGACATTATGTATATTAGACTTAACTTAGACGCTTTATTATACGTAATCCGCCTTACTGAGGCGTTATCATTACGTCTTCAAGAAAAGATTTACGGGATATTATTCTCAATGTAATTTCTTTTGAGGGCAGTAGTTTGTTCACGTATAACTCCGCCCTTCAGTGGCTGATTGGAGTTGGTTAGACGTGAGGCAGCCCTAGCTACATCCACGCGTGGATAGTAGGTTAAGAACTCTCTCAGAGTCGCTTCGTTCTCGGAGGAGCTTCTCTTCGACGGCAACTTTCCGGCAATCCATGAATTGCTTGATTTATACATTCTCTTGTCTATCTAGTGTTACAAGAGATTCAGACTGGGGCAAACATTCGGTGGTTGACTCAGAGAGTGCCGCCGCAGTTGCCGGACCCGAGTGTGGCTGTTATGACGGTTGCCAGTCAAACAGATTGGGATATATACTGATCCCTACGGATTCGAAGTGCCAGGGTCTTTGGGTTCCGCAGTCTTTTAGCTATCAGTTAACTTCCGCGGAATAATGTTTTTTAGGCTTGCTTTATGTCATTGCATGAACATTATTCAGAAACGCATGCCCAAATTCCTGTCCTTTAATTCGACAGTAGTGGCGTATCTCCGGAACCAGGGAGGCACTCTTTCGTTTCCGTTATTCAATTTAATGGAAAGAATCCGTCTGTTCGTTATAGTACACCAAGTTCAGTTTTGGTCCGTCATATTCTGGGTCGTCTGATTGTTTTATCGCACTCCCGTTCTCTTACGGGTCGCTTGTTGCTGTCAGAATGGACTCTCAACAAACAAGTATTCAATCAGATTTGCTATCTATGGGAGCGCCCAATGATGTTTTATTTATGACACAGCTGGCTAATCAATTGCAGACGTATGTGTTGGCTTGTCCAGATCTCTGAGCTAATACTGTTAACGCTCTATTGATCTATAGGACAGAATGATAGGATACGCGTATCCTCCGGCGCTGTTGTTTTTAGCAGGTATTGCTAAGATAAACAACCACAATACATTTCTGTTGATAGCATCTCTATCTTCACAGAGATCATGAGTAATTTACTCTCTTGTCTACTGTGGATCTTAACGTGAAATCTTCCTCTATGTGAGGATCTTTTTTCACTGGGTAAATCGTGTCATCTTTATCACAACCAGCAAGGTCGCAACCTTCATGTATTCCGTTGTGTGGTCCGTATTGCATTGTAAGCACTGTACTGGACGAGCTTTGGACGCGATTTCTTACTATAGGAGATCCTCTTCTTCGCTATTCTATGCGACTAAAGTGGAGGCTCTTCCGTCGTGGTGTAGGGATCATTATGTTCATATGGTTGATCCCTCCATACTACTCATTGCTATTTTTTAGTATCCTTGTTTCACAAGATCTACTGCAGCCTGTTGTTATTTAGGTTATAGGTTTATGTTACCTCATACCTATGCACTCTACGATAGTTTACAATTGAGTCTTTTGTCTCTTTATCTAAGTCAGTTAGTAACTTTTTGATAAATAGACTTAGAATCTTTAGATTAAATTCTTATACGGATTTTAACTTCAGGTTCTTATTTAGCTAAGTAATCATTTGAGCCTCTGGAAACAGTAGTTTTCAAATTCTGACCTTTTAGACAGTAATTCTGTTGGTTTCTCTTTTACTGTAGAGTCAGTGAGTTTCATGCACTATCGATGGATGATTTTCACTTTCATAGTTTCGGAATCAATACTTCCGTTACTATTTAGGTTGGATTGTTGCATAAGAGTTAGGCTCCTATTATCCGGAACCTATTATTTTAAGGTCCTTCCGTCTTCGTATGGGCATAGGCCTTTACTCTTTCCGGGTACAGTTTATGTATTTATAAACAGATATCTGTTTATTACAAGGGCGTAAGCTTCTTCTGTCTTTGATGTCTAGTAGAAGGATGTTACGCTCCATTTTATTGTTAATGGATTCTATTAACTAGCGTACTGCTTATGGTATATCATTGGCTTAGCAGTTGTGCTTAAGATTTCGGCTCATGAAGTAAGAGTTCTTCTACTTCTTGGGCTTACATTAATAGTGTTCTATTATAGATTTTTGAAGGCTGCTCATTGCGCTCAGCCATCCATTCATGAATTTTATCTCAGAAATATCGAGTCCATTTCTGGAGGCCTCTATTGTTAGGTCTATTATCTACTGCTCAGAATGTCATTCACTTAACAGTTGCTACTATAGCTAGGTAGGCTGTCTGTTTCGGCAGTGTCTCCGTTCGGCTGCCCTCTTCGCTCTGGGCTATTTGACCCAGGGCAAGAAAAAGGGGGGGGGGGGAGGGTGTTCCCTTGGGTCACCTGTTTTTACTATGAAAACAAGGGGATACCTCCTCCGGAGTTAGTAATTCTGAGCTGTTATTGGGATGGTTGTTTAGTGAGAAGTTTAAGTTTATAAAATTCATTCAAGTCTTAGTTTTTAAAGTATAGCTTTTGAATATTGCATATGTCAACGGACATGATTATGCAATTCTCACACACTTTTAGGAGTATAAGAGTCTCTATTCTCTAGACTTACTTTATTATTGGCTTACTTTAAAAATTATTAGTATAAGGATTATTGGATATTATAGAGTACATGGATGTATGAAGCTCAATTTTTGGAAGGTGTTGTATCTTTCTAATTTATCATAAATAAGAAAGATACATGTAAGGCCTATTACTTCTTTTCCCTACAGGGGATGACTCTATTTTATTTTATTGAGCGTATTCCATTTTGCTCTATGTCCTTGGCCCTCCAGCCTTTTTACTATTCAGCTATGTCTGGGTCATTGGTACAGTATAAAAATGTTAAAAAATTTATAGTAATTTATATATTTTTTATACTTACCAATGACCCAGACGGGGATGGCCCTCCCAGGAGTTGGGAACTCTTGCCTCCCCGCTGAGTACATAGCGCTTACCAGGCACTGGTTATTAGAATGATAAATGGCGCCAATTTCGGAACGTCCTTGACACTGCGCATGCGCAGTAGGGGCGAAGTGTGGAGGGCCTCTCAGGACATGTTTTCTTTAGTTTTAGATGCAAATTTTGGGGATTGGGGGGCAAAATTTGTGTTTGGCCCTATATTTTAAGAGTTAGCACCAGCTATGTCTGGGTCATTGGTAAGTATAAAAAATATATAAATTACTATAAATTTTTTAACTTTCATGCAAAATTATTTCATGCTCCCTAATTTCGGGGCATAGGCCTGATGTTTACATTCTTCTTATGAAATTGCCACAGTTTGTTCAGAGTTTCCTCTCTCCCTTTCCTTTATACCCCCCCCCCCCCCCCCCCCCCCCCCCCTTTCTATTCTCCCATGCTTTTGGCATAATTTTTGTAATTTTTTTTACTGAAATTTCTTGGGAGTTTTGGCTTGGTAACAGAATGTTTATTCTGTTTTCCCCATGGTTACGTCCTCACCCTAGGCTGGTTAGGCATTTCGGTCATGCATCTACCATCCAATGTACTGCAGTTTCTTCTCAGGAAGCCTCTGTTTTACATCAGATAGTGTTAAAATTGGTTACTGATTTCGGGCCATATTTTCAGTGCCTGGGGTCTTGTTTCCAGTTTTTATTCACTTTTGTTTATGTTGACAACGGTTACTTCTGACAGTGATTCCTTGTCTTCTATTAGTTCTGCTCATAGCCAGATACATTAATATTGTCCGTAAGTGTAACATTAATTTTTAGACATGTTTTAAAATTTTTGTCCACACTTAGGCTTTTTTGAGATCCATTTGGTCTCATTGTTCCCATTGGGAACTTGGGCTCATCTTGAAATTTTTTCAAAAAAATTTTTTTTTTTGAAATGTTTGTAATGGATTATTATTATTATGTATCTTTGTTTTCAAGGGTTGGTGCGAGTACGATGACTGTTTAATATTTTTTTCAAAATGAAAGAATATTGTTCAATTGTAAATCGAGGAAGTCTTCCTCCGATTCTCATGTTCATTGTATTCGCTGTAGTCTGTGTACTTGCACTAATTCTTGCTCAGTGTGTGCCAATTCAGATTACAAACGTTGGAGACGTGTGTCACGGTATATTGTTAGTGGTGAGAGGTCCATGCCAGTCCTCTCTCCACAGGGTCACTCTAGTTTTTTCAATCTCTTTTTCCGAGGAACAAGAACAGGGTAATGTTTCTGTGATGTCTTCAAAAGTGTGCTTCCGTCGTCACAATAATGAGCTAGCGGCAAAGTGCTCAAAGGAATGCGGCAAGTGCCTAAGAGGTCCCTAGTAGGATCGACGGTCACTTGTTGCCCGCTAGCTCCCCCGGTGAAGCAATCATTCAAGAAATAGTTGTGACGCTTGGTTCGTCCGTTGCGGTCCAGGAGAGGAGAAGGGGTGTTGCGAGCACTATAATCTCGGATCATGCACACCCGGCGACGACGAATCGGAGGATGGAATGGAGGAAGCCAGTCAGTCCGGTAGCTAGCTCGTCCAGGTCTTCCCGGACCGCGAGCGAGAGAGGCCCCCTCTCTCTTACAACAACATCTGGGCCCAGATGTTGTTGTATGGAACGTTCGTTAGTCGGAGCATACGTCCACTCCTCCTGCTCGGGACGCTCCGTCGCATAGACAGTCCGATGCGGCTTGTCTATTGGCTTCCTCATCCTCACGTCAGCACACATGACCGCACCTTGGCTATGTTACCGCAGATATCCAGCCTGCTTCGCCGACCAAGGAGTCCATGTCGACCAGGTCACGCCATCCGCTAGCCAAGGACACGAAGCCTTTCCAGTTAGGACGTTCGCATATGAGAAGTATGCAGGAATTAACGTCCCAGGAGCTTCCAGCGGCTCAATTATGTAAGACCGTGGCTCCACAGGCCTCCGTGACAGACTTGCTATCACAGATAGCTCAATTCATCGCAGCATCCCAGCAGCCATCGGAAACTTTTTCACAAAAGAAACTGTCTGAGGAAGCTGGGTCGGTTCGCTCCCCTGCAGAGTCAGAAAGGGACGATTGAGATTCTTATGTGGTACAGTCGGATGGTAAAAGGGAATCAGCGGAGCTGAAATTTTCCCTTTCCGAACAACTTAAGGTGGCCGTAGATTTCATCCGGCAACACCTTTTAGAAGTTGTTTCTCCGGACCAAAATGCTGCGTTACCAGATAAGAAACTGAAAGCGTCACTGGACACAGATTTATTCGGCCGGAATAGGGACATTGTGCCTGACTTTCCGACCCAGTCCAGAAATGTCACGCGGACATTTGTACTTCTTAATGACGCTATATTCAAGCTAGCCTCTAAGACTTGCAAATCAGGTTTCTTATCATCTCATGCTCTACAGGTGCCTTTCATCAATCATAGAAATAGATTTGAAACGGCAGGACAGAGCGTGCCAAGAGTTCCTCTGCGTTTAGATGACCAGGTAGACGACTTGGAGTTGTCATTGCTGGCGTCTATGTCGATTTATTCCAGTACGCTGGTGACGACTATCTTGTCTAACAGAAAAATCAGTTTTGACGCATTATCTTATGCAGATCACCTTACCAGAGCGTTATCATTACGTCTCGAAGGAAAGAATTCCAGGATGTTCAAAACTTCCTTGAGAGTTCTTTCGAGGGACATAGCATATTCTACATATAACTCTGCCCTTTCAGTGGCAATATGGAGTTAGTCAGACGTGATGCTGCCCTGGCTGCATCCACAAGAGTGGATTGTAAGATGAAAAACTCTCTTCCAGTCGCTCCGGTCTCAGGAGAGCTTGTCTTCGACGGTAAGCTTTCTATAATCTATAATCAGATTACTAAGAAAGCTTCGGATTCTCTGCTTTTCAATCCGGTTTGAAAAAGTCAGACTCAGCAGGGAGGAGTAAGGCGGGCACTTCGGGGGCGAATACGTCCAAGGGAAGTTCCTATAGAGGATCTAAGAAAGCCTCTACATCATACTCCGGAGACCATCAGAGTAGCGACTCAGGTAGGGGTCGTAATGCTGGCTGAGATAACCGGTCAGATGCCCCTAGGTCGACTGGGCGAGGTGCGGGTTGTGGAGGTCGTGGTTTTTCCTCCCGCAAGCCTCGCAGGGCCAGGAGGTAATGGTCTAAACCTCTTGCGTTCCAGTGGGCAGAAGGCTTTGGTTGTCAATTATGGACGACCCATGGGTGCAAGGGGTTATTTCCAAAGGTCTAAAACTGTCCTTCAAGGAAAAACCTCCGTTAACTCGAAGTCCACGCTGGGCTCAGCTTCCGTTAATGTTCAGAAGAGGGATTCGCTTCTATCAGAAGTTCTATCTCTTCTGGACAAGAATGCTACAGATGTCGTAGAAAACCAGGAATCTCCAGTTTTCTACAGTCACCTATTCCTGGTTCCAAGACCAGATGGCTCGTTTCGTCCAGTTACAGATCTGAGCTGGTTAAACAAGCTGATCGTGGCTCCAAAATTTTATATGGAGACCATCCGATCGGTCAGAGCGAGCATTCGAGTGAATGATTATGCTGCGAGCATAGATCTCAAGGATGTGTACTTTCACGTCATGGTACATCCGGCATTTAGAAAGTATCTTCGCTTTGCTGTCCTATGAGTTGTTTATCAGATCCGAGCAATGATGCTCTGGTCTGAATCTAGTACCCTGGGCCTTCACTCGAATAATGATCTCGGTAATGACTCATTTCCGAGCTCATTCATCTGTGGTAACGTCAGCCTACTTGGACGACATTCTTCAGAGTTATGGCAGCTAGTTAACGCTTCAGAACGATGTTCAGAGTCTGCTTCAATTGCTCCGACGTCTCCGTTTCATAGTAAACGAAAAGAAGTCTGATCTAGTGCCGTCCAAGTCATTCACCCACGTGGGAATGAGCTTAGAGACGCACAACAATCTTGTTCGTCTGCTGTTAACCAGAGCGATATTAGTCAGTTGTTACTCTCGCTTTTATCTTCACTCAGATGTAGTAACAGTGAGAGAATTCATGAGACTGACCTGTTTGTGCGGAGCCATAGCGGATCTTATTCCACTACGGACTCGTCCACTCCAGATATTTTTTACTCAGAATTGGAGTGTGAAGACTCATTCGCTCATAACGAACATCGTCTTGTCGAATCATGTGAAACATGAGATTCAGACTTGAGCAGATATTCAGTGGTTAACTCAGGGAGTACCACTGCAACTGTCGGATCCGATTTTTACGATATTGACGGATGCGAGTCAAACAGGTTGGGGTGCAACTTTGGGCCCATCAGATTCGAGGTGCCAGGGGCTTTGGGATCCGCAGTTCCTAAACAAGCACATAAACATCAAGAGATGATGTCAATTGGCTTGCGCTACATGAGTGGATGAACATTATTCAGAATTCGCATGTTCAAATTTTGTCTGACAATTCGACAGTAGTAGCATATATTCGGAACCAGGGAGGCACTCAATCCATTCTGTTGTTCAATCTAACGGAAAGAATCCTTCTGTTTGTCCTAGAGCATCAAGTTCTTCTATCGGTCTGTCATAGTCTGGGTCGTCTGAACGTTCTAGCGGACTCCCTTTCTCGGAAAGGTCGTATGTTGCCGTCAGAATGGACTCTCAACAAACGAGTATTCAATCAGATTTGCTACCTATGGGATTGTCCTATGATAGACTTATTTGCGACGCATCTCAACAATCAGTTGCAGACGTATGTGTCGTCATGCCCAGATCCTCGAGCGTTTGCAGTAGACGCCCTCTCAATCTCTTGGGGCGGAATGATAGGATATGCGTATCCTCCAGCTCCGTTGATTCAGCTGATATTGCTAAAAATCAAGCAATCTCACTTCAAGATTCTATTGGTGGCATCTCTGTCACCTCAGAGACCATGGATAAATCTACTCAGGTGTCTGTTGTGGGACATTCCGCGGAAGCTTCCTTGGGAGGACCTTCTTTCGCAGGGGAAATCGCTCACACTGCATCACAACCCGCTAGGTCTCAATCTTCACGTATTTCCATTGTGCGGTCCTTCTTGCATGGCAAGCATTTTACAGGATGAGCAGTGGACGCAATTTCTAACTGTAGGAGGACCTCCTCTTCGCTAAATTATGCTGCTAAGTGGAAGGTTTTCTCTAGATGGTGTAGGGATCATTCTGTTGATTTTATGATACCTCCATTCCAGACATTGCTAATTTTTTGGTCTACTTGTTTGACGAGATCAAACTGCAGCCAAATACTATTAAGGGTTATAAGTCTATGCTATCGGATACCTATACTCATCATGATAGCTTACAGATTGGATCTAATGTCTCTTTATCTAAGTTAGTGTAAAACTTTTCGATAAATAGACCTAGAACCCTTAGGTTAATTCCTAAGTGGAATTTAGCTTGGGTTCTTCTGAAGCTAAAAGAAGCACCATTTGAACCTCTTGATACAGTGGATTTCAAATACTTATCTTATAAGACAGATTTTCTCTTAGCCTTCTCTTCTGCTAGAAGAGTTAGTGAGCTTCATGCACTATCTGTTGATGATTCTCACTATCGTAGTTTTGGTAATACTATTACATTGACTACTAATGTTGGATTTTTGGCTAACAATCACGCTCCTAATAAGTACCCTGAATCTATTGTTGTTAGGGCTCTTCCGTCTCCAGACGGTCATAGGCCTTTGCTTTGTCCAGTCAGAGCTATGCGTATTTACAACGTAGATCTGAGTTTATCAGAAAGGAACGTAACCGTTTCTTTCTGTCTTTGCTGCCTAATAGAAAGGACATTACGGTCCATTCTATTGCATGGTGGATTCAATTAACTATCCTTACTGCTTATGATAATTATCTTCATCTCAGCAGTCTGTGCTTAAGATGTAGGCGCATGAAGTAATAGCGCTGTCTACATCTTGAGCTTATGCTAATAGTGTTGCTATTACCGATTTGATGAAGGCTGCATATTGGTCTCAGCCTTCCATGTTCACAAATTTTTATCTTAGAAATATTGAGTCCATTTCTGGCGACCTGCGTTGTTTAGGTCTGTTATCTGTTGCTCAGAATGTCGTCCACTAAACAGTTGCAACTATAGTTATGCAGGCTTTCTGTTCCGGCAGTGTCTCTGTCCTGCTGCCCTCTTCGTTCTGGGGTATTTGACCCAGAGCAAGGGGGAAAGGGGGGGTGGGGGGGATGGTGTTCCCTTATATCACCTGCTTTATAGTGAAAAGCAAGGGAATACCTCCTCTGGAGTCAATAATTCCAAGTCGGCGCCGGGATGGTTTTAAAGTGTAAAGCTAATGTCTATCTCATTTATGTAATATTGTGTGTAAACTATTAAGTGTAGCTTGGTGTGAAGCATTTGTATATGTCACGTGTCATACGAGAATTAATATACAATCCTCGAACACTTTTAAATGAGTATAAAGAGTCTCATTCTCTGGACTATCTTTATTTATCGGCTTTCCTTTAATAAATTAAGTATAATGGGTTATACTGGATGTTAATAGAGATCATTGATGTTATTGTGCTCAGTTACGGAATGGTATTGTGTCTTTCTTTTTGGGTATAAACAAGAAAGATACATGTAAAGCCTGTTCTCCTCTTCTCCCTGAGGAGATAATTCTGTTTACATGTAATTGAGTCTATTGGATTATCCTTTATGTCCTAGGCCCTCCAGCCTTTTTTCTTTTCAGCTTAGTCTGGGTCATTGGTACAGTATAAAAATGTTAAAAAGTTTATAGTAATTTATATATTTTTTATACTTACCAATGACCCAGACGGGGATGGCCCTCCCATGAGTGGTAACTCATACTTCCCCACTGATTACATAATGCTTACCGGCACTGGTTGTAAGAATGAGGATTTGGCTCCAATTTCGGTACTTCCTGGACACTGCGCATGTGCAGTGGACAAAAGTATGGAGGACCACATAGGACATCTATTTTTTTGGATTTTGATGCAAATTTTGGGGATTGGGGGGGCAAAAATTGTGTTTGGCCCTAGAATTTAAGAGTTAGTACCAGCTTAGTCTGGGTCATTGGTAAGTATAAAAAATATATAAATTACTATAAATTTTGTAACTTTTTGAAGTTTGCATTGGTTATAAAAACAGAGCATGCGGTAGCCAAAAGGACCATGTGGAAGGGCCTGAGAAACAGATTTTTAACTTTTTTATGCCTACTCATTTTCCTTTCATGTACAAATTATGTGATGAATAGGTGATCCTAAGCAAAAGGTGAGTAGTGTATATTGTTTTATAGAGCTATGTGACCTATGTCAAGCATAATACAATAGAAAAAAAATCAAAGTTTCTTTGATCTGTGTGTGCATCGATATATCTTTGTATTAGTCTCTGCTTGCATGAAACTTTCATATTCTCTCAATACCTTACTTAACCCTTTACCAAACATGAAAGGCAGACGACACTTGTAAACAAAATTCTTGAATAACTAATTTTTAGTCGAGTTGTGACGAAGTCAAACTCGACTTATAGTTTGGTGAATGGCGGGCGGATGGGTGGGCGGGCGTAAACAATTGGTTTCCGGATGATAACTTGATAGTGGTTCAACTCACATTCATTAAACTTCATACGTAGGTTGGTCTTGGTGGGAGGAAGAACCCTATTGATTTTGGACATGCTACGTCGAAGGTCAAGGTCACAGTGACCTTGAACGTAGTAAATCTTAAACAATTGGTTTCCGGATGATAACTTGATAATGGTTCAACTCACATTCATGAAACTTCATAGGTAGATTGGCCTTGGTGAGGGGAAGAACCCTATTGATTTTGGACTCGCTACGTCAAAGGTCAAGGTCAACGTGTCCTTGAACATAGTAAATCGCAATAATTCCTTTCCGGATGATAACTTGATAGTAGTTCAACCTACATTCATGAAACTTCATAGGTGGGTTGGCCTTGGTGCGAGGAAGAACTCTATTGATCTTGGACTCACCAGATCAAAGGTCAAGGTCACAGTGAACTTTAACATAGTATATCGCAACAATTGGTTTCCGGATGATAACTTGATAGTGGTTCAACCTAGAGTCATGAAACTTCATAGGTGTGTTGGCCTTGGTGCGAGGAAGAACCCTATTGATCTTGGACTCACCAGGTCAAAGGTCAAGGTCACAGTGACCTTGAACATAGTATATCGCAACAATTGGTTTCCGGATGATAACTTGATAGTGGTTCAACCTAGAGTCATGAAACTTTACAGGCGTGTTGGCCTTGGTGCGAGGAAGAACCCTATTGATGTTGGACTCACCAGGTCAAAGGTCAAGGTCACAGTGACCTTGAACATAGTATATCGCAACAATTGGTTTCCGGATGAGAACTTGATAGTGGTTCAACCTAGAGTCATGAAACTTCATAGGTGTGTTGGCCTTGGTGCGAGGAACTGTTGTCACAACTTGACATTGGATCGGTGATCTTGAGCGGCATTTTTTTATTTTTTGTGGCTCCTTCCAATGAGGGGTCTTAAGCTATGCTTTTGAGACAAAAAACGAAAAAAATAATGAAAATTTAATGGTAATTTTTTGTGAATAGAACTGTCAGAATCCTTTCATATTTGGTTTACAACATCTCTAGGGGTGTCAGATTCAAGTTTGTAGAAATTGGTTCCCTGGGTTAATATTTGGGCTCCCTATGGTAGCCCAAATTTTAACTTAATGCAATATGAAGAAATTTCTTTAAAAATTTTCTTCTTCAGATCCAACAGTCAGAATGCTTTCATATTTGGTACACAACATCTCTAGGGAGGTCAGATTCAACTTTGTTCAAATTAAGAGTATGGGTTAATATTTGGCTCCCTATGGGAGTCGGAATTGGCCATGTAGCTGAAGAATTAAAAATTTTGTATTCAATACCCTCTAGAGGTGTGTAAGTAACATTCATACACATAGGTTGTATCAAGGGGCTTCATAGGGGAGCTCCACATTTTACATTATATCAACTAAAGAAAAGACATGATACTTGGACTATTTTTGTCACTCCTGAGCGGGTCAAGGATTGACAATGTATCCTATGGAGATGGATTGCTTAATGTAGACTCATTCTTGGACTCTGTTTATATCGTGTTCTGTTCAAGGTGAGTGCTTCAGGCCCTGTGGGGCCTCTTGTTTGTATTGTCCAAATGATGTTAATTTTCTTCCGAATTTTCTCTGAGTCAGGCTTGTGGAACTTATGGGAGTAATGAAAGGCAATTGGAAAGCTATGAACCCTGTTGGAATGACAACTCAGGAATAATTTTAAAAAATCTTTTAAGGCATCATTTTGTAAATATAGGGTATCTAGGTCAAATAAGATTTATTAGCCCAGATGGCTGTATACATTTCATTAATAATTGTTTTGTTAGAATTTATGGTAGAGTACTCACAGGCCCTCCTCAATAAATGTTAACAAAACATAGCTATATTGACAAAATAAAATTTTATTTCTACCGAATATAATGCACATGTTTAGAATATGATAACTTTATTGCGATAACTACACATTTTCATAAAAGCCCACATGTGGCCTTCCAGCACAGAGATTACTTTACCCAACACGCACAATATCAAAATTTATTATTTTGAATATTATTTTTTCAAATTCTTCAAGAAATTTGAATAAAACTCAATGAGCTTCTTCTAATGAGGGGTCACATGATATGGGGTTTTTTTTAATTTAAAATTTGTTTTTTCATCTGCTGTGAATTTGTATATTTCGAAGGTGGAGGGGGGGGGGGGGGGGGAGGCGGGAATACTACTAACATCAGTCCATTGATCAGAAAAAATCTTTTTCAAGCTCATAGATATCTTATTGTATATGTACAAGAGAACATGTTGTTCCTGCAAAGTTAAATTTGCTTTTCCGAAAGATGTACAATGCTAAAGTCAACGACATAAATAATTTAAAAATATAATATAACCATTTATGTTTTTTAAACAATCTTTAGGTTCTTTGATTGGATCTTTTTTTTTTATAATCTTCCATGTGAGAAGACTGCCATGAGAAACAGATTTTTAATTTGATCTGGCCTTTGTAGAGGTCCAAGACAATTTGTGCAAATCACCATTTCATTCATTATGTTCAATTCTTCACAATTTTCAATCACTCAGTATAAAAAATTATGATTTTTACTCTCAGTACATTTTTTAAAAATGTTTTCACACAAATGTTCTTGTCATGCTTTTTGTAAAGATATATGTCCTGTAATCAGCTGCCTTTTTGTTTCACAGCATAGTTGTTTATCCTTGTCTAAAATTGTACAAGCATCTCAATAGTCTGTGGTACCTAGATTGATCATGTGGCTTATATCAACTGATCAGTATTGTCTGTACTTATTGTGGTTAAACAAAAACTTGCCTGCTCCATACACCACCCCTTCATGCCTGCTATTGGGATTTTTGTTTATTTATTCCTTTACACCAAGCAGGTAGTAGCACTTGGAGGTAACTGACATTGTGGAATTTTAAAGCAAAAGCTGCCCTGATTGGCCCAGACTATAAATGACAATTTCCGGAGTTTTCTTTGTTGTTCTGAAGATTTGCAATCACCAGGGTTTACGAGCTCATTCCACTGAGGGATCGATCATAAGGTATGTTTTAGAGTAAACAAAAAATATTTTAAATTAAATCAGGTTTTTTGTGAGTGGCATATACAGGTTTGTCAGATTTGTTTGGGGAAGGAAGGGTTCATCATTATTGTTGAAAATGTTTGTAGGGAATGGAAATATAGAAATGAGTCATGGAAAAGTCGAGAAAAATTTTACATGTGAAAATGGGTATGAACCCTATTGCAATCTCTGAATCTCCACAGGGAGCTTGCACTGTTCCCTTTGACTTTGGCCTACTGGCATTGTTCTTCCTTATTCCAACTTTCCCCCACAACCCCCCACCTCACAACATGCCCATTTTAAAATGTTCTCAAAAAACACCACCTCTAGAGTTTAGGTTCTTAAGCTAAGGATATATATGCTCATTTATGACACATTGTTGAAAAGGACTCAAGAAGCCTTCAACAGTGTATCACACAACACAGTATCTTCAGCATTTTTGTGGAGAAACACTTTTGTCAGATTTTCATATTTATATGCATTCCATTAATACCTTCAAATAATATTGACAGTAGTTATCAAGGAGATTGCACCATTTGGTCATATTTTCAAACTTAATCATGGGATGTCCTTTTGATGTGTGTCACTTTTTTGATTGGAAAGTTTATGGTTTTCCCATGCCAATGCTTCTGGTTTTTTTGTGCTTACCTAATGTAAATGCATGCCCAATGAAATGCATACAAGCTTGCCTAATTTATACAGATCACATGGTGTTCAGGAAATTGTCCACATCCATCCTCTTACTCAATTCCGTTGTCATTCAAAAACCTAGAGTGAGATTTTGCAGAAAAATACACTGATTACAAGTTTAGCTGATTACAGGAAATTGTCGGGCTGCACGGTATTCGAAACTGAATACTGGTATCGGTGTTGAAAAAAATACCGCGGTATACCAGTATATCGAAAGACTGTTCTGATAGTACCATAATCGGGAATTGGGCCATCACACTCAGAACAAATCAACATGCCTTGATGATACAGTTTGAATAACCCTTTACCTAACACAGACTATATCAAAATTTATTTTTTTAAATATCAGTTTATCAAATTTTTCAAAAAGATTCAACAAAACCATATCATGTGACCTCTCATTGGAACGAGCTCATCGAGCACGTTCCAATGAGGGGGTCACATGATATGGTTTTGGTGAAATGTTTTGCAAAAATAATATTTTTCAACAGCACAATTTGTGTATTACCTAGGCAGAGGCAGCCACTTCATTAGGTTCAGGGATAATATTATTCGTTTCGGACTACAGTTAAAAAACTCAAGACATCTTCAAAATTAAATTGTGGCTAAATAAACAATAAATCAGTATTTTTGCAATTACACCGGTATTCAATCAATACTGGTTTGAATACCGATATGTATCGGTTTATCGCTATACCGTGCAGCCCTTGGAAATTGTTTTGTATCAAGTATGTTTTAGTATTTGAAAGATTAATAATGCTTTACAGTAATTTTTGACTGATTTGGCTTTTAGTTCAACAGAAATTGTTTATCTTGGGAATAGGAACCTGTAATATTGGTAAATAAAATTATTATACAATTTCTATACTTGTGTGGAAATTTTTTTTATTTTTTTTTTGTCATTACAAACTAAATTTAACCTTTAGATCTTTAGACAATTTTCCAGAAATTCCTCTTCAGTACATTTGTCATGTCTAGAGCTTTGGAAGTGGCTTCTCGTCAAGTCTTGTCAACTGATACAGATAACCACAGTTTCCATATTAGCTGACCAGAATTTTTCCCCATGGCAGCATGTTATAGCATCAGTTCTGTAGCTTCAAAATTTTTAGATAGGAAATTGACTTAAATGTCAAAATAAAATGCGAAGTCAGTTATAACTTCACATGTGAGTTTTCTATTCACTGTATAGTAATTAAATCATGATGGTTATCTTTTTTTGACTACTGTTAGAAAAAGGGGTGAATTTTTCATGGAACCAAAAAAACCCCATAGATATCATAAAAAATATAATTCATCAAATTTAGTCAAATATTTTTTTTGAAATATTACAAGAACATCTCATTCAGGAAGTGTCAACTTTTCATCACAAAAGACTTGTTTAACCCTTTACCCAACGCTGAGAATATCAAAATTTATTATTTCAATTACTATTTTTTTTAATTTTTCAAAAAAATTTCAACAAAACCATATCATGTGAAACCTCATTGGAACGAGCTCAATAAGCTCGTTCCATTGAGGGGTCACATGATATGGTTGTGTTGAAATATTTTGACATTTTTTTTTTCAACTGCTCAATTTGCAAATTACGCAGGTGGATGCAGGCGATTCGTTAGGTAAAGGGTTAACCGTTTTCCTAACGAATCTACTGCATCTGTCTGCATAATTTACAAATTGAGTAGTTGAAAAAAAATATTTTTCAAAAAAGTTCAACAAAACCTTGTGAACGTCACTGGAAAAAACTTGTAGAGATATTTCCAATGAGGGATCATATAACATGGTTTTGTTGAAAATTTTGGGAAATTTGAAAGAAGAAACCCATATTTTGATATTGTTCACATTGGGTAACATGTTTACCCTTTAGTCAACACTATTACAAGAAGGTACTTGAAAAAAAAAACTTGTTTGAATAACATACAAAAATAATCACTTTTTGCCTCAGAAACATACCCCCCCCCACTCCTCCTCACTGCCTCCCTGGAACAAGCTCAGTCAAATTATGGGTCCTAGGCTATGTTTGGAAGCAAAGTTAAAAAAGATAATAATAATAAAATTTGAATGGCAGTTTTCGTGATTGGCACTGGTCAAATATGGCCATTATATTAGGTGACGGATAAAATTTATTTTTGAAACAAAATGGTATACAGTACCGTCTCTGCGAACTGGTTGTAATCCACGCTTGGGCAGTGATGTCCACACATGCATTTACCAGGTAATAAAAATCTTCATCGGCAAAATTTGAATTAATGATGCAATGGGTTGTACCTGGTGATTCATTAAATATATTTTGGATGATTATTCCAATAATTAGTGTTTGGAATCTAATATTACAGTGGAGCCCTCTTAATTGGATATATCTTAATTGTATATCGCTGTTAATTGAATATAATTTCCCAACACAAAACCATTTTCCATACCTCCAGTGCAAATTTGACCTGATAATTGAATATAGGTTATAGAGTAAACTCCTGTTAATTGAACAAAAAAATTTGTAACCTGTCGAGAAATTACCATGACTCTCCCCAGTTTTTCTTTGTTTATAGACCCATTTGGCCCCAGTACATCCAATATAAGCATTTAATCTATTATATCTTGTTTGACAGAGCTCATAGAGCTCTGACAAACAAGATATAATAGAATAAATGCTAAGTTTATCTTTAGAATACAGGAAAGTGACACTATCCCTGTTAATTGAATATTCCTGTTAATTGAATAATTTTCATTGGCAAAGTGACTATTCAATTGACAGGGTTTCACTGTATTGCATCCGTGGAAATATTGCCCACCCATGGAAAGTGACTGGTCCACAGCAGCTGTACTGTAGAATTCATTGCTGGAGGAAGGTTTCCATGATTTTATGTTTTTTGAGTTTCTACTTATTAGGCCTCTCCACTTGGAAATTATAGGCAAATAGTATTCAGTCACACCAATAATAGAGATCTTGTAAGAGTTTTTCCAGTCTTCACTTATTTTGTTATCA
The DNA here is from genome assembly GCA_031216915.1 of Pictodentalium vernedei. NCBI lineage: Eukaryota > Metazoa > Mollusca > Scaphopoda > Dentaliida > Dentaliidae > Pictodentalium > Pictodentalium vernedei. Next base: position 446,885,144 of record CM062293.1, on the reverse strand, counting down.
AAGGCCACAATTCATAAGCCTCTCACCTTTGTAAAATGGATAATACAGACACTGAAAAATGTGCTAGAACACTATGCAAGTAATCTGGATTACAGTAGAACCTGTCTTGAGAGACCACCCCTTTTTGCCAGGCAAAAGTGGTTTCTCAAAACAGGTGGTCTCTCATGACAAGTCCATTACAGAGTAAAACAACCACATGGGACAAGGTCACCGTGGGCTCTCAAGACTGGTGGTCTCTATCGACAGTGGTCTCTCAAAACAGGTTTTACTGTACTCGAAAAAAAACATCTTGTAAAAATGCATCTGATTGGACGTTATGCATCTGAGTAACGTTATGGCATGAATTAACTGCTTTGACACCAAACAGCGTAAAGCAAGAAAGTTATCAGAACACCGATGGTGATATTTGTAGATAAGAAATCATTTCCCTTTTTTTTTCTTTTTTTTTTCTTTTTTTTTCTTTTTTTTTTCTGTATGTAAAGCCAAAGAGCACATTTTGTGGATTTTAGGCTGAAAATTATTATTATTATTATTATTTTTATTATTTTTCTTTAACAAAAATTGTCAGCTTTATTCACTTAATACAAGTTTAATCATGGTGTAAATAGAGAACGCAACTCGGGTACACTGTGAAGGACAGGAACTAAGAATCCGAGGTTGATTTTTTCCTGTATTTCAAGTGCACCTTTGGTGCACTTGAAATACAGGAAAACCTCCATCTCGGGTTGTTGATTCCAGTTTTCCATGCTCTGCCCCCGTGTTCTTTCTCATGCAGGTGCTTGGAAAATAGGATTTTATCTAGACTTCTACAAGTTGGTGTTGAGATAATGGCATGATGACCATGACTCAACAATTACATGTATTTGTCTGCAAATGAATTTCCAAAAATTTTTGTGTTTTGGACTACAATCCCAGCTAACTGGTTTTCAGCCAAATTGGGCTTCAAAATTTTTTGAGAAATTTCATTTTCCATTCACCAACTATTGAAAGACTGCTCATACCAAAACAGTCTCAGGCTCAACTGAGTAATATCAAATTTACACTAAATGTAATATGAGCAATGTGTGGCAGGGTGTTTAGGAATTGACAGGTCAAGGTGAATGGCTGCATAGATGTCGCCTTTGATATTTGGTATGGTAGTTATAAAGCAGTTCTTTCTAACATAGTTTTTATTGGTTTACTTTGTGTAATGGCCATATCTGGCCAGCACTATTCACAAAAATTTCTGTTCAATTTTTCGTTTTCCATTTTTTTTTAGACAATGGAAATTTTTTAGTTATTCAGAAAATGTTTTTCCCGCCAAAACGAAGTTTACAGAGGATATATAAATGGGGTCCATCCGTCCATACCTTTGGACCTTCATATCTCTGTCAGTGGATGTTGGATTTAAATGACCTTTGGTATGCCGATAGAACACCATGGGGGAAAGGATATTCACAAGTAACAGGTTAATATTTTTTTTCTAGAGTTATGGGCCTTTTTCTGCTTTTTTCAACCTAGAAACCCTTAGTGCTGCACCTTGTTTCTTCGGAGTCTAACTTCATAGAACCCCTTTGGAAACCCTAGGAAATGAAGCAGTACTTGTTTACTGCAGTACTCAAGCTCTATTTTACTGGTAAAATAGGACCCATTCACCAGTGCTTGGGGTGAAAGGCCTCTAAAATGAGCAACATGGCTATATAAACGATTGACTAAACTTTACTTTATCTCCATGTTGCGATCACGATTCGCCATTGTGCAGAGATATGTGACCTTAAACACCATTAAATAACTACATAGACTACTTCTTAAACATATTTCCAATTGCAACATGGAATCTGCTTATGGCCCTATTGCAGTGAAAAGGTTTCAGTTCATGTTAATAACTTTTCAATGAGACTTTTAAAATTCCATCTCATCAGCTGTGATTTTCTCTTTTTTTTGCAACAAACCTTTGTTCTTAGATTAAACTGTTCAGGTCCAGTTTGATGAAGCAAACATAGTTAACCCTTTACGCAACATAACGGCCAAAACCGTCCAGCGCTATTCACAAAAATCGCCAATTAATTTTCATGTTTTTGAGACAAAAAATTAGTTATTCAAGATTCTTTTTTTTTTAAGTGTCGTCTGCTTTTCATGTTAGGTAAAATGTTAACCTTGTATGTAATTTAATATCCGTATCCTGCCTGCTCAATTCATAAAAATCACTATTTATTTTTTTTCTGTTTGCCCCCTCATTGCAATGAGCTCATTGCGCTTGTTCATATGAGGCATCGTAAACAAATGTTTTTTAGGCAAAATGTGAAAAATTTGAATTCTTCAGGAAACTTTGTTTTAAGTGCCATCTATCTGTGGTAGGTAAAAGGTTAATAATATTGTGTAGGTTGCTCATTGAATTTTGTTGTTATGATGGTTTCTGGGTAAAGTATATTGTACATACAGTATTGTTCATAGCATTCATTTCATTTTTGTACAGAAAAAAATTCATCTAGTATTTATTAATGAAAAAAAAGTCAAAAATTATATCAGATACATTTAATTGAATAAAAATAATCTTGTTATTAGTGCTTTGTATTAATTGCTGTCCACCTTTTCGTGTTAACTGGTAGAGTGCTGAATTAATTTTGGTCAAAATTAGTTCATGTGTCATTGTCTTGACACAATTTATGAGGGAGTGCTTGGAAGACACTCTCTCATAAATTCTAACAAGGCAAATCATTACAGATTAAATAAATTCATTCAGAGATAATCTGAAGCACCCGATTGCCTACATGGGGGCACGATGACGCTGTGTACTGAGGCGTACTGCACGTCGATGGTGCGCATGTCTTCAACCAATCTAACCCTGCCTGTGCTGCGGTGCAGAGTTCAGAGTTACGATGTTGGAGAGCTGACAGCTGCTCGTCGTTGCTCGGTGGTTCTCTCCGGGTACTCCGGCTTCCTCCACCCGTAAAACTGTCACGGTCACGATTAGCCATTGTGCATAAGTATGTGACCTTAAACACCAATAAAAATTAATCTGAAGCACATCCATGGAAAGTGAAGCTTTAAACTTGAGATGCATGCACACTTCGAAATAACATCCAAATATGGGCTTAAAAGCACTTGACCAGTTAATTTGTGTCTATTTTTTTTGTGTTGGATGATGTCTGTTATTTGTCTTCTTTTCATTTTGTTTTGAAAACTATTGTATATTGTTTATGTTATTCCACTTCAGTTATACTGATTTGTGGCCCACCAGCCTTTATTTGTTTGTAAAATTACTCTTTATGTTTTCATAATGTTATATATGTTTTTGTTTCACCCTATACATAATATGACTTGCTGACAACACTAGCAGTACTATTTTTCAAATATTTTTCAAATGAATGGAAAATTTCAGTTTGGCCAAAATTAACTCTTTCAACACGAGAGACCGCTTCTCCGGTCCAGTAACATTATACGTCATAATTTCATTATGTAGGATAGCTACTAAGTGAATGTGTGTGTGGTAGAACAATTAATATTTTCAACGTGCAGCCTTCAGGAAAATATTAATTGCACTACCCCCAAATAATGGATATGGACTCGTCCAATTTCTCTCCGTCGTATTTGTGAAGGGATTTTATTGTAACTTGGTAGGATGACTTCATATAATGTCAAGATGAGAACGTCCCCTTTTGGTTGTGATCGGTCAACCATGATGGCTGCAAGTGCCCGAAAACCTTTAGCACAGTCTACAGGTCGTATTTATGAAGGGATTTCATTGTAACTTGGTAGGATGACTCCGTATAATGTCTAGATGGGAACGTCCCCTTTTGGTTGTGATAGGTCTACCTTGATGGCTACAAGGGCCCAAAATCCAAAAACAGTCTACAGGTCGTATAATATGAAGGGATTTTATTGTAACTTGGTAGGATGACTCTGTATAATGACTAGATGAGAACGGCCTATTTTGGCAGGTGACCAAGATTTGTTTAGCACAGTCTACTGTTCAAGCAATTTCATTATAACTTGGAAGGATAACTTGGTAAGATGTCTAGATGAGACTGTCATATTTTGGTCACAATCGGTGAGCCGTTACCACCGCCTTGTCACTTTACCTAGATTCCTTTAGAACTGCTTACAGGTTGTTTTTATGAAGGGATTTTATTGTAACTTTGTAGGATAACTTGGTATGATATCTAGATGAGACTCTCTTATTTTGGTCGTGATCGGTCAACAGTGACCACCTAACCGTCAGGTGATCTAGATTCCATTAGCAAAGTCTACGAGTTATATTTATGAAGAGATTCCATTGTAACTTGGTAGGATTACTTGTTTTGGAATGCTTTTACTGTAACTTGGTAACTTTGGTTGACACACATTAACTGTTAGGGCCACATCAACCCTGGTCTTAATTCTTTAGTACAGTCTCCACTCAAATTATTCTTATTGAAAACATAGCATGTAGGGTACAGAAATTAACATATTCTCAATTATCACAATTCTTGTATTTCATAATCCTTTCATAAATATTGAACATTATCCTTTTCATCAAACACAACACACACTCAAGTTAAGCTACAGTGTCATGGGCACTTTCATTGGGACATTGCAATGTAGACCTACTGTAGATCATTATAGTGATGATTAATGGTACATGATCAATGTGCATTGTTATGTGCCATTTGTGGGTGGGAAAACCACGGTCAGATAGCAATTTGAAGTTTGTTTTGGGGGACTAGAAGGAAAAGTGGAGGGCCTGGCCCCCCCCCCCTTTTTTATGGCGCCGCCACTGGGCTCAGCAATGGAAGAAAATATTAAAATAGAATTATTTTGTTCCAATAAATTGCAACAAAATAATTATTTATGAACAACATCTTGCTAAATTTTTTGTAGTCGTGAGAAATCTTTGAAAACAAATACGTGTACACAAGCCAGAAAATGAGCAGACTGTCATCTGCAAAATGAGGTCCCCAGAGGGTGAATTTAGTGGTGCCACCCTGCTGTGCAGAGTAGCATCACTAAATTTACCCTCTGTGAACCTCAATCTGAATCAGGGTCTCAAAACTGAACAGAAAGAGGTACCCAGAGGATAAAATGGCCCACTGTATGGGATACCATCATCAAATTCACCCTATGGGGACCTCATTCTGCAAATGTCAGACTGCTTATTTTCAGGCCTTTGTGTCCATGCGCATTACAAATGGCCATTGAAAAGTAATTTAGCACTCTACTAGTTGAAATATACTGACATGTTCTTTGAAGCTCTGTGAATTGACTACTCTTTCAAATGTGGGAAACCTGAATAATGCAGGAATGTTTGCATGAAGAAAATATAGCAGATGACAAGATGACACAGTAAACTCCAAATTAGTAGGGAGGATCTGTCCCAAAAAGTTGACAGTTCAATGTTGACCAACAATTGAAAACACTTAATGTTCTAAGGTGTACTGCACTCAGTGGTCCTCTTGCCTTCAACTCCTGTCAGTTCTGCTTGTGCAGTTAGTTATTTGCCACTACTGAGAGGTTCTCCAGTTTCCTTACCTGTAAAACAGTCTGACAGGATGTGACCTTGGCTGTTGAAAGTGTCATTAAACCAGAGTAAACAACAAACAAATGAGGTTAGCATTATGGATAGAATTATCAAAAAACAAGATCAGTCTTGCATAACTTTAGTTATAGAGCGGAAACAAATTTCAAGTGTATTTAACTTTGGAGGTCATTGTGACCTTGACCTTTGGCACATCATGGTCAAAATAAATAGGCTTCTTCCACTCATCATACCTAACCCACATATGAAGTTTGGTAAAGATCCGGTTTGCAGAACTTTAGTTACAGTGCGGAAACCAATTTCAAGTGTATTTAACATTGGAGGTCACTGTGACCTTGACCTTTGGCACATCATGGTCAAAATATATAGGCTTTTTTCACTTATCATACCTAACCCACATATGAAGTTTGGTAAAGATCCGGTTGGTAGAACTTTAGTTAATTGACAGAATGCGAAAAGTTATTACATTAATTCAGAAATAACTTTTCATGGCCAAGGTCCTTGATAACGATTTCTGGTCTGTAAACATTCTTGAAAGTGATGTTGGGGATTGCTGGTAGTCTTGTTTTTAATAGCACCACCTGTCTTGTTGAAAAATTGCAGGGTGGTCTAAAGGAACTCTCCAGTCAGGTTCTCCTCAAATGACTAACATTGATGATGGTTGAATTTGTCCTACTATGACCCATCTAGTTGTTAACCCATCTATCACTTCCATTTAGATGTTTTAACCCTCTACTTGACACGAATTGCAGATGACACTTGCACAAATATTTTTTGACTACCTAAAAAGTTTAAGTTTTTTTGTCACAATGATGAGTCATAAGCTATGTTTCTGAGGAAAAAACTTGAGAAAATATAATAAAATTAAACGGCAATTTTTGTGAAGACTACTGGCCAGTTTTGATCATTACATCAGGTAAAGGTTATACAGGTTGGTATTAATATAGAAAATATTATTGATTTTTGTACCCCAACTCTCAAAGAGAAGGGGATTACATGCGTCCATCTGTCCGTCCAGCCATCCATCTGCAGCAAATATAACTTCGGTGTGAGAGATCCTGATGACAACCTGCTCCTGCACTTGTTGCCTGCATTTTTTCAACAGAGTTATGGTCCTTACTTTGTTTTTAATTCATTTATGCTTCATCGGTCCAGCAATAGCTCTTGTTTTGTTTTTTTTTGCTGAAGTTCGTGTAGAAGTTCAGAAATACTAGTTGCAAAACATCCTTGAAAATCCTTGACACAGCCTAAACTGGTCTTGAAAGTCCTTAAAATTTATTCCTAAAATTGTGGGGACTCCCTGTCAGGGATTAAAAAATACAAGATTTTGGTTTTCTTTTATAGATTGAATTTCCATAAATATTGATCCATCCTGTAACAAATTGGGCTAAAAAATACTGAACATCTCAGTTACTTTCAAGAAATAATAACTTGTGATAAATGCAAATGGTTTTTGAAGATTTTACAGGACTACCTCAAAATTCATAAACTTTTCAGGATTTTTTTATTTATATTTTTTCAATTCAATCACTTCCAAGGTATTTAAGGACTCATGATTGATGTTCTTTACAAGTGCTTAAATACTGATCTCAAAACATCTTAGAATACTCGTGACACAAGCCCCTAAATGGCCCAGAAAGTACTTGGAATTTTGTTCCAAAAATTGGGACAGTCCCTGTCAAGGATATTAACCCTTTACCCAATGCAGACGATATCAAACTTATTTTTTTAAATATCATTTTTTCAACTTTTTCAAAAAATTTCAACAAAACCATATCATGTGACCCCTCATTGGAACGAGCTCGTTCCAACGGGGGTCACATGATATGGTTTTGTTGAAATTTTTTGAAAAATAATATTTTTTCAACTACTGAATTTGCAAATTACGCGGGTGGATGCGGGCGATTTGTTGGGTAAAGGGTTAAAAGACAGATTTTGTATTTTCTTTTCTGTAGTCATGAGGGTGTTCAGCTAATTGACAGATTTCAGTTAATTGATGACCGAAATGCTGAAATTGTATTTTCTATAAATTTACATGAAAAAGGTCAGAAATTCATTTTCATGTAAATTTATAGAAATAAAATGTCTGCAATTTAATAATGTCACAAAATGCTTTTTAATTTTGGGGAAAAAAATATAATTTTTACCAGTTGTCTTAATAAAATTTCAGAATTTCAGCCACTTTACATGCACAGCACTGTCCTCCCTGTTTATCCAGAATGAAATTCAACAAATGTTGATCACTCGAGTAACAAATTAGGCTGAGAACTGCTAAACATTTTAGTCTTTTTCAAGAAATATTTAACTGGTGAGAAAGGGCTTCAAAATTCAACCTATTTTCAGGGCCTTGGTCAATTATTATTTCATTTTTGAGAAATTCAATGTCCCCTGGAAAACCTTGGTTGAATACATCAATTTAAGCCACTGCACATGTACATCTCTCAAATTTTCTTGTATATTGTAATTTTTTCAAAAAATTTCAACAAAACCATATGTGACCCCCTCATTGGAACGAGCTCAATGAGGGGTCACATGATATGGTTTTGATGAAATTTTTTTTAATATAATTCTTTTTCAAATGTACAATTTTCAAGTGATGTTGGCAGATGCTACTGATTCATTATGTAAAGGGTTCATTAAACTCAAAAAGATGCTTTAAACCTGTACCAAACGTACATGATATCAAAATTTATTATTTAATTTTTTTTTTTCTTCCAATTTTTTTTTTTAAATATGTCAACAAAACCATATGAACAAGCTTATTAAGGGGTCACATATATGCTTCTGTTAAATTTTTTTTTTTTTTTTTATATACAGCTGCTCAATTTTGTACATTACATGGATAAATGTGGATGATCTGTTGGGTAAAGGGTTAATGGATTACATCTGACTGAAGACAACCAAATGTTTCCATTTTAGCTAATTAATTGACAGAATAAATGTTATATATATTAAAATTGTGATTGTGATAAAAAAAAAATCTCTCAAATTTTCTTGTATATTGTGCATATTTGTGAACTGAATTTGTTCTAATATCACTCAGTGCTTTTATGTTTCGTTCAAAAAGAAATAAAAATAGTTTCAAATGATTGTAATACATCTTTTGACATACTTTGATGCATGTAAAATGCTGTGTTTTGACTTGGTTATAAGTAACCCTGTACAGCGAATGATCATTCCATTCACCTTAGAAGATAGGGCTGCACGATATTCAAAACAGAATACTGGTATCAGTATTCAAAAAAATACTGCGGTATACCAGTATATCGAAACTTGTTAGATATCTGAATATAAGTACCACATTCGAGACTTGAGGCATCACATTCGGGATGAATCCTCATGCCTTGATGATGCGGTTCGAAAAACCTTTATCCACCGCAGACGATATCAAAATTTATTATTTTAAATATTAGTTTATCAAATTTTTCCAAAACTTTCTTCAAAGCAAAATCATGTGACCCCTCATTGGGACGAGCTCATTGAGCTTATTCCAATGAGGGGTCACATGATATTGTTTTGAAGTCATTTTTAGCTCAACTTGACAAAGTCAAGCTGAGCTATTGCCATCACTTCTCATCTGTCGGCGTACGTACGTACGTTAGTACGTTAGTATGTTAGTACGTTAGTATGTACATCCACAATTTCCTTTGGCACACCTCACAGGTCGCATTTATGATCAGATTACTTTGAAACTTCTTATGCTTGTTTGAGGTGACTCCAGATGGGAGCTATCGATTTTCTTCAATTTCTGTCAAAAAATGTTGCCGCGGCCAACGTTCTTAGAACTTAGTTCAGTCAAACCACAATATTTCCCTTTGGCACACCCTACAGGGCACATTTATGATTTGATTGCTTTGAAACCTGATACGCTTATTTAGGGTGACCATCTAGATGGGAGCTATCGATTTTCTTAAATTTTCGGCAAAAAATGTTGCCACGGCCAACGTTCGTAGAACTTAGTTTAGTCAGACCTCAATATTTCCCTTTGGCACACCCTACAGGGTACATTTACGATCAGATTGCTTTGAAACCTGGTATGCTTGTTTGGGGAGACCTCTAGATGGGAGCTATCGATTTTCTTCAATTTCTGTCAAAAAATGTTGCCGCGGCTAACGTTCTTAGAACTTAGTTTAGTCAGAAGACTCAATATTTCCCTTTGGCACACCCTGCAGGGTACATTTATGATCGGATTGCTTTGAAACCTGGCATGCTTGTTTGGGGTGACCTCTAGATGGGAGCTATCGATTTTCTTCAATTTCTTTCAAAAAATGTTGCCGCGGCCAACGTTCTTAGAACTTAGTTTAGTCAAACCACAATATTTCCCTTTGGCACACCCTACAGGGCACATTTATGATTTGATTGCTTTGAAACCTGGTATGCTTATTTAGGGTGGCCTCTAGATGGGAGCTATCGATTTTCTTCAATTTCCGGCAAAAAATGTTGCCACGGCCAACGTTCGTAGAACTTAGTTCAGTCAGACCTCAATATTTCCCTTTGGCACACCCTACAGGGCACATTTATGATTTGATTGCTTTGAAACCTGGTATGCTTGTTTGGGGAGACCTCTAGATGGGAGCTATCGATTTTCTTCAATTTCCATCAAAAAATTTTGCCGCGGCCAACGTTCTTAGAACTTGGTTTAGTCAGAAGACTCGATATTTCCCTTTGGCACACCCTACAGGGCACATTTATGATCGGATTGCTTTGAAACCTTTCATGCTTGTTTGGGGTGACCTCTAGATGGGAGCTATCGATTTTCTTCAATTTCCATCAAAAAATTTAGCCGCGGCCAACGTTCTTAGAACTTGGTTTAGTCAGAAGACTCGATATTTCCCTTTGGCACACCCTACAGGGCACATTTATGATCGGATTACTTTGAAACCTTTCATGCTTGTTTGGGGTGACCTCTAGATGGGAGCTATCGATTTTCTTCAATTTCCATCAAAAAATGTTGCCGCAGCCAACATTCTTAGAACTTAGTTTAGTCAGACCACAATATTTCCCTTTGGCTCACCCTACAGGGCTCATTTATGATTAGATTGCTTTGAAACCTGGTATGCTTATTTATGGTGACCTCTAGATGGGAGCTATCGATTTTCTTCCATTTCCGTCAAAAAATGTTGCCATGGCCAATGTTCTTAGAATTTAGTCTAGTCAGACCACAATATTTCCCTTTTGTACACCCTACAGGGCACATTTATGATCAGATTGCTTTGAAACCTGGCATGCTTGTTTGGGGAGGTCTCTAGATGGGAGCTATCGATTTTCTTCGGTTTCTGTCAAAAAATGATGCCACTGGCAAAAATACTGACATTGGTCCCAATGATCTTCAATTTTGCCATCTCATTTATAACTTACCAAGTTCAAGTTTGTTAAGTTGAGCTACAGTGTCATTGACACTTTCATTTTAAATTATTTTTTTTCAATTGGAGATTTTGTATATTACGTGGGCACATGCGGACGATTGCTTGGGTAAAGCGATAATATTCGTTCGGAGCTACAGATGAAAATTCAAGCCATCTTAAAAATTAAATTGTGGGTAAATAAATAAGGACAATAAACCAATATTTTTGTAATTACCCTGGTATTCAATCGATATTGGTTTGAATATTGGTATATATCGGTTTATCGATATACCGTGCAGCCTTATTAGAAGAACTGATTCTTTGTCTACACAAAAGGACCACATACAAAGAACATATACAGTTTAACCCTTTTAATTGAATAGCCACTTTGCCAATGAAAATTATTCAATTAACAGGAGTATTCAGTTAACAGGGATTATGTCACTTTCCTATATTCAAGTGATAAACTTAGCATTTAATTTATTATATCTTGTTTGACAGAGCTTGTGGAGCTCTGTCAAACAAGATATAATAGTTTAAATGCCTGTATTGGATGTAATGAGGCCAAATAGGTCTATAAACAAAGGAAAACGGGGGAGAGTCAGAGTAATTTCTTGACAGTTTGCAAGATTTTTTATTCAATTAACAGGAGTTTACTCTGCAACCTATATTCAGTTAACAGGTCAAATTTGTATTTGGAGGTATGGTAAATGGTTTTGTGTTGGGTTATTATATTCAATTAACAGGGTTATTCAGTTAAGAGATATCCAAATTAAGGGGACTTCACTGTACTTGATATACTCTTGGAATTCATTTAAGTTTTTCCAGGATCCCGATCTACTTCATAGGCCTAATGATAATAAAGGGAGCACAGTGACTCAGTGGAAATGGCATTGAACTTCAAACCGAAAGGTTCTTGGTTCAGTCCCCACCAGGGGTAACTGTGTTGTGACTTGGGCAAGGCTTAATACTGATTCCCCACATGGGACATGGTGATGCTGTGTACTGAGGCATATTGTACGTTGATGATGCACTTATCTTCAACCAATTTTAAGCCTGCTTGTGTGGTGTTAGTACCTTGGGAGTCTGACAGTTGCTCGCCCCTACTCGGCGGTTCTCCCCAGGTACTGCAGCTTCTTTCACCCATAAAACTGTCTGATACGAGGTGCCCCTGTCATAAGTGTCATTAAAATGCCAATAAATAAAAAAATAAATAAATTATAATAAAACTTAGTAGGTGCAAAGTGGCCCTGTGGTTAGAGCATTGAACTTCAGACCGAAAGGTTGACAGTTCAATCCTGACTAGCGGTAACTGTGTTGTGTCCTTGGGCAAGACACTTAATCCCGATTACCATGTGGGTGCACAGAGGCACTGTGTTCTAAGGTGTACAAAATGTTGATGGTACACTTGCCTTCAATCGATGCAAACAGAGTCAGTACATTGAGGAGTCTTGCTAGTTGCTCACCACTGCTTGGTGGTTCTCGCCAGGTACTACAACTTCCTCCATCCTTAAAACTGTCTGAACGATGTGCAGCAGTTGAAGGCAAGTGTATCATCGACATGTATTACAAAGACATATTACACATTAACTGGTAGAGTGCTAAATTATTTTTCCTCATCAAACTTTGTTCACATGTCTTTGCCACTTTATAATTTAGGGGAGAGTGCCTATAGGCACTCTCCCCTAATTTATAACATGGCACAGCCTTACACACTAAATAATTTCACTTAAAAGATGACATGATGCATATCCACAGAATATGAAGCCTTTAAGTCTTGGTACCTGCACTTCTGAACGAAGCCCAACTATGGGCTTCCAGAACTCTACCAGTTAAGGATACACTTACCTTCAGCCGCTGCTAAATCTGTTTGTGCAGAGTTAGCACATTGGGGAGTCTTGGCAGTTGCTCGCCACTGCACAGTGGTTCTCACTGGGTACTCCCACTTCCTCCACCCTTAAAACTGTCTTACTGTCTAACACATTGTGATCTTGGCTGTCGAAAGTGTCATTAATTGGTTGAGTGCTAGAAGTCACTATCATTGCTCTATTGAAAAGTGCTGGAAGCCACTTTAGTGGCTTTACACTGTACACGTAAGCTTGATGTTTGTTCAGCAGTAGAAGAAAATATTTTTATACCAAATTGTTTGGTTGCAATTCATTGGAGAGTGCCTGTTGGCACTCTCCAATAAATTGTAACAAAACAATAATTTTTTAGCCAAATCCTGCTAAACTCAGTCCACTCTTTCAGGAAGTGTGGTATCTTTGAAAAAATATCCATGTTTCAAATCACCTTTGCAAAATAATTTAGCACTCAACCAGTTAAATTCCAGTAAAACAAAACAAGACGTACCGTTCTTTGACTTTGGAGATGAAGTGTAGTGATGTGAAACACTGTTGGAAAGGGCTCTTGAAATAATTTCATGAAATAAGCTCCAAAATTTTTCATTGCTCATCTCATCTTAGTTTTTTCACCATAGGAACCCTCAGGAATTGAAGCAGTGCTTGTTTACTGCAGCAAACAAGTTCTGGTTTACTGGTAAAATAGGACCCAGAACAAACCCCTTGGGTGAAAGTTCTCTAAAGTGGGCAGCATAGGTATGACCGATTGGCTAAACTTTGCTTCATGCCTACGTTGAGGTCTTTATGTAGCCAAACATGCTGTAAATAACCTTAAGCACCAATAAATACATAGTGTTCTTTGAATTGGGACATGAAGTTCTGTGATGTTAAACACTGTTGGAAAGGGCTCTGAGAGCATAATCAGAGACAATTAGTAACTGCATGTCCATATATCTCGAAAATTGTCAGAATGCAAACCCCAGTGGGATCCCAGGAATATGGAGCAGTGCTTATGTATTGCAGTGAACAAGTTCTGTTTTACTGGTAAAATAGGACCTGGTAACCAATGACTGGGGTGGAAGTCCTCTAAATTAATAACTATAGGTATAAACAGTTGGTTAACCATGACTTCATGCCTATATTGCAGAAATGATACAGCCATAGATGGTGAAAGTGACCTGAAACACCAATAAACAAGGCAGGAAAATCAGCCTGCTGCTAGCAAAGTGTTTTAAACTTCCATTTGCATCTCTAGTCATAATACTTACACACTGCCATATATGAATTGAAATTATAGAATATTATGTTCAACCTGTGTTATATGGGAGTCAGCTTCCTTTTTTGCTCATCGACTGAAAGTCATTATGGGCAATATCCATCACTCATCATCTATCTGTGATTTGTCTTGTCAACTTTGCATTTCAGTCTTCAGAACCACTGACCAAAATCCAACCATAAGGCTACACAAAGTAGATCTTCTGTTTCTCAGGCCATTATTTGTAAAATTGCATGCGGGCGCGAGCGGTTTTTCATTTTAATTTTTATTTCAGTAATTACTTCTTTGCCATCAAAAGTTCATGTTCTTGGTTCAAGTTTTAGGCCTCATAATCTACAGAATAGCATGGGTGGTGGTGTATTTCATCCCTTGAGTGCAAGAAGGGTTTGCAATGCTAAAGCATTGCAAAGCCTTCTTGCACTCAAGGGACAAATTCATCAATTTTTTTAACTTGGGTAAAATATCAGACATAAACCATTTAATTTTTATTTTTTTTCAGTTTAAATTGGTTATAAAAAGTGAGCATGCGGCAGCCAAAAGGACCATGTGGGAGGGCCTGAGAAACAGATTTTTTATTTTATTAGGCCTAATTTTATTTTATTTTATTATTTTTTTTTTTGGGGGGGGGGGGGGCAATATTCTTGATATGCTGTTAAAATTAGATCCTTCTTTGTAATTGTCAGGGGCCTCCAGTATGTTTATATTATATTAGCAACAAAATGTAATATTGGTTGCAAATACTTTCGAGGCTCGACTGGTTGAGTTTGTGAATTATTTTTCAAAGGTGATTTGTAACATGGGTATTTTAGCAAAAATAATATGGTACAAGCAAAGGGATCCTTTGTTTACCAAGATTTTGTTCATAAAAAAGTGTTTTGTTACAAATTATTGAAGAGTCTATTGGCACTCTCCAGTAAATTGTAACAAAACAATTTATATAAATATTGTTCTATTGCTGAGCAAAGAAAAAGCTAACGTGTACAGTTGCTTTCAACAGGTTTTAATAAAACTATGATAGTGGCTTCTAGCACTCCACAGTTAACAAGGCTACTGACTAGTTTCAAAGTGAAGAGAAGTTTATATTCTGTACTTAGAGTTTGGGTAGTTTATCTTTTCCAAGCAAAAAAATTGTCAAAATATTTTACAACAGAATTGATGGGTTTCATTTTTGACAGAACTGATGGATTTCATTTTTGACTCTCTTATCGTAATATATGTTTCACTCCCACATTAAAAAGATCGCAGGGAGTTTGATCCATTGGGGGAAACATCTGTTTCTTCTGGAGAAAAAAGAAAAGAAAAAAGTATACTTGAAAGCTCTTTGTAAAGAATTGATAACAATACTGCATCTCATGGATTAAGAATTTAATAAAATGGATATTACATTATTGTGTACTTTTACATCTTGTATAGCTTGTAATGCATTCTCCCAGAAATGTTTATTGTTTTATTTTTGGCGTTATCTCAGAAGAACAAACGAGAAAAGACAGCTGAATGTATAAATGCAGTATAGGTGTGTCATGGCATCTAAAATTATGTACTCAAGACTTTACAGTATTTGAGAATCATCAAAATATGGAGCCATTTAATTATGTTATGTAATTGTAGAGCTAAAGTTTATAATAAAAAAAATCTTGAAAACCTCCTTTGTTTTCACTGTTTTTTGTTAAATGCACGCTCAAGAATGTACAACCAGTATCTTTTAACTCCTAGCATGCTGCTGGCAAATATCCTGCCCAGGATAGAAAATCTCCTGCCACTAGAAGTATAATTCGGATATTTTAACCCTTTACCCAATGCAGACGATTTCAAAATTTATTATTTGAAATATCATTTTTTAAATTTTTTCAAAAAATTTCAACAAAACCATATCATGTGACCCCTCTTTGGAATGAGCTCAACGAGCTCGTTCCAAAGAGGGGTCACATTATATAATTTTGTCGAAATGTTACGAAAAATAATATTTTTTCAGCTGCTGAATTTGCATATTACGCTGGTGGATGCGGGTGATTTTGTTGGGTAAAGGGTTAAACAAAATGTTCCCCTGTAAATTTAACTTTTAGACAAATGATTTCTTGAGATAAATTTCTCAAATATTTTCACCAAATACAGACCTAGATTGACAAAAATGTTTTTAAAAATACTCTGCAGGTTGAGAGTTAATCCATCCCTTAGTTGTGTTAAATCTGATTTCAATGCACATTGTACTTTGTTAACCTTTTACCCAACATAATGGCCAAAACCAGCCTGCCCTATTCATAAAAATTACCATTCAATTTTCATTATTTTTTTTCATTTCTTGTCTCAAAAAACATAGCTCATGCCCCCTCATTGGAATGAGCTGAATGAGCTCGTTCCCATACGGGGTCATATAAACTATGTTTTGGATGCAAAAATTTTTTTTAAAATAGTTTTTCCAGAATTTTATTTGCCTTTCGTGTAAGGTAAAGGGTTAAGGCGAGTGCGGTGGCTCAGTAGGTAGAGATGCAGGCTGGAAGCAGAGAGATCCTCGATTCGAATCCCACCTGCGGCAACCACATTATGTCCTTGGGCAAGACACTTAATCCCAATTGCCCACGTGGGGGTATGTTGGCATTGTGAACTAAGACGTACTGCACGTATATGGTGCACTTGTCATCAACTAATGCTAATCCTAATTGTGTGGAGTTAGTACGTTGGGGAGTCTAACAGTTGCTCGCCATTGCTCAGTGGTTCTCTCTAGCTTCCTCCACCTGTAAAACTGTCCTACACGTGGTGACCCTGGCTGTCGAAGGTGTTGTTAAACCCCAATAAATAAATAAAAGGTTAAGGATTCAATCTTCCTGTGGGAACTCCAGGATGCAGAGCAGTGCTTCTTTACGGTGGTAAACCAGTTCTGCTTTACTTTGTAAAATAGGACCTAGTAACCAACATCTTGGATAGACGTCCTCTACAGTGTGCCATATCGGCATAAACAATTGGCTAAACTTGAGTTGACAACTATAGCTGTCGCGATATAGCCATATATACTGAAAGTGACCTTAACCCTTAACTCCTTGCATGCTGCTGGTGGATATTCCTGCCAGGACAGGACTTCTGTTGCCACTGAAATAAGTATCATTTGGGTGCATTTAATCAAACTTTTCTCCTGTAAATTGAATGGATTTTTGCACCAATGGTTTATTGATTTAAATTTACATTAATTTTTCATCAAAACTAGTCATGGCTGCTTCAGAGCAGCCATGACTAGATTTGATGAAAAATATATTGAAAATACTTAGAGGGCGAAGAGTTAATAGATAAATAAGTATTCAATTCACCTGTATAACTCTGTCACACTTGCTATTTTTAGCTCACCTGAGCGAAGCTCAAGAGGAGCTTTTGTGATCACTTTCCATCTGTTGTCCAGTGTCCATCATCCATATGTCTGTCTGTCTGGCTTGAACTTTACATTATCGACTTCTCATAAACTACTGGGCCGAATTGAACCAAATTTGATATGCATGTTCCGTATCATGTCAGTTCAAGTTTGTTGAAATAAAATTGCCACATCACTGAGGGCACCATAAGGAGCATAACTCTGTTAGCACCCAGTAGCACCCACAAACTGTTTTTTTTAAATCTTCAGAACTGCCAGTCACAAACTTTGGATACTTGGTATACATAATCCTTTGAGGAGTCAGATTCAGGTTTGTTCGAAGCAAGTCCCAGGGTTCATATTTAAGCTCCCTATGGGGACCCAAATGGGAACCTGAATTATTACTTGGTGCCGTATTAGGAAATTTATTTTAAAATCTTCAGATCAACTAGTCAAAATCTCTTGATATTTGGTATACTGCATCTTTGAGGGGTCACCTTGAGTTTTGTTCAGATCAAGTTCCTGGAGTCATATTTGGGCTTCCTGTGGGAAGCCAAATTCTTACTCAGTCCAATATGAGGAGAAAGTTTTTTAAATCCACCAATCACAATCGTTTGATGATTGATATAAAGCATCCTTAGGTGAGTTGGATTCAAATTTCTTCAAATCAACTCCCTGTGGTCATATTTGGGCTCCCTGGGGTAGCCCAGATTTTAACTTAATGTAATATCAGCTGGTAATATGAGGAATATTCTTTAAAAAAAATCTTCTTCTCCAGAACTACCAATCAGAATCTTTTGATACTTGGAAAAGAACATCCTTAGCAGATTAGATTTAGGTTTGTCCACATGAAGTCCCTGGGTTTATATTTGGACTTTTGGGAACCCGAATTTTAACTTGGTGCAAAATGAAGAAATTTATTTAAAAATCTTCACCTTCAGATCCACCAGTCAAAATCTCTTGATGATTGGTATACAGCATCCTAAGCAGGGTCAGATTTACATTTGTTGAATTCAAGTCCCTGGGGTCATATTTGGACTTCCTCACACTTTAACTTAGTTCAGTATGAGAAATGCTGATTATAAATCACAATCATCAGATCTGTTAGGTTCAGATTCAAATTTGTTCAAATCAAGTCCCTGGGGTTATATTTGGACTACCTGTGGGAGCTCTAATTTTAACTCAGTGCAATAAGAAGAATATTCTTTAAATACCTTCTTCTTTAGATCTACAAGTCAGAATCTTTTGATATTTGATTTACAGTGTCCTAAATTGAGTCAGATTCCAGTTTGTTCAAATCAACACACTGGGTTCATATTTGGGCTCCCTATGACAACCTATATGTTAACTTAGTGCAATATGGGGAAATTCCTTTAAAATTACTCTTCTTCTGATCCAGCTCAGGATCTTTTGACATTTGAGATGCAGCAACCTTTGGAGGTTCAGTTTTTTCAAGTTTGTTCAAATCAAGTCCCTTAGATCATATATGGGCATCCTGCAGGATCCCAAATTTCAACATATAAGGTCTATTCTTTAAAATTAAAAAAAAAAATTCTTCACATAGTATCGACATCCTTAGTGTGGTGAAATTTAAGTTTGTTCAAATCAAATCTACCACCTCATATGTAAGCTCCCTATGGGAGCCCAAATTTTAACTTAGTGCAGTATGAGGAATATTATTCAATCATCTTTTTCATTTGATCCAGCAGTCAAAATCTTTTGATATTTGGTATATAGCATTACTATGACTCCTATATTAAAGTTTATGCAAAGTGTTACACTGGACTGATTTTGGTGGGCACCAGAGGGGTTTGAAATTTAACCCAGAGTCCAATGGACAATTTACTATTTGTTTAACTCTTTACCCAACGTGATGGCCAAAACCAGCCAGCGCTATTCACAAAAATCAACAATTAATTTCATTTTTTTTTTTTTTTTTGACACAAAAACATAGGTTATGACCCCTCTTTGGAACGAGCTTATCAAGCTCGTTCCAAAGAGGGGTCATAACCTATGTTTTTGAGACAAAAAATTTTTAAAAAAAGTCTTTCAAGAATTTTTTGCAAGTGTCGTCTGCTTTTCATGTTAGGTAAATGGTTAAATGGATTGTGCCCACACATGACAGAGCTGATTGTGTAAACTTTAGTCAGATGTAAATGTGAGTACACAAGATTAACGTTTGTTCAGATGGCGTAAAGAAAACCAACCTGTTGGCGGGGGGAGGGGGGGGGGGCACTGAGTGAATTTTTTCGCTTTGCTTCAAAGTGAGTTTTGAAGGATTTTGTTGGGTGACTTTACAAGATGAAAAACATTCACCCAACAGACATGCTGCCCCGCTAAATTAGATTAACCATATTATCATGTAGATGCTGAATGTGAGTTTAAATCCTTCTTTAGACAATTTTATCAGGTGAGCGATTAAGGGCCCTTGTTTATGAGAACCATTGTCAGCAAACTCAATTTTGCTATCCTGATACAGTGTTTCTGCTAGTGGGCGTTGCATGTCTTTTGGGGTCCAATTCTCTTGTCCATTTTTAGGGGGGTGAGATTCACCACGCTTAGGGGGGTGAGATTCAAGTTTGTCCAAGCCAAGTCCCTGGGTTCATATTTGGGCTCACTGTGGTAGCCTGAATTATAACTTAGTTCAAAATGAGGAATTTTCTTTAAAAATCTTCTTCAGATCCAGCAGTCAGAATGTTTTGATATTTGGTATGCAGCATCCTTTGGGGGTGAGATTCAAGTTTGTTCAAGCCATGTCCCTAGGTCCATATTTGGGCTCACTGAGGGAGCCCCAAATGATAACTTAGTTCAAAATGAGGAATTTTTTTTTTAAATCTTCTTCAGATCAGCAGTCGGAATGTTTTGATATTTGGTATGCAGCATCCTTTGGGGGGTGAGATTCAAGGTTGTTCAAGCCATGTCCCCAGGTCCATATTTGGGGTCACTGTGGAAGCTTGTATTATAACTTAGTTCAAAATGATTAATTTTCTTAAAAAATCTTCTTCTTCAGATCGAGCAGTCGGAATGTTTTGATATGTGGTGAGTAGCATCCTTATGGGGGTGAGATTCAAGTTTGTTAAAGCCAAGTCCCTGGGTCCATATTTGGGCTCCCTGTGGGAGCCCGAATTATAACTTAGTCAATATGAGGAATTTTTAGCTCACCGAAGGGAGCTCAACTTATCACTTGCCGTCCGTCGTCGTCATCGTGAACATTTTTCAAACGACTTCTCCTCTGAAACCACTGGTCCGATTTTCACGAAACTTCATGTGGATGTTCATTACTATATGGCAATTCATGTTTGTTCAAATGAAATGGCCACGTTTCTTGGGGCTCTGTATGCGGCATAACTCTGATAGCACCGTATGAATTATAGAAAAATTATTAAAAAATCTTCTTCTCCAGAACCAGTGGGCAGAATCTTTTGATACTTGGTATGCAGCATCTTGGTATGGGTCTGATTCAAGTTTGTTCAAATCGGCCCCCTGGATTCATATTTAGGCTCACTATAGAAGCCCAAATTCAAACTTAGTGCGTTTCAGGCAAATTTCTTAAAAAATCTTCTTCTCCAGATCCAGCCGGCAGAATCTTTTGATATTTGGTATGCAACATTGTGGGATGGATCTGATTCAAGTTTGTTCAAATTGGCCCCCTGGATTCACATTTGGGCTCAGTATAGAAGCCCAAATTCGAACTTAGTGCATTTCAGGCAAATTTCTTAAAAAATCTTCTTCTTCAGATCCAGCAGGCAGAATCTTTTGATATTGGGTATGCAACATTGTGGGGTGGATTTGATTCAAATTTGTTTGGGTCTGATTCAAGTCTGTTGAAATCGGCCCCCTGGATTCATATTTGGGCTCACGATATAAGCTTGAATTCGAACTTAGTGCATTTCAGGCAAATTTCTTTAAAAATCTTCTTCTCCAGATCCAGCAGGCAGAATCTTTTGATATTGGGTATGCAACATTGTGGGGTGGATTTGATTCAAATTTGTTCAAATCGGTGCCCTGCATTCATATTTGGGCTCAGTATAGAAGCCCAAATTCGAACTTAGTGCATTTCAGGCAAATTTCTTAAAAAATCTTCTCAAGATCCAGCAGGCAGAATCTTCTAATATTTGGTATGCAACATTGTGGGGTGGAGCTGATTCAAGTTTGTTCAAATCGGCCCCCTGGATTCATATTTGGGCTCACCATAAAAGCTTGAATTCGAACTTAGTGCATTTCAGGCAAATTTCTTTAAAAATCTTCTTCTCCAGATCCAGCAGGCAGAATCTTTTGATATTTGGTATGCCACATTGTGGGGTAGATCTGATTCAAGTTTGTTCAAATCAGCCCCCTGGGTTCATATTTGGGCTCAGTATGGGAGCCCAATTTGAACTTAGTGCATTTCAGGCAAATTTCTTTGAAAATCTTCTTCTCAAGATCCAGCAGGCAGAATCTTTTGATATTGGGTATGCAGCATGCTTAGGGGGGTGAGATTCAAGTTTGTTCAAGCCAAGTCCCTGGGTTCATATTTGGGCTCACTGTGGTAGCCTGAATTATAACTTAATTCAAAATGAGGAATTTTCTTTAAAAATCTTCTTCTTCAGATCCAGCAGTCAGAATGTTTTGATATTTGGTATGCAGCATCCTTTGGGGGTGAGATTCAAGTTTGTTCAAGCCATGTCCCTAGGTCCATATTTGGGCTCACTGTGGGAGCCCCGAATGATAACTTAGTTCAAAATGAGGAATTTTTTTTAAAAATCTTCTTCAGATCCAGCAGTCGGAATGTTTTGATATGTGGTGTGTAGCATCCTTAGGGGGTGAGATTCAAGTTTGTTAAAGCCAAGTCCCTGGGTCCATATTTGGGCTCCCTGTGGGAGCCCGAATTATAACTTAGTCAATATGAGGAATTTTTAGCTCACCAAAGGGAGCTCAACTTATCACTTGCCGTCCGTTTACTTAGTGCAATTTAAGAAAAAAATTTTTATAATCTTCTTCTCCAGAACCAATGGGCAGGATCTTTTGATATTTGGTATACAGCATCTTGGTATGTGTCTGATTCAAGTTTGTTCAAATTGAGTCCCTCGATCAATACTGGGGCTCACTAAAGGGGTGTGAATTTTTACTTAGTGCAATTTAAGAAAAAATCTTCAACAATCTTCTTCACCAGAACCAGTGGGCAGAATCTTTAGATATTTGGTATGCAGCATCTTGGTATGGGTTGGATTCACATTTGTTCAAATTGAGTCTTTTGACCAATATTGGGGCTCACTATGGGGGCATGAATGTTTACTTTGTGCAATTCAAGGAAAATTCTTTAAAAATCTTCTTCAGAACCATCATGCAGAATCTTTTGATATTTGATCAGCAGCATTATCCCATTCAGTCCTGTTGATGTTTTAACTCCACAGAGAGTATAGATTTACTCTGTAGAACCTTAAGAATAGCTTTTGTAAAAATTTGTGTCTTAACAGTATGGAACATTCGGTGAGCGCCTAAAGTCCCCTGGGGCCTCTTGTTTCTTCTAAACCATGAATGGACTCGCAGAATGCTCATGTGTAGGCTGGACACGCATCGCGAGCAGGGTTAAAAGAGAGAATCTGTCAACCAGTAACAAATCTGATTCCATTTTCGATTTCATCTTGTGAACAGTTTTAGTGGTGTTGGCTACAATGTCACAAAAAGCTCTTTGATCTGTTATGGCTCATCAGCCGAAGTCATGGTGGAGCTGCCGACAAACTGTTGTTTTCCCTTGGCGCTAAGGGCCCCGAGTCACCTGCATCGCACGGTGCCATCCGTTTTATTTAAATTGTATTGGTTATCCATGAGGTAAAGTCTGCACCAGAGATGTAAGTTTTCAGTGTTCTTTGATTAAAATTTACTCAGTTCAGGGATTTTGATTTTTGGCGAAATATTGTTTGGTTTTGCAAATAGTTTTACAGGAATGCCTGTATATTAACACGTTTGCATGAGCCCATTTTAACTCATTATGTAACAGCGAAACATATCTGTGGAAAAAAAGTGGAGGGGCGCGTGCTCCCTCCCCCCACGGGCTCCGCCTCCTCTGTGATATTATATGTCGTTGCATAGTTACTTTTGTTATCCGTATGTGCGGGGGGGGGGGGGGGGCGGTGGCGTCGCCGTAACCGATTCTCGTCAGATCACCGAAGTTAAGCAACGTCGAGCGCGGTTAGTAGTTGGGTGGGTGACCATTTCAGCGACTAGTTCGCGCTCCCGCGTTGTGTCATTGACCAAGGCACTTCACCCCGATTGCCTACATAGGAGCACGATGGCGCTGTGTACTAAGACGTATTGCACGTCGATGGTGCGCATGTCTTCAACCAATCTAACCCTGCTGTGCCGCGGTGCAGAGTGCAGAGTTACGATGTTGGAGAGCTGACAGCTGCTCTTCGTTGCTCGGTGGTTTTCTCCGGGTACTCCGGCTTCCTCCATCCGTAACACTGTCACCGACATGATATGACCCTGGCTGTTAATGTGTCGTTAAACCTTAATAGATAAATAGTTCGTATGTGCGGTTAGGTATCAGGCTGATTCGATCCAAATCAGTTGGATCAGCCAAGATCTTATTCTAACATAGCTCAAGTCGGCCAGTATTCATCCTCTTCAAGCAGAGAATATATGGCAAAAGTCAAGATTCAATCCATCATATTAAATACATGTGTGCCCATTTGTGGTTACCAAAGTTTTAAACTAGTTCAGACTTTTAATTTCATTTTTAAATTCAGCCAACTTGATTCATTTGAAAAAAAGTTTACAGAAAACAGGTTTTACAAGATTCTGAAAGTAGCCTAAACTGATGTCGAAATATTAAAATTTCAAGAAGCAAACTTTCATTGAGCAGGAGTGTAGACAGCATTTTTTTTTTTTGGGGGGGGGGGGGGGCACTCACAATGCAACCGAAGGATGAAATCTCTGGCAACTAAAAAGACTGAAATCTTGCCCAGAAGCCAAAGGTCAAGTTAGTGGGGATTATGGGAGGGGGTGACCCCCTCCCATAATCTCCTCCAACTTAGCCTTTGGAGGTGGTCCGGTGGGGTGGGGAAGAGGGGCTCCTTCGGAAAAAAATCTTCAA
This sequence comes from Pictodentalium vernedei, assembly GCA_031216915.1. NCBI lineage: Eukaryota > Metazoa > Mollusca > Scaphopoda > Dentaliida > Dentaliidae > Pictodentalium > Pictodentalium vernedei. The sequence continues at coordinate 446,860,776 of CM062293.1, read as the reverse complement.
TATTTCAATATTTGATATCAGCAGTGAACAAAGATTTCATTCTGATTGAAAGTGAATCAAATTCAGTGTAGGCATGTATTAGATTGCTGTGGAGAATATCGGCCGCGGACCTTTGGAATTGTATGTGTGTGTGTGGGGGGGGGGGGGGGGGGGGGTCGATAGATGTCGAGAAAAAAACCTCAGTAGCTTCCTAAAGGCTTCGGCGCATGGCGTCGCCTCGAAGGGACGATCAATAGATCTTTGTTATTGTCCTGAAACTGTTTGCCGTCGAATTGGGCTGAATACTGCGCAGTAAAATGTCACGTAGCATATAATAAAAAGAAAATCTACGCTATTTTGGTGAATATCGGGAATTATCTCATTCGCGTGGACCTAAAAGTATTATTTTTCACTCGCTCAAACGCTCGTGAAAAATAAAACTTTCAGGTCCACACTCATGAGATAATTCCCGATATTCACAAAAACAGCGTAGATATCCTCTATATATCTTACCCAAAAATGTTACTATTATTTTCATTTATCTAGATTCAACCACCTTTTTACTCCTCTTCTTTGTTGTTGTTTTTTTTTTCTTTCTGGGAACCGACAGGAAACGGCCCAATAGGCCATGTCGCCTCCGGAAGATGCTACAACGATCTGTATCCTGTTGTATTCATTGTATTCATTATACTTGTACATAACTGTATTCTTCGAATAAAGCTCTCTTCTGTTCTGAAACATCCGTGTTCCCGCCTGTGGTTAACTAAGTTTTTGAAATTGTTCATACTTTTATTAAAAAAAAAAAAAAACATTCAACCAATTTTGTTTCGTTTGAAGAATGTTTATAAAAAAGAGTGCATTGTACAAAGGACGCTGGAAGTGAGTCGATAATTTGATTGTTCTGTTTTACTAAGCACTAATGGACCACAGGTACGACTTTCTCTCCTTAGGAACTGGAGCAGCACCAAGTCTTGTCAAAGTTCATTGCGGTAATCAATGCCCGGTGTGGGAGAGGAGGAGGGGGGGGGGGGGGGGGGGTCTCTAATGTGGGCAACATTGCTGTAGATGGTTGGCCGAACCGAGTAGCGTAGCAGTGGGGGTGGGGTGGGTACCCCCTAAATTCCTGAATTATATCATTTGCACTAATGAAATTACAGATGAAATACCACGTTTGATGAAAACTGACATACTCTCAAACCGCAAAATGTCTCCAAATAGAGATATTTGGAGCATATTTTTCAAAAACCTTTCCAGACCTGAAAACTTTTGAAAACTGTACCCCTCGGTCGCAACAAAGCGAGAGGGACACCCCACCCCACATACTTTTCCCAACTCAAGACATAAAAATATACCTACTGCATCAACATTCTTGGACCCCCCAAAGCTCCTTGTACTCCCCCACCCCCAAAACTATAGGTACCCGGCTACGCACCTATAGTACAGTCGTCGTGGACTGCTCGTAATCCACGCTTGACCAGTGATGTCCACGCATGCTTTCACCGGGTAATAAAAATCATCATCAGCAAAATTTTAATTAATGAAGCACCGGATTGAAACCGGTGTTCCATTAATTAAATTTTTGATGATTATTCCTATAATTAGTGTTTGGAATCTAATGTTATTGCGTCCGTGGAAATATTACCCACGCGTGGAAAGTGGGAAGTCCACGGCGACTTTACTGATGTTGAATTTGCCTTTATATTTGTTTTGCAGTTATGATATAGCCATAGATATTGAATACGGGCTTAACCCTGGCACACTGGTATACAAATATCAAAATTTCAAGAAACAAAGTTTTATTGTGCTCTGTCAAACAAGAGTGAAGTGGTTAAATTCCAAGTTGCATTGTAAGAATTTAACCCTTTACCCAACGTAACGGCCAAAACCGGTCAGCGCTATTCACAAAAATCGCAAATTAATTTTCATTATTTTTTTCATTTTTTGCCTCAAAAACATAGGTTATGACCCCTCTTTGGAACGAGCTCGTCGAGCTCGTTCCAATGAGGGGTCATAACCTACGTTTTTGAGACAAAAAATTAAAAAAATTAGTTATTCGAGAATTTTGTTTGCAAGTGTCGTCTGCTTTTCATGTTAGGTAAAGGGTTAATTAACCGATTCAATCTTGTTTTGACAGTTCTATTATGGCAGAGATTTAATGCTTCGAATTTCGGGATTTAAACTAGGACCCTGCGAAGTTCGAGCTTCGATTCGCATACGAATCTTAAGTTGGTATTCGGTTCGATTCGAAAGCGACTGTCTGATTCGTTTTCCTTCGAATCATTTCATTGGAATTTCGCTTGGTATCAGCCATCTCAGTCGCCTCACAAAATGTATAGCTGTGATAGTAATTGCACATAAATAATGTTGAAAATAAATTTCCGTAATATTAATATAAAAAAAATAATCTGTACTCATGCCACCATCCATGATGATGTCACTACCATTACTGAAAGCAAATTTAAAGTTTCCAGGCAATATCGACGATGAGATCACGGTCGCTGGCGACTAGCCTCGTGCAGTGCTCGGTACAGAATTCCCACAACCCGTTTGTATTTGAACAAAAATCCTTACCAGATATTCCAAGTATATCATCAAGGCATGCCTACGACGAAGGCATGCCTAGATGATGTAGTTGGAATATTTTATCAGTCGGGATTCGATCTCGAATGACAGACTCGATTCGATTCGAGATTCGATTCGAATCGAAATATGTGATTCGCTTGACCCTAATTTAAACATCAATGGGCAGAGGGGTAAGCAATAATATAAATAAATAAATACAGGGAAGACTTTCAACCCGGCAATTTTTAGGCATTACCAACAATTCTACTGGAATGGGCAAGGGAGTTAACTCGAAATTATGATGTGAACGAACGTTGAAGGCATCGACTTGTCTCCGATTGTAATTATCTTTTCACTGATTTTGGGAGAAGAGAAGTGCAGTTCCGCGTAGGATCTCACTTAATTGGATATCCCTTGGTTGATCAAGCTTGTTCATTGAATATAATAGTTAAAATCCTTACAACAAATATTCTCGTATGACTAATAAATTTCATTTTTGTAAAAGCCTAAAGTAACAGCCAAAACCGGCTAACGGTATACACAAGAAGCGCCAATCACTTTTTATATTTTCGTCTTCTTTTTTTTTTTTTTTTTTTTTTTGCTTTCAAAACATGTCGCGCTCGTTCCAACAAGGATCATAACTTAAATTTTGAAAACACTGGGTGTGTGAAGAACAAGAAACATGTCAAAAACGACCAATGCAGCCCACCCCACACGCCCTTCTTCCAATTGCCATTAGTAGTCCTCTTTCCCCAAATTGTAATAACTAGGGAAAGAAAGCTACAGTAAAGAATCGAAAGGTAAGTCGTGTGGAAAACAGGAGGATAAAAATATAGCCACAGGCCATAAATTCCCTAATACCATACACTGCAAAAAATATAGGTTCTCTTTAGAACCCAAACTGGTTCTAATCTTGTCCCTGAGATGGAACCAGTTCTGTTGAAACGGTATTTATTTCAAATCAAATAAATTTATAAAGATTAACATTAAATATTTACAGAATTAAACATAAATTGAGGGGGTTTCAGTCATAAGTTTAGAGTTTATACGAGGTTGTCTCAAATCATTATTAAGCAAATGAGATATGAACAGTTGGCATATCGAACCAGTTTTGGTTCTATACAGAACCAAAACTGGTTCGATATGCCAACTGTTCGTATCTCCTTTGTTTCGAAATGTTTGGCGACTTCGTTGAATAAGCTCCAAGTTTACTGCTGAATCAACTTCAGTTCATGTAATATTCTGTTAAAATTGAATGCTAATCTTGGTAAGTTTATTTGATTTTAAATAAATACTGTTTAAACAGAACTGGTTCCATCTCAGGGACAAGATTAGAACCAGTTTTGGTTCTAAAGAGAACCTATATTTTTTGCAGTGTACGTTTTAACATTGCGAGTGGGAGATCTACTCAAGCTGTTCCGTTGCGTCGGTAATGCGTTAAAAAACAAAATATTTCCACTCTTCTTAATCTCAGCGGGGTGTATTGGGGAAAGGAAGCAGGTGTTGCACATCAGTGGTTTGCTGATATGGGTTTAGAGTAAATTTCGTTTTAGTAGTATTGGAAATCAATAGTCCATCCTGAAAACATAGTATTTTCTCAGTAACTTTACCACACGTAATCGACAGGTTGAGATATAAACTACTGCATGTCAGAGAAGACACTTTTTGTTTGCCTATAGAACCCAGCATGCACATGCTTTCCATAAACTCTGCTTGTGTAGCAGTATGTCAGAAAAGCAAATCCCTCGCTAACATCCAAAAGTATCTTGAAAGTTGTTTCGATCGTCACAGGCGCCGTGAATGTCGTTCCAAGAACAGGAATAATATATTGAGCAGACGTTGGGATAAAATCGGTGTGAAATCAATTGCAATTACGCGTACCGGTAACTTTTTTTTAACGTTTTAAAAATTGTTAAAATCATCAATCAAAAACTGTTGCAAATGGTTTCAGCATCATTTGTTTTAAACATATTTTAATTTATATCTTTATTTATTGGAGTTTAACGACACTTTCGTTAGCCAGGGTCACCTCTTGTCGGACGATCTTAACCACCGAGTAACGGCGTGCAACTGTCAGACTATCTATCCAACGTACTAACTCCACACAAGCAGGGTTAGCATTGGTTGAAGATAGGTGCACCATCGACGTACAGTACGCCTTAGTATACACAGCGCCACCGTGCCCCCACATGGGCGCAATCTGGAAGAAATGCCTTGTCCAAGGACACAACGCAGTTACCTCTGGTGGGGATCGAAGCGTGTACACCTTGACCCAACTTAAAGGCTTCAGATTCAGTGGCTATGCTTCATATTATCTTTGGAGTGATGCTTTTCGTCTGTTAGGATTTGCCTTGTTACAATTTATGGGAGAGTGCCCACACTCTCCTATAAATTGTAATAAGGTAAAGACATGTTTTGATTTTGATGGCTGAAAATAATTTAGCTCTCTGCCAGTTAACATCTTATTTATTTATTTATTTATTTATTTATTTATTTATTTATTTATTTATTTATTTATTTATTTATTAAGGTTTAACGACACACGAACAGCCAAGGTCATATCGTGTCGGTGACAGTTTTGCGGGTGGGTGGAGGAAGCCGGAGTACCCGGAGAGAACCACCGGGCAACGACGAGCAGACGCCAGCTCCCCAACATCGTAACTCTGCACTGCAGTGCAGGCAGGATTAGATTGGTTGAAGACATGCGCATACATCTTTGCCGTACAGAAACAAGTCACAAAGAATTTGAACACGTGTGCAAGTGCAGGTGTATTGTAGTTTGGTTTGAGTGCTTTTCTGCCTGTAAACTGTGGTCTTACTTTCACTGTCCTAAGGAGTTATCAAAACTGGGTTAGCTCCCCACATTGGACTAACGCTGATCCATTTCCCTTCCATGTGGGTTCGCGAGAATTCGAATATACACTAACGGAAAAAGAGGGTTTTTTTTCTTTGGAAAATATTTCAAATGTGTTTTGGAAGATTATTTCATTGTTTGAATTTTGATGTTATTTCTTCATTACTGATTAAAATTTGACGAGTTTTTGTTGGCTTAACACAGGCGGCGTTTGCATGGATAATGTTCAAACGTGGGTGTCCTACGTCATTTCCTGATCAAAATCAACAGAGGGTGTGCCCACCCCGGGCTTCAGTTGCTCTAACTCTCTTTACCATTGATCCCATCAAGTTTTTTTATGGTCCTTTGTGGGATGTTATTACACTCCCGAAGAATGGCCTGCGTGGACGCGCTTCTTAACCACCCTGTCCAGCTACTACCACAAATGCTCGATCGGAAACAAATCTAGACTGTAGGATGGCCAATCGAGAACTGGGACATTGTTGTGTTGAGGAGGTTGCGACACACCCTAGCAACGTGCGGCCTCACATTTTCCTGCTGCAGCGTACGGTTACGCGCATGGATAAGTGGAAGGACGTGAGGCATGAGGACCTGATCCCGATACCCTACGGCTGTAAGATTGCCCTGGATGACCACGAGAGGTGTTTTCACGACATGAGACCCCCCCCCCCCCCCACACACACACTCAACCCTCCCCCGAATCTGTCGTTTTCCTTAACGCACGCGTCAGAATATCGCTCAGCTCGACGTCGATAGCAACGTTGTCGTCTATCTGACCTGTAAGGTGTGAACCGAGACTCGTCAGTGAATAACACACGTCTACAGGGAGCCAAGTGAAACCGATTTGGAGCATGTGTCCGCAGCTGTTGCAATCGACGTTGACGTCGCCTGGCTGTAAGTTGAACGGACCAACGTAGGGGCGTCGTGGCCTTAAATTGAACTCCCGCAACCGATTCTTAACTGTTCTTGGACACATTCGGCGACCATGAGTACCTACAACCTGACTCGCAGTCGTCGTCTGAAATCGGTTACGGAGGTGTGAGAGACATATGCCTCTATCCTCACGCGAACGTCCGCTCCTGGGACGGTCAATTAATTTCCTGTGGCACTGAGGCGCCCAACTAAACGAGCTATCCTTTACTCGTGGACCCCAAATTGCTGGGCGACGAAACGTTGCGATTGGCCCTGCACAATTAGAGCAATAGCCCTACCCCTATCAACTTCGGACATTCGCGGCATTTTGCTTTTCAATCGACTTGAAATGAAATGTGCAATCCATGTATATTGTTCAGAACTTCCATTTGGTATGGTTTTCAAACCCATAGCACGTGGGAGTGCCCCAGACGCACGCTTTGTCGGTAAATCTGATGAAAGTATGCAGCGTCACGTGGTCATGGTTGACTGAATTTTAACCAAAGACTCTTCAGACAGTACACTGAGGTAGCTATATGTCAAATTTTACTACATTTGGTCTATGAATAAAAAATTATATTACCAAAACTGAACTTGCGTTTCTTTTTTCCGTCAGTAATAGTAGCAGGCAATATAGTAGCAGGCAAAGCATTCGGAAGTATCGGTTAATCAGTGTTAGGATAATACTCACTGGTATGTCTCGTTCGCACTGGAGTATTGTTATTTCCTGTTTGGGGTCAAACAAAAGGGTAGGAATCCCGTGTCCTACACTGACAATGCAGTCTAGCACTATTTGCAAAGATCACACTCAGCATCATTTATGTTGATTACAGTGGTTGGTCGCCGAAATACCCGGTGTTGTGGGTGATAGAACGCTTGCGAAACAAAATTGCGATGTTCGTAAAAAATGACATCGGGAACATTGAAGCGCGACGTCATAAACTGTCAAAACCCATCCCTTGTTACACTTTGGAAAAAAATCTCCCCAGCGTCAAATTTGAGTCCCATAGCTCGATAAGTCTTGGTGACATGGTTTTTCCTTTGGCCGCCCTCCTACCCACCCACCTCGAAAGTGGAGAAGGGCTTGATTTCTGGGGTTTCGATAGATAGGTGTAAGATTTTGAAGCTTTTTATTGGGTTTTCCAGTTGGGTTATCACTTAAGAGTCCTGTTTGGTGATTTCAATGGCATAGCCGGAAGGGAAGAGGGCAGGAGGTCCTCAAACCCAATCCCACCGCCCCCTAAACAATCCTGAATTCTGCGATCTGCCTGTCAACTAATGAAATTACAGATGACTCGTCAAGTTTAAACTCGAGATCTGCGCATGTTCCAGAGAGCTTATAGATTTTCGATGACTGTCGTAGTTTCTTTGTGTGTGGGAGAGATCTTTGAGTGCTGCATTATTATTGTATGCATACACCTCGACCAATGTGAACTGCATTCTCAAGAAAAAAATGAAAGGCGGCATACTTTTCATAACTTTGTGTGCAATATTCAAGACATTCGTGATTCATTTTCGATATCGATGTTGCTCCTTTCTTTGTTTTGCTCTTTCCATCTATTATCCGTCTTTCGCAGGGAAATACTGTGAATTCTACAACTGTGCCCTGGTGTAGCGCCGAGAACAATACAACAAAGAAACAATACGAAATGGTACAGTTCCGCCAGATTCGTACTGCACCGGTCAGAATTCTAAAGTATATTTTTATATAGGCTACCCAATCTACATAAAAATGTACTAATATTTCGAGCTGCAATAGCTATTGCCAATGACATATGAACTGGATGGGTGGGCACGTGCAACCTCTAACTTTTTCCAAACAGAGAGAGAGAGAGAGAGAGAGAGAGAGAGAGAGAGAGAGAGAGATTAGCAAAAATATCTGTTACCAATATATTAACACCATAATACCACGACCGGGGTGGAGGGGGGGGGGGGGGAGGGAGTGCTGACTACTCAAACTTTCGTTTGGGTTCCCGTTTTCGCCATCTTTTGGAGAGTTAGCAGGAGACTATTTATATTATTATTATTATTATTATTATTATTATTATTATTATTATTATTATTATTATATTATTTCTACAAAAGCAGATCATGTGACCCTTCATTGGAACGAGCTCGATGAGCTCGTTCCAATGAGGAGTCACATGATGTGGTTTTATTAAAAACAAATTTTAATTTAAAAAAATAGTATTAAAATAATAAATTTTGATATTTTTGGCTTCATATTTAACTTGCATATTTATCCCCCCACCCCCACGAAGCCAAATAATGCAAAGGAGTGTTAGTCCCAAACATTGCTTTGTGTATTGTATTTCGATCAAGCTGCAAAGGTACATGGGGCACACTGGTATATACCATTTTGTGGGTGCCCTTCTATGACCCCAGTGATTTTAAATTTTGAAGTATTCCTACGCCCCTGACTACTACTTGTAATGGCTGTTCTGTATTTACAGCATTAGTTATATGTTATGGACAAGGTGTGTTTTCAGGAATTATCGCTACAGATGGGCGTCAATCGCTTCTCGTATTGGCCATGTGTGGGATAGGAAGGGGCGAGTTAACAATGACCGTGAACTAATGACTTTTTCACTTTAAAAATATTATAAATCGGTGGAGATGTACCCATTTCCCACTCGCCGTTTATGATAGGCCTCAAACTGTGTTGAAAAACTGTCAACGTACTGAAATACAGCCTTTCGTGAAAAGTCCCCACTAGAAATTGTGTGTTGAAAATGTGTGAAATATCGAAACACATTGGGAGATTTTACAGACAAAATTATGGGGACTTTCCGGTTTGTATCCCTGTTAAATATTATTACACTCTCATATAACAGCAATATATCAGGGTCCAGACGACCTTCGTATTATTAATCTCATCTATTGACTTCAGAGGATGCCATGAGCCAGGTGACCAAGTGACAAAATGTTGGCTGTCATGGCAGGCCGCGTGAGCGACCATGTTGTGGCGTCATTGTCAAAGTGATACGTGGTGTTATTGAGTTTCCGCAGCACGTCTTAAGATGACACGTGTTTCCGGCGTCCACTTTGTTTACGGGAGGTCACCATCTCGGCCTCTACGCGATAACAGTAGTAGGAGATGTGGAGATCGACTCTATTCAGGGGGATCTCATACGTCGTGACGTCAATAGCAACGTCAACTTTGTCGCGGGGAAAACTTTCAAGAAAACCCAACTTCCCCATCAGTTTTCCACCACATACTCATACTGTACTACTCAAAGTTTGCTAAGCACCACATATTTGACACATCATTGTGAAATGTTCTTGTGACACATTTGCGATATTTTGGGTGCATATGATTGAGAAATGTATTGAGATGGACCCCAGTGTTTTCATTAGCAGACTTTTCGTGACAGTCATGGAAAGCATGTACCCCCTTGATTTCCACGATGTTTTCGTGTACTGTCTGCATGTACATGAGATGTTTAGGGTATTCAGTCTTCATTTCAACACAAACCCTTGTGATTTAATGATTGAGTGTGGCGAATGCAAATGTAAGAAGACATTTGTCTGAAGCAGAAATGTGGTGGGCTGTAGGGATGGTGGAACAAGGGGCTACCCATCGTCAGGCTGGTGAAGCCCTTGTTGTGAAGCATACGGTGATCACCAGAGGCTGGCCAAGATTTCAGCAATATGGCACACCAGTCAGACGACATGGTGGTGGCAGAAACAGGGCAACATCTGCAGCTGAAGACCGGTTTTTGATCATTCAGGCCCGTAGGAACCGCTTTGACACAGCAACCCAGCTTCGCAGTGACCTTCAGAATGCATCCGGGGTAAATGTTTCGACGCAGACTATCCGGGAAAGGTTGAACGAAGGTGGTCTCCGATTGAGAAGACAATGTATTCACATTCCGCTGTCCCCAGAACCACCGCCAGGCACGATATGAATGGGCCATGGATCACGCTGGATGGACCAGAGAAGATTGACGACCTGTCCTTTTTACAGATGAGTCAAGGTTCTGCCTAGACAACACAGATATGCGTTCTATGGTATGGAAAAGGCCAGGAGAGCGCTTCTATGCAGCCAACATTGCTGAGCATGACCGCCATGGTGGAGGGTCAATAATGGTCAACCGTGGTACATTGACTGCACAGCGATATATTGATAAGATCCTGGATGCCCATGTCAGATTGTATGCAGGTGCAGTAGGTGATCGATTCATTCTGATGGACGATAATGCCCGTCCTCATGTTGCCCATGCTGTCCGGGAGTACCGACAGAGGGAGGGGATTGAGCGCATGGACTGGCTAGCAAGACCCCCTGACCCCAATCCAATCGAACATGTCTGGAATGAGTTGCAGCTTGCAATTTCAGTCCGTCTTGTCCAACCAAGAAGTGTCCAGGAGCTTGGTGCCATGCTGGTCCAAGAATGGAACAACATCCCACAAAGGACCATCTGAACCTGATTGGGAGCATGAGAAGGCCTTGTCAAGCTGTAATTAACAATAATGGGTCTCATACTCGATATTGAACCCATATCAGTTCGCTCCGTCAACTTTTGACAAATTTGAAAAATTTCCTCTTTTACCAATAATATCCATTTTCCATGGTTATCGTATTCAAAAGCTAAAAAATAATGTCAAACACAAACAAAATCTCAATTTCTGTGCTTAAATCATTAAAGATGTAATTAAATATAAAATATATACACTTTTCATAACAATATTTCAGCTGAAACGTAAAACAAGTAGCTGGATATACTTGGTGTTTAGTAAACTTTGAGTAGTATATTTTCCCAGAGCTCTGTGTAATTTATCACTATATATACCATAGCATACAATATAAGCAGTACGTACACCATTTACCGGATCTAGATGTATGGTGCCGACATTTTGCAATGAAAAAGTTGCTCCGGCAAAAATCCGTTTCCTATGGGAATTTAACACTAGCTGCTCCGTAAAAATCCGGGTAACAGGGGTAGATTCATACGTCCTATACTACTGATGACTATGGACTTGAACCTTTCAAGTGACATCTGACAACCTGCCATCTTGAATAACATGTAGTGCTATATGGACTTCAAAAAGTATGTTCGACGTGACTCTTTCAATTGCATGGTAACTATGTGCCACCATAGAAGCCAAGACGGCGGCCTCCAGTGAAGAACGGACGGTAACACGTCACCTTAACAACACCATGTCTTTCCACGATTCAGAGAGAATCGGTGATGAAGATGCAAGTTAATCTATTTTACACCACAGAAACCACATTTTTGGAATTTTCCAAGATTATTATGTAAAGAAATTCTGCGTGTTGTACTCACTTGACTTTCCTGCTAAAATATTATGAAATTGTTATTTGCGTAAAAGTCACATGCTATGAGGAATTGGCCTAGAACACGTCACTTTCGCCGTTACAACTGTCCCCGTATCGTACCCAGTTATAACACTGTAAGGGGTAAAAATAAATAGTATGGATGATGGCTTGACAAAAAGAGACATAGTTTGATTTTCATCAGAAATCTTCAATCCAAAACAGACCTGGAGGAAAAAAAAATCAGATTTTGGACTTAGCACCTTAACCCTTTACCCAACGCAGACGATATCAAAATTTATTATTTTAAATATCATTTTTTCAAATTTTTCAAAAAATTTCAACAAAACCATATCATGTGCCCCCTCGTTGGAACGAGCGACGAGCTCGTTCCAACGAGGGGTCACATGATATGGTTTTGTTGAAATCTTTTGAAAAATAATATTTTTTCTTCTACTGAATTCGCATATTACGCTGGCGGATGCGGGAGATTCGTTGGGTAAAGGGTTAAGGTTCAAGTCATCAGCAATGAGGCAATAGTGCGAAGAAAATGTCGCGGTGAGAAACACAAAAACTCCCCTAAAACAAAAAAAGCCTAAAAAACAACAAAAAACAAAAAAAAAACTACTATAGTGTTGTCAGTGAACACTGCAGAGTGTCCGCGCCCCTCACCACCTTTGCATTGTCCATATTAAATCAACACCGATTTAACTGTCCGATAGTAGGTTGTAAATTATGTTGCAGCTGTCCCCGTAGTGTTTGTAACAACCGACCCCACAGCATGGCCAAGCAACGATTTTCAAACGTTTGCAGAATATTTACAGCGAAAATATATTTAACCCTTTATCTAACGTAACGGCCAAAACCGGCCAGCGCTATTCTCAAAAATCGCCAATTAATTTTCATTATTTTTTCATCTCTAAAACATAGGTTATGACCCATAATTGGAACGAGCTCGTCGAGATCGTTCCAATGAGGGTTCATAACCTATGTTTTTGAGACAAAAAATGAAAATAATTGTTATTCAAGAATTTTTTTGGCAAGTGTCGTCTGCTTTTCATGTTAGGTAAAGGGTTAAAACACATACTGCCACTTGAAAGAGAAACGTATCATGTTTCGAAAGTGTAATTCAATCTTTATTATTATAAGCCATTCTGGTGGCTATCACGTTTCTTAGAGAAGTGCCAAAACTTGTACGTCACAAAGTTTTTAATCGCGCCAACACTCCAGCAGGGTATCAAATAACGTTACAGAAGCCCGTTGGGGCCAATATGTGTAGCGGGAATATTCGCAATCCATTGCGAATATTCGCAAAGCATTGCAGATATTCGCAATGCATTGCGAACATTCGCATTCAACAATGCGAATATTCGCAATGCATTGCAAATATTCTCCATCCATTGCGAATATTCGAATTCAATATTGCGAATATTCGCATTTAACATTGCGAATATTCGCATTAAAAATTGCGAATATTCGCATTCTGCATTGCGAATATTCGCATTTAACTTTGCTAATATTCGCATTCAATGGCGAATATTCACAATGCATTGCGAATATTCGCAATGTTGAATGCGAATTTTCGCAATGCATTGCGAATATTTCCGATTTAATGCGAATATTCGCAAAGTTGAATGCGACTATTCGCAATGGATGGAGAATATTTGCAATGCATTGCGAATATTCGCATTGTTGAATGCGAATGTTCGCAATGCATTGCGAATATCTGCAATGCTTTGCGAATATTCGCAATGCATTGCGAATATTCCCGCTACACATATTGGCCCCAATGGGCTTCTGTAACGTTATTTGATACCCTGCTGGAGTGTTGGCGCGATTAAAAACTTTGTGACGTACAAGTTTTGGCACTTCTCTAAGAAACGTGATCAACAATGTTGAATGCGAATTTTCGCAATGCATTGCGAATATTTCCGATTTAATGCGAATATTCGCAAAGTTGAATGCGATTATTCGCAATGCTCCCACAACAACTGTTGGCACCAATAGTTTGAATGCGAATATTCGCAATGTTGAATGCGAACATTCGCAATGTTGAATGCGAATATTCGCAAAGTGAATGCGAATATTCGCATTGTCAATGTGAATATTCGCAATGTGAATATTTGTAGTGAGACTGCGAATATTCGCAATGCTCCCACCACACATGTTGGCCCCAATGGCCTTTCATACAACGTTGTCGACACTTACCATTGGGGGCATATCTCGACCATCTCTCCAACCGCAGTAGATATCAGTCAAATTACAATTGACCCGTGTTAACATTATCCCCATTCTCTCCTAATCAACAGTCCGCAGGCCTCAGTTTTAGGGTTTTTTTCTAATGGGTGTTGGGGGTTTTTTTATTGGTACATTTTAAGTATAATGTTTAGCCGTTCGATAAACCGGCGTGAGTTAGATGTCACCAACTTCGGGGAGCTATGGGAGAAGCTCTTCGGGGGGAAATTTGGTTATCCTCAAGTTTACCTTGTGTTATACATAGAACCATTAGGCTATTTAACAATGCCGATAAACGAGCGGGTAAGTGGATTTGTAAACACTGACGATCGGGCTCACATTTCATACTACTTTGAACCTTCTAACCGGGCTCGTGGTGATAACCTGTTCATGATGGCCACCAGAACCGGTATCTCCGATCGATTTAGCTAGAAAAGTCGGACTTTGAAAGAGAGCCCGGTTGACAGAGGCGGACTAGCCGTATGGTCCACTGGGAAAACTCCCGATGCCCCCCCCCCCCCCCCCCCCATCTCAATTGGGTACCGCCCTGGGTCCCTAAAACTGATACAGCCCAACACCCGTTAGGACGTGAAATTTCGTGAAAATGACCAAAAGGCGAAATGGATTTGATTGCATAGCCTGTCGGTATATCGAAATGTCCTCTATGTGGACTGCGAATAGCAGTCCACATAGGGGGCATTTCGATATAGGCCTAGGCCTATCAGCAGTCTAGTCTGCATTTGATAGCTCAGCCTTTCTTCAATTTCAAAAATCAAATTTTCTTCGACTGCGACGAACTATGGTCTTCCGATGCCCCCCCCCCCCCCCCCCCCCCTAGGTAGAACCATTTTGCCGAATGATTATTGAAGATGATACAAAGATGCCATCGAAATGCCCTCTATGTGGACAAGGAATGCAAGGAAGCCGCGTTCGTTAAGGTCGAAAAATCTAAATTTTCTCCGGGTCTAGGGGCCCCTTGGTGCATTTCCCGGTAACTGTTTTTGGCCCAGTGCGCCCCAGCTGGTTGGTCGTTTTTGTCAAAACTTCGTATGTTGTGTATGATCTTTACGAATAGGCTGACCCCGTTTGTGAAGAGGGATGTCGGCTAGAAGGTTCAAAGTCTTAGGTGTGTATCCTATCGTCTATGTTTACAAACCTCACACACAGACGAAGACACACTGACACTAACAACGGACACTGATTCCAGTCTGTTCTCTTCGTAATTCACGGAACTTCATTCATGTAGAAACACTGGAAAGCATAGAACCCGTTTGTCTGTTTGAGGCAAAATGAGCCCGGTCGATTCACATTACATGTAAGGGAGGGCGTATGTGCACGGGTGTGTGATGTAGCATGTAGGGTGTGTGAGATGTGTATGTGTGTGTTGGGGGTGTGTATATGGGTGTATATATATGAGGGTCTCTCCATGAACTTTACTACCTGAAGTACATAACCGAAATATAAACTCATATAATGGGAAAATAAAAATTACATTACTAAGTACGTAATCCATACTTTATAGGCTGTTGGGCAACTGCAGCTTGTACATGCGAAAATACCTCGGTATTTTGCTTACCTCGGTAGAGGGTAAAAGTGTACTCGGTATTCGATGCAAACCGACGCACATACAATACATGGAGAGTGTATTATCAATAAATCACCCGTGGAGTGATGATTTCTCTCAAGCAATAAATGCTAATTTGTTGCAAAGCGTATAATTAGCATAAGCAAAGTTTCAGCCAATGGACCTCCGTATTAAACCCGGAGGTCCATTGGTTGAAACTGCTTGTGCTTCTTGTGTTTCTGTACAAAATTTGAGAGTAGTTAGTACCATGGGTGATACCTCCTCTCCTTGAGTGATATGGTGACAATCCACCCCCATGAACTGTACAAACACATCCTTACACCTCCAGCTCATACACACACAAAACCACTATCCCCAGCCACTACGTGTTAACGTCTTTGCGATCTACAGCATAGAAGATGTCAATTATGCAGAAAGCAAATCACCGCATGTATCAGCTTGATAGGATTTACAGGAAACATATTTTGTACTAATGAATCAATTACATTGTCTTTGTGTTGCTGCCATCTGAATTCCATTCTTAATCAACAGCCATTATTCAATAGCTACCTATTAATTCTTTTTTTCGAGTTATATTGCTTCTTTAGATTCCATTACAAATTGGTCTCATATTATAAAGGTTTGTTGTGAACGATGGTGTATAAATAAGTGTATAATCTTTCAGGTTTAATATAGTGCATAACTCCGGTTCTTAATTGTGTTATATTAAAAAGGACATTCCGTGTATAGCTTAACCCTTAACCAAGTAATCATGAGAACTTCATCTAAAAAGCTAGATTCCAGCCATCGTTTCTCGATGGTGTGCAATGGTCTAGTGGTTTATGCGTTGGACTCTGACTGCCAGGCGGGGTTGCTGACGTTTCGACTCCCGGCGGGGGATCAGAAACCAACATTCTAAATTCCTCTGAAACATGGTTGTGTCCTTCGAAAAACACACACAAGCCCGTGCCAGTCTTCGTCCGAGGCCAACCACAGCACTTCCGTCGTATTGTAGCCAGCGCTTTCCATACATTCATGCTACTGCCGGAAGGAATGTGAACCAAGTAATCACGAGAACTTCATCTAAAAAGCCAGATTACAGCCATCGTTTTTAAAATATACCACCACAACCTACCTATTTACCTATCACTTACAATACCACGACCCGTTTCCATGACCCAAGACTGCAGCCTTCGCACTAACCAGAACTTCTTAATCCATTCTGTCGAACAAATGAACACCAACTACAAAGTTAGGAAATGAAATGCCCTTGCATATTAGAAAAAATATTTCTCTCGCGAATTTCACAAGTTAATTAACCCTTTACCTAACACGAAAATCAGACGATACTTGCGAACAAAATTCTCGAATAGCTATTTTTTTAAAATTTTTTGTCTCAAAACAAAGGTTATGACCCCTATTTGGAACGAGCTCAACGAGCTCGTTCCAAAGAGGGTCATAACCTATGTTTTTGAGACAAAAGGTGAAAAAATAATGAAAATTAATTGACGATTTCTGTGAATAGCGCTGGCCGGTTTTGGCCGTTACTTGGGTAAAGCGTTAAACCGTGATGCTCAAATGCCACCACAATACTTTTTTCAGTTCAACGTTCATCGCTGTCCAGAGAGACAAATTTTTCACAGCCGACTCCGTGTTAGATATAGTTTTTCCCAACGATCATATCAGTAGTATGTCTCGTATGTTTCACCCCCAGGTTGCAGGACCTCGGTGCAGGACCTCGGAAGTGACGTCATGTCACGTGACCTAGTGGCGCCATGTTGTGTTTTCATGGTAACCCGCGTGAGCGGCCATCTTGTGACGTCATCTCCATAGTGATACGTGTTGTTAGTGCGCATATGCAGCGCGTGTTGTCAGGGTGATGCGTGTTTCCGTCGTCCATTTTGTACACTGGAGGCCGCCATCTTGGTTTCTATGGTAGCACGTAGTTGCAATGTTACCTAAAACCTTCTGACAGGACAGGGGTATGTTCGGAGGGTATGTTCGATTGAATCGGAGTATTTTCAGGAACGACTTCCCTGGATAATTACCACAAACAACCCGACAAATTTTATTATTTCGGAAGTGACGTCATTTCACGTGACCTAGTGGCGCCATGTTGTGTTTTCATGGTAACCCGCGTGAGCGGCCATCTTGTGACGTCATCCCCATAGTGATACATGTTGTTAGTGCGCATGCGCAGCGCGTGTTGTTAGGGTGGTGTGTGTTTCCGTCATCCATTTTGTATACTGGAGGCCGCCACCTTGGTTTCTATGGTAGCACGTGGTTGCTATGTTACCTAAAACCTTCTTACAGGACAGGGGTATGTTCGGAGGGTATGTTCGATTGAATCGGAGTATTTTCAGGAACGACTTCCCTGGATAATTACCACAAACAACCCGACAAATTTTATTATTTCGAATTCTTCCAGAATTCTCTGCTTCTATCTTTATATGCAATAGTTTTCGTTTATCTGGCCATGTTCCTTTGTTCTGGTGTATACTCCAGTAGCATAGAAGAGCCTATCAGTTGGAACAGCTTTACTTATTATTACTATATTTAGCTATTTCTGGTCTATTCTTGTTATTTCTGACCCTATTCTAAGTACTCTCGTTGTTTCATTTATCCAGATCATTTATAACCAATCAGTTTGCTTGATTTCCCATAACCTGTACTTAATCGTATAGAGTTATCTCCCTTCTGTAAAGTAAAAGCCTATATCCAATGGCAATATCCCCGGCACCCCAATTTCGGCACCCCTTTTTTGAAAAACATATGACCTTCGGCACCCCTTTTTGTCACATGTGCTTATGTGAAAAAGCACAATGTGACACAATGTGCCCTAGCACAAAGACACATACTTTATGTGCCGATATGTGGTTATGTGAAAAGGCACAATGTGACACAATGTGCCCTAGCACATACGGGTATTTGAGGATACCTTTGGCTTGGTATTGTATTATTTGTGGATACCTATCGAGGATACCTACTGGAGAATCCCTTTTTGTCATATGTGCTTATGTGAAAAGGCACAATGTGACACAATATGCCCTATCACATAGTAGGCACATGCTTTATGTGCCGATATGTGCTTATGTGAAAAGGCACAATGTGACACAATATGCCCTATCACCTAGGCACGTACGAGTATTTGAGGATACCTATGGCCTGGTATTGTATTATTTGAGGATACCTGTCGAGGATACCTACTGGAGAATACCTTTTTGTCATATGTACTTATGTGAAAAGGCACAATGTGACACAATATTCCCTATCATATAGGCACATACGGGTATTTGAGGATACCTATGGCCTGGTATTGTATTATTTGAAGATACCTATTTAGGATACCTATCGAGGATACCTTTTGGAGAATCCCTTTTTTGTCGCATTAGGCTTTGTAAAAGCCCTCAACGTGTCTAATGTAGTCTTACCAACCGCTTCCATCTTGTCGCCAAAGCTCCAAGGCCATTACAGGTCTATGGCCTATCTGTCGTATCATTAGCTTCTACAACAGTCTTGTTCCATTGCGGCACTAAACCGACATGGAATATACCATTAGGGTCCAAAGGGTGGATACCTACCAACTCTTTCCCACCAGTTATTCACACAGATATTTAATCAACCATAGACAGGGGAGATCACTCTTGGGTGATTCACAGCAGGGTAGCATCACTAAATTTACCCTCTGTGAACCTCAATCTGAATCAGGGTCTCACCACTAAACAGAAAGAGGTACCCAGAGGATAAATTGGCCCACTGTATGGGATAGCATCATCAAATTCACCCTCTGGGGACCTCATTTTGCAAATGTCAGACTGCTTATTTTCAGGCCTGATTCGAGGGCAGATTTGATATGTTTTAAAGTACAATTTTGAGTTGAATAAGCATAGACCTTTTTATAAGTATTCAAATCAATATTTCGGGGCTTTTCTTTCAGCGAAATTGACCGTTTTTTGTCTCCTTGCGAGGTTTCGGATGTTCGGCATTACCAATAATAATATCCTAAAAATGTTCGCTAGAAATGTTCGGCAGCTTGACGTTTGGTAGCAAAAAACTGAGATGACTCAAATAAAATCAGATGACACAGGTTAAAGAAAAGAAGGAACGAGGAAGTGGAAGAACAAAATTAACTGAAAACTACAGCTAATTTTTTATGATATAAATATTCGATAGAATGTAACAATGCAAAACATGGGGAGATATAGGTAGGGAATGTACCCTCTAATAAACTGGAAAATATTTGAAAATGGGTACCAGTATCTAAAAGACCTAATATCCTTGATTCTGGCTATTGTTTTTTCATTCTTTCTTTTTACCACAACGTTAATGGACCGTCGTGTAAGTAAAATAAATCCGCCAAAATTCTAAATTGTCGACAATATCCCCACCCGCTCGTGGGATGGGCTGTATCCTGCCTTCGCTCTTATTAAAACTCCAGATCAACTTCAACAGATCTCCAAACTATCGTTGAGGTCTCGTGTGCCACTCGTGGTATCGAAGATTTTCTAACGCGGGCGCCTGCCAAATACCCATGGCTTAGTCGACTGGCAGGTAACAGTATATTTATACGCTTCTGGCTTTAAACATTTTAAGCCAAAATGTCGCTTTTATCGGTCTAGGGTCGCAATACGACCACCTGTATTCATGGGTAGATAGCTGCTTAGTGAAGTGGTGTTAAAGACGAATCAAGATTTTCAACGTACAGTCCTAAGGATGCATGTTGAAAATATTGTTTTGTCTTCCCTCAAGTAACGAATATAGACTCTACCAATTCATGGCTCTAAACTGGCATGGCATATACCATCGGGGTTCAAATGGTTAAGACTGAGTTGCAGGGGCGGCGGAGCTGGGGAGGGGGGGGGGGGCACAGGGGAACGTGCCCACCCCCACACACTTTTTTTTCACCAATTATGGAAACCTAACAGGACGTATTCTGACAACCCCTATGGCCATATTGACTGTGGGAGATAGTAATATAGTTCTATCAAAATTAGCAACAAAATACTATCGGTGTCACTGTCCATTTTATATACTGATGTATTGCACATCGCAAATTCGCAACTAGCCACAATAAGCACAGACTACATGTATAGTAATAGTAAAACTAGTCCAAACTTGGACCCAAAGTCCGTAATGTAATGTTTTGGTTTGGTACGTCCTTTGGACGTACCAAACCAAAAAATTACATTACGTACTTTGGGTCCAAGTTTGGACTATGGTAAAACGTGCGCATGTGTACACCCCTGCAGTTACCCAGAAAAAATTGTGCCCCCACCCCCCCCCCACCCCCCACCCCCCCCCCCCCCCCCCACACACACACTTTTTTGGAGCTTCCGCCGCCCCTGCCGAGTTCACAAAATTTTCATGAAAACGGGTCAGGGTAATATGCTTTCACTGTCAAAGTGGTGGGTAGTTGGTGCACTATTTGGGGAACAAGTACCGGTATTATTCATATCAACACCAGCAAGAGGTGTTTACCGCACGCACTCCTAACCTTTCTGCCCGGCTCGAAAGTGACATCTTTACTTACGTGACCAGTGTCGTGTTGGATGTCAATTCAATTCACCTTTATTCACAGTATATCAATTACATTTTAAGTACAGTAGGAAAACTAAACAATTCATTTTAACATACTTTGATATTCTGCAAGGAAGCGACATAGCAATGTTAGCTGTCTTCCTGTCGCCCCTTGTAAAAATAGAAGAATTTCTCGACAGCAGATCGTGCATTCGAAAACAGTTTTTAAGTTGAGCAATTTTGTATTATTTACAAAATGACCGAGCATACAAGGATCACAGTTATTGAAGAGATATTGGATAGACCGAGAACACCTGATTATAGGGACTTGACTGTGTATCATACAAAGCATAGTTCCACGACGTACTGAGTCAAAGAATGTTATATATGGAACATGACTACGACCACCCTCTATTCCAAAAGTTTTTAAATGTAGCCAAGTCTGAAAGCCAAAATCCTTTTTGAAGAGATCTCGGGTTTCAGGCCCTGTCTTACACATGTTGTTGTAACTGGTCTTAATTTAGTATTCATGTACACCAAAGAACAAAAAATAACTGAAACAGCAAGGAGTAAGTGGAGAACACACCACGATAGCATCGGCAATTGATCACGTCGCTTGGCGGCACTTAGAGGATAAAGAGGCTGCTTTTTGGAGCTTCCGCCGCCCCTGCCGAGTTGACAAAATTTTTATGAAAACGGGTCAGGGTAATATGCATTCACTGTCAAAGTGGTGGGTGGTTGGTGCACTATTTGGGGAACAAGTACCGGTATTATTCATATCAACACCAGCGAGATGTGTTTACCGCACGCACTCCTAACCTTTCTGCCCGGCTCGAAAGTGACATCTTTACTTACGTGACCAGTGTCGTGTTGGATGTCATGGTCACCAGTATAAACGACTGTGTTGTGACGCCATTATCATTGGTGATACATGGTGTTAAATAGTTTGTGTAGCACGTGGGTTGCGTGACACGTGCTTCCGACGAAATTACTGAAAACAGCCCGACAAGTACGTATAATTCTCGTAATGGAACTGGAAATTTCCCCAAGAGATGTTTCTCTAGCTCGAATTTTCCAACGGTTACGAGTTTCCGACTATAATTTCTCATCTTCTGCCCATTCTACACCCATTCTACTTGCTCCAGTTCCTGTCCAGATTGCTTACTTACATCTCCGCCCAGCTACCACTAACCGTGTCACAACCTATGCCCTTGAACAAGTCTAACAGCTGATTCAACCAGGCTGCTCCTCTCGACTTAACCATATCACTATTACTCCATACACAATTACTTTAGCAAATGTATTCTAGGGTATATGTCGATCATAATTAATATGTGCTTATCAAGTTAAATGACAGTTAATAATACAAGCACAACAAATACAGCACATGGACGCATGCGTACAAAACCGAGATGTGCTTATATGCATGGGAATCGGAAAAAGAGTCTTTTTATATCCGATTTCTATGCTTATATGTGATACAATGTGCATCGGAAGCATATAGCACACGAGCACGTACCTGAAGATAAATACGTCATGGCGATAGTCTACATGTATCTAAGGATGTAGTTATCAGAATATAAGTATCTCCGAATCACTGTTTGGTGATGATTGTCGACACTGCTTACTGATATAGACCTACCCTGCTGATATCTACAAGAACCAATGACTGTTTCTGTGATTTCCATGTAAATTAAAAACCAGCAAATACACTGCATTGACAACACTTCTAATTTAGCTGTTTTATTGGGAAGAAATGTGAGATTCGTCATCATTCGTGGTTTTGACCTGGTAAGAAGCCATTAATAATCACGAGTCCAACTTTTTAATGAGCGATTTTCCTGTTCCCGCATTCCTGGGATGAGGTATCCGTTCCTATTCCTGTTCCACGTCCTGTTCCTGAGAATAGTACCGCCCAGAACGACTACTATCCTCTTCTACCACCACTACTACCAGTCTCTACACTATAAAAAAATTACCTTTAAAATTACGATAGAATTACAGGCAACCAATTAATTAATTAATTTTATTTATTTATTGGTGTTTACAATCATATAATTCTGTCTCCACAATGGTTAATCGTGACTGCAACATGGAGATGCAGACAAGTTTAGTCAACCGTTAATACCCATGTTGCCCATTTTAGAGGACTTCCGCCCCAAGCATTGGTGACTGGGTTCTATTTTAACAGTAAAACAGAGCTTGTCTACCACAATAAACAGGCACTGCTTCACTCCCCGGGGTTTCCACGGGGGACAAATTACCATTACTTCTACCGTACATTTTACGGTAAAGGCCGTTACTGCTCAAAAGCGTCAACAAATGAAAAATCACAGAAAAGTGCTCATATGCAGTGGAGCAACGTGCTTTCGGAACGAACGCTTTCAGCTCTTTAATGCACACTTTCGCAAAATAACGTCCTGCATGACGAAAGCTGCCTTGTTTTAAAATATAAAGTTTTTTTTTAGTTTGACAAATTAATAACTTTAAGGTTAAAGATTGTAATTGGTCTTCTCTGCATGACAAACCAACAATCTTCTCGTCAGGGCGGACTGGGCCAAGAAAAGTTACCAGGAAATGCAAAAAGGGGGTGACAAGATACGGAGAAAATTTTGATTTTTCGAACTGAACGAACGCGGTTTCCTTGTATCTGAGCGATCAGTGGCGATCCACAGAGGGCATTTCAATGGCATTTTTGTATCATCTTCATCGATCATTCGGCAAAAATGGCTCTCCCGGGCGTGGGGGTATCGGGAATCATTGGGAATATATACCCAAGGGTATAGAACAAATACCTCAATTCCCCATAGTAATACGTCTGAATGGTTGGGACCTCTTCAAGAGAGCCAGGCCGTTGGAGGCACCAGCCATCATCTGACCGATGTGCATATGTCTTAGTGGATGTATCAAACATATACTCCCTATAGTGGAAACTTACTGGAGTCAATTACAAGAAGCCTCAATGTTGCACGCGCATGTTCTTTCTCTTCTTCTCTAATCTTTCCTTTTTAACTTTTCCTTATCTTTCTTTCTCGTTAATAGGGGAATGCAAGAAGACATCCAATCTGGCTATGCTTTGCCCTGCCAGTATACATGTGTATTCTATACATAATAGTTTGTCATTGTTATATGAATACTGTAAATATACGTTGATGTATATCTTATTGTAATTTATAGTATACCGGTGAATAAATCAATATCATCTATCCAGCTGTGTGGTAGTTGTAAAAGCCAATTTGTTCTTTGGGGAGCATAAATTTGACAGAGAAGCTAATCTAGAGTATTAGTATCTTGACACTCTTGGGATTACCTAGCACTGTAACAAATAAAATGTGACGGATTGTGTTGCTCAGTTGTTGTTTGTGTTATTTCAAGATTGGTTTTAACATTATGGTCGGGAAGACCATAATTTGGCCCAATCGGAGAAAATTTTGATTTTTCAAATTGAAGGAATGCTGTTTCCTTTCATTTGAGCGATCAGTGGCAGACTGCTGGTATATCGAAATATGCAGTGTGGACTGCATAGAGAACATTTCGACATGTACCACTGGCTATGCAATCAGATCCATTTCGTCTTTTGGTCATTTTCACAAAATGCAGAGCCTCCACCATATTTTCGCCAGCTATGTTTCTCTCGTACTGGCTCAGTTTCGATGGATTACGGATCATTTTTTGCAGTAAGTGGCAGCAAACGCTAAAATGTAAACAGTCTGTTGAAAAATCTGTTAACTAAAATAGATCGTAATCTTACAGGCACACAAGTACCAAATCCACCCCCACACAAGATAATCCACAGACAAGACAGTATAATTCCTGTTAACGTCTGGTAAAGCATACACCAAAGCTGATAAATAGACCTCTCCCGTATGCTTTACCGACGTTTTTTAACGGCTCTCAAAGTGTAAGATCTTTCAAATACATCTGAAAAATCTCAAAATATCCGATCAGATGCATGGAAATGAGGGTTTTGGGACCCTGGAATTTAAAATTTTCGTACGACGACCATCCATCGCTCGATCCAGCCCCCTCCCCACTTTGAAAATCGTTCCGCCGCCCCTGTTATGTCCCCTACTGTTCTGTCGTATAACCAGGACTCCAGAGGCCTTAGGGGGAACAATTCCAACGTCTGAATTTTGCACATATTTCTCCCATCAGGCCTTTTTTCTACAAATTTTATCACCATTGGTTACGGATCCCTCGAATAGATAACTATTAAAGCAGGCACATTGGGGGCATAAATTCTGTTTTGTGTTGATATTTCTCCCTGCCACTTTGGTGTTTTTTTCTCCTCTGTTCTCGCTTTCGATCAGCAAAAAAAAATTCATATCTTCCGACCAAAAACACTCCGTTCTTATACTCTTCCGACCAAAAATGCTCCAAAATACAGTTACACCCAATCTAAGTATACCCTAAAATGGACCAAAGATAGCCCAATGAGAGCGCAAGGGGCATTTTTGCGGCAAGATATTCAGTTTAAAAATCGGCAGTTTATAATGAAAAATTAC
The DNA here is from genome assembly GCA_031216915.1 of Pictodentalium vernedei. Lineage (NCBI taxonomy): Eukaryota > Metazoa > Mollusca > Scaphopoda > Dentaliida > Dentaliidae > Pictodentalium > Pictodentalium vernedei. The sequence continues at coordinate 446,835,373 of CM062293.1, read as the reverse complement.
ACTAATGACGATTCTGGTACAGAGGAAGCAATAACTGAGTTCACTGTTACACCGACCGACATAAACAACCTGGCATCCACGGAAATTTTGCGTGCCCCTAAAAAGAAAAAAACCTAAAAGGAAATGGTTTGATGATGAATGTAAACACCTAAAATACGCCATGTAAAATTCACTTAAGACTCTTCAGCATAACCCCCAGGATAGATCTCTGTTGCAAAAGTTTTTTCATTGTAAGAAAAAGTATAAAAAGAGCAACGAAGAAAAAGGCCAAAATCCACTTCAAGAACATATGGGAAAACCTCGAAAAATTATCATCTTCAGATCTTCAGATCCAAAAACCTCTTGGCAGACAATTAAGTCCCTTCGAACAAACAATGTTGAGATCAATCATCTGGACCCCGACAGGTCTGTTGATTTCTTTAAAACGCTTTTGTGTCGACCACAAACCCACGAAAATACATCCGATGTTATAAACACAGAAGTGGATATACAACACCTATTGAATAATGACCAAATCTCGACTACCGAAATAATGCACTCTCTGAGAAGTCTAAAAAGCAATAATCGACCGGGTGTGATAACATTTTAAACGAACTCTTAAAAATAATATCCCCCTTCATGGAGTAAATCTGTTCTCACCACATTACATAAGAAGGGTGATCGAACAACTAAACAATGGAGCTCCCACTTGTAATCCAAGAGACACTTGTCAGAGTGAAGGCTACCCTTGCCACCACCTTGAGTATCCAGGTGCTCAAGGGTAAAATTCACCCGACAGTGGATTTTGATAAAGAATCGGAACCGCCGTCCTCGGAGAAGTGTAGCACATTTCGTGAGGGGATTTCCCCCACACTGGTCACCCTCCTAGTGACACGGGAAAGCTGGGTGAAGGCAGCAGGAGTAGCACGGCCACAGCCACCATCAAGAAGAAGAGAATAAGAAAGAAGGGACCCTCCGCCAGACGACGAGATGCCCGCCGAATGACGGAGTTCCCGGAGAAGAAGAAGAAGGAAAAGGAAGAGAAGGAGGCAAGTGAGGGCGTCAAAGGGACAACACCTGTCACCCCTGAACAACCCTTGTCCAGCCCGGCACCCCTCTCCCAGGAGGAGGGTCCGGAGGACCATGGGTCGTCGGGTGACACTTCATTCTCCAGCTCATCAGACTCTTCATCTGAAGAGGAGATGGAGGAGGATGCTCTGTCAATGGTTTAGGAAGCTGTCTCTGATGACGCACCTTCCACCCCTCCAGCTCTTGCTTCTCCAGCTTCTTTGGACCAGGAGTCCAACTAGGAGGAGAGCTTCCCGGAGTCCGCGGGAGGAGATCGAGGACGACAACACCCGAGCCACAGTCCAACACAACTACAGCTTCTATGTATCCAAAAAATTCCCAGCACACTCAATCAGGACAATCCTCACAATAAATTTAAAAAAACTACAGGAAACCTCAAGAAGAAACAGCAGCTAGGACCAGGCCATTCACTACCAAGGAACCTACTAATCCTCCAGATCCAACAACGCCACCAACATCTATCTCTCCAACACATCCTCATCCCACCAAGAAAAACCACAGGAGATACAGACGCCGCTGAACACCTTTACTCTTTCCCTCCTCTGCCAAGCTCTGACATGACAAAACTATACAGTCAACGAGGGTCGAAAGGGGCTTGTTCTCCAAATCCGTCCTTGCGCGCCTTCGGCGCGCGAAACCATTCATTCCTTGTTTTGGTCGATCCCAATAATTATAGAGCTGTTGCCGTAAGCGGTGCTCTGGGTAAGCTATTCAACAGAATTATCAACGAGAGGATTAATACCTATGTTGAAGATAATTCCTTGGTTAGTGATAATCAATTTGGGTTCAGAAAACATCGTAGTACTACTGACAGCGCCTTTATTCTTAAAACAGCTATAAACAAATATAAAAATATTAAACAACCGTTATATGCTGTTTTTGTTGATTTTAGAAAAGCATTTGATACAGTTGACAGAAACATCCTTTTTAATAAACTACACCGCCTCGGGATACAGGATAATATATTTAAAATTTTAAAATCCTTGTATAGCTCAAGTTACTATCAAATAAAAACTTCGCAAGGATTAAGCCCACCCGTAATGTTAATGTTGGTGTCAGACAAGGTTGTGTGTTCTCACCGACGCTCTTCAGAATCTTCATCGACGACATTGGCTTAATCTTTGATGAAAAATGTGATCCCATCCGTTTACATACCACGAATCTAAGTCACTTGCTATTTGCCGACGATTTAGCGATCATCTCAAACTCGTCTCGGGGACTACAGAGAGCATTGGATAACTTGGATGCCTTCTGCACTAAAAACAAACTTAGCGTAAATGTTGACAAAACTAAAGTTATGAATTTTCAATCGCGAAAGAATAAGGAGCCCCATGGTTTTCATATTGGGAACAATGAGCTTATGCACGTCCATCAGTACACATATCTGGGACTTCGTTTACATCCAACGGTAAACTACAGAATGCGCAACAGGATCTCAAACTGAAAGGTTTAAAAGCCCTCTTCTGAACAACAACTTTAAAAGAAAGTGCCTTCCGCCTGTTTCGGTTTTCCTAAAACTATTTAACATCCTGATAAAACCCATCCTCTTATACGGCAGTGAATTATGGGCCACGGAAATCAACGATGCTAATATTGATAAATCGCCATGTGAAACCGTTCATATTCAGTTCTGTAAGTTAGTCCTGGGTATGAACAATAAATCATCGAACCATGCAGTGAGAGCCGATCAAACTTGGACAGTACCCACTACACATAGATGCCAAAATCCAGTTGGCTAAGTTTGTATCAAAATTATATGATCTCCAAAACCCTTCCTTACTATCAGAGGCTAGACCTGAATCCGAGAATTACAGAATGCCGGACTCAATATTGGTTAAATATCAGCAGCTTATAGCCAATTATAATCCTGAAAATAAATCTGAACAGAAAATCCCGTTTCAGCCTGTGAAATACATAACAATAAAAGAAAAATCTGGCAGAGACCCATTTAAATAATCTTTATAATGCTGTATTTGACAACAGGAAAAATGGAAAAAATAAACTGAGAACTTATCGAGCGTTTAAGAACAAATATCACCTGGAGCCTTATTTGATTTATACAACATCCTCCGAGGCGAGAAACATATTTACTCGTTTGCGTATAAGTAACCACAACAGGCGCGGATCCAGGATTTTATAAGGGGGGTGCTATTGTTGGTCGGCAAGCGCCGAAGGCGCGCAGCGTGAGGGCGCTCTGCGCCGTCCTTGCGAGCGCGGAAGGCGCGAAGCAATTAGCGGGGGGTCTGGGAGTCCTCCCCCAGAAAAAAAATTTGAATTAGGAACCCATCAGATGCTATCTGAGACGTATCCTGGTCATATATTTGTCCTTTCTCTTAAACCTATTTTCTGCCGATTTGGCTTGAAATTTGGTAAAAACAATTATGGTACTGACACTGCCCAATGAAAAACAAAATAATCATTCGAAATTGTTACCTACCAAGAAGCAAATATAATCACCCCTGGATTTTGCATCAAATTAACTGAAATGCGGGGATTGCCTGGAAGAAACATAATAATTTTCACCATGACATACCTGTTATACGCAGGGGCGACAGAAGTTCCAAGAAGTATGAGTGTGTGTAGGTGGGTGAATGTGTGGATGGGTTGGTGCCACTGGGTGAGTTGCCGAGGGGGGGGGGGGGGGGTCACATTTCTTCTGGTCAACTTTGAGATGCATATACTATTTAACTGTCAAACACCCCAAAGGCAGATTTAGACGGGGGCGCACATGGCGTGCGCCCCTCTATTTTCTCAGAAATCATTTCTGAGAAAATAGAGGGGCGCATGCCGCGTGCGTCCCCGTCTATTAATCAGATATAAAAAAGTATATGTCGTTGAAAATTATTTTGTTAGAATTGACTGGAGCGTGCCAAAGGCAAAGGCACGCCCCAGTCAATTCTAATAAAATAATTGAAGCCAGTGCGTACTATAAATTAATAGTATGTGCACACTTGCATCACAACAGTTTGTGACCATATAAGTATAGAGGGCGACGTCCCTCTATTTTAAAATCCTGAATCCGCTTCTGAAACACCCAAGTCCTGTCTCGGTTTGTGCGCTTCAACCGTGCTATGTGAACGCACAAACTTGTACACTGTGTAAATACATTGTTCCATCAACTGCTCTTAACTGGTAAATAGCTTAATTATTTTATTCATGTTATCGAAGAAATAAGTCTGGATACTAGATGTCCTGTTGCTCTGTAACATTAAATTGTTTCAGTTTACTAGAGAATGCCTGTAAGCATTATCCAGCAAGTTCAACTGTTGCGACAATTTAATATTTAACAAAGAGCATTTAACATTGGTGAATCATTCACCAATGTTAAATGCTCTTTGTTAAATATTAAATTGTCCCATTCAATCATCTGTCATAGTGTAAAACTATTGCTGAAGGCGAACGTTACTATAGCATCACTGATTCAGCTGAACAAAGATATATTTACGAACAGAGCTGATATACGTGGAAACTTTGTCCATAAGACCGTAAATATATGGATGACATTGGAATCAGCTCGTCAACTGATTCAAATGCCATCCATTTTGGGAAAAGCTGTGATTGGTAACTGGTTAAATTCCAGGCACATTCTTATAACAATTACATTTTATTGAAATTAAATCTTCAAGATAGATTATTGGAGGCTGGATCGGAAATACAGTAATCGCGTATGCTTATTACAGTTATACTTGTGATTGGGATGAAGTTCTCACTCTTTCAGAATGTCTGCAAATTCAAATTTTTTTGGATGACTGTGAGTAGTGAGTAGGCGTGTGTGTGGGGGGGGGAGGGGTGCTCGAGCACCCAGAGCACCCCCTGGGTCCGCCCCTGCACAAACTTATGATAGAAAAGGGGAGGCATATACAACCACCCATCCCCGTAAATGAACGCTTATGCGCGGTGTGCGACTCAGGTGCAGTGGAAACTGAATGGCACTTCGTTATGGAGTGCGATGAATATGCATCTCTCAGAGAACGTGCATTTAGCAAATTTGAACGAGAATACCAAGAGTTTGTTGAGACGGACACGTCTGAGAGATTCATATTCCTGATGAGAAACAATGTGCCACAGCTGTGCGATATCATCTGTAATATGACCCAGCAATTCTTAAAACAACGAGAACAAGTTTTGTCAATCTGACACCAAAGTCTTAGTATTTATGTTTGTCATTCGGAATTAGTTTTGTTTTATTTTTCTATTTATGTTGATTTTGTATATACAAAGCAATCTGCCTTGTTCTGGTGTATTTGCTTAATAACTCTTATCTTATCTTATCTTATCTTATCTTATCTTATCTTATCTTATCTTATCTTATCTATCTGACCACCCAAATCGTGAGGTCGGCGACTCTGAGCGAGCGCTCCAGAGACTCACTATATATAGCCACTCCCAGTGGGTGAGCCGCCACTCCTGCTTATATCACCGCCACTTGTTTGCATTTTATTATTAAATGCTCATTCGGATTTTTCGCCTAGACGGTTGTTTAAGTATGTAATCATTATCAATCGTGCTGGGAGTATTTCATGAATTTGAACAACCTGTCCCTTGCGCGGAGTGATGCCGAGCCGCGTAGAGGCGACGTTTTTCAGCACCGGGTAGGTTATTCAAATTCATGAAATACCGACAGCGCTGTTGGTAACTTACTTATACCCTGTCCTTTGTTCCAGCAACAAAACGCATGAACTCAGGTATATTCAACTGACCAGACGTATTCAGGTAACATCACTTGAACACCTGGTGTATTGTTCTATCAGATATTATCAAGTTGCTTGCATACCTCGAAAAGACAGTAGGCCGGTGTTTGTGATTCGCCCGTCATTCACACATCCGACTTCAGAGCGTGAACATCACCTAGATAGCCATGGAACTACCAGATAGACTAGTGAAAGCCATTTCAGCTCTGGGCGTCTCATGCCCTGTCTCCTGGACTATCCAGGAAATAGGCTTGAGCGTCCACCTGAAAGTGGAGTTTGAAATTGAGAAGCCAACAACAACACCAACCTCTTCGGGGAGAGGTAGTACCCTTGGAGAGAGGATCCCCTCTCCCACTGGTCCTCGCCCGAAGGGGCACGGAGGCCCTGAAAAGAGACAGCGCAAGAAGAAGAAGAAGAAGAGCCCATCGACCAAGCGCAGGGACGCCCGGCGCTTGGAGGCCTTCCGGAGTAGGAAGAAAGAGTTCAGTGAGGGGGTGGAGGCTCTGGAGGCAGCCGCCAGTTCCCCTCCTAGTCCCACTGGTACACCCAATCAACTGCCGGCTCCTGAGCCGGTACAGTTGGATGAGGAACGTCCAGTGGAGACTGAGGAGGAACTGGAAGTTGCTTTTTCCCCGCCTCCCACCCCTCACTCCCCCCCTTCCTTCACTACCGGAAAGCCCGGGGGAGGAACAGCCACCACTCACCAGGGAAGACATCATGAAAGAACTAGAGCTGGCAAGGGCAGAACGGGCTAAAGCAAGAGAGCTCCGAGAAAAAATCAACGCGGGCACCTACACACCACCACCAGCCTCATCACCATCACCATCACCAAGCCAACCTCCACCTAAGAAGAAGAGACGCAAGAAGGGCAGAAAGGGATAAACCTCTTCCCTCCTTCCTTTTCCTCCTTTGACACACCGAGACATACAAAACCAAAATCATACAGTCAACGAGGGTCGAAAGGGGCTTGTGCCCCATATCGTCCCTGCGCGCCTTTGGCGCGCGAAATCATTTCGTTCGAAAGACAGTAGATCCAGAACCCACAGTCACCCCGACGGTGTACAGAAGACACGCCGACAATGTGAGTAGCAGTGATTATGAAACTCCTTTTGTCTGCCCAGTGAAGTGTCGTCCGCTTATTGCTTGCACAGGCAAACGACACTCGACTTGACGCAACTGTTAGACCTGTGAGCCATCAGACTTTAAGTACTAAGTTAATTTTTGATGTTCAGTTACCTCACTCTTGTTTCCCAAGCTTGTGCGAGTTAATTTATTCCCATGGAAAATATTCTATTATTGTATCACTTTCCGCACACTAATAAAATCAGAAGCATCAAGTGCAGCTGTCATTTCTGAATTGTTGAATAACTAATGGGCTCAAAGCGAATAAACATTATTCAAGGTGTAATTGTTTTAGTCTACACTTGCATCTCTTTTGCATTTGTGTCGTTTATTTAACGCTTTACCTAACACGGAAAGCAGACGACTCTTACAAATAAAATGCTTGAATAACTAATTATATTAATTTTTTATCACAAAAACACAGCTTATGACCCCTCATTGGAACGATCTCAGCGAGCTCGTTCCAATGAGGGAGTCACAAGCTATGTTTTTGTGATAAAACAAGAAAAAAATAATGAAATTTGGATAGTATTTTTTGTGAATAGCGCTGACCGGTTCTGGCCGTTGCGTTAGGTAATGGGTTAACACGTCCGCATAATTTTACTGTATCTTTTTAAGAATGCCTGATTGCAAGTCGGTGTGATTAATATCACCTGATCGCAAATCTCGATGAACTGTTGCCATCACTTGTCCGTCGTCCGCCAGCTCTCGTACTTCAGTCTTCTTCAGAACCAATGGGACAAATCCAAATAAGTATGGTAAACGTTATCTTTTGGGAGACCATTCCAAGTTTGTTCAAATGGAGATACTACCAGCCTACCACCCAATAGGGTGGTGGTAATTAATTCCCAAAAAGGGCAAAAATTCCTAAAAAATCTCATAACCCACCGGCCACAATGTTTTGATATTTGGTATGCTTCCTCCATTCGTTGTGTACATTCAAGACTGTTCAAATAATGAATTTTCTGTGCTCCAAATTTAAATTTTCAGAACCGATCGATCTGTTTGAGTCAGATTTGGTATGCAATATTTTCTGGTAACGTTTATCGCAAGGTCGTGGTTCTGTGTTGTCCGAGGATACGATAAGTTGGTGGAACTCCAATAAACAGTTTTATATGCAATTTATTTAAAATATCACAGTTCTTTTACATCCTGTTCCAAGTCTATTATATATATCATCAAATATATTCAATACAAATCATAGTTGACCCTGAAATATAAAGATTAACAAACATCAGTATTCAGTGTATAAAAATGGAGGGCTTTAATAATTTTGTTTCGCCAAAAAGGAGAATACTCCTGTCTATCAAGGTATGTTCATCTGTGGCTTGATCGGGGCTTGGAACTCCGATCAAACTGCAGATGCACGCTACATTGATATTCAATTTAGAACCAATAAATAAAATGTAACTTATCATTTCAAAACGACATAGGTCCTTAAAAATTCACAAGAAATATTGCTTCCACATAAACTGAACACTAATTGCTCCGACGTCCAAGATCTGAATGACCAAACCTGAGAAACTTCCCTCTAAACCGAACACAAGCAGCACGAATGAGAACTACTCACTAACCCTTCAACCAACTTAACCCAAAAGCAACCAAGTCGCAAAGACAAAGCGCACACAATTGACTATAAACCTGAAATATTAAATAGCTGAAAATCTACATTAGCATTCAAAGTCAACCTGTAAATAAAATAAAAGCATTTAGATTAATAATTTATATCTACTATTCTGTACACTGTCACACGTTGTATGCAATACTTTCAGATGACATGTACTTGATTACTTCCCAAAACAGATTTTCCACAAAGCTAAAAATATATTAAAAAGATCAAACTCAGAATCTTCTGCTCTACGTGAGATAGATTGTGGTTGTGGTACGGACCACAAACGCACCAGATCAAACCCCACAGAAAGAAAGACTCCCCGACAGGAAACTCAGCAACATCACAACAGCTGAAACAAACAACAATAGTAGAGCCTGAGGCAGACTATACTTGCCACTGATAGCTCCAACACTCATCCAGTGGCAGACTATACTTGCCTGAAGTAACACACAAGGCACGGGAGACAACCAAACCATGAAAACAGTCAACAGAACAGCCACACAGCCAAGCCACGCGTAATGAGAGCAGAAGCTCACAGACAAGGGGAGGGGGGGGATCCCTCATCATCATATACTTTTTCTTTTTTCAGACATAGAAGAGACACTGGACATAGAACCACAAACGTTCCAAACATGACACCACAGAAAGAAAGACTCCCCAACCGCCAACAAAGCATCACCACAACAGCCAAAACAAACAACAACAGAAGAGCTTGAGGCAGACTATACTTGCCAGTGATAGCTCCAACACTCATTCAAGCGGCAGACTATACTTGCCGGAAAGTCAACAGAAATACATCCAGAAAAGACCTTACAAATGCACATACTTCCTGACTCTACCCTATCTTTTGCCGCTTCAACTCTAAGTTTTTTTTTTTACTATCTTTCAGACTCTACCTTTCTCCCCAATAACCGCTATGGATATCAGTAACCGCTATGGCAATTCAATAATCGTTATGGCTTCAGCACATCCTTCACTCCATCCTTGGAGGTGGGCATCCACCCCCAGGGAGCCGAACGCTGGTTCTGCGACCCAATGAAAATAGCAGGCCTGTTACCTGAACCAGGATCCACCTTTTTCACCGCTCAGACATCATGATGCTGATGACGCTGTCTCAAATTAACGAAATTATAACATACCGTAAACGAGGGGTGATCGAAAGGGGCTTGCCTCAAAACGTCCCAGCGCGCCTTCGGCGCGCTAAAACCATTCTTCTAGATGCTAGGGATATCCAAGTACAAGGCTAAGATATCAGACAAATTAAGGATATCCAAAGCCTCTTTCGACATAGCTAGGTTTTATAGACCATCAACATGAAGGAAATTAAGTTCCAAAATATGTAAAAAAAAATTAAAACAAAATCACTAAAACCCAGGACGTTTCGGCCCGATAGGCAGGACGTTTCGGTCCGATTGGAGGCCGAAACGTCCAGGGCCGAAACGTCAGTAAACCGACAAAACCTATCGAGGTAAAACCCGTCAAGACAAAACCCCCTCAATAACAGAGTCAAATAATAATAAATTGGCATCAAGTTTAGATGCCGAGCAGTTATGCTGAACAAATTGAGTTGAATGTTAAAATTAGTAGGTTGTTTATCAAAATAAAATAGATATTAAAAATATGTTTTGGAATGTGATTGTTCTTAAGGGTGAATATTACGAAACTTGCCAAAGCCATGTACCAGAGACTTAGTCCCCAAAATTTCACGCTTATTAGCATTTTTTCCCTGCACAACGTATTTATATGAGAGAGGTATTATCGCCGCTAAAAAAGAGCGAAAGAAATACTAACCCCCCTTAAGATACGCTAGAAAATACTGCCGTCAATTGGGGTACAGGTGCAAAACCGCATGTCCCAGTTGCGGAGTCACTGCCTTCGACCTGAAAAATTGGCCGATTGCATTGACATTCTAAAGAATTGTTCCCATTTTATATAACGTTGATATGTTCTAATTCATAAATGTACCAACATTTTATCCTAATTAATACCAAGATATAATTTTATTTTCAAGTTTTCTCTGTCCCACGATATTTTGTCAATTCGGTGACGATGCTAATTTTTCGTGAAATATGTCGTGTCATTTTGGTGCAAGTTTCTACCTACGTCATGTAGATTTTACGTCATGAAGTTAATGACGAAAAACAAGCGCCAATTGCAAAAAGACTAATGGACGCCAGAAAAAAATGTAAGTATATATGAAACAAATGGACCGTATGTTTATTCGTCATCATTTCGGTGACACGGATTTACTGGATTTGGAACACGATAGATGTACAGTTTTTCACACTTTTGTTTCTCATTTTTATAACCATGACAACAAATACTTGTTCGAACAACGTGCTCATTAATATTTTTTTTTGTCGGCCTTCTTTTTACATAAACGTAAATTCGGTGACAGTCATTTCGGTGACGTACAAAATGTCACCGAAAAGACATGGCGTCACCGAATTTACACGTTCGCATGAGAAATTGCGAATAGACTTATAAAAGTAGGCATCGCTAAAATACAGCTTTATGACACAAATAAGCTTCTGTCAGTTCGAACCATTAACAAATCTAAAGAAGTCTACATTTAAAAAAAAAACACCAAAAGCAAAGTTTTGAGCAGAAAAACAGCTCAGCTTAATAAAATTACCATAACACATACACCTAACAGGTGTGGCCATTGGATGAACGGTTTTAACTAAACACACGTCAGTCAAATAAATTTAACCAGGGCTCTTGTAAAATTTCTGATGACGCGCACTACAATTTTTTGTCCCACTAAGCGGTAGAAAAACGTAACGACCTGGCCGTATCAACTCGGCCGTAACGACTACGGGCCATAATTATTCCATAACGTGGACTGGGACTAATATTTCTATGGTAAACCAGTTGCTTTTCAATCACATATCAGATAGCCTAGGGAGACGTGACGTAGCATTCCAGATTAGGTTACAAAATTCGGGGGGGGGGGGGGGGGTATGCTTTCGGATATAAGTCCAGGTACCATGGAAGATAAATGTTGAAAACATCCGTAGCCTATTTATTCATAACTATCACGTTCACATGGAAATCGCTTAATGAAAGCAGCGGCAGGAGATGTCAGGGTCGAAAGCGACTTCGATGGGAGCGGACCAAGTCCTATCGCTTGATTAAAAAACTGGAGCTACTTAATGAACAGAAAACTAAACCGATTGAGAAGTATCCAAAAAGGGTATATCAGTAGCATGTCTCACACGTTTGAGGACTCATTGGCAGGACCCCGGAAGTGACGCCATGTCACGTGACGTAGTAGCGCCATGTTGTGTTGTCATGGTAACCAGCGTGAGCGGCCATGTTGTGACGTCATCTCCATAGTGATACGTGGTGTGAATGCGCATGCACAGCGCGTATTGTTAGGGTGAATCGTGTTTCCGTCGTCCATTTCGTACACTGGAGGCCGCCATCTTGGTTTCTACGGTAGCACATGGTTGCTATGTCACCCAAATTTTTTGCAATGGGACGGGGTATGTTCGGAGGGTATGTTCGATTGAATCGGAGTAAATCTAATTACCACAAACAACCCGACAATCCCTCCAAATCACCAAAATACACCCCAAATCACCGAAATTGACTTTATTTAATACGGATTTCCCATTTTATCGGCTTAGCACGTAGTGCTATAGTACCGAAAGGGTACCGGGGGTGTGTTCGATTGAAGTGAGGTAATGTTCTGGTTCGGATTTTTCCAGTTGTTACTATATTTAGCTATTCTGGTCTATTCTTGTTAGTTCTGACCCCATTCCAAGTACTCTTGTTGTTTCATTTATTTAGATCATTTATGTAGATTATAACTAACCAATCAGATTGCTTGATTTCCCATAACCTGTACTTAATCGTACAGAGTTATCTCCTCTTATTACAACGAAGTTGTATCCGATTCTCATCACCTCTATATCCAATGGCAATATTCCCGGACACCCCAATTTTGGCACCCCTTTTTTAAAAAAACATGACGTTCGGCACCCCTTTTTGTCATATGTGTTTATGTGAAAAAGCACAATGTGACACAATGTGCCCCAGCACATAGGCACATGCTTTATGTGCCGATGTGTGCTTATGTGAAAAGGCACACTGTGCCCTAGCACATAGCCACATACGGGTATTTGAGGATACCTATGGCCTGGTATTGTATTATTTGAGGATGCCTACTGGTGAATCCTTTTTTTGTCATATGTGCTTATGTGAAAAGGCACATTGTGTCACATCGTGCTATTTCACATAAGCACAATCGGCACATAAAGCATGTGCCTTTGTGCTAGGGCACATTTTTGTCTTTCCCGGAGTAATACAAGATGTTGATGTATTAGACAATACAATAGAAGTCCACGTTATGCACTCTGTCGGGAGCAATCGGTTTTTCTGGGGTCGTTTACCCGGTGGATGTTGGTACAAAGAAGAACAATTTGTGAGGTTCATTAGCGAGCCGGTTGCAGTTACAGAGCAGCATCACAGTCGGCACATGATGATCAAGAGGGCAGAATGGGAGGCTGTTTTAAAGATTCTCAAATGACTTTACCACTCAGAATCTAAAATAATCTTGAGATAATAAGATGTTTCGCTCTAATAAACTAGAGTTTTGAACGATATTTTTCCCAGTTGTGCTAATGTACACCCACATCAGGATATCCTCACTGAAATCTCATTTATAAGGCAATCCATTGCCCCTACCGCTACCCCCCCCCCTCCCCCCCCCACCCCGCCAAAAAATAAAATTAAAATAAAAATGGATAACGCGTCACGTTTTCCCAGCTGCACCGCGCGCGTGTGATTAAGCTTTCTCGACATAGATTTGAAAAGTGTACTGAAATGTGACAAGTGCTGTCTTTTCGGTGACAGGATGTAAATTCGGTGACAACATGTCAAATCGGTGACAGGCTGGAAATATGTTTCAAAATGCCACGATGTTCTAACAAAAGTTAAAGGTTTTGTTTCTCTGGAAAGTGTAAAAATGTCATTTTTAAATGGTGGTGGTAAGATAGACTTTGATTCTCTGTGGTCACGGAAAACGAATAAACTGGTAAAAAGAAAAATGAATCGCAGAAAAAATCGGACCGACGATGTTTTAAAGTTGTGATAAATTGAAAAAGTAGTCAAGTTAAGATATGCAGAAAACTGTCAGATGTTTTAGCGATTGGTGAAGAACTGATTGCTTGTCACTTCACAGCGTTGTGATTAACATAACTCAAATTTTTACGGAAACCAAATCTGTACCTCAATCGTCACCGAAATGACATTTTTACACTATCCATGACTAAAAAATAATTTTTTTCTCAGATTATAGTCCGAAATTGCGTGCATGAACATACGGGACTTTTTCTGCAGTGTTGTGCAATATATAAAACCTAAGAAGGACTAAACTATCCTTAAGTCCAATCTCTTGAAATCCACACCCCCAAATTGGCAAGTTTCCTAATATTCACCCTTAAACATTGAGAGAATTTGCTTTCCCTAGTCTGGAATATTGTTGAATCAGCAATAAAAAAAATCAAAGTTAGATAAAAAAAAAAGAAAAACAATAAACAATCAAAAAAAAAAGAAGAAGAAGGAAAAAAAACACAAGAAAATTGATGTTTTGTTAATCTTTGTCATTTTCCTTGAGTTTCCCCAAGGGTGGTTGTGATAGACCTCTTAATATGGAGGATAGGCCTATATAGCGACCCCCCTGGGACCACTCTTCTTCTGAGTGTCAGTTCCGGTCATGATAAGTATGTTGGTCACCGAGTCAGTTGTTCTCATTCAGGTAGACCCGACTGATCAGAGTTATTTCTCTTGAAACATTCGCGGTTTTTTGAAATGTGTTTTGTTTGAAGTTTGTTTCCCCAGCACAGGCTGTCAGATTTTTTTTGAATGATTCGAGGAGAAAGACATGAGATAACGGAATGTGTAAATGTTCCCGTTTGCCCTGGTTTACCTGGCATAAACAATATAAATTATATAAAGCCTTTCTTGAATTTCGCACTGTTTCAGTGTTTGGCATTTTAGCGGTTCCACGATTTACCCCATAGAACCCCATAGATAGAACCCCATAGAACCCCATAGAGCATGATAGGCACCCCATAGATACCCCATAGAAGAGTACCGGACCTAACTTTATTTTTATACTTTAACCCTTAACCCCAAGATACGCCCCCTTATCCAATACGTTAACCCCCCCTCCCCTGTCGCATGCTTTTCGGACCACTCCTCCTTTATTTTTATATTTTAACCCTTAACACCAAGATACGTCCCTTTTAAACAATACATTAACCCCCTCCGTGCATCCCAAAGGACAGTGTCTATGTACGATTTCAACATTTTTTCTTTTTCAGGCCCGTCGGAAACGGGGGGGCTGGGGGGCTGCAGCCCCCCCAATAATTTGCTCATATTTCGTCGTTATTTTATCCATGATGGGAGCAACCGATGTAATCTGAATAAAACTGGACATTACATTATTGAACTCAGATTATTTATTTATTTATTTATTGATGTTTCAGGTCACATATTTATGCACAATGGCTAATCATGACCATGACAGTTTTACGGGTGGAGGAAGCCGGAGAACCAGGAGAGAACCACCGAGCAACGACGAGCAGCTGCCAGCTCCTCAACATCGTAACTCCGCACTGCATCACAGGCAGGGTTAGATTGGTTGAAGACATGCGTATCATCGACGTGCAGTACGCCTTAGTACACGGCGTCATCGTGCCCCACGCGGGCAATGGAGATGAAGTGTCTTGCCCAAGGACACAACGCGGTTGCCGCAGGTGGGATTCGAACCGAGGACCTCTCGGCTTGCAGCCTGCACCTCTACCAACTGAGCCACCGCGCTCCCTTGAACTCAGATTAGAACAGTGGCGTAGGAACCGGTTGGGGGGAGGGGGGTAAGGGAGATATTTCCCCCACCCCCACAAATTTGTCAAAAGTAGGCTTTACTGGGCTGGGTTGGTGGTTTCTCCACACGGGATGCCCACTGGTTACCATATTCCGACATTACTGTTAATGATTACTGGATTGAGTGGGTTCCATGTGGGCTTTCTTCCAGCCAATAAAACTGACAGTCGTGTTTTCGCCTAATTGTGAAAAGCGATGTTAAACCCCAAGCAACCACAGGGTAATTCATTGCATGTTCACTATTCCTGTCATTCTGCTCGGAAATCACGCTGAATTGATCAGAGCTGACGTATTTCCTTATTGACGATGTATTTGCTCAGAATCACTCAGAATGCATATTTGTACATCTTAAATTAAAAAAATTTCCCAGGGGAGGCCCCCGGACACCCACCAACGAGACGGGGAGGTACCCCCTCTCGTACTCACCCCCACTCGCCTTTTCGCGGTTCGGATGACGCTTCGCGTCATAGGAATATACAATTTATTTGCTCAGAATCAACCAGAATGCATGTTTTTACATCTTAAATTCGAACATTTTCCCGGACCCCCCACCAACGAGACAGAGGATATCCCCTCTCGTGTTCACCCCCACTTGCCGCTCGGATGACGCATCGCGTCATGGGAATATAGATCCTACCCCCCCCCCCCCCCCCCAATAAAATTAGCTTACTACGCCCTTGGATTAGAATTAGGAACGTATCACTGAATGTATAACATGCACCTGCATATGTTGATGTGCAAACGTTTTGAGCAATTCCTTTGGCAGCTCAGAAGACCACGACAACCGTTGGCGTAATGATAAAACTAATGAATCCACCATAAGGCCTGACTGTTTTTTAGCATGACGGAATACGGCCACGGCCTGCAGGTGAGCCCGGTGTGAGAACCGTCCCCAAATGTTATGGGGTTCTATTGGGATTTTTTAAAACATTTTGTTAAAAAAACAACTTTTGCCGTTTAAAAAATCAAGAGGTTTTTGCTTCAAAAGCTACCAGAATGCTTCCTCTGATTGCCCTTTTCAAAAAATTTTCTGGGGGAGTAACCCCCTCCCTCCCCTCTCTCAAAAAGCTCGTGCCTTCAGCACTCGCCGCCAGATGCCTTCGGCATCTGGATACCCCATACCCATTTAGTATCAGCCAGTTCACTTAAATTAGCAATATCAGCCCCCCCAATATAAATTTCGTTCCGACGGGCCTGTTTTTACTTTCTAATAAAAATAACTCTGGCCATCCGCTGATTTGTGGCAATTTTGAGCAATTCAGCACTTTTGGGCTCCTGGGGTGCCCAATTTTGGGAGGGTGAGGTACCTAATTTTGGTGGCAATCTTCCTGAATCTATTTGTGCCACCCCACAATGCAGTTTATTTGGCGAAAATCGGTTGATAAATGCGATTTAGAGCAACTCAGCACTTTTGGGCTCCTAGGGTGCCCAATTTTGGGAGGGTGAGGAGCCTAATTTTGGTGGTAATCTTCATGAATCTATTTGTGCCACCCCACAATGCAGTTTATTTGGCGAAAATCGGTTGATAAATACGGCGCGTCAAACCATTTCGTTCGGCATCTTGTGTTTAACTCACTGCATAACACTTCGCATCGAAAACTCCGTCAGCATGCCTCGTGGGAAGAAAAAACCCAAATTCCCCTGTGGAGTTTGCCAAAAGAATGTTGAATAAGATTCTGACTGTATTTTTTGTGACACTTGTAGCAGTTGGCTGCATGCCGGATGTGTTTCTATTTCAAAAAAATGATTTAGGTGTACCTCGTGTTGGTATCAGAAGATTACACTTGTGACGCTTGTTTGGCCCCAACTTTAAAAGACAATTACTGTTTTGAACAATCAATTCAAAGATTGAAATTAGCATCACGCCAAGGAATCGAATATTTGAAAATTGTCACCCATAGGGAAAAGAGGTTTATTCCTCTATATCATTTCCAGATATCCACTGGCAGCCGTCTTGGTCCAGAAAATCAGCACATAATATCGTCTGAAATCCTCAGGAGACATGATCTGTCTGATTTAGGTAACTTTAATTTATGTATATATTTCATACAGATTTTCAGCTCAGGTACGGGCTAAATTCGGGGCAGCGGGGATAATCCCTTGTCTAAAACTATTGAAGTTGAAGTCTGTAATATAATTTTTTGGTTTGGTACGTCCTCAAAGGACGTACCAAACCAAAAAAGTATATTACGAACTTTGGGTCCAAGTTTGGACCAGGACATTCCATAAGTAAACTCGATGAACTTTACACAATTGACACCGCAACCGAGGGAATGCCGGACATATTGCCATCGGACATTTCGCCATTCTGCTTAATAGAAAATCGGACATTTCGTTATCAAACATTTCACCATTCTGCTTAATAGAAAATCGGACATTTCAGCACCCGGACATTATCCCATCCCAAGGCTGGGGATTTCGCCATTCATCTCTTGATTCTTTGCGGGTCAGTTTCTTTGAAATTTTCTTTTGGAAACAACACAAGACGTTTTAACCACAGTATATTTATCTGTACATGTTTTTAAGTACTTCCGTCAACAAATGAGTAACTGACACTTGAAGGGTGTGATAATGTTTATCACTCCATGATGTTCTATGGGGTATCTATGGGGTACCTGTCATGCTCTATGGGGTTCTATGGGGTATCTATGGGGTTCTATGGGGTATCTATGGGGTAAATCGTCGAACCCCATTTTAGTTTTGCCATATAAACAATATAAATTATATATATCTATATATTGCCTTTCTTGAATTTCGCACTGTTTCAGTGTTTGGCATTTTAGTTTTGCCATATTGGGGACTACAAAATTTTATATTACCACCAGCTGATTCACCATCATATGATGGAAAGAAAATGCGATTGTACCACAACAGGGTAAAGTCTAAAACTGGAGTATATAAGAATTGATGGGAACAGGACGAATCGCCCCCCCCCCCCCCCACCCACCCCCCCCACCCCCCGTGGACCATTTGCCCTCTGGACATTTCGCTCCGATTGATGATTCGTCCCCCCCTCCCCCCCATTTTATTTTTAATAAAAATAAAAAAAATCTTTAGTTTTTTTTATTTCAACACTGAAAACAAACAAATACATTTCTAAAATAAACATGATCTACATACAAACGCATACAAAGTTCGACGTTGTAAATGTGCTCGGAATCGAACTGAAAAATGATTGTGAATTGGTACTAAAACAATAACATAATAGGCCGAATGGCCTCAGTCAGTTCCTGAGGGCTGTTAATGGACCAGAAATACCAGAGAAAGTCATGTTATTACTATTATTACAACAACCGGAAAGAGGCAGCGGACGTCGATGAAAAATATTTCATTAATGCCCGTGGCCAGGAGAAAACAACTTACTTGTCAATTTAGTCGAAAAGTTAAGCACTGAAAACACTGATCATCACTCAAGCCCCAGATTGATATTATTTTGCAGTAATTTATTGGAAAGCATGGCTCAGTGCTTCACAGTAAATTACTACAAAATAATATCGGACTGAAAAATGATCGTGATTTACACTAAAAGTTAAGCACTGAAAAGACTTATCATTACTCATGCCCCAGCTTGATATTATTTTGCAGTAATTTATTGGAAAGCACGGGGCTCAGTGCTTCACAGTAAATTACTACAAAATAATATCAAACTGAAAAATGATCGTGATTTACACTAAAAGTTAAGCACTGAAAAGATTGATCATTACTCATGCCCCAGCTTGATATTATTTTGCAGTAATTTATTGGAAAGCACGGGGCTCAGTGCTTCACAGTAAATTACTACAAAATGATATCAAACTGAAAAATGATCGTGATTTACACTAAAAGTTAAGCACTGAAAAGACTGATCATCAATCATGCCCTAATACTAATAATTATAAACGTACACATGGTTTGTAAATGGCACTTATTTCCCTTAATACATCTTTTGTCGTGATGTCACCACCTGTAAATTTGTCCCAAACAGCAAAGATTTTAGCAGTGTCAGATTTAGCTTTTGCCCTAAGATGCTGACAGAGTCTATCTTCAGCAAGGAATTGTGCCTGAATGTCTACAAGTTCAGCCTCGTGGCGTAATCCTTTCACAGACTGGTAAAATGGTAAGTGGTGTCTCCTAATTTTACTATTTAAATGATGGTGCCACCCTTCAAAGTTATTATTTATACGCACACTACGGTTAAATACTGACCAAGACGATGGTGGCCACACACTACTATGTATCCAAGTGTTGTGGATATAGTCAAGAAGACTCCTCAGGAGAGGAGCCATTGTAGATGAAGGCGTATCCATATAGAGTTATAGGCATCATATTCTTCCCTAGATATACCTGCCCCACATCGCATGTGGCACCATTTACTACTACTGTTGCTTTCAACAGCTAAACTATTTCCCCGAACCGCCCTGAAACAAATGATACAGGGATGTTTTGGAGGCATTTTGATAACTGACTCAGTTGTATTATCCCCCGCTAAAACAAAGTTTGCGGGGATCTGGCAATGGGGTCTGTCCATTCATCCGGCCTCCATCTGTTCATCTGTTTGTCCATAACAATTTTAGACCTCTGTATCTCGGTCAGTGCATGATGGATTTGAATGATCTTTGGAATGCTGTTCGACCATCACGGGGAGGAAGGATATTCACAAGTAACAACTTTTGTCCAATCATTTTTCTAGAGTTATGAGCCTTTTTTGACTTATAAAATTTAAATTTTTATGGTTTCTGTTGAGAAAACCACTTCACAGAAGGGTATACTGGTTGTGTTGCACCTTGTTTATCATCAGGTAGGTCCATACTATATTGTATGATTTGGGAAACATGACCAAACTATCGGAACACTGCAAAACTTTTAAAAATATTTTTAACCCTTTACCTAACATGAAAAGCAGAGACAATACTTGTAAACAAAACTCTTGAATAACTAATCTTTTTCATTTTTTTGTCTCAAAAACATAGGTTATGACGCCTCTTTGGAACAAGCTCGTCCCAAAGAGGGGTCATAACCTATGTTTTTGAGACAAAAAATGAAAAAAAAACCTAATTAATTGGCGATTTTTGTGAATAATGCTTGCCGTTGTTTACCGTTATGTTGGGTAAAGGGTTAAACACCACATAAATTGGGCAAAACTACAAACATTTTGACACAGCATTTACCATCTCCTTTTTGGGTGAATGTAAAGATATGGCACGTGTCATGTTATTTGATAGCGCTGTGCAATGAAATCATATGGTCATGGTTT
The DNA here is from genome assembly GCA_031216915.1 of Pictodentalium vernedei. NCBI lineage: Eukaryota > Metazoa > Mollusca > Scaphopoda > Dentaliida > Dentaliidae > Pictodentalium > Pictodentalium vernedei. The sequence continues at coordinate 446,814,753 of CM062293.1, read as the reverse complement.
TGTAAGCTTACTCATTCATACTTACTACCTCAACAGTCCTCTTCCCACTAATTCAATATCTCTTTCCTCTCTCCATCCGTCCTATTTCCACGCCATCTTCCGACCACCCCAACCTTGACCTCGATCTTCTATTTTTTCCTCGTTTCCACTCGATCTCCATCTTCGAACCTACTCCCGTCACTCGCCAACCAGAACACGGACTCAAAATCCAACTCTAAACTACGGACTGCTGTTACATCCTTCCCATCCCAACAAGAAACACGTCCACGTGTTTCCTATAATTCTTTTATGACAACTCACCAAACAAAAAAAACCCCCCAAAAACCACAAAAGCACCATCATTGGCAATAATAAAGAACAAAAAAACCCCCCAAAAAACAAAACAACGTAATTACACTTTTTACACATGGGTAGGGGAACACTCTACCAACCCAAATACTTCCCAAAATGGAAATATTCCCTATAATATTTTACAGGGCCAGGGATAAAAAACAAAAGGTCAAATTCATGGCAGTCGCAAACAATTGAAACCTTACACTTAACATTATTACAACTTTTTTATACTTATGTGACTTTTATACTTATGTGACAAAATCTTTAAATTTACTAGGACATTTTGTCCTACGACCACATCGAGTCGTTTGGACTGATAAGTATCTGTAAATTGTCTCTGGGGGGCTTTCCATCACAGTATCACCATTCCTCTGATCTCACAAATCAAGTGAATCGTTATTTTCCTCTACCTGGGACCCAATATCATTATCATCATCCGCACTAAACACAACACTGGGTTCTACATTTTCACTAATTTTAGGACTATATACTCCTCTTGAATCACTTCAGTCATATCTGGTGTGGAAGTGCTACTTTCCACAACTGTTATTCCATCTCGAGAAAAGGCACTTTCACTCAATGGCATTTCAGTAGCAGTTTACAACCTACCACCAAACTTGAAGCTTTCCAAATTTTTACCACTTTTATCATCACCAACTAAACTTCCTCTATCGGATTGACTTTCTATTTTGTCATGATTAACCAATTCTTGATTATCACTCTCAGATATATTACTTTTTTTCAACCGATCAAAATGAACAACCATTCGCTTTCGACCTTCTTCCTGTTTTATTAGCTCACCTGACTGAAAGTCAGGGTGAGCTTTTCTTATCACTCTTTGTCCGTCGTCCGTCCATCCGCCGTCTGTCGTCCGTCGTCCTGCGTGAAGGTGGTGTTTGAGCCCCTTTCTCCTAAACCACTGGCCACATTTTAATTAAATTTCATGTAAGTAGTGGTTATATAGGGGCATTTGGGTTTTTCTTAAAATTGGATTTCTGCTCATATTGTGGAGTGGGGTGGCAAAATGCACAAAATTTAAAAAAATCTTCTCATGAACCAGCCATAGAAGAGACTTGATATTTTGTATGCAGCTTCCATTTGAGGTGTAGACTGAAGTTTGTTCAAGAAAAGTTTGACGGGCAATATTTACCTTTGTTCTGAGAGGGGTAAGAATTTTTGCCCCGCCCAAAATTTCTATTTTCTGAACCCAGAGGCCGATTTGAACCAAATTTAATATGAGGTATTATTGGGTTATCAGTACTTGATTTATGGCAAAAAAATGTTTCCTGCAGCCCCGTGGGAACCGCAGGAGCTAAAAACAGAAAAAATTAAAACGCCCATATCTCCAAAACTGCACGGCACCGAGAATTTTTATATGGTGTGAAGCTTCCTTATGACCAACAGAAAGGATTGGTAAAAAAAATTGCCATCGATTTTATCATAGGGTACAGTTTCGGGACTTTGAAAGTGCTTAGTCAGCACTTTTTAACACTGTAGGCAATGGGAAAAACATTAAAAAATCTTCGTCTCCAGATCCAGCAGCCAGAATCTTTTGATATTTGGTATGCAACATTGCAGGGTGGATCTGATTCAAGTTTGTTCAAATTGGCTCCCTAGGTTCATATTTGGGTTCAGTATAGGAGCCCGATTTCGAACTTAGTGCATTTCACGCAAATTTCTTTAAAAATCTTTTTCTCCAGATCTAGCAGGCAGAATCTTTTGATATTTGGTATGCAACATTGTGGGGTGAATCTGATTCAAGTTTGTTCAAATCGGCCCCCCTGGATTCATATTTGGGCTCACTATAGAAGCCCGAATATATTCGAACTTAGTGCATTTCAGGCAAATTTCTTAAAAAATCTTCTTCTCCAGATCCAGCATGCAGAATCTTTTGATATTTGGTATGTAACATTGTGGGATAGATCTGATTCAAGTTTGTTCAAATTGGCCCCCTGGGTTTATATTTGGGCTCACCAGTATAGGTGCCCAAATTTGAACTTAGTGCATTTCAGGCAAATTTCTTAAAAAATCTTCTTCTCCAGATCCAAAATGCAGAATCTTTTGATATTTGGTATGTAACATTGTGGGATAGATCTGATTCAAGTTTGTTCAAATTGGCCCCCTGGGTTTATATTTGGGCTCACCAGTATAGGAGCTCAAATTTGAACTTAGTGCATTTCAGGCAAATTTCTTTGAAAATCTTCTTCTCAAGATCCAGCAGGCAGAATCTTTTGATATTGGGTATGCACCATGCTTTGGGGGGTGAAATTCAATTTTGTTCAAGCCAAGTGCCTGGGTTCATATTTGGGCTCACTGTGGGCGGCCAAATTATAACTTAGTTCAAAATGAGGAATTTTCTTTAAAAATCTTCTTCTTCAGATCCAGCAGTCAGAATGTTTTGATATTTGGTATGCAGCATCCTTTGGAGGGTGAGATTCAAGTTTGCTCAAGCCATGTCCATAGGTCCATATTTGGGCTCACTGTGGGAGCTTGAATTGTAACTTAGTTTGAAATGAGGAATTTTCTTAAAAAATCTTCTTCAGATCCAGTAGTCGGAATGTTTTGATATGTGGTGTGTAGCATCCTTAGGTCGGAGGGGGGGGGGGGGGGGGGGAGATTCTAGTTTGTTAAAGCCATGTCCCTGGGTCCATATTTGGGTTCCCTGTAGACCGAATTATAACTTGGTCAATATGAGGAATTTTTCTTTAAAAATCTTCTTCGTCTTCTTCAGCAGTTGGAATGTTTTGATATTTGGCATGCAGCAACCTTAGGGGGCTGAGATTCAAGTTTCTTCAAGCCAAGTCCCTTGGTTCATATTTGGGCTCACTATGGGAGCCCAAATGACAACTTAGGTCAAAATGAGGAATTTTCTTTAAAAATCTTCTTCAGATCCAGCAGATGAATGCTTTTGATATTTTTTATGCAGCATCCTTAGGGGGGTAAGATTCAAGTTTTTTCAAGCCATGTCGAGCTTATTGTGGGAGCTCGAATTGTAACTTAGTTCAAAATGAGGAATTTTCTTTAAAAATCTTTTTCTTCAGATCCAGCAGTCGGAATGTTTTGATATTTGGTGTGCAGCATCCTTGTGGGGGGGGGGGGGGGGGGGGGGAGGGGGATTCAAGTTTGTTAAAGCCAAGTCCCTGGGTTCATATATGGGCTCCCTGGGGGAGCCCGAATTATAACTTAGTTCAATATGAGGAATATTCTTTAAAAATCTTTTTTTTTTTAGATCCACTGGTCAGAATCTTTGGATATTTGGTATAGGCTTTTCTTAGGAGGAGCAGATGCAACTTGTTGAAATCAATTCTCTGGGTTGATATTTAGGCTACCATGTCAGGTGAGCGCCCTCAGGCACCCTGGGGCCTCTTGTTCTATAAACTACATCTGACAACCTTTTAATAATTCTAAAAGGACCGGTCCAAATTTTAGTTAACTTTCCCTTACAAGTTTTCTTAACAACAGGCGTGTATAACAATACTTTTTCACCCATCTTAAATTCTGACCCAGACACAAATTTATCGTAATACCGTTTTTGTCTCTTTTGAGCACCCTGAGTTTTTTCTCTTACCAACTTATAGGCATAATTGAGAGATTTCTGTAACGCGACTGAATAGTTTCGAACTCCCGAAAACCTTTCAGCACTATCCCCATACATAACATCAATAGGTAAACTGATCTCATGACCATGCATTAAGAAATACAGGGTAAAATTCTTTTATTCTATTTACACTTGACTTATAAGCTAACAACACAGAAGGCAACAGTTTATCCCAATTTTTCTGATTATCACAGACTAAAGTTTTCAACATGGTACACAAAGTGCGATTGAATCTCTCAACAAGCCCATCAGACTGTGAATGATAGGCCGTTGTCCGAGTTTTATCGGTATTCAAAATTTCACCAACTTCCTTAATCAATAAAGAATCAAAATCTTTACTTTGGTCTGTATGCAATCGACTAGGTGCACCCCACCTACAAATAACCTCATCAACCAACACTCTTGCAACTGTTTCAGCCTTATGATCTTTTAAGTGCAAATGCTTCTGAGCAACGAGTAAAATAATCAGTAATTACCAATATATATTTGTTGCCATTTTCTGAAGTTGGGAGGCCACCAAGAATATCCATTGCTATACATTCCATAGGATGAGATGGAAGTTCTGTGACTAAAGGCGCTCGACGTTTAAGAACAGGATTTTTTGCTTGATTGCATTCAACATATTGTGTACACCACTGTAATGTATCCTTTTGGGAATGTATCCATTAGTACCGCTGATTAACTTTTCTCATTGTTTTTTCATGCCCCAAATGACCTCCAGTCGGAGAGTTATGTAGTGCTTCAAGAATAATTTTTGCGGATGACTTTGGTACTACCAGTTGATACTAGAGCTGTAGGTTTTTAAATTTCTTGTTCGGTTTCGGTTTTGGTTTTTCAGGTGGAGTAAAACCTCGGTTCGGTTCGGTTTTCGGTTTGTTCATGAGGCCAAATAAAATTCAATAAAACTCATTCTTATGTCCAGAGTCATAACTGAATGTCAGTGAAACTGAGTGAAACACAATGAATGCCCGAAATAAGCTATAATACATGAAGAATCAGGAAGGCCAATATAATAATTACCTAAATATACAGAACTTTTATTGTGCTTGGCCATTTTTCGAGGTCTGACACCTACACGCAACTTGAGGAAAGCTGCCAACACAACTAAACTGACATGTCAGAAATTCACAGAATGTAGCCTTCCCAGAGTAGTAAGAGTACCCAGACACTGCCATTGGCAGTGTCTGGGTACTCTCACTACTCTGGGATGGCTACATTCTGTGAATTTCTACAGCAAGAGAGTATTTAATAAAAAACGAAAAACCTTAGATTACTCTCTTTAGTCCATTCAAACACAACAACTTTCTGAGTAAGGCGTAACGGGGAGGCAATGTCTGCAAAGAACTGTATAAAACAACAATAATAGGATGCTAAACCTAGAAAAAACTTCACCTCTGCAGCCGTCTTCGGCATAGGATACTCCACCACTTTCACAACGTTTTGCAGATCAGGTGAAATTCCCTCAGCAGCTACCTTTTGTCATAAGAAAGTAACGCTTTTCTTGAAAAAATGACATTTCGATGGTTTCAAACTTTCAATTTCAAACCAGCTTTCTGTAAGCACTTGAATACCTCTTCTAACCGTAACAAATGATCTGAAATGTTTGACTAAATACGATTATATCGTCCAAGTAAACCAGGCATGTTCTCCAGTGCAATCCACTCAAAACCAGATCCATTAGTCGTTGAAAAGTTGCCGGTGCATTGGTTAAACCCATACTCATAACTTTGAACTGTTACAAACTTGAACCTGTCGTAAAAGCAGTCTTTTCTCTGTCATTTTTAGCTTAACTTGACAAAGTCAAGATAAGCTATTGCCATCACACGTGCGGAAGTCTGTGAGTCTGTTCACATTTTCCTTTAGCACAGGCTACGCCCCGTAGTTCTTGTCTGATCGTCACTAAATTTCATATGCAGGTTTGGTGTCATGTCTAGATGAGAACGTCCCCCTTTTGTCGTGATCGGTCAACCGGTATGGCTGCCCGAGCCCAAAACCCGAAAACCATTAGCACAGTCTACAGGTTGTATTTATGAAGGGATTTCATTGTAACTTGGTAGGATGCTTCTGTATAATGCCTAGATGAGAACGTCCCCTTTTGGTCATGATCTGGCAACCGTGATGTCTAGAGAATTTCCCCATTTGGGCACGATCTGTCAACCGCGACGACTGCCCGAGCCCAAAACCCAAAAACTTTTAGCACAGTCTACAGGTCATATTTATGGAGGGATTTCATTGTAACTTGGTAGGTTGACTTCATATAATGTCTAGATGAGAAAGTCCCCTTTTGGATGTGATTGGGCAACTGTGACGGCTACAGGGGCCCGAAGCCCGAAAACCTTTAGCACAGTTTACAGGTCATATTTATGAAGGGATTTCATTGTAACTTTGTAGGATGACTCCAAAAAATGTCTAGATGAGAATGTCCCCTTTTGTTCGCGATCATTCAGCCTTGATGCTGCCCGAGCCCAAAAACCTTAAGCATAGTCTATAGGTCACATTTATGGAAGGATTTCATTGTAACTTGTTAGGTTCACTCCATATAATGCCTAGATGATGACATCCCCTTTTGGTCATGATTGGTCAACTGTGACTGCTACAGGTGCCTGGAGCCCGAAAACCTTGAGCACAATCTACAGGTCATATTTAGGAAGGGATTTCATTGTAACTTCGTAGGATCACTCCAGATGATGCCCAGATGAGACGTCCCCTTTTGGTTGCAATCATTCAACCATAATTGCTGCCCGAAGCCTGAAAACCTTTAGCACAGTATACAGGTCATATTTATGAAGGGATTTCATTGTAACCTGGTAGTTTGACTTCATATAATGTCTAGATGAGAACGTTCTCTTTTGGACGTGATTGGGCAACTGTGACGGCAAGAGGGTCCCGAAGCCCAGAAACCTTTAGCACAGTCTACAGGTCATATTTATGAAGGGATTTCATTGTACCTTAGTAGGATGACTCCAAATAATGTCTAGATGAGAACGTCCCCTTTTGGTCACGATCATTCAGCCTTGATGGCTGCCCGGGCCCAAAAACCTTTAGCATAGTCTATAAGTCATATTTATGGAAGGATTTCATTGTAACTTGTTGGGTTGACTCCATATAATGCCTAGATGATGACCTCCCCTTTTGGTCATGATTGGTCAACTGTGACCGCTACAGGGGCCCAAAGCCCGAAAACATTGAGCACAGTCTACAGGTCATATTTATGGAGGGATTTCATTGTAACTTCGTAGGATCACTCCAGATGAGAATGTTCCTTTTTGGTTGTGCTCATTCAGCCAAGATGGCTGCCTGAGCCCAAAGCCCAAAAACCTATAGCACAGTCTACAGGTCATATTTGTGAAGGGATTTCATTGTAACTTGGTAGGTTGACTTCATACAATGTCTAGATGAAAACCTCTCCTTTTGGACGCAATTGGACAACTGTGACGGCTACAGGGGCCTGAAGCCCGAAAACCTTTAGCATGGTCTAGAGGTCATATTTATGAAGGGATTTCATTGTAACTTGGTAGGATGTCTCCAAATAATATCTAGATGAGAACGTCCCCTTTTGGTCGTGATCATTCAGTCTTGATGGCTGCCCGAGCCCAAAACCCCAAAACCTTTAGCATAGTCTATAGGTCGTATTTATGGAAGGATTTCATTGTAACTTGTTGGGTTGACCATAATGACTAGATGATGACCTCCCCTTTTGATCGTGTTTGGTCAACTGTGATGGCTTCAGGGGTCCGAAGCCCGAAAACCTTGAGCACAGTCTACAGGTCATATCTGTGAAGGGATTTCATTGTAACTTCGTAGGATCACTCCAGATTATGCCCAGATGACAACGCCCCTTTTGGTCTCGATCATTCAACCATGATGGCTTCCCAAGCCCAAAACCTGAAAAACTTTAGTACAGACTACAGGTCGTATTTGTGAAGGGATTTCATTGTAACGTCATAGAATGACTCGGTATAATGTCGAGATGACGACGTCCCCTTTTATTTGCAATCGGTCTACCGTCATGACTACACAAGCCTGAAGCCCAAAAACCTTGAGCACAGTCTTCAGGCCATATTTATGAAGGGATTTCAATGGAACTTGATAGGATGACTCATTTTGGAATAATTTCTCTGTAACTTGGTAACTTTCATTGACATACGTTAACTGTGAGGGCCACATACATTAACTGTGAGGTCATATTAACCCACCCTTCGGCTCTTTAGTACAGTGTACACCTCATATTATTTTTTATTAAAAACGCAGCATACAGGGAACAGAAATTAACATATTCCCAATTATCACAATTCTTGTCTTATTTCATAATCCTTTCATAAACATTGAACATTATCCTTTTCATCAAACACAACACACAGACAAGTTAAGCTACAGTGTCATTGACACTTTCATTATCAATTTCCACTTGCCAGTAACAACTAGTACAGTCCATTGTACTAAAATAAGCAGATCCCGACAAAGAATCCAAACAATCATCGACCCTCGGAAGTGGATGTGCATCTTTATGGTTACCGCATTCAATTATCTATAATCAACATGAAATCGAAAAGAAGAATCTTTTTTTTTAACCAAAACAATAGGCGAACACCATGGGCCTTCACTTTTTTGATGACATCATTTTTTAACATATCAACTTGTCGATCAACTTCATTACATAAATGAATAGGAATACGCCTTGGAGCTTGTTTTATTGGTGCTGACTCGCCTGTACTAATTTTATGATTAATAACTCTGGTTCTACCAAGATCGGTGTTGGAAGTAGAAAATATGTCCCAAAATTGAATAATAATAATTGTTGCACCTGTAACATTTCAGGGCTTATATATCGACGAAAATCCGACAATCGATTCGCACAAAGATTTGCGCAATAAAACCGACGAGAATCCATGTAGATTCTTGCTGCACCTCTGCTAGGATTCGCATGAAAAAAATTGAGTCAATTTACCCCTTTAACTAACACAGCGGACACAAATTAACCAATAGAAGGCTAACATAGACTGAAATATCCCGACACTTTGTCAATAAAACCTTACAAATATGGCTGTCATTGGAACCGGCTCATTGAGCCGGTTCCAACGACAGCCATATTCGTAAGATTTTATTGGTAAATATGGTTCATTTAATTATTTTATCATTTATTTATTGTTTAAAAATTATCAAACTTAATTTTAAAAATTAAAAAAGTGTGTTGGGTAAAAGGTTAACATGTGTTATGAGCATACAACAGTGGTTCAACCTTGGTGGCGTCATGGGATCCTGGGAACTCATAGTAGGTATGGATTCTCGCAACCATTTTCACGAGAATCCAAATGGATTCTCACAAATTTAGATGAAATATAAGCCCTGCATTTCTTTTCCTGATAAAACCTTCCGATCCAGTTCCCAAGCAAAACTATTTCCAGCTAATTTATCTACATGTTTTTCCACAGAATTTAAATTTACGAACTCAAATACTCCTACCCTAGCTATTTTTACCCCTTGATCCACAGCAGCATAAAAAGTTCCTGCAGGTGTCCCCTGTCTCAATTCAAGAGGCTGGTCAGTAATATTCATAACACTCACAAATGACATTCCATTCTTAGTTGTTCCAGCAGTTCTAGCAACCATCAAGCCTTCCTTATCACTAAAAACAGAATCAGGTTCCAACTTCCAATACACCAGTATAACCATCAGGAACCCTATCATTAGCATGAACAGGATCTAATTTTACTACAGTTGCTATTTCACTATGCGCTGTGACCTGTATTGAAGAACTCATTTTCGCCGAACAAACCTGAGAAAAAGCCCTCCATAATGGCAACAGTGGTATAGAATCAGAACCGACCCTTAAGCAACCTTCTTCCAAGTCAATAATACCGTATTTACTGTATGTATTGGGACAGCTAAAAATAATTATTTTCACAGGTGTCCCAATTGTTAGGAAAAGGGGAAAGAACACAGCTTGGTCTTGATTTGATGCTGAATAAAATTGTGTGTGATTCGTTTTCCATCACTATATACGAAAATCGCCGTCCAATTTTTTTTTATATTTCCATTTTTTGTTTCGAAAACATAGCTTATGATCCCTCATTGCAACGAGCGCATTGCACTTGTTCCAATGAGGGATCATAAGCTATGTTTTCGAAGCAAAAAATGAAAACTTTTAGTTACTCAAGAATTTTTTTTATGAGTGTCGTCCGCTACTAGCGACGGGCCAACTGGAAACAAATCTCCTGAATGTCCCAAACTTTGGAGCATAAAAAAAAATATAGTTTTCTGGAAAAAATGTGTGTCCCAAATCATAGAGTGTTCCAATACATAGAGTAAATACGGTAGTAACCTTATTAAACTGCAAAAAATCCCAACCAAGTAATACCGGTTGTGCCATATCTCTAGCAACATAGAAGTCAAATTCAATTTCCAACATACCAAATTTAATTTTCAATCTTACAAAACCAAGAATCTCTATTAACAGATACTGCTTGGAAGTTCATCGCAGTATTCAGCCTATGACATTTTAAAACATTAAAAATCTCTCTAAATCTTTCACTAATCAATGAAATACTCGACCCAGTATCCACCAATGCTTTACAATACCTTCTAAATTCAACTGACATAATGTTGAAGACGGTGACACTGATTTAATTGCCCCCAGAGAATTGTTCAATATATGGGGCTCAGTATTGATAGATTCTAGTTTGACGACTGCCTCGAATATCTACTATTCCGAGCTCCCTGTGGACGGATCCGACCACCAAACCCTCTATATCTTCCCCTCTGTGAAAACGACTGTCTCGCATTTTGAAAACATTCTCTTGTGAAATGTCCGAAATAACCACATCGATAACAAACCCCTTGGTTACCATAATTCTGATTTGACGACGATAGAGCAGCTGCTTGACCTTATAGTTCATCCATTTGTTTACTCATCTGCTCCATAAACTCAATCTCCCTGGGGATTTTTGTTTCAGTTTCAATTTCACTAGTTTTAACTTGATTAATACTTGAAGTTATTAGTGATTGATCTTTCTCTACAGCTAAGCGAAATTCTAGCTTAGCTGCTTTCTCCAATGCATCAGCCACATTAGGACGGTAAACAATGAAGAAGATCCTCTTTTAGGTACATTCAAAGCTTTGATGTTCTGAACTTTTGAACCGTCAGTGTAATAATCAAGACCGGTCGGCAGTTGCGGACTTCGTAACTGCCGACCGGTCTTGATTATTACACTGACGGTTCAAAAGTTCAGAACATCAAAGCTTTGATGAATGCACCTGACAGACAAATGCTTCCAACGGCTTCTTGGGGTTTAACATCGATGTTCTTAACTCTTTACCTTCAGAAACAATAGTTTTTTCATAAAATTTTCTTTTAATTATTAAACGTCTAAAGCGGGATAAAATTTACCGATTGTTCAACAACGAAAAATACTAATCGATTTCGCTGTGACTGATCAACAATTGACTAATCGATTAATCGTGACAGTCCCCAAAACTACATCCCCTTGTGCTTCCTTATTATAGTTAGGAAAAGCTTGTCGAACCAACCGACATAACTCCCCAACATAAACTACCAAGTTTTCATTGCTTTTCCTCAATCTGTTTGCCAATTCGGCACGAAAAACATCAACCAATGCACCCAAGGAAAAGGCTTTAATAAATTCTGCTCTAATTTCATCATAATTTTTTTTTACTTTTTCTGACAGTTTCCTATACAACTGAAAATGCTCCACCACCCAAAAGGGTGGGAAATATTTTCAATTTAGTTTCAGCATCAGGAGTACTGAAGCCCATACTTCAAACCTTCCAATCCAATCTTCAAAATCATTTCCCTGATTATCCTCAAATGGTTTGGTGGCATTGATTACATATAGTGGTCTACTTTCATCCATACTAATAACACTAATAAAATTAGAAGAGTAACTCAAGACAAGGAAAATTTTAAAAACTCACAATTATCGCTTTCTCTTCCAACTCCTATCGTCTTCATCCAAACTCTCCGCTGATGACTGTTGAAGTGTTCCTCCGCAATGTGGACATGCCTCTCTGGAGATTTTGCTAAATCAGTCTCATTTAAAGTATAATTAATTTCGTGACGAAAAGCTCTTATCAATGAATCATACCAAGAATGTTTTGTATCAGAATTAGCATGTAAGCCATCATACAATTTATCATAAAAATATCTTTGAACAGTTTTTAATTTTCTTGCCCTTCCTGAACGTTTTTTATGAAAATGAGTTATTTCCTCATGTCAAGATACTGTCCAACATCCTCCTAAGATGGCCTTCCTGTTTTGAACTATTAATTAATTTTAATTCTTTTAATAAAATTTATTTTTTCTAATAATTCATTTTGGACGATTTGAAGTTCTGCATCAGAAAATTTTGAATATTTTAATTTACTATTTTTTATCAAAAATTGAGAATAATCTTTAAGGTTTGCTGGTGGAATTGTAATAAAACCAAGTAATGCTAATGGGAAATGATGTTTCAAAACAGACTGCAGAAATATTTGACAATTTCAATTCTGTTCCTCCAGAATGTGAAGTTTTTTCCAACAAATCATTGATTCCACAATAAATAACTTCTTGTGTCAATGTGCTAATATGACCACCTCGTTTAATAATATATTTTATTTTAAGATCCACTGGCTGTGGATACAACAGCACATTATCAAAATTATTAGCTCTTGAATCAGCTACTAAAACACAAATATTTTCATTTTCATCTGTCATTGAAATATGTTTAAACTTAAAAAAATCGAAATGACGTCCACCCCATAACCACGTGATAAATTGAAAAACAAAACTGAGTCAACCCAAGTAGCTTTCAGCTCGCGTAACACTACACCGACCGTTAGCTAATATTAACAAACCACCGCGGCCACCAATGTAAGCTTACTCATTCATACTTACTACCTCAACAATCCTCTTAGGGGCGAGGTGGCTCAGTAGGTAGAGGTGCAGGCTGCAAGCCGAGAGGTCCTCAGTTCGAATCCCACCTGCGGCAACCGCGTTGTGTCCTTGGGCAAGACACTTCACCCCCATTGCTCATCTGGGGGCACGGTCACGTCGTGTACTAAGGCGTACTGCACGTCGATGGTGCACTTGTCTTCAACCAATGCTAACCTTGCTTGTGTGGAGTTAGTATGACAGTTGCTCGCCATTGCTCGGTGGTTCTCTCCGGGTACTCGAGCTTCCTCCACCCGTAAAACTCATGGTCATGATTAGCCATTGTGCAGAAATATGTGACCTTAAACCCCAATAAATAAATAAATAAACAGTCCTCTAATTCAATATCTCTTTCCTCTCTCCGTCCGTCCTATCTCCATGCCATCTTCCGACCACCCCAACCTTGACCTCGATCTCTTATTTTCTCCTCGTTCCCACTCGATCTCCTTCTTTGAGCCTACTCCCGTCACTCACCAACCAGGACACGGACCCAAAATCCAACGCTAAACTATGGACTGCTCTTACAGTTTAATTAACTCTTAACCTGCTGAATATTTTTCATCAAATCTAGCACACCCTACAGGTTCACTTGGTTGCAGCTCTCACCCAATCAGTCCCAAATTTCATATGTAGGTTTGGTGTGATGTCTAGATGGGAGCTATGGATTATTTCTGAATTTTGTTGAAAAACATGGCCGCCAACAGCCATCTTGGATTAGGATAAAAATTATCAACAATTCTATTAGCACTCCCTACAGATCGCATCTCTCACCTGATCTTCTTTGAATTTCATATATAGCTTTGGTGTGATGTCTGGATCGGAGCTATCAAATTTTTCTGTATTTATTTAAAAAATAGGGCCGCCAGCAGGCATCTCGGATTGGCATATAAATTGTCAATAATTCCATTGGCGCACCCTGCAGGACGCATTTCTCACCCAATCTTTTTCAAATTTCATATGTAGTTTTGGTGTTATATCTAGATGGGAGCTCTCTAATTTTTAGTCGAGTTGTGACGAAGTCAAACTCGACTTATTGTTTGGTGAATGGCGGGCGGGCGGGCGGGCGGGCGTAAACAATTGGTTTCCGGATGATAACTGAATAGTGGTTCAACTCACTTTCATTAAACTTCATACGTAGGTTGGTCTTGGTGGGAGGAAGAACCCTATTGATTTTGGACTTGCTACGTCGAAGGTCAAGGTCACAGTGACCTTGAACATAGTAAATCTTAAACAATTGGTTTCCGGATGATAACTTGATAATGGTTCAACTCACATTCATGAAACTTCATAGGTAGATTGGCCTTGGTGAGGGGAAGAACCCTATTGATTTTGGACTCGCTACGTCAAAGGTCAAGGTCAACATGACCTTGAACATAGTAAATCGCAATAATTCCTTTCCGGATGATAACTTGATAGTAGTTCAACCTACATTCATGAAACTTCATAGGTGGGTTGGCCTTGGTGCGAGGAAGGACTCTATTGATCTTGGACTCACCAGATCAAAGGTCAAGGTCACAGTGACCTTTAACATAGTATATCGCAACAATTGGTTTCCGGATGATAACTTGATAGTGGTTCAACCTAGAGTCAAGAAACTTCATAGGTGTGTTGGCCTTGGTGCGAGGAAGAACCCTATTGATCTTGGACTCACCAGGTCAAAGGTCAAGGTCACAGTGACCTTGAACATAGTATATCGCAACAATTGGTTTCCGGATGATAACTTGATAGTGGTTCAACCTAGAGTCATGAAACTTTACAGGCGTGTTGGCCTTGGTGCGAGGAAGAACCCTATTGATGTTGGACTCACCAGGTCAAGGTCACCGTGACCTTGAACATAGTATATCGCAACAATTGGTTTCCGGATGAGAACTTGATAGTGGTTCAACCTAGAGTCATGAAACTTCATAGGTGTGTTGGCCTTGGTGCGAGGAACTGTTGTCACAACTCGACATTGGATCGGTGATCCTGAGCGGCATTTTTCTTAATTTTGTTGAAAAACATGGCCAGCAGTAGCCATTTTGGATTTGGCATATACCGGTACATGTAAATTGTCAACAAGTCCATTAGCAGACCCTAGAGGCCGCACCTCTCACCCTATCTTTTTCAAATTTTATGGGAGTTATCAAAGTTTTCTGCACTCCATTGAAAAAGATCGCCGCCACCGCCATCTTGGATTTGACATATAAATTGTCAACAATTCCATAAGAACACCGAACAGGCTCCATCCCTCACCCAATTTTTTTCAGATTTCATATGTAGCTTTGCTGTGATGTCTTTTCTGTAGAAACTTGAGTGAATGACATTGCATAACTGGATCTTTCTATTTAGTTCGGTCCCTTCTTGGATAAGTTGAGCTGCAGTGTCATTGACACTTTCATTTAATTTTGTTGAAATACATGGCCACCAGTGGCCATCTTGGATGTGTATATAAATTGTCAACAATTCCATTAGTACACCCTACAGGCTGCATCTGTCACATGATTTTTTTTCGAATTTCATATATAGCTTTGGTGTGATGTCTAGAAGGGAACTATCAGTTTTTTTTAATTTCATTGAAAATATGGCCGACAGCAGCCATCTTTGATTGGCATATGAAATGTCAACAATTCCATTAGCACACGCTACAGGCTGCATCTCTCACCCAATCATTTTCATATTTCATATGTAGCTTTGGTATGATGTCTAGATGGGAGCTTTCGAATTCTTCTGAATTTTGTTGAAAAAACATTGTTGCCAGTTGCCATGTTTAATTTGGCATATCAGTCAGATTTGGAGCTCCTTTGCTATTCTGATAGATCTGCACGTGGAAACGGATATGCACACGGAAATGGTTCTGTCAAGTAATTTTCCCCAGAGTTATGACCAATTTTCACTCGTTTGACATGGACAATTTTTCTGTCCCACAATACCTTTAAGGTTACTTCGAACATGCCTACAGGTCGGGGGCAGTTGCCCACTCTTGCGTAGCCATTGTTCCAAAGTGCAGGTACCACTGCTTAACAGCATCATGCTCTGTGAGTGGGCTTCATATTATCTTTGGAGTGCACTAATTTAGCCAGTACTGATTTTCATGTCATAATTTAGGGTATTTCTGATTACCAAAAAATAATTTAGCACTCCACCAAAAAAAAAATGTTTTAATATTGGTGTGGTCAACAAATTCTGCTTTACTGGTGGAATAAGATTTCGGTAACCATTTCCAGGTGTGAAAGTCCTCTAAAGTGGGCAGAATGGGTATAAACCATTGCTCAACTTGACGCCATACATATGTTGTGGTCATGATATACTTGTCATGACTGTGACCTTAAATACCCATGAATTTTTTTTTGAAAAATGTATTTATATTGGTATATAGACCCGAAGGTACCCGGGTAGTGGAGCCAAAATTATCTATTCACACTTCCTCTGAATGGGCCAAGTCATCTTTGGAGTGCAGTAATTTAGCTTGTACTGATTTTCCTGTGCACTCTCCCATAAATAAGAGAGAGGCAAAAATACCTGGACCATTTTTGATCACCAAAAAATAATTTAGCACTCCACCAGTTAAACAATTAAAAAAAAAGATTTAATATTAGTGCGGTCAACAAATTCTGCTTTACTGGTGGAATAGGTTTCGGTAACCAGTTCCAGATGTGAAAGTCCTCTAAAGTGGGCAGAATGGGTATGAACCATTGCTCAACTTGACGCCATACCTATGTTGTGGTCATAATGTACGTCATGACTGTGACCTTGAACCTAAATCAATTTTTTTTAAAAAAATATGTTTGTATTTCTATATAGACCTGTAGGTACACGGGTAGTGGAGCCAAAATGATCTATTCACACTTCCTCTGAATGGGACAAGTTAATAGATAGATACTGCTCTAAATAATAGGACCTGGAAGCCAACGCCTAAAGTGGACAGCAGGAATTTTCTGTTTTGGCAAAATTGATCCTGTTGTTGTCATGATTAACCGCCGCACCAGCAACTCATGACACTAAATTCTGTCAAGCCAACTGTGGCACGATAATGTAAAATTTTCTAAATGAGATTTTCCCATCGACAAAGGAAAAAGATTATTGAATTACGAACTGAACATTTAATTTCTCTTGTACAAATATTAAAAGAATGTAATAATTTTTGAGAAGTGTATTTATATTGGTATAGACCCGTAGGTACCCGGAAGTGGAGCCAAAATTATATATTCACACTTCCTCTGAATGGGCCAAGTCAATAGATAGTTACTGCTCTAAATAATAGGGCCTGGAAGCCAACGCCTAAAGTGGACAGCAGGAATTTTCTGTTTTGGCAAAATTGATCCTGTTGTTGTCATGATTAACCGCCGCACCAGCAACTCATGACACTAAATTCTGTCAAGCCAACTGTGGCACGATAATGTAAAATTTTCTAAATGAGATTTTCCCATCGACAAAGGAAAAAGATTATTGAATTACGAACTGAACATTTAATTTCTCTTGTACAAATATTAAAAGAATGTAATAATTTTTGAGAAGTGTATTTATATTGGTATAGACCCGTAGGTACCCGGAAGTGGAGCCAAAATTATCTATTCACACTTCCTCTGAATGGGCCAAGTCAATAGATAGTTACTGCTCTAAATAATAGGACCTGGAAGCCAACGCCTAAAGTGGACAGCAGGAATTTTCTGTTTTGGCAAAATTGATCCTGTTGTTGTCATGATTAACCACTGCACCAGCAACTCATGACACTAAATTCTGTCAAGCCAACTGTGGCTCGATAATGTAAAATTTTCTAAATGAGATTTTCACATCCTCAAAGGAAAAAGATTATTGAATTACGAACTAAACATTAAAAATGTTTTCCTTTTGGTATATAGACCCGTAGGTACCCGGGTAGTGGAGCCAAAATTATCTATCCACACTTCCTCTGAATGGGCCAAGTCAATAGATAGTTACTGCTCTAAATAATAGGGCCTGGAAGCCAATGCCTAAAGTGGACAGCAGGAATTTTCTGTTTTGGCAAAATTGATCCTGTTGTTGTCATGATTAACCGCCGTACCAGCAACTCATGACACTAAATTCTGTCAAGCCAACTGTGGCTCGATAATGTAAAATTTTCTAAATGAGATTTTCACATCCTCAAAGGAAAAAGATTATTGAATTACGAACTAAACATTTAATTTCTCTTGTACAAATATTAAAAGAATGTAATAAATTTGGAAAAAATGTTTTCCTTTTGGTATATAGACCTGTAGGTACCCGGGTAGTGGAGCCAAAATGATCTATTCACACTTCCTCTGAATTGGCCAAGTTAATAGATAGTTACTGCTCTAAATAATAGGACCTGGAAGCCAACGCCTAAAGTGGACAGCCGGAATTTTCTGTTTTGGCAAAATTGATCCTGTTGTTGTCATGATTAACCACCGCACCAGCAACTCATGACACTAGAGATGGGCGGTATTGGAATTTTGAGTCCGGTATCGGTTTCGGTATTTTTGTGTGGGCATACCGCGGTATCGGTTCGGTATTCGGTATGTGACTTCAGATTCACTGATAGTACCAAAGGGGAATCCATGTCAGAAAAATACAGAATAAGTTGTTCTTGTATCATTCTATCACAGTGCTACACATGCCATTGTTGATGGGCTCAACATTGTCATTCTTTTGTCAACACAGATCATATCTACAGTAATTTGGTGACTTGTTCTAAATATGCCTTAACTTTTCAAGCTCCACTTAACTCTTTACCCAACGCAGACGATATCAAAATTTATTTTTTTAAATATCATTTTATCAAATTTTTCCAAAAATTTCAACAAAACCATATCATGTGACCCCTCGTTGGAACGAGCTCGACGAGCTTGTTCCAACGAGGGGTCACATGATATGGTTTTGTTAAATTTTTTGGAAAAATAATATTTTTTCAACTTCTGAATTTGCATATTACGCGGGCGGATGCGGGCGATTCGTTGTGTAAAGGGTTAAGGCGTCTGTAATCATAGAATGTGTGTCCTGAAGATGTTATCTTTAGGTGGGCCTGATGACAGTAGTAAAATTATCTGGTCAGTGATTTCTAGCCAAGACTTGGCTGCCTGTTAAGGCAGCCAAGACTTGGCTAGAAATCACTGCTAAGCAACTGGACATGTACAGGTCGTAAACTATTGATAATTTAGTACAACTGCCCTGGTCCTTGAGGCTTAACAAAACAGAAAAATAAAATCAGTCACTTCTTTCGTGAAAATGAACACTTCAACTGCTATCAATCCTCATCAAGGCCTTAAAAATAGCGAATGCACTTTCAAAATTGAAAATACCGTTGGTTTCGGTATTCAAAGATTGGGTCGGTTCGGTTTTTCGGTGTCCCCATGATATCGGTATCGGTTCGGTTTTTCGGTATATTGCCCATCTCTACATGACACTAAATTCTGTCAAGCCTACTGTGGCTCGATAATATAAAGTTTTCTGAATGAGATTTTCCCATCGACAAAGGAAAAACATTATTGAATTACGAACTGAACATTTAATTTCTCTTATACAAATATTAAAAGAATGTAATAAATTTTGAGAAATGTATTTATATTGGCATAGACTCGTAGGTACCCGGGTTCCTCTGAATCGGCCAAGTTAATAGATAGTTACTGCTCTGAATAATAGGACCTGGAAGCCAACGCCTAAAGTGGACCGCAGGGATTTTCTCTTTTGGCAAAATTGATCCTGCTGTTATGATTAACCGCCGCACCAGCAACTCATGACACTAAATTCTGTCACGCCAACTGTGGCTCGATAATGTAAAATTTTCTAAATGAGATTTTCACATCCTCAAAGGAAAAAGATTATTGAATTACGAACTAAACATTTAATTTCTCTTGCACAAATATTAAAAGAATGTAATAAGTTTGGAAAAATGTTTTCCTTTTGGTATATAGACCTGTAGGTACCCGGGTAGTGGAGCCAAAATGATCTATTCACACTTCCTTTGAATGGGCCAAGTTAATAGATAGTTACTGCTCTAAATAGGACCTGGAAGCCAACGCCTAAAGTGGACAGCAGGAATTTTCTGTTTTGGCAAAATTGATCCTGTTGTTGTCATGATTAAGCGCCGCACCAGCAACTCATGACACTAAATTCTGTCAAGCCAACTGTGGCTCGATAATGTAAAATTTTCTAAATGAGATTTTCCCATCGACAAAGGAAAAAGATTATTGAATTACGAACTGGAAATTTAATTTCTCTTGTACAAATATTAAAAGAATGTAATAAATTTTGAGAAGTGTATTTATATTGGTATATAGACCCGTAGGTACCCGGGTAGTGGAGCCAAAATTATCTATCCACACTTCCTCTGAATGGGCCAAGTCAATAGATAGTTACTGCTCTAAATAATAGGGCCTGGAAGCCAACGCCTAAAGTGGACAGCAGGAATCTTCTGTTTTGGCAAAATTGATCCTGTTGTTGTCATGATTAACCGCCGCACCAGCAACTCATGACACTAAATTCTGTCAAGCCAACTGTGGCTCGATAATGTAAAATTTTCTAAATGAGATTTTCCCATCGACAAAGGAAAAAGATTATTGAATTACGAACTGAAAATTTAATTTCTCTTATACAAATATTAAAAGAATGTAATAAATTTTGAGAAGTGTATTTATATTGGTATATAGACCCGTAGGTACCCGGGTAGTGGAGCCAAAATTATCTATCCACACTTCCTCTGAATGGGCCAAGTTAATAGATAGTTACTGCTCTAAATAATAGGACCTGGAAGCCAATGCCTAAAGTGGACAGCAGGAATTTTCTGTTTTGGCAAAATTGATCCGGTTGTTGTCATGATTAACTGCCGCACCAGCAACTCATGACACTAAATTCTGTCAAGCCAACTGTGGCTCGATAATGTAAAATTTTCTAAATGAGATTTTCACATCCTCAAAGGAAAAAGATTATTGAATTACGAACTAAACAATTAATTTCTCTTGCACAAATATTAAAAGAATGTAATAAATTTGGAAAAATGTTTTCCTTTTGGTATATAGACCCGTAGGTACCCGGGTAGTGGAGCCAAAATGATCTATTCACACTTCCTCTGAATGGGCCAAGTTAATAGATAGTTCCTGCTCTAAATAATAGGACCTGGAAGCCAACGCCTAAAGTGGACAGCAGGAATTTTCAGTTTTGGCAAAATTGATCCTGTTGTTGTCATGATTAACCGCCGCACCAGCAACTCATGACACTAAATTCTGTCAAGCCAATTGTGGCTCGATAATGTAAAATATTCTAAATGAGATTTTCCCATCAACAAAGGAAAAAGATTATTGAATTACGAACTGAACATTTAATTTCTCTTGTACGAATATTAAAGGAATGTAATAAATTTTGAGAAGTGTATTTATATTGGTATATAGACCCGTAGGTACCCGGGTAGTGGAGCCAAAATTATCTATCCACACTTCCTCTGAATGGGCCAAGTCAATAGATAGTTACTGCTCTAAATAATAGGGCCTGGAAGCCAACGCCTAAAGTGGACAGCAGGAATTTTCAGTTTTGGCAAAATTGATCCTGTCGTTGTCATGATTAACCGCCGCACCAGCAACTCATGACACTAAATTCTGTCAAGCCAATTGTGGCTCGATAATGTAAAATTTTCTAAATGAGATTTTCACATCCTCAAAGGAAAAAGATTATTGAATTACGAACTAAACATTTAATTTCTCTTGCACAAATATTAAAAGAATGTAATAAATTTGGAAAAATGTTTTCCTTTTGGTATATAGACCCGTAGGTACCCGGGTAGTGGAGCCAAAATGATCTATTCACACTTCCTCTGAATGGGCCAAGTTAATAGATAGTTCCTGCTCTAAATAATAGGACCTGGAAGCCAACGCCTAAAGTGGACAGCAGGAATTTTCTGTTTTGGCAAAATTGATCCTGTTGTTGTCATGATTAACCGCCGCACCAGCAACTCATGACACTAAATTCTGTCAAGCCAATTGTGGCTCGATAATGTAAAATATTCTAAATGAGATTTTCCCATCAACAAAGGAAAAAGATTATTGAATTACGAACTGAACATTTAATTTCTCTTGTACGAATATTAAAGGAATGTAATAAATTTTGAGAAGTGTATTTATATTGGTATATAGACCCGTAGGTACCCGGGTAGTGGAGCCAAAATTATCTATCCACACTTCCTCTGAATGGGCCAAGTCAATAGATAGTTACTGCTCTAAATAATAGGGCCTGGAAGCCAACGCCTAAAGTGGACAGCAGGAATTTTCAGTTTTGGCAAAATTGATCCTGTCGTTGTCATGATTAACCGCCGCACCAGCAACTCATGACACTAAATTCTGTCAAGCCAATTGTGGCTCGATAATGTAAAATTTTCTAAATGAGATTTTCACATCCTCAAAGGAAAAAGATTATTGAATTACGAACTGAAAATTTAATTTCTCTTGTACAAATAATAAAATAATGTAATAAATTTTGAGAAGTGTATTTATATTGGTATATAGACCCGTAGGTACCCGGGTAGTAGAGCCAAAATGATCTATTCACACTTCCTCTGAATGGACCAAGTTAATAGATAATTACTGCTCTAAATAATAGGACCTGGAAGCCAACGCCTAAAGTGGACAGCAGGAATTTTCTGTTATGGCAAAATTGATCCTGTTGTTGTCATGATTAACCGCCGCACCAGCAACTCATGACACTAAATTCTGTCAAGCCAACTGTGGCTCGATAATGTAAAATTTTCTAAATGAGATTTTCACATCCTCAAAGGAAAAAGATTATTGAATTACGAACTGAAAATTTAATTTCTCTTGTACAAATATTAAAAGAATGTAATAAATTTTGAGAAGTGTATTTATATTGGTATATAGACCCGTAGGTATGCAGGTAGTGGAGCCAAAATGATCTATTCACACTTCCTCTGAATGGGCGAAGTTAATAGATAGTTACTGCTCTAAATAATAGGACCTGGAAGCCAACGCCTAAAGTGGACAGCAGGAACTTTCTGTTTTGGCAAAATTGATCCTGTTGTTGTCATGATTAACCGCCGCACCAGCAACTCATGACACTAAATTCTGTCAAGCCTACTGTGGCTCGATAATATAAAGTTTTCTGAATGAGATTTTCCCATCGACAAAGGAAAAACATTATTGAATTGCGAACTGAACATTTAATTTCTCTTGTACAAATATTAAAAGAATGTAATAAATTTTGAGAAGTGTATTTATATTGGTATAGACCCGTAGGTACCCGGAAGTGGAGCCAAAATTATCTATTCACACTTCCTCTGAATGGGCCAAGTCAATAGATAGTTACTGCTCTAAATAATAGGACCTGGAAGCCAACGCCTAAAGTGGACAGCAGGAATTTTCTGTTTTGGCAAAATTGATCCTGTTGTTGTCATGATTAACCACCGCACCAGCAACTCATGACACTAAATTCTGTCAAGCCAACTGTGGCTCGATAATGTAAAATTTTCTAAATGAGATTTTCACATCCTCAAAGGAAAAAGATTATTGAATTACGAACTAAACATTTAATTTCTCTTGTACAAATATTAAAAGAATGTAATAAATTTGGAAAAAATGTTTTCCTTTTGGTATATAGACCTGTAGGTACCCGGGTAGTGGAGCCAAAATGATCTATTCACACTTCCTCTGAATTGGCCAAGTTAATAGATAGTTACTGCTCTAAATAATAGGACCTGGAAGCCAACGCCTCAAGTGGACAGCCGGAATTTTCTGTTTTGGCAAAATTGATCCTGTTGTTGTCATGATTAACCACCGCACCAGCAACTCATGACACTAAATTCTGTCAAGCCTACTGTGGCTCGATAATATAAAGTTTTCTGAATGAGATTTTCCCATCGACAAAGGAAAAACATTATTGAATTACGAACTGAACATTTAATTTCTCTTATACAAATATTAAAAGAATGTAATAAATTTTGAGAAATGTATTTATATTGGCATAGACTCGTAGGTACCCGGGTTCCTCTGAATCGGCCAAGTTAATAGATAGTTACTGCTCTGAATAATAGGACCTGGAAGCCAACGCCTAAAGTGGACCGCAGGGATTTTCTCTTTTGGCAAAATTGATCCTGCTGTTATGATTAACCGCCGCACCAGCAACTCATGACACTAAATTCTGTCACGCCAACTGTGGCTCGATAATGTAAAATTTTCTAAATGAGATTTTCACATCCTCAAAGGAAAAAGATTATTGAATTACGAACTAAACATTTAATTTCTCTTGCACAAATATTAAAAGAATGTAATAAGTTTGGAAAAATGTTTTCCTTTTGGTATATAGACCTGTAGGTACCCGGGTAGTGGAGCCAAAATGATCTATTCACACTTCCTTTGAATGGGCCAAGTTAATAGATAGTTACTGCTCTAAATAGGACCTGGAAGCCAACGCCTAAAGTGGACAGCAGGAATTTTCTGTTTTGGCAAAATTGATCCTGTTGTTGTCATGATTAAGCGCCGCACCAGCAACTCATGACACTAAATTCTGTCAAGCCAACTGTGGCTCGATAATGTAAAATTTTCTAAATGAGATTTTCCCATCGACAAAGGAAAAAGATTATTGAATTACGAACTGGAAATTTAATTTCTCTTGTACAAATATTAAAAGAATGTAATAAATTTTGAGAAGTGTATTTATATTGGTATATAGACCCGTAGGTACCCGGGTAGTGGAGCCAAAATTATCTATCCACACTTCCTCTGAATGGGCCAAGTCAATAGATAGTTACTGCTCTAAATAATAGGGCCTGGAAGCCAACGCCTAAAGTGGACAGCAGGAATCTTCTGTTTTGGCAAAATTGATCCTGTTGTTGTCATGATTAACCGCCGCACCAGCAACTCATGACACTAAATTCTGTCAAGCCAACTGTGGCTCGATAATGTAAAATTTTCTAAATGAGATTTTCCCATCGACAAAGGAAAAAGATTATTGAATTACGAACTGAAAATTTAATTTCTCTTATACAAATATTAAAAGAATGTAATAAATTTTGAGAAGTGTATTTATATTGGTATATAGACCCGTAGGTACCCGGGTAGTGGAGCCAAAATTATCTATCCACACTTCCTCTGAATGGGCCAAGTTAATAGATAGTTACTGCTCTAAATAATAGGACCTGGAAGCCAATGCCTAAAGTGGACAGCAGGAATTTTCTGTTTTGGCAAAATTGATCCGGTTGTTGTCATGATTAACTGCCGCACCAGCAACTCATGACACTAAATTCTGTCAAGCCAACTGTGGCTCGATAATGTAAAATTTTCTAAATGAGATTTTCACATCCTCAAAGGAAAAAGATTATTGAATTACGAACTAAACAATTAATTTCTCTTGCACAAATATTAAAAGAATGTAATAAATTTGGAAAAATGTTTTCCTTTTGGTATATAGACCCGTAGGTACCCGGGTAGTGGAGCCAAAATGATCTATTCACACTTCCTCTGAATGGGCCAAGTTAATAGATAGTTCCTGCTCTAAATAATAGGACCTGGAAGCCAACGCCTAAAGTGGACAGCAGGAATTTTCAGTTTTGGCAAAATTGATCCTGTTGTTGTCATGATTAACCGCCGCACCAGCAACTCATGACACTAAATTCTGTCAAGCCAATTGTGGCTCGATAATGTAAAATATTCTAAATGAGATTTTCCCATCAACAAAGGAAAAAGATTATTGAATTACGAACTGAACATTTAATTTCTCTTGTACGAATATTAAAGGAATGTAATAAATTTTGAGAAGTGTATTTATATTGGTATATAGACCCGTAGGTACCCGGGTAGTGGAGCCAAAATTATCTATCCACACTTCCTCTGAATGGGCCAAGTCAATAGATAGTTACTGCTCTAAATAATAGGGCCTGGAAGCCAACGCCTAAAGTGGACAGCAGGAATTTTCAGTTTTGGCAAAATTGATCCTGTCGTTGTCATGATTAACCGCCGCACCAGCAACTCATGACACTAAATTCTGTCAAGCCAATTGTGGCTCGATAATGTAAAATTTTCTAAATGAGATTTTCACATCCTCAAAGGAAAAAGATTATTGAATTACGAACTAAACATTTAATTTCTCTTGCACAAATATTAAAAGAATGTAATAAATTTGGAAAAATGTTTTCCTTTTGGTATATAGACCCGTAGGTACCCGGGTAGTGGAGCCAAAATGATCTATTCACACTTCCTCTGAATGGGCCAAGTTAATAGATAGTTCCTGCTCTAAATAATAGGACCTGGAAGCCAACGCCTAAAGTGGACAGCAGGAATTTTCTGTTTTGGCAAAATTGATCCTGTTGTTGTCATGATTAACCGCCGCACCAGCAACTCATGACACTAAATTCTGTCAAGCCAATTGTGGCTCGATAATGTAAAATATTCTAAATGAGATTTTCCCATCAACAAAGGAAAAAGATTATTGAATTACGAACTGAACATTTAATTTCTCTTGTACGAATATTAAAGGAATGTAATAAATTTTGAGAAGTGTATTTATATTGGTATATAGACCCGTAGGTACCCGGGTAGTGGAGCCAAAATTATCTATCCACACTTCCTCTGAATGGGCCAAGTCAATAGATAGTTACTGCTCTAAATAATAGGGCCTGGAAGCCAACGCCTAAAGTGGACAGCAGGAATTTTCAGTTTTGGCAAAATTGATCCTGTCGTTGTCATGATTAACCGCCGCACCAGCAACTCATGACACTAAATTCTGTCAAGCCAATTGTGGCTCGATAATGTAAAATTTTCTAAATGAGATTTTCACATCCTCAAAGGAAAAAGATTATTGAATTACGAACTGAAAATTTAATTTCTCTTGTACAAATAATAAAATAATGTAATAAATTTTGAGAAGTGTATTTATATTGGTATATAGACCCGTAGGTACCCGGGTAGTAGAGCCAAAATGATCTATTCACACTTCCTCTGAATGGACCAAGTTAATAGATAATTACTGCTCTAAATAATAGGACCTGGAAGCCAACGCCTAAAGTGGACAGCAGGAATTTTCTGTTATGGCAAAATTGATCCTGTTGTTGTCATGATTAACCGCCGCACCAGCAACTCATGACACTAAATTCTGTCAAGCCAACTGTGGCTCGATAATGTAAAATTTTCTAAATGAGATTTTCACATCCTCAAAGGAAAAAGATTATTGAATTACGAACTGAAAATTTAATTTCTCTTGTACAAATATTAAAAGAATGTAATAAATTTTGAGAAGTGTATTTATATTGGTATATAGACCCGTAGGTATGCAGGTACTGGAGCCAAAATGATCTATTCACACTTCCTCTGAATGGGCGAAGTTAATAGATAGTTACTGCTCTAAATAATAGGACCTGGAAGCCAACGCCTAAAGTGGACAGCAGGAACTTTCTGTTTTGGCAAAATTGATCCTGTTGTTGTCATGATTAACCGCCGCACCAGCAACTCATGACACTAAATTCTGTCAAGCCTACTGTGGCTCGATAATATAAAGTTTTCTGAATGAGATTTTCCCATCGACAAAGGAAAAACATTATTGAATTGCGAACTGAACATTTAATTTCTCTTGTACAAATATTAAAAGAATGTAATAAATTTTGAGAAGTGTATTTATATTGGTATAGACCCGTAGGTACCCGGAAGTGGAGCCAAAATTATCTATTCACACTTCCTCTGAATGGGCCAAGTCAATAGATAGTTACTGCTCTAAATAATAGGACCTGGAAGCCAACGCCTAAAGTGGACAGCAGGAATTTTCTGTTTTGGCAAAATTGATCCTGTTGTTGTCATGATTAACCACCGCACCAGCAACTCATGACACTAAATTCTGTCAAGCCAACTGTGGCTCGATAATGTAAAATTTTCTAAATGAGATTTTCACATCCTCAAAGGAAAAAGATTATTGAATTACGAACTAAACATTTAATTTCTCTTGTACAAATATTAAAAGAATGTAATAAATTTGGAAAAAATGTTTTCCTTTTGGTATATAGACCTGTAGGTACCCGGGTAGTGGAGCCAAAATGATCTATTCACACTTCCTCTGAATTGGCCAAGTTAATAGATAGTTACTGCTCTAAATAATAGGACCTGGAAGCCAACGCCTCAAGTGGACAGCCGGAATTTTCTGTTTTGGCAAAATTGATCCTGTTGTTGTCATGATTAACCACCGCACCAGCAACTCATGACACTAAATTCTGTCAAGCCTACTGTGGCTCGATAATATAAAGTTTTCTGAATGAGATTTTCCCATCGACAAAGGAAAAACATTATTGAATTACGAACTGAACATTTAATTTCTCTTATACAAATATTAAAAGAATGTAATAAATTTTGAGAAATGTATTTATATTGGCATAGACTCGTAGGTACCCGGGTTCCTCTGAATGGGCCAAGTTAATAGATAGTTACTGCTCTGAATAATAGGACCTGGAAGCCAACGCCTAAAGTGGACCGCAGGGATTTTCTCTTTTGGCAAAATTGATCCTGCTGTTATGATTAACCGCCGCACCAGCAACTCATGACACTAAATTCTGTCACGCCAACTGTGGCTCGATAATGTAAAATTTTCTAAATGAGATTTTCACATCCTCAAAGGAAAAAGATTATTGAATTACGAACTAAACATTTAATTTCTCTTGCACAAATATTAAAAGAATGTAATAAGTTTGGAAAAATGTTTTCCTTTTGGTATTTAGACCTGTAGGTACCCGGGTAGTGGAGCCAAAATGATCTATTCACACTTCCTTTGAATGGGCCAAGTTAATAGATAGTTACTGCTCTAAATAGGACCTGGAAGCCAACGCCTAAAGTGGACAGCAGGAATTTTCTGTTTTGGCAAAACTGATCCTGTTGTTGTCATGATTAAGCGCCGCACCAGCAACTCATGACACTAAATTCTGTCAAGCCAACTGTGGCTCGATAATGTAAAATTCTCTAAATGAGATTTTCCCATCGACAAAGGAAAAAGATTATTGAATTACGAACTGGAAATTTAATTTCTCTTGTACAAATATTAAAAGAATGTAATAAATTTTGAGAAGTGTATTTATATTGGTATATAGACCCGTAGGTACCCGGGTAGTGGAGCCAAAATTATCTATCCACACTTCCTCTGAATGGGCCAAGTCAATAGATAGTTACTGCTCTAAATAATAGGGCCTGGAAGCCAACGCCTAAAGTGGACAGCAGGAATCTTCTGTTTTGGCAAAATTGATCCTGTTGTTGTCATCATTAACTGCCGCACCAGCAACTCATGACACTAAATTCTGTCAAGCCAACTGTGGCTCGATAATGTAAAATTTTCTAAATGAGATTTTCTCATCCTCAAAGGAAAAAGATTATTGAATTACCAAGTAAACATTTAATTTCTCTTGCACAAATATTAAAAGAATGTAATAAATTTGGAAAAATGTTTTCCTTTTGGTATATAGACCCGTAGGTACCCGGGTAGTGGAGCCAAAATGATCTATTCACACTTCCTCTGAATGGGCCAAGTTAATAGATAGTTACTGCTCTAAATAATAGGACCTGGAAGCCAACGCCTAAAGTGGACAGCAGGAATTTTCTGTTTTGGCAAAATTGATCCTGTTGTTGTCATGATTAACCGCCGCACCAGCAACTCATGACACTAAATTCTGTCAAGCCAACTGTGGCTCGATAATGTAAAATATTCTAAATGAGATTTTCCCATCGACAAAGGAAAAAGATTATTGAATTACGAACTGAACATTTAATTTCTCTTGTACGAATATTAAAAGAATGTAATAAATTTTGAGAAGTGTATTTATATTGGTATATAGACCCGTAGGTACCCGGGTAGTGGAGCCAAAATGATCTATTCACACTTCCTCTGAATGGGCCAAGTTAATAGATCGTTACTACTCTAAATAATAGGACCTGGAAGCCAACGCCTAAAGTGGACAGCAGGAATTTTCTGTTTTGGCAAAATTGATCCTGTTGTTGTCATGATTAACCGCCGCACCAGCAACTCATGACACTAAATTCTGTCAAGCCTACTGTGGCTCGATAATATAAAGTTTTCTGAATGAGATTTAACCATCGACAAAGGAAAAACATTATTGAATTGCGAACTGAACATTTAATTTCTCTTGTACAAATATTAAAAGAATGTAAAAAATTTTGAGAAGTGTATTTATATTGGTATATGGACCTGTAGGTACCTGGGTAGTGGAGCCAAAATTATCTATCCACACTTCCTCTGAATGGGCCAAGTCAATAGATAGTTACTGCTCTAAATAATAGGGCCTGGAAGCCAACGCCTAAAGTGGACAGCAGGAATTTTCTGTTTTGGCAAAATTGATCCCGTTGTTGACATGATTAACTGCCGCTCCAGGAACTCATGACACTAAATTCTGTCAAGACAACTGTGGCTCGATAATGTAAAATTTTCTAAATGAGATTTTCACATCCTCAAAGGAAAAAGATTATTGAATTATGAACTGAAAATTTAATTTCTCTTGTACAAATATTAAAATAATGTAATAAATTTTGAGAAGTGTATTTATATTGGTATAGACTCGTAGGTACCCGGGTTCCTCTGAATGGGCCAAGTTAATAGATAGTTACTGCTCTGAATAATAGGACCTGGAAGCCAACGCCTAAAGTGGATCGCAGGGATTTTCTCTTTTGGCAAAATTGATCCTGCTGTTGTTATGATTAACCGCCGCACCAGCAACTCATGACACTAAATTCTGTCACGCCAACTGTGGCTCGATAATGTAAAATTTTCTAAATGAGATTTTCACATCCTCAAAGGAAAAAGATTATTGAATTACGAACTAAACATTTAATTTCTCTTGCACAAATATTAAAAGAATGTAATAAGTTTGGAAAAATGTTTTCCTTTTGGTATATAGACCCGTAGGTACCCGGGTAGTGGAGCCAAAATGATCTATTCACACTTCCTTTGAATGGGCCAAGTTAATAGATAGTTACTGCTCTAAATAGGACCTGGAAGCCAACGCCTAAAGTGGACAGCAGAAATTTTCTGTTTTGGCAAAATTGATCCTGTTGTTGTCATGATTAAGCGCCGCACCAGCAACTCATGACACTAAATTCTGTCAAGCCAACTGTGGCTCGATAATGTAAAATTTTCTAAATGAGATTTTCCCATCGAAAAAGGAAAAAGATTATTGAATTACGAACTGGAAATTTAATTTCTCTTGTACAAATATTAAAAGAATGTAATAAATTTTGAGAAGTGTATTTATATTGGTATATAGACCCGTAGGTACCCGGGTAGTGGAGCCGAAATTATCTATCCACACTTCCTCTGAATGGGCCAAGTCAATAGATAGTTACTGCTCTAAATAATAGGGCCTGGAAGCCAACGCCTAAAGTGGACAGCAGGAATTTTCTGTTTTGGCAAAATTGATCCTGTTGTTGTCATGATTAACTGCCGCTCCAGCAACTCATGACACTAAATTCTGTGAAGCCTACTGTGGCTCGATAATATAAAGTTTTCTGAATGAGATTTTCCCATCGACAAAGGAAAAACATTACTGAATTTCGAACTGAACATTTAATTTCTCTTGTACAAATATTAAAAGAATGTAATAAATTTTGAGAAGTGTATTTATATTGGTATATAGACCCATAGGTACCCAGGTAGTGGAGCCAAAATTATCTATCGACACTTCCTCTGAATGGGCCAAGTTAATAGATAGTTACTGCTCTAAATAATAGGACCTGGAAGCCAATGCCTAAAGTGGACAGCAGGAATTTTCAGTTTTGGCACAATTGATCCTGTTGTTGTGATGATTAACTGCCGCACCAGCAACTCATGACACTAAATTCTGTCAAGCCAACTGTGGCTCGATAATGTAAAATTTTCTAAATGAGATTTTCACATCCTCAAAGGAAAAAGATTATTGAATTACCAACTAAACATTTAATTTCTCTTGCACAAATATTAAACGAATGTAATAAATTTGGAAAAATGTTTTCCTTTTGGTATATAGACCCATAGGTACCCGGGTAGTGGAGCCAAAATGATCTATTCACACTTCCTCTGAATGGGCCAAGTTAATAGATAGTTACTGCTCTAAATAATAGGACCTGGAAGCCAACGCCTAAAGTGGACAGCAGGAATATTCCGTTTTGGCAAAATTGATTCTGTTGTCATGATTAACCGCCGCACCAGCAACTCATGACACTAAATTCTGTTAAGCCAACTGTGGCTCGATAATGTAAAATATTCTAAATGAGATTTTCTCATCGACAAAGGAAAAAGATTATTGAATTACGAACTGAACATTTAATTTCTCTTGTACGAATATTAAAAGAATGTAATAAATTTTGAGAAGTGTATTTATATTGGTATATAGACCCGTAGGTACCCGGGTAGTGGAGCCAAAATGATCTATTCACACTTCCTCTGAATGGGCCAAGTTAATAGATAGTTACTGCTCTAAATAATAGGACCTGGAAGCCAACGCCTAAAGTGGACAGCAGGAATTTTCTGTTTTGGCAAAATTGATCCTGTTGTTGTCATGATTAACCGCAGCACCAGCAACTCATGACACTAAATTCTGTCAAGCCTACTGTGGCCCGATAATATAAAGTTTTCTGAATGAGATTTTCCCATCGACAAAGGAAAAACATTATTGAATTGCGAACTGAACATTTAATTTCTCTTGTACAAATATTAAAAGAATGTAATAAATTTTGAGAAGTGTATTTATATTGGTATATGGACCTGTAGGTACCTGGGTAGTGGAGCCAAAATTATCTATCCACACTTCCTCTGAATGGGCTAAGTCAATAGATAGTTACTGCTCTAAATAATAGGGCCTGGAAGCCAACGCCTAAAGTGGACAGCAGGAATTTTCTGTTTTGGCAAAATTGATCCTGTTGTTGTCATGATTAACTGCCGCTCCAGCAACTCATGACACTAAATTCTGTCAAGCCAATTGTGGCTCGATAATGTAAAATTTTCTAAATGAGATTTTCACATCCTCAAAGGAAAAAGATTATTGAATTACGAACTGAAAATTTAATTTCTCTTGTACAAATATTAAAAGAATGTAATAAATTTTGAGAAGTGTATTTATATTGGTATATAGACCCGTAGGTATCCGGGTAGTGGAGCCAAAATGATCTATTCACACTTCCTCTGAATGGGCCAAGTTAATAGATAGTTACTGCTCTAAATAATAGGACCTGGAAGCCAACGCCTAAAGTGGACAGCAGGAATTTTCTGTTTTGGCAAAATTGATCCTGTTGTTGTCATGATTAACCGCCGCACCAGAAACTCATGACACTAAATTCTGTCAAGCCATCTGTGGCTCGATAATGTAAAATTTTCTAAATGAGATTTTCACATCCTCAAAGGAAAAAGATTATTGAATTACGAACTGAAAATTGAATTTCTCTTGTACAAATATTAAAAGAATGTAATAAATTTTGAGAAGTGTATTTATATTGGTATATAGACCCGTAGGTACCCGGGTAGTGGAGCCAAAATGATCTATTCACACTTCCTCTGAATGGGCCAAGTTAATAGATAGTTACTGCTCTAAATAATAGGAACTGGAAGCCAGCGCCTAAAGTGGACAGCAGGAATTTTCTGTTTTGGCAAAATTGATCCTGTTGTTGTCATGATTAACCGCCGCACCAGCAACTCATGACACTAAATTCTGTCAAGCCAACTGTGGCTCGATAATGTAAAATATTCTAAATGAGATTTTCCCATCGACAAAGGAAAAAGATTATTGAATTACGAACTGAACATTTAATTTCTCTTGTACGAATATTAAAAGAATGTAATAAATTTTGAGAAGTGTATTTATATTGGTATATAGACCCGTAGGTACCCGGGTAGTGGAGCCAAAATGATCTATTCACACTTCCTCTGAATGGGCCAAGTTAATAGACCGTTACTGCTCTAAATAATAGGGCCTGGAAGCCAACGCCTAAAGTGGACAGCAGGAATTTTCTGTTTTGGCAAAATTGATCCTGTTGTTGTCATGATTAACTGCCGCTCCAGCAACTCATGACACTAAATTCTGTCAAGCCAATTGTGGCTCGATAATGTAAAATTTTCTAAATGAGATTTTCACATCCTCAAAGGAAAAAGATTATTGAATTACGAACTGAAAATTTAATTTCTCTTGTACAAATATTAAAAGAATGTAATAAATTTTGAGAAGTGTATTTATATTGGTATATAGACCCGTAGGTATCCGGGTAGTGGAGCCAAAATGATCTATTCACACTTCCTCTGAATGGGCCAAGTTAATAGATAGTTACTGCTCTAAATAATAGGACCTGGAAGCCAACGCCTAAAGTGGACAGCAGGAATTTTCTGTTTTGGCAAAATTGATCCTGTTGTTGTCATGATTAACAGCCGCACCAGAAACTCATGACACTAAATTCTGTCAAGCCAACTGTGGCTCGATAATGTAAAATTTTCTAAATGAGATTTTCACATCCTCAAAGGAAAAAGATTATTGAATTACGAACTGAAAATTTAATTTCTCTTGTACAAATATTAAAAGAATGTAATAAATTTGGAAAAATGTTTTCCTTTTGGTATATAGACCCGTAGGTACCCGGGTAGTGGAGCCAAAATGATCTATTCACACTTCCTCTGAATGGGCCAAGTTAATAGATAGTTACTGCTCTAAATAATAGGACCTGGAAGCCAACGCCTAAAGTGGACAGGAGGAATTTTCTGTTTTGGCAAAATTGATCCTGTTGTTATGATTAACCGCCGCACCAGCAACTCATGACACTAAATTCTGTCAAGCCAACTGTGGCTCGATAATGTAAAATATTCTAAATAAGATTTTCCCATAGACAAAGGAAAAAGATTATTGAATTACGAACTGAACATTTAATTTCTCTTGTACGAATATTAAAAGAATGTAATAAATTTGGAAAAATGTTTTCCTTTTGGTATATAGACCCGTAGGTACCCTGGTAGTGGAGCCAAAATGATCTATTCGCACTTCCTGTGCATGGGCCAAGTTAATAGATAGTTACTGCTCTAAATAATAGGACCTGGAAGCCAGCGCCTAAAGTGGACAGCAGGAATTTTCTGTTTTGGCAAAATTGATCCTGTTGTTGTCATGATTAACCGCCGCACCAGCAACTCATGAGACTAAATTCTGTCAAGCCTACTGTGGCTCGATAATATAAAGTTTTCTGAATGAGATTTTCCCATCGACAAAGGAAAAACATTATTTAATTGCAAACTGAACATTTAATTTCTCTTGTACAAATATTAAAAGAATGTAATAAATTTTGAGAAGTGTATTTATATTGGTATATAGACCCATAGGTACCCGGTAGTGGAGCCAAAATTATCTATCCACACTTCCTCTGAATGGGCCAAGTTAATAGATAGTTACTGCTCTAAATAATAGGACCTGGAAGCCAATGCCTAAAGTGGACAGCAGGAATTTTCAGTTTTGGCAAAATTGATCCTGTTGTTGTCATGATTAACTGCCGCACCAGCAACTCATGACACTAAATTCTGTCAAGCCAACTGTGGCTCGATAATGTAAAATTTTCTAAATGAGATTTTCACATCCTCAAAGGAAAAAGATTATTGAATTACCAACTAAACATTTAATTTCTCTTGCACAAATATTAAAAGAATGTAATAAATTTGGAAAAATGTTTTCCTTTTGGTATATAGACCCGTAGGTACCCGGGTAGTGGAGCCAAAATGATCTATTCACACTTCCTCTGAATGGGCCAAGTTAATAGATAGTTACTGCTCTAAATAATAGGACCTGGAAGCCAACGCCTAAAGTGGACAGCAGGAATTTTCTGTTTTGGCAAAATTGATCCTGTTGTTGTCATGATTAACCGCCGCACCAGCAACTCATGACACTAAATTCTGTCAAGCCAACTGTGGCTCGATAATGTAAAATATTCTAAATGAGATTTTCCCATCGACAAAGGAAAAAGATTATTGAATTACGAACTGAACATTTAATTTCTCTTGTACGAATATTAAAAGAATGTAATAAATTTTGAGAAGTGTATTTATATTGGTATATAGACCCGTAGGTACCCGGGTAGTGGAGCCAAAATGATCTATTCACACTTCCTCTGAATGGGGCAAGTTAATAGATCGTTACTGCTCTAAATAATAGGACCTGGAAGCCAACGCCTAAAGTGGACAGCAGGAATTTTCTGTTTTGGCAAAATTGATCCTGTTGTTGTCATGATTAACCGCCGCACCAGCAACTCATGACACTAAATTCTGTCAAGCCTACTGTGGCTCGATAATATAAAGTTTTCTGAATGAGATTTAACCATCGACAAAGGAAAAACATTATTGAATTGCGAACTGAACATTTAATTTCTCTTGTACAAATATTAAAAGAATGTAATAAATTTTGAGAAGTGTATTTATATTGGTATATGGACCTGTAGGTACCTGGGTAGTGGAGCCAAAATTATCTATCCACACTTCCTCTGAATGGGCCAAGTCAATAGATAGTTACTGCTCTAAATAATAGGGCCTGGAAGCCAACGCCTAAAGTGGACAGCAGGAATTTTCTGTTTTGGCAATATTGATCCCGTTGTTGTCATGATTAACTGCCGCTCCAGGAACTCATGACACTAAATTCTGTCAAGCCAACTGTGGCTCGATAATGTAAAATTTTCTAAATGAGATTTTTACATCCTCAAAGGAAAAAGATTATTGAATTATGAACTGAAAATTTAATTTCTCTTGTACAAATATTAAAATAATGTAATAAATTTTGAGAAGTGTATTTATATTGGTATATAGACCCGTAGGTACCCGGGTAGTGGAGCCAAAATGATCTATTCACACTTCCTCTGAATGGGCCAAGTCAATAGATAGTTACTGCTCTAAATAATAGGGCCTGGAAGCCAACGCCTAAAGTGGACAGCAGGAATTTTCTGTTTTGGCAAAATTGATCCTGTTGTTGTCATGATTAACTGCCGCTCCAGCAACTCATGACACTAAATTCTGTGAAGCCTACTGTGGCTCGATAATACAAAGTTTTCTGAATGAGATTTTCCCATCGACAAAGGAAAAACATTACTGAATTTCGAACTGAACATTTAATTTCTCTTGTACAAATATTAAAAGAATGTAATAAATTTTGAGAAGTGTATTTATATTGGTATATAGACCCATAGGTACCCGGGTAGTGGAGCCAAAATTATCTATCCACACTTCCTGTGAATGGGCCAAGTTAATAGATAGTTACTGCTCTAAATAATAGGACCTGGAAGCCAATGCCTAAAGTGGACAGCAGGAATTATCAGTTTTGGCAAAATTGATCCTGTTGTTGTCATGATTAACTGCCGCACCAGCAACTCATGACACTAAATTCTGTCAAGCCAACTGTGGCTCGATAATGTAAAATTTTCTAAATGAGATTTTCACATCCTCAAAGGAAAAAGATTATTGAATTACCAACTAAACATTTAATTTCTCTTGCACAAATATTAAAAGAATGTAATAAATTTGGAAAAATGTTTTCCTTTTGGTATATAGACCCGTAGGTACCCGGGTAGTGGAGCCAAAATGATCTATTCACACTTCCTCTGAATGGGCCAAGTTAATAGATAGTTACTGCTCTAAATAATAGGACCTGGAAGCCAACGCCTAAAGTGGACAGCAGGAATATTCCGTTTTGGCAAAATTGATTCTGTTGTCATGATTAACCGCCGCACCAGCAACTCATGACACTAAATTCTGTCAAGCCAACTGTGGCTCGATAATGTAAAATATTCTAAATGAGATTTTCCCATCGACAAAGGAAAAAGATTATTGAATTACGAACTGAACATTTAATTTCTCTTGTACGAATATTAAAAGAATGTAATAAATTTTGAGAAGTGTATTTATATTGGTATATAGACCCGTAGGTACCCGGGTAGTGGAGCCAAAATAAATGATCTATTCACACTTCCTCTGAATGGGCCAAGTTAATAGATAGTTACTGCTCTAAATAATAGGACCTGGAAGCCAACGCCTAAAGTGGACAGCAGGAATTTTCTGTTTTGGCAAAATTGATCCTGTTGTTGTCATGATTAACCGCAGCACCAGCAACTCATGACACTAAATTCTGTCAAGCCTACTGTGGCCCGATAATATAAAGTTTTCTGAATGAGATTTTCCCATCGACAAAGGAAAAACATTATTGAATTGCGAACTGAACATTTAATTTCTCTTGTACAAATATTAAAAGAATGTAATAAATTTTGAGAAGTGTATTTATATTGGTATATAGACCCGTAGGTACCCGGGTAGTGGAGCCAAAATGATCTATTCACACTTCCTCTGAATGGGCCAAGTCAATAGATAGTTACTGCTCTAAATAATAGGGCCTGGAAGCCAATGCCTAAAGTGGACAGCAGGAATTTTCTGTTTTGGCAAAATTGATCCTGTTGTTGTCATGATTAACCGCCGTACCAGCAACTCATGACACTAAATTCTGTCAAGCCAACTGTGGCTCGATAATGTAAAATTTTCTAAATGAGATTTTCACATCCTCAAAGGAAAAAGATTATTGAATTACGAACTAAACATTTAATTTCTCTTGTACAAATATTAAAAGAATGTAATAAATTTGGAAAAAATGTTTTCCTTTTGGTATATAGACCTGTAGGTACCCGGGTAGTGGAGCCAAAATGATCTATTCACACTTCCTCTGAATTGGCCAAGTTAATAGATAGTTACTGCTCTAAATAATAGGAGCTGGAAGCCAACGCCTAAAGTGGACAGCCGGAATTTTCTGTTTTGGCAAAATTGATCCTGTTGTTGTCATGATTAACCACCGCACCAGCAACTCATGGCACTAAATTCTGTCAAGCCTACTGTGGCTCGATAATATAAAGTTTTCTGAATGAGATTTTCCCATCGACAAAGGAAAAACATTATTGAATTACGAACTGAACATTTAATTTCTCTTATACAAATATTAAAAGAATG
This sequence comes from Pictodentalium vernedei, assembly GCA_031216915.1. Lineage (NCBI taxonomy): Eukaryota > Metazoa > Mollusca > Scaphopoda > Dentaliida > Dentaliidae > Pictodentalium > Pictodentalium vernedei. Next base: position 446,775,973 of record CM062293.1, on the reverse strand, counting down.
TAATAAATTTTGAGAAATGTATTTATATTGGCATAGACTCGTAGGTACCCGGGTTCCTCTGAATGGGCCAAGTTAATAGATAGTTACTGCTCTGAATAATAGGACCTGGAAGCCAACGCCTAAAGTGGACCGCAGGGATTTTCTCTTTTGGCAAAATTGATCCTGCTGTTATGATTAACCGCCGCACCAGCAACTCATGACACTAAATTCTGTCACGCCAACTGTGGCTCGATAATGTAAAATTTTCTAAATGAGATTTTCACATCCTCAAAGGAAAAAGATTATTGAATTACGAACTAAACATTTAATTTCTCTTGCACAAATATTAAAAGAATGTAATAAGTTTGGAAAAATGTTTTCCTTTTGGTATATAGACCTGTAGGTACCCGGGTAGTGGAGCCAAAATGATCTATTCACACTTCCTTTGAATGGGCCAAGTTAATAGATAGTTACTGCTCTAAATAGGACCTGGAAGCCAACGCCTAAAGTGGACAGCAGGAATTTTCTGTTTTGGCAAAATTGATCCTGTTGTTGTCATGATTAAGCGCCGCACCAGCAACTCATGACACTAAATTCTGTCAAGCCAACTGTGGCTCGATAATGTAAAATTTTCTAAATGAGATTTTCCCATCGACAAAGGAAAAAGATTATTGAATTACGAACTGGAAATTTAATTTCTCTTGTACAAATATTAAAAGAATGTAATAAATTTTGAGAAGTGTATTTATATTGGTATATAGACCCGTAGGTACCCGGGTAGTGGAGCCAAAATTATCTATCCACACTTCCTCTGAATGGGCCAAGTCAATAGATAGTTACTGCTCTAAATAATAGGGCCTGGAAGCCAACGCCTAAAGTGGACAGCAGGAATCTTCTGTTTTGGCAAAATTGATCCTGTTGTTGTCATGATTAACCGCCGCACCAGCAACTCATGACACTAAATTCTGTCAAGCCAACTGTGGCTCGATAATGTAAAATTTTCTAAATGAGATTTTCCCATCGACAAAGGAAAAAGATTATTGAATTACGAACTGAAAATTTAATTTCTCTTATACAAATATTAAAAGAATGTAATAAATTTTGAGAAGTGTATTTATATTGGTATATAGACCCGTAGGTACCCGGGTAGTGGAGCCAAAATTATCTATCCACACTTCCTCTGAATGGGCCAAGTTAATAGATAGTTACTGCTCTAAATAATAGGACCTGGAAGCCAATGCCTAAAGTGGACAGCAGGAATTTTCTCTTTTGGCAAAATTGATCCTGTTGTTGTCATGATTAACTGCCGCACCAGCAACTCATGACACTAAATTCTGTCAAGCCAACTGTGGCTCGATAATGTAAAATTTTCTAAATGAGATTTTCACATCCTCAAAGGAAAAAGATTATTGAATTACGAACTAAACAATTAATTTCTCTTGCACAAATATTAAAAGAATGTAATAAATTTGGAAAAATGTTTTCCTTTTGGTATATAGACCCGTAGGTAACCGGGTAGTGGAGCCAAAATGATCTATTCACACTTCCTCTGAATGGGCCAAGTTAATAGATAGTTCCTGCTCTAAATAATAGGACCTGGAAGCCAACGCCTAAAGTGGACAGCAGGAATTTTCAGTTTTGGCAAAATTGATCCTGTTGTTGTCATGATTAACCGCCGCACCAGCAACTCATGACACTAAATTCTGTCAAGCCAATTGTGGCTCGATAATGTAAAATATTCTAAATGAGATTTTCCCATCAACAAAGGAAAAAGATTATTGAATTACGAACTGAACATTTAATTTCTCTTGTACGAATATTAAAGGAATGTAATAAATTTTGAGAAGTGTATTTATATTGGTATATAGACCCGTAGGTACCCGGGTAGTGGAGCCAAAATTATCTATCCACACTTCCTCTGAATGGGCCAAGTCAATAGATAGGTACTGCTCTAAATAATAGGGCCTGGAAGCCAACGCCTAAAGTGGACAGCAGGAATTTTCAGTTTTGGCAAAATTGATCCTGTCGTTGTCATGATTAACCGCCGCACCAGCAACTCATGACACTAAATTCTGTCAAGCCAATTGTGGCTCGATAATGTAAAATTTTCTAAATGAGATTTTCACATCCTCAAAGGAAAAAGATTATTGAATTACGAACTAAACATTTAATTTCTCTTGCACAAATAATAAAAGAATGTAATAAATTTGGAAAAATGTTTTCCTTTTGGTATATAGACCCGTAGGTACCCGGGTAGTGGAGCCAAAATGATCTATTCACACTTCCTCTGAATGGGCCAAGTTAATAGATAGTTCCTGCTCTAAATAATAGGACCTGGAAGCCAACGCCTAAAGTGGACAGCAGGAATTTTCAGTTTTGGCAAAATTGATCCTGTTGTTGTCATGATTAACCGCCGCACCAGCAACTCATGACACTAAATTCTGTCAAGCCAATTGTGGCTCGATAATGTAAAATATTCTAAATGAGATTTTCCCATCAACAAAGGAAAAAGATTATTGAATTACGAACTGAACATTTAATTTCTCTTGTACGAATATTAAAGGAATGTAATAAATTTTGAGAAGTGTATTTATATTGGTATATAGACCCGTAGGTACCCGGGTAGTGGAGCCAAAATTATCTATCCACACTTCCTCTGAATGGGCCAAGTCAATAGATAGTTACTGCTCTAAATAATAGGGCCTGGAAGCCAACGCCTAAAGTGGACAGCAGGAATTTTCAGTTTTGGCAAAATTGATCCTGTCGTTGTCATGATTAACCGCCGCACCAGCAACTCATGACACTAAATTCTGTCAAGCCAATTGTGGCTCGATAATGTAAAATTTTCTAAATGAGATTTTCACATCCTCAAAGGAAAAAGATTATTGAATTACGAACTGAAAATTTAATTTCTCTTGTACAAATAATAAAATAATGTAATAAATTTTGAGAAGTGTATTTATATTGGTATATAGACCCGTAGGTACCCGGGTAGTAGAGCCAAAATGATCTATTCACACTTGCTCTGAATGGACCAAGTTAATAGATAATTACTGCTCTAAATAATAGGACCTGGAAGCCAACGCCTAAAGTGGACAGCAGGAATTTTCTGTTATGGCAAAATTGATCCTGTTGTTGTCATGATTAACCGCCGCACCAGCAACTCATGACACTAAATTCTGTCAAGCCAACTGTGGCTCGATAATGTAAAATTTTCTAAATGAGATTTTCACATCCTCAAAGGAAAAAGATTATTGAATTACGAACTGAAAATTTAATTTCTCTTGTACAAATATTAAAAGAATGTAATAAATTTTGAGAAGTGTATTTATATTGGTATATAGACCCGTAGGTATGCAGGTAGTGGAGCCAAAATGATCTATTCACACTTCCTCTGAATGGGCCAAGTTAATAGATAGTTACTGCTCTAAATAATAGGACCTGGAAGCCAACGCCTAAAGTGGACAGCAGGAACTTTCTGTTTTGGCAAAATTGATCCTGTTGTTGTCATGATTAACCGCCGCACCAGCAACTCATGACACTAAATTCTGTCAAGCCTACTGTGGCTCGATAATATAAAGTTTTCTGAATGAGATTTTCCCATCGACAAAGGAAAAACATTATTGAATTGCGAACTGAACATTTAATTTCTCTTGTACAAATATTAAAAGAATGTAATAAATTTTGAGAAGTGTATTTATATTGGTATAGACCCGTAGGTACCCGGAAGTGGAGCCAAAATTATCTATTCACACTTCCTCTGAATGGGCCAAGTCAATAGATAGTTACTGCTCTAAATAATAGGACCTGGAAGCCAACGCCTAAAGTGGACAGCAGGAATTTTCTGTTTTGGCAAAATTGATCCTGTTGTTGTCATGATTAACCACCGCACCAGCAACTCATGACACTAAATTCTGTCAAGCCAACTGTGGCTCGATAATGTAAAATTTTCTAAATGAGATTTTCACATCCTCAAAGGAAAAAGATTATTGAATTACGAACTAAACATTTAATTTCTCTTGTACAAATATTAAAAGAATGTAATAAATTTGGAAAAAATGTTTTCCTTTTGGTATATAGACCTGTAGGTACCCGGGTAGTGGAGCCAAAATGATCTATTCACACTTCCTCTGAATTGGCCAAGTTAATAGATAGTTACTGCTCTAAATAATAGGACCTGGAAGCCAACGCCTAAAGTGGACAGCCGGAATTTTCTGTTTTGGCAAAATTGATCCTGTTGTTGTCATGATTAACCACCGCACCAGCAACTCATGACACTAAATTCTGTCAAGCCTACTGTGGCTCGATAATATAAAGTTTTCTGAATGAGATTTTCCCATCGACAAAGGAAAAACATTATTGAATTACGAACTGAACATTTAATTTCTCTTATACAAATATTAAAAGAATGTAATAAATTTTGAGAAATGTATTTATATTGGCATAGACTCGTAGGTACCCGGGTTCCTCTGAATGGGCCAAGTTAATAGATAGTTACTGCTCTGAATAATAGGACCTGGAAGCCAACGCCTAAAGTGGACCGCAGGGATTTTCTCTTTTGGCAAAATTGATCCTGCTGTTATGATTAACCGCCGCACCAGCAACTCATGACACTAAATTCTGTCACGCCAACTGTGGCTCGATAATGTAAAATTTTCTAAATGAGATTTTCACATCCTCAAAGGAAAAAGATTATTGAATTACGAACTAAACATTTAATTTCTCTTGCACAAATATTAAAAGAATGTAATAAGTTTGGAAAAATGTTTTCCTTTTGGTATATAGACCTGTAGGTACCCGGGTAGTGGAGCCAAAATGATCTATTCACACTTCCTTTGAATGGGCCAAGTTAATAGATAGTTACTGCTCTAAATAGGACCTGGAAGCCAACGCCTAAAGTGGACAGCAGGAATTTTCTGTTTTGGCAAAACTGATCCTGTTGTTGTCATGATTAAGCGCCGCACCAGCAACTCATGACACTAAATTCTGTCAAGCCAACTGTGGCTCGATAATGTAAAATTCTCTAAATGAGATTTTCCCATCGACAAAGGAAAAAGATTATTGAATTATGAACTGGAAATTTAATTTCTCTTGTACAAATATTAAAAGAATGTAATAAATTTTGAGAAGTGTATTTATATTGGTATATAGACCCGTAGGTACCCGGGTAGTGGAGCCAAAATTATCTATCCACACTTCCTCTGAATGGGCCAAGTCAATAGATAGTTACTGCTCTAAATAATAGGGCCTGGAAGCCAACGCCTAAAGTGGACAGCAGGAATCTTCTGTTTTGGCAAAATTGATCCTGTTGTTGTCATCATTAACTGCCGCACCAGCAACTCATGACACTAAATTCTGTCAAGCCAACTGTGGCTCGATAATGTAAAATTTTCTAAATGAGATTTTCTCATCCTCAAAGGAAAAAGATTATTGAATTACCAAGTAAACATTTAATTTCTCGTGCACAAATATTAAAAGAATGTAATAAATTTGGAAAAATGTTTTCCTTTTGGTATATAGACCCGTAGGTACCCGGGTAGTGGAGCCAAAATGATCTATTCACACTTCCTCTGAATGGGCCAAGTTAATAGATAGTTACTGCTCTAAATAATAGGACCTGGAAGCCAACGCCTAAAGTGGACAGCAGGAATTTTCTGTTTTGGCAAAATTGATCCTGTTGTTGTCATGATTAACCGCCGCACCAGCAACTCATGACACTAAATTCTGTCAAGCCAACTGTGGCTCGATAATGTAAAATATTCTAAATGAGATTTTCCCATCGACAAAGGAAAAAGATTATTGAATTACGAACTGAACATTTAATTTCTCTTGTACGAATATTAAAAGAATGTAATAAATTTTGAGAAGTGTATTTATATTGGTATATAGACCCGTAGGTACCCGGGTAGTGGAGCCAAAATGATCTATTCACACTTCCTCTGAATGGGCCAAGTTAATAGATCGTTACTACTCTAAATAATAGGACCTGGAAGCCAACGCCTAAAGTGGACAGCAGGAATTTTCTGTTTTGGCAAAATTGATCCTGTTGTTGTCATGATTAACCGCCGCACCAGCAACTCATGACACTAAATTCTGTCAAGCCTACTGTGGCTCGATAATATAAAGTTTTCTGAATGAGATTTAACCATCGACAAAGGAAAAACATTATTGAATTGCGAACCGAACATTTAATTTCTCTTGTACAAATATTAAAAGAATGTAAAAAATTTTGAGAAGTGTATTTATATTGGTATATGGACCTATAGGTACCTGGGTAGTGGAGCCAAAATTATCTATCCACACTTCCTCTGAATGGGCCAAGTCAATAGATAGTTACTGCTCTAAATAATAGGGCCTGGAAGCCAACGCCTAAAGTGGACAGCAGGAATTTTCTGTTTTGGCAAAATTGATCGCGTTGTTGACATGATTAACTGCCGCTCCAGGAACTCATGACACTAAATTCTGTCAAGACAACTGTGGCTCGATAATGTAAAATTTTCTAAATGAGATTTTCACATCCTCAAAGGAAAAAGATTATTGAATTATGAACTGAAAATTTAATTTCTCTTGTACAAATATTAAAATAATGTAATAAATTTTGAGAAGTGTATTTATATTGGTATATAGACCCGTAGGTACCCGGGTAGTGGAGCCAAAATCATCTATTCACACTTCCTCTGAATGGGCCAAGTTAATAGATAATTACTGCTCTAAATAATAGGACCTGGAAGCCAATGCCTAAAGTGGACAGCAGGAATTTTCTGTTATGGCAAAATTGATCCTGTTGTTGTCATGATTAACCGCCGCACCAGCAACTCATGACACTAAATTCTGTCACGCCAACTGTGGCTCGATAATGTAAAATATTCTAAATAAGATTTTCCCATAGACAAAGGAAAAAGATTATTGAATTACGAACTGAACATTTAATTTCTCTTGTACGAATATTAAAAGAATGTAATAAATTTGGAAAAATGTTTTCCTTTTGGTATATAGACCCGTAGGTACCCGGGTAGTGGAGCCAAAATGATCTATTCGCACTTCCTGTGCATGGGCCAAGTTAATAGATAGTTACTGCTCTAAATAATAGGACCTGGAAGCCAGCGCCTAAAGTGGACAGCAGGAATTTTCTGTTTTGGCAAAATTGATCCTGTTGTTGTCATGATTAACCGCCGTACCAGCAACTCATGACACTAAATTCTGTCAAGCCTACTGTGGCTCGATAATATAAAGTTTTCTGAATGAGATTTTCCCATCGACAAAGGAAAAACATTATTTAATTGCGAACTGAACATTTAATTTCTCTTGTACAAATATTAAAAGAATGTAATAAATTTTGAGAAGTGTATTTATATTGGTATATAGACCCATAGGTACCCGGTAGTGGAGCCAAAATTATCTATCCACACTTCCTCTGAATGGGCCAAGTCAATAGATAGTTACTGCTCTAAATAATAGGGCCTGGAAGCCAACGCCTAAAGTGGACAGCAGGAATTTTCTGTTTTGGCAAAATTGATCCTGTTGTTGTCATCATTAACTGCTGCACCAGCAACTCATGACTCTAAATTCTGTCAAGCCAACTGTGGCTCGATAATGTAAAATTTTCTAAAGGAGATTTTCACATCCTCAAAGGAAAAAGATTATTGAATTACGAACTAAATATTTAATTTCTCTTGCACAAATATTAAAAGAATGTAATAAATTTGGAAAAATGTTTTCCTTTTGGTATATAGACCCGTAGGTACCCGGATAGTGGAGCCAAAATGATCTATTCACACTTCCTCTGAATGGGCCAAGTTAATAGATAGTTACTGCTCTAAATAATAGGACCTGGAAGCCAACGCCTAAAGTGGACAGCAGGAATTTTCTGTTTTGGCAAAATTGATTCTGTTGTTATGATTAACCGCCGCACCAGCAACTCATGACACTAAATTCTGTCAAGCCAACTGTGGCTCGATAATGTAAAATTTTCTAAATGAGATTTTCCCATCGACAAAGGAAAAAGATTATTGAATTACGAACTGGAAATTTAATTTCTCTTGTACAAATATTAAAAGAATGTAATAAATTTTGAGAAGTGTATTTATATTGGTATATAGACCCGTAGGTACCCGGGTAGTGGAGCCAAAATTATCTATCCACACTTCCTCTGAACGGGCCAAGTCAATAGATAGTTACTGCTCTAAATAATAGGCCCTGGAAGCCAACGCCTAAAGTGGACAGCAGGAATCTTCTGGTTTGGCAAAATTGATCCTGTTGATGTCATCATTAACTGCCGCACCAGCAACTCATGACACTAAGTTCTGTCAAGCCTACTGTGGCTCAATAATATAAAGTTTTCTGAATGAGATTTTCCCATCGACAAAGGAAAAAGATTATTGAATTACGAACTAAACATTTAATTTCTCTAGCACAAATATTAAAAGAATGTAATAAATTTGGAAAAATGTTTTCCTTTTGGTATATAGACCCGTAGGTACCCGGGTAGTGGAGCCAAAATGATCTATTCACACTTCCTCTGAATGGGCCAAGTTAATAGATAGTTACTGCTCTAAATAATAGGACCTGGAAGCCAACGCCTAAAGTGGACAGCCGGAATTTTCTGTTTTGGCAAAATTGATCATGTTGTTGTCATGATTAACCGCCGCACCAGCAACTCATGACACTAAATTCTGTCAAGCCTACTGTGGCTCGATAATATAAAGTTTTCTGAATGAGATTTTCCCATCGACAAAGGAAAAACATTATTGAATTACGAACTGAACATTTAATCTCTCTTATACAAATATTAAAAGAATGTGATAAATTTTGAGAAATGTATTTATATTGGCATAGACTCGTAGGTACCCGGGTTCCTCTGAATGGGCCAAGTTAATAGATAGTTACTGCTCTGAATAATAGGACCTGGAAGCCAACGCCTAAAGTGGATCGCAGGGATTTTCTCTTTTGGCAAAATTGATCCTGCTGTTGTTATGATTAACCGCCGCACCAGCAACTCATGACACTAAATTCTGTCACGCCAACTGTGGCTCGATAATGTAAAATTTTCTAAATGAGATTTTCACATCCTCAAAGGAAAAAGATTATTGAATTACGAACTAAACATTTAATTTCTCTTGCACAAATATTAAAAGAATGTAATAAGTTTGGAAAAATGTTTTCCTTTTGGTATATAGACCCGTAGGTACCCGGGTAGTGGAGCCAAAATGATCTATTCACACTTCCTTTGAATGTGCCAAGTTAATAGATAGTTACTGCTCTAAATAGGACCTGGAAGCCAACGCCTAAAGTGGACAGCAGAAATTTTCTGTTTTGGCAAAATTGATCCTGTTGTTGTCATGATTAAGCGCTGCACCAGCAACTCATGACACTAAATTCTGTCAAGCCAACTGTGGCTCGATAATGTAAAATTTTCTAAATGAGATTTTCCCATCGAAAAAGGAAAAAGATTATTGAATTACGAACTGGAAATTTAATTTCTCTTGTACAAATATTAAAAGAATGTAATAAATTTTGAGAAGTGTATTTATATTGGTATATAGACCCGTAGGTACCCGGGTAGTGGAGCCGAAATTATCTATCCACACTTCCTCTGAATGGGCCAAGTCAATAGATAGTTACTGCTCTAAATAATAGGGCCTGGAAGCCAACGCCTAAAGTGGACAGCAGGAATTTTCTGTTTTGGCAAAATTGATCCTGTTGTTGTCATGATTAACTGCCGCTCCAGCAACTCATGACACTAAATTCTGTGAAGCCTACTGTGGCTCGATAATATAAAGTTTTCTGAATGAGATTTTCCCATCGACAAAGGAAAAACATTACTGAATTTCGAACTGAACATTTAATTTCTCTTGTACAAATATTAAAAGAATGTAATAAATTTTGAGAAGTGTATTTATATTGGTATATAGACCCATAGGTACCCAGGTAGTGGAGCCAAAATTATCTATCGACACTTCCTCTGAATGGGCCAAGTTAATAGATAGTTACTGCTCTAAATAATAGGACCTGGAAGCCAATGCCTAAAGTGGACAGCAGGAATTTTCAGTTTTGGCACAATTGATCCTGTTGTTGTGATGATTAACTGCCGCACCAGCAACTCATGACACTAAATTCTGTCAAGCCAACTGTGGCTCGATAATGTAAAATTTTCTAAATGAGATTTTCACATCCTCAAAGGAAAAAGATTATTGAATTACCAACTAAACATTTAATTTCTCTTGCACAAATATTAAACGAATGTAATAAATTTGGAAAAATGTTTTCCTTTTGGTATAGAGACCCATAGGTACCCGGGTAGTGGAGCCAAAATGATCTATTCACACTTCCTCTGAATGGGCCAAGTTAATAGATAGTTACTGCTCTAAATAAGAGGACCTGGAAGCCAATGCCTAAAGTGGACAGCAGGAATATTCCGTTTTGGCAAAATTGATTCTGTTGTCATGATTAACCGCCGCACCAGCAACTCATGACACTAAATTCTGTCAAGCCAACTGTGGCTCGATAATGTAAAATATTCTAAATGAGATTTTCTCATCGACAAAGGAAAAAGATTATTGAATTACGAACTGAACATTTAATTTCTCTTGTACGAATATTAAAAGAATGTAATAAATTTTGAGAAGTGTATTTATATTGGTATATAGACCCGTAGGTACCCGGGTAGTGGAGCCAAAATGATCTATTCACACTTCCTCTGAGTGGGCCAAGTTAATAGATAGTTACTGCTCTAAATAATAGGACCTGGAAGCCAACGCCTAAAGTGGACAGCAGGAATTTTCTGTTTTGGCAAAATTGATCCTGTTGTTGTCATGATTAACCGCAGCACCAGCAACTCATGACACTAAATTCTGTCAAGCCTACTGTGGCCCGATAATATAAAGTTTTCTGAATGAGATTTTCCCATCGACAAAGGAAAAACATTATTGAATTGCGAACTGAACATTTAATTTCTCTTGTACAAATATTAAAAGAATGTAATAAATTTTGAGAAGTGTATTTATATTGGTATATGGACCTGTAGGTACCTGGGTAGTGGAGCCAAAATTATCTATCCACACTTCCTCTGAATGGGCTAAGTCAATAGATAGTTACTGCTCTAAATAATAGGGCCTGGAAGCCAACGCCTAAAGTGGACAGCAGGAATTTTCTGTTTTGGCAAAATTGATCCTGTTGTTGTCATGATTAACTGCCGCTCCAGCAACTGATGACACTAAATTCTGTCAAGCCAATTGTGGCTCGATAATGTAAAATTTTCTAAATGAGATTTTCACATCCTCAAAGGAAAAAGATTATTGAATTACGAACTGAAAATTTAATTTCTCTTGTACAAATATTAAAAGAATGTAATAAATTTTGAGAAGTGTATTTATATTGGTATATAGACCCGTAGGTACCCGGGTAGTGGAGCCAAAATGATCTATTCACACTTCCTCTGAATGGGCCAAGTTAATAGATAGTTACTGCTCTAAATAATAGGACCTGGAAGCCAACGCCTAAAGTGGACAGCAGGAATTTTCTGTTTTGGCAAAATTGATCCTGTTGTTGTCATGATTAACCGCCGCACCAGAAACTCATGACACTAAATTCTGTCAAGCCAACTGTGGCTCGATAATGTAAAATTTTCTAAATGAGATTTTCACATCCTCAAAGGAAAAAGATTATTGAATTACGAACTGAAAATTGAATTTCTCTTGTACAAATATTAAAAGAATGTAATAAATTTTGAGAAGTGTATTTATATTGGTATATAGACCCGTAGGTACCCGGGTAGTGGAGCCAAAATGATCTATTCACACTTCCTCTGAATGGGCCAAGTTAATAGATAGTTACTGCTCTAAATAATAGGAACTGGAAGCCAGCGCCTAAAGTGGACAGCAGGAATTTTCTGTTTTGGCAAAATTGATCCTGTTGTTGTCATGATTAACCGCCGCACCAGCAACTCATGACACTAAATTCTGTCAAGCCAACTGTGGCTCGATAATGTAAAATATTCTAAATGAGATTTTCCCATCGACAAAGGAAAAAGATTATTGAATTACGAACTGAACATTTAATTTCTCTTGTACGAATATTAAAAGAATGTAATAAATTTTGAGAAGTGTATTTATATTGGTATATAGACCCGTAGGTACCCGGCTAGTGGAGCCAAAATGATCTATTCACACTTCCTCTGAATGGGCCAAGTTAATAGACCGTTACTGCTCTAAATAATAGGGCCTGGAAGCCAACGCCTAAAGTGGACAGCAGGAATTTTCTGTTTTGGCAAAATTGATCCTGTTGTTGTCATGATTAACTGCCGCTCCAGCAACTCATGACACTAAATTCTGTCAAGCCAATTGTGGCTCGATAATGTAAAATTTTCTAAATGAGATTTTCACATCCTCAAAGGAAAAAGATTATTGAATTACGAACTGAAAATTTAATTTCTCTTGTACAAATATTAAAAGAATGTAATAAATTTTGAGAAGTGTATTTATATTGGTATATAGACCCGTAGGTATCCGGGTAGTGGAGCCAAAATGATCTATTCACACTTCCTCTGAATGGGCCAAGTTAATAGATAGTTACTGCTCTAAATAATAGGACCTGGAAGCCAACGCCTAAAGTGGACAGCAGGAATTTTTTGTTTTGGCAAAATTGATCCTGTTGTTGTCATGATTAACAGCCGCACCAGAAACTCATGACACTAAATTCTGTGAAGCCAACTGTGGCTCGATAATGTAAAATTTTCTAAATGAGATTTTCACATCCTCAAAGGAAAAAGATTATTGAATTACGAACTGAAAATTTAATTTCTCTTGTACAAATATTAAAAGAATGTAATAAATTTTGAGAAGTGTATTTATATTGGTATATAGACCCGTAGGTACCCGGGTAGTGGAGCCCAAATGATGTATTCACACTTCCTCAGAATGGGCCAAGTTAATAGATAGTTACTGCTCTAAATAATAGGAACTGGAAGCCAGCGCCTAAAGTGAACAGCAGGAATTTTCTGTTTTGGCAAAATTGATCCTGTTGTTGTCATGATTAACCGCCGCACCAGCAACTCATGACACTAAATTCTGTCAAGCCTACTGTGGCTCAATAATATAAAATTTTCTGAATGAGATTTTCCCATCGACAAAGGAAAAACATTATTGAATTGCGAACTGAACATTTAATTTCTCTTGTACAAATATTAAAAGAATGTAATAAATTTTGAGAAGTGTATTTATATTGGTATATAGACCCATAGGTACCAGGGTAGTGGAGCCAAAATTATCTATCCACACTTCCTCTGTATGGGCCAAGTTAATAGATAGTTACTGTTCTAAATAATAGGACCTGGAAGCCAATGCCTAAAGTGGACAGCAGGAATTTTCAGTTTTGGCAAAATTGATCCTGTTGTTGTCATGATTAACTGCCGCACCAGCAACTCATGACACTAAATTCTGTCAAGCCAACTGTGGCTCGATAATGTAAAATTTTCTAAATGAGATTTTCACATCCTCAAAGGAAAAAGATTATTGAATTACCAACTAAACATTTAATTTCTCTTGCTCAAATATTAAAAGAATGTAATAAATTTGGAAAAATGTTTTCCTTTTGGTATATAGACCCGTAGGTACCCGGGTAGTGGAGCCAAAATGATCTATTCACACTTCCTCTGAATGGGCCAAGTTAATAGATAGTTACTGCTCTAAATAATAGGACCTGGAAGCCAACGCCTAAAGTGGACAGGAGGAATTTTCTGTTTTGGCAAAATTGATCCTGTTGTTATGATTAACCGCCGCACCAGCAACTCATGACACTAAATTCTGTCAAGCCAACTGTGGCTCGATAATGTAAAATATTCTAAATAAGATTTTCCCATAGACAAAGGAAAAAGATTATTGAATTACGAACTGAACATTTAATTTCTCTTGTACGAATATTAAAAGAATGTAATAAATTTGGAAAAATGTTTTCCTTTTGGTATATAGACCCGTAGGTACCCTGGTAGTGGAGCCAAAATGATCTATTCGCACTTCCTGTGCATGGGCCAAGTTAATAGATAGTTACTGCTCTAAATAATAGGACCTGGAAGCCAGCGCCTAAAGTGGACAGCAGGAATTTTCTGTTTTGGCAAAATTGATCCTGTTGTTGTCATGATTAACCGCCGCACCAGCAACTCATGAGACTAAATTCTGTCAAGCCTACTGTGGCTCGATAATATAAAGTTTTCTGAATGAGATTTTCCCATCGACAAAGGAAAAACATTATTTAATTGCAAACTGAACATTTAATTTCTCTTGTACAAATATTAAAAGAATGTAATAAATTTTGAGAAGTGTATTTATATTGGTATATAGACCCATAGGTACCCGGTAGTGGAGCCAAAATTATCTATCCACACTTCCTCTGAATGGGCCAAGTTAATAGATAGTTACTGCTCTAAATAATACGACCTGGAAGCCAATGCCTAAAGTGGACAGCAGGAATTTTCAGTTTTGGCAAAATTGATCCTGTTGTTGTCATGATTAACTGCCGCACCAGCAACTCATGACACTAAATTCTGTCAAGCCAACTGTGGCTCGATAATGTAAAATTTTCTAAATGAGATTTTCACATCCTCAAAGGAAAAAGATTATTGAATTACCAACTAAACATTTAATTTCTCTTGCACAAATATTAAAAGAATGTAATAAATTTGGAAAAATGTTTTCCTTTTGGTATATAGACCCGTAGGTACCCGGGTAGTGGAGCCAAAATGATCTATTCACACTTCCTCTGAATGGGCCAAGTTAATAGATAGTTACTGCTCTAAATAATAGGACCTGGAAGCCAACGCCTAAAGTGGACAGCAGGAATTTTCTGTTTTGGCAAAATTGATCCTGTTGTTGTCATGATTAACCGCCGCACCAGCAACTCATGACACTAAATTCTGTCAAGCCAACTGTGGCTCGATAATGTAAAATATTCTAAATGAGATTTTCCCATCGACAAAGGAAAAAGATTATTGAATTACGAACTGAACATTTAATTTCTCTTGTACGAATATTAAAAGAATGTAATAAATTTTGAGAAGTGTATTTATATTGGTATATAGACCCGTAGGTACCCGGGTAGTGGAGCCAAAATGATCTATTCACACTTCCTCTGAATGGGGCAAGTTAATAGATCGTTACTGCTCTAAATAATAGGACCTGGAAGCCAACGCCTAAAGTGGACAGCAGGAATTTTCTGTTTTGGCAAAATTGATCCTGTTGTTGTCATGATTAACCGCCGCACCAGCAACTCATGACACTAAATTCTGCCAAGCCTACTGTGGCTCGATAATATAAAGTTTTCTGAATGAGATTTAACCATCGACAAAGGAAAAACATTATTGAATTGCGAACTGAACATTTAATTTCTCTTGTACAAATATTAAAAGAATGTAATAAATTTTGAGAAGTGTATTTATATTGGTATATGGACCTGTAGGTACCTGGGTAGTGGAGCCAAAATTATCTATCCACACTTCCTCTGAATGGGCCAAGTCAATAGATAGTTACTGCTCTAAATAATAGGGCCTGGAAGCCAACGACTAAAGTGGACAGCAGGAATTTTCTGTTTTGGCAAAATTGATCCCGTTGTTGTCATGATTAACTGCCGCTCCAGGAACTCATGACACTAAATTCTGTCAAGCCAACTGTGGCTCGATAATGTAAAATTTTCTAAATGAGATTTTTACATCCTCAAAGGAAAAAGATTATTGAATTATGAACTGAAAATTTAATTTCTCTTGTACAAATATTAAAATAATGTAATAAATTTTGAGAAGTGTATTTATATTGGTATATAGACCCGTAGGTACCCGGGTAGTGGAGCGAAAATGATCTATTCACACTTCCTCTGAATGGGCCAAGTCAATAGATAGTTACTGCTCTAAATAATAGGGCCTGGAAGCCAACGCCTAAAGTGGACAGAAGGAATTTTCTGTTTTGGCAAAATTGATCCTGTTGTTGTCATGATTAACTGCCGCTCCAGCAACTCATGACACTAAATTCTGTGAAGCCTACTGTGGCTCGATAATACAAAGTTTTCTGAATGAGATTTTCCCATCGACAAAGGAAAAACATTACTGAATTTCGAACTGAACATTTAATTTCTCTTGTACAAATATTAAAAGAATGTAATAAATTTTGAGAAGTGTATTTATATTGGTATATAGACCCATAGGTACCCGGGTAGTGGAGCCAAAATTATCTATCCACACTTCCTGTGAATGGGCCAAGTTAATAGATAGTTACTGCTCTAAATAATAGGACCTGGAAGCCAATGCCTAAAGTGGACAGCAGGAATTATCAGTTTTGGCAAAATTGATCCTGTTGTTGTCATGATTAACTGCCGCACCAGCAACTCATGACACTAAATTCTGTCAAGCCAACTGTGGCTCGATAATGTAAAATTTTCTAAATGAGATTTTCACATCCTAAAAGGAAAAAGATTATTGAATTACCAACTAAACATTTAATTTCTCTTGCACAAATATTAAAAGAATGTAATAAATTTGGAAAAATGTTTTCCTTTTGGTATATAGACCCGTAGGTACCCGGGTAGTGGAGCCAAAATGATCTATTCACACTTCCTCTGAATGGGCCAAGTTAATAGATAGTTACTGCTCTAAATAATAGGACCTGGAAGCCAACGCCTAAAGTGGACAGCAGGAATATTCCGTTTTGGCAAAATTGATTCTGTTGTCATGATTAACCGCCGCACCAGCAACTCATGACACTAAATTCTGTCAAGCCAACTGTGGCTCGATAATGTAAAATATTCTAAATGAGATTTTCCCATCGATAAAGGAAAAAGATTATTGAATTACGAACTGAACATTTAATTTCTCTTGTACGAATATTAAAAGAATGTAATAAATTTTGAGAAGTGTATTTATATTGGTATATAGACCCGTAGGTACCCGGGTAGTGGAGCCAAAATAAATGATCTATTCACACTTCCTCTGAATGGGCCAAGTTAATAGATAGTTACTGCTCTAAATAATAGGACCTGGAAGCCAACGCCTAAAGTGGACAGCAGGAATTTTCTGTTTTGGCAAAATTGATCCTGTTGTTGTCATGATTAACCGCAGCACCAGCAACTCATGACACTAAATTCTGTCAAGCCTACTGTGGCCCGATAATATAAAGTTTTCTGAATGAGATTTTCCCATCGACAAAGGAAAAACATTATTGAATTGCGAACTGAACATTTAATTTCTCTTGTACAAATATTAAAAGAATGTAATAAATTTTGAGAAGTGTATTTATATTGGTATATAGACCCGTAGGTACCCGGGTAGTGGAGCCAAAATGATCTATTCACACTTCCTCTGAATGGGCCAAGTTAATAGATAGTTACTGCTCTAAATAATAGGACCTGGAAGCCAACGCCTAAAGTGGACAGCAGGAATTTTCTGTTTTGGGAAAATTGATCCTGTTGTTGTCATCATTAACTGCTGCACCAGCAACTCATGACTCTAAATTCTGTCAAGCCAACTGTGGCTCGATGATGTAAAATTTTCTAAAGGAGATTTTCACATCCTCAAAGGAAAAAGATTATTGAATTACGAACTAAACATTTAATTTCTCTTGCACAAATTTTAAAAGAATGTAATAAATTTGGAAAAATGTTTTCCTTTTGTTATATAGACCCGTAGGTACCTGGGTAGTGGAGCCAAAATGATCTATTCGCACTTCCTGTGCATGGGCCAAGTTAATAGATAGTTACTGCTCTAAATAATAGGACCTGGAAGCCAACGCCTAAAGTGGACAGCAGGAATTTTCTGTTTTGGCAAAATTGATCCTGTTGTTATGATTAACCACCGCACCAGCAACTCATGACACTTAATTCTGTCAAGCCAACTGTGGCTCGATAATGTAAAATATTCTAAATAAGATTTTCCCATAGACAAAGGAAAAAGATTATTGAATTACGAACTGAACATTTAATGTCTCTTGTACGAATATTAAAAGAATGTAATAAATTTGGAAAAATGTTTTCCTTTTGGTATATAGACCCGTAGGTACCCGGGTAGTGGAGCCAAAATGATCTATTCGCACTTCCTGTGCATGGGCCAAGTTAATAGATAGTTACTGCTCTAAATAATAGGACCTGGAAGCCAGCGCCTAAAGTGGACAGCAGGAATTTTCTGTTTTGGCAAAATTGATCCTGTTGTTGTCATGATTAACCGCCGCACCAGCAACTCATGACACTAAATTCTGTCAAGCCTATTGTGGCTCGATAATATAAAGTTTTCTGAATGAGATTTTCCCATCGATAAAGGAAAAACATTATTTAATTGCGAACTGAACATTTAATTTCTCTTGTACAAATATTAAAAGAATGTAATAAATTTTGAGAAGTGTATTTATATTGGTATATAGACCCATAGGTACCCGGTATTGGAGCCAAAATTATCTATCCACACTTCCTCTGAATGGGCCAAGTTAATAGATAGTTACTGCTCTAAATAATAGGACCTGGAAGCCAATGCCTAAAGTGGACAGCAGGAATTTTCAGTTTTGGCAAAATTGATCCTGTTGTTGTCGTGATTAACTGCCGCACCAGCAACTCATGACACTAAATTCTGTCAAGCCAACTGTGGCTCGATAATGTAAAATTTTCTAAATGAGATTTTCACATCCTCAAAGGAAAAAGATTATTGAATTACCAACTAAACATTTAATTTCTCTTGCACAAATATTAAAAGAATGTAATAAATTTGGAAAAATGTTTTCCTTTTGGTATATAGACCCGTAGGTACCCGGGTAGTGGAGCCAAAATGATCTATTCACACTTCCTCTGAATGGGCCAAGTTAATAGATAGTTACTGCTCTAAATAATAGGACCTGGAAGCCAACGCCTAAAGTGGACAACAGGAATTTTCTGTTTTGGCAAAATTGATCCTGTTGTTGTCATGATTAACCGCCGCACCAGCAACTCATGACACTAAATTCTGTCAAGCCAACTGTGGCTCGATAATGTAAAATATTCTAAATGAGATTTTCCCATCGACAAAGGAAAAAGATTATTGAATTACGAACTGAACATTTAATTTCTCTTGTACGAATATTAAAAGAATGTAATAAATTTTGAGAAGTGTATTTATATTGGTATAGAGACCCGTAGGTACCCGGGTAGTGGAGCCAAAATGATCTATTCACACTTCCTCTGAATGGGCCAAGTTAATAGATCGTTACTGCTCTAAATAATAGGACCTGGAAGCCAACGCCTAAAGTGGACAGCAGGAATTTTCTGTTTTGGCAAAATTGATCCTGTTGTTGTCATGATTAACCGCCGCACCAGCAACTCATGACACTAAATCCTGTCAAGCCTACTGTGGCTCGATAATATAACGTTTTCTGAATGAGATTTAACCATCGACAAAGGAAAAACATTATTGAATTGCGAACTGAACATTTAATTTCTCTTGTACAAATATTAAAAGAATGTAATAAATTTTGAGAAGTGTATTTATATTGGTATATGGACCTGTAGGTACCTGGGTAGTGGAGCCAAAATTATCTATCCACACTTCCTCTGAATGGGCCAAGTCAATAGATAGTTACTGCTCTAAATAATAGGGCCTGGAAGCCAATGCCTAAAGTGGACAGCAGGAATTTTCTGTTTTGGCAGAATTGATCCCGTTGTTGCCATGATTAACTGCCGCTCCAGGAACTCATGACACTAAATTCTGTCAAGCCAACTGTGGCTCGATAATGTAAAATTTTCTAAATGAGATTTTCACATCCTCAAAGGAAAAAGATTATTGAATTATGAACTGAAAATTTAATTTCTCTTGTACAAATATTAAAATAATGTAATAAATTTTGAGAAGTGTATTTATATTGGTATATAGACCCGTAGGTACCCGTGTAGTGGAGCCAAAATGATCTATTCACACTTCCTCTGAATGGGCCAAGTTAATAGATAATTACTGCTCTAAATAATAGGACCTAGAAGCCAACGCCTAAAGTGGACAGCAGGAATTTTCTGTTATGGCAAAATTGATCCTGTTGTTGTCATGATTAACCGCCGCACCAGCAACTCATGACACTAAATTCTGTCAAGCCTACTGTGGCTCGATAATATAAAATTTTATGAATGAGATTTTCCCATCGACAAAGGAAAAACATTATTTAATTGCGAACTGAACATTTAATTTCTCTTGTACAAATATTAAAAGAATGTAATAAATTTTGAGAAGTGTATTTATATTGGTGTATAGACCCGTAGGTACCCGGGTAGTGGAGCCAAAATGATCTATTCACACTTCCTCCGAATGGGCCAAGTTAATAGATAGTTACTGCTCTAAATAATAGGACCTGGAAGCCAACGCCTAAAGTGGACAGCAGGAATTTTCTGTTTTGGCAAAATTGATCCTGTTGTTGTCATGATTAACCGCTGCACCAGCAACTCATGACACTAAATTCTGTCAAGCCAACTGTGGCTCGATAATGTAAAATATTCTAAATGAGATTTTCCCATCGACAAAGGAAAAAGATTATTGAATTACGAACTGAACATTTAATTTCTCTTGTACGAATATTAAAAGAATGTAATAAATTTTGAGAAGTGTATTTATATTGGTATATAGACCCGTAGGTACCCGGGTAGTGGAGCCAAAATGATCTATTCACACTTCCTCTGAATGGGCCAAGTTAATAGATCGTTACTGCTCCAAATAATAGAACCTGGAAGCCAACGCCTAAAGTGGACAGCAGGAATTTTCTGTTTTGGCAAAATTGAGCCTGTTGTTGTCATGATTAACCGCCGCACCAGCAACTCATGACACTAAATTCTGTCAAGCCTACTGTGGCTCGATAATATAAAGTTTTCTGAATGAGATTTAACCATCGACAAAGGAAAAACATTATTAAATTGCGAACTGAACATTTAATTTCTCTTGTACAAATATTAAAAGAATGTAATAAATTTTGAGAAGTGTTTTTATATTGGTATATGGACTCGTAGGTACCCGGGTAGGGGAGCCAAAATGATCTATTCACACTTCCTCTGAATGGGCCAAGTTAATAGATAATTACTCCTCTAAATAATAGGACCTGGAAGCCAACGCCTAAAGTGGACAGCAGGAATTTTCTGTTATGGTAAAATTGATCCTGTTGTTGTCATGATTAACCGCCGCACCCGCAACTCATGACACTAAATTCTGTCAAGCCAACTGTGGCTCGATAATGTAAAATTTTCTAAATGAGATTTTCACATCCTCAAAGGAAAAAGATTATTGAATTACGAACTGAAAATTTAATTTCTCTTGTACAAATATTAAAAGAATGTAAGAAATTTTGAGAAGTGTATTTATATTGGTATATAGACCCGTAGGTACGCGGGTAGTGGAGCCAAAATGATCTATTCACACTTCCTCTGAATGGGCCAAGTTAATAGATAGTTACTGCTCTAAATAATAGGACCTGGAAGCCAACGCCTAAAGTGGACAGCAGGAACTTTCTGTTTTGGCAGAATTGATCCTGTTGTTGTCATGATTAACCGCCGCACCAGCAACTCATGACACTAAATTCTGTCAAGCCTACTGTGGCTCGATAATATAAAGTTTTCTGAATGAGATTTTCCCATCGACAAAGGAAAAACATTATTGAATTGCAAACTGAACATTTAATTTCTCTTGTACAAATATTAAAAGAATGTAATAAATTTGGAAAAATGTTTTCCTTTTGGTATATAGACCCGTAGGTACCCGGGTAGTGGAGCCAAAATTATCTATCCACACTTCCTCTGAATGGGCCAAGTCAATAGATAGTTACTGCTCTAAATAATAGGGCCTGGAAGCCAACGCCTAAAGTGGACAGCAGGAATTTTCTGTTTTGGCAAAATTGATCCCGTTGTTGTCATGATTAACTGCCGCTCCAGCAACTCATGACACTAAATTCTGTCAAGCCAACTGTGGCTCGATAATGTAAAATTTTCTAAATGAAATTTTCACATCCTCAAAGGAAAAAGATTATTGAATTACGAACTTAAAATTTAATTTCTCTTGAACAAATATTAAAATAATGTAATAAATTTTGAGAAGTGTATTTATATTGGTATATAGACCCGTAGGTACCCGGGTAGTGGAGCCAAAATGATCTATTCACACTTCCTCTGAATGGGCCAAGTTAATAGATAATTACTGCTCTAAATAATAGGACCTGGAAGCCAACGCCTAAAGTGGACAGCAGGAATTTTCTGTTTTGGCAAAATTGATCCTGTTGTTGTCATGATTAACTGCCGCTCCAGCAACTCATGACACTAAATTCTGTCAAGCGTACTGTGGCTCGATAATATAAAGTTTTCTGAATGAGATTTTCCCATCGACAAAGGAAAAACATTATTGAATTGCGAACTGAACATTTAATTTCTCTTGTACAAATATTAAAAGAATGTAATAAATTTTGAGAAGTGTATTTATATTGGTATATAGACTCATAGGTACCCGGTAGTGGAGCCAAAATTATCTATCCACACTTCCTCTGAATGGGCCAAGTTAATAGATAGTTACTGCTCTAAATAATAGGACCTGGAGCCAATGCCTAAAGGGGACAGCAGGAATTTTCAGTTTTGGCAAAATTGATCCTGTTGTTGTCATGATTAACTGCCGCACCAGCAACTCATGACACTAAATTCTGTCAAGCCAACTGTGGCTCGATAATGTAAAATTTTCTAAATGAGATTTTCACATCCTCAAAGGAAAAAGATTATTGAATTAGCAACTAAACATTTAATTTCTCTTGCACAAATATTAAAAGAATGTAATAAATTTGGAAAAATGTTTTCCTTTTGGTATATAGACCCGTAGGTACCCGGGTAGTGGAGCCAAAATGATCTATTCACACTTCCTCTGAATGGGCCAAGTTAATAGATAGTTACTGCTCTAAATAATAGGACCTGGAAGCCAACGCCTAAAGTGGACAGCAGGAATATTCCGTTTTGGCAAAATTGATTCTGTTGTCATGATTAACCGCCGCACCAGCAACTCATGACACTAAATTCTGTCAAGCCAACTGTGGCTCGATAATGTAAAATATTCTAAATGAGATTTTCCCATCGACAAAGGAAAAAGATTATTGAATTACGAACTGAACATTTAATTTCTCTTGTACGAATATTAAAAGAATGTAATAAATTTTGAGAAGTGTATTTATATTGGTATATAGACCCGTAGGTACCCGGGTAGTGGAGCCAAAATAAATGATCTATTCACACTTCCTCTGAATGGGCCAAGTTAATAGATAGTTACTGCTCTAAATAATAGGACCTGGAAGCCAACGCCTAAAGTGGACAGCAGGAATTTTCTGTTTTGGCAAAATTGATCCTGTTGTTGTCATGATTAACCGCAGCACCAGCAACTCATGACACTAAATTCTGTCAAGCCTACTGTGGCCCGATAATATAAAGTTTTCTGAATGAGATTTTCCCATCGACAAAGGAAAAACATTATTGAATTGCGAACTGAACATTTAATTTCTCTTGTACAAATATTAAAAGAATGTAATAAATTTTGAGAAGTGTATTTATATTGGTATATAGACCCGTAGGTACCCGGGTAGTGGAGCCAAAATGATCTATTCACACTTCCTCTGAATGGGCCAAGTTAATAGATAGTTACTGCTCTAAATAATAGGACCTGGAAGCCAACGCCTAAAGTGGACAGCAGGAATTTTCTGTTTTGGGAAAATTGATCCTGTTGTTGTCATCATTAACTGCTGCACCAGCAACTCATGACTCTAAATTCTGTCAAGCCAACTGTGGCTCGATGATGTAAAATTTTCTAAAGGAGATTTTCACATCCTCAAAGGAAAAAGATTATTGAATTACGAACTAAACATTTAATTTCTCTTGCACAAATTTTAAAAGAATGTAATAAATTTGGAAAAATGTTTTCCTTTTGTTATATAGACCCGTAGGTACCTGGGTAGTGGAGCCAAAATGATCTATTCGCACTTCCTGTGCATGGGCCAAGTTAATAGATAGTTACTGCTCTAAATAATAGGACCTGGAAGCCAACGCCTAAAGTGGACAGCAGGAATTTTCTGTTTTGGCAAAATTGATCCTGTTGTTATGATTAACCACCGCACCAGCAACTCATGACACTTAATTCTGTCAAGCCAACTGTGGCTCGATAATGTAAAATATTCTAAATAAGATTTTCCCATAGACAAAGGAAAAAGATTATTGAATTACGAACTGAACATTTAATGTCTCTTGTACGAATATTAAAAGAATGTAATAAATTTGGAAAAATGTTTTCCTTTTGGTATATAGACCCGTAGGTACCCGGGTAGTGGAGCCAAAATGATCTATTCGCACTTCCTGTGCATGGGCCAAGTTAATAGATAGTTACTGCTCTAAATAATAGGACCTGGAAGCCAGCGCCTAAAGTGGACAGCAGGAATTTTCTGTTTTGGCAAAATTGATCCTGTTGTTGTCATGATTAACCGCCGCACCAGCAACTCATGACACTAAATTCTGTCAAGCCTATTGTGGCTCGATAATATAAAGTTTTCTGAATGAGATTTTCCCATCGATAAAGGAAAAACATTATTTAATTGCGAACTGAACATTTAATTTCTCTTGTACAAATATTAAAAGAATGTAATAAATTTTGAGAAGTGTATTTATATTGGTATATAGACCCATAGGTACCCGGTATTGGAGCCAAAATTATCTATCCACACTTCCTCTGAATGGGCCAAGTTAATAGATAGTTACTGCTCTAAATAATAGGACCTGGAAGCCAATGCCTAAAGTGGACAGCAGGAATTTTCAGTTTTGGCAAAATTGATCCTGTTGTTGTCGTGATTAACTGCCGCACCAGCAACTCATGACACTAAATTCTGTCAAGCCAACTGTGGCTCGATAATGTAAAATTTTCTAAATGAGATTTTCACATCCTCAAAGGAAAAAGATTATTGAATTACCAACTAAACATTTAATTTCTCTTGCACAAATATTAAAAGAATGTAATAAATTTGGAAAAATGTTTTCCTTTTGGTATATAGACCCGTAGGTACCCGGGTAGTGGAGCCAAAATGATCTATTCACACTTCCTCTGAATGGGCCAAGTTAATAGATAGTTACTGCTCTAAATAATAGGACCTGGAAGCCAACGCCTAAAGTGGACAACAGGAATTTTCTGTTTTGGCAAAATTGATCCTGTTGTTGTCATGATTAACCGCCGCACCAGCAACTCATGACACTAAATTCTGTCAAGCCAACTGTGGCTCGATAATGTAAAATATTCTAAATGAGATTTTCCCATCGACAAAGGAAAAAGATTATTGAATTACGAACTGAACATTTAATTTCTCTTGTACGAATATTAAAAGAATGTAATAAATTTTGAGAAGTGTATTTATATTGGTATAGAGACCCGTAGGTACCCGGGTAGTGGAGCCAAAATGATCTATTCACACTTCCTCTGAATGGGCCAAGTTAATAGATCGTTACTGCTCTAAATAATAGGACCTGGAAGCCAACGCCTAAAGTGGACAGCAGGAATTTTCTGTTTTGGCAAAATTGATCCTGTTGTTGTCATGATTAACCGCCGCACCAGCAACTCATGACACTAAATCCTGTCAAGCCTACTGTGGCTCGATAATATAACGTTTTCTGAATGAGATTTAACCATCGACAAAGGAAAAACATTATTGAATTGCGAACTGAACATTTAATTTCTCTTGTACAAATATTAAAAGAATGTAATAAATTTTGAGAAGTGTATTTATATTGGTATATGGACCTGTAGGTACCTGGGTAGTGGAGCCAAAATTATCTATCCACACTTCCTCTGAATGGGCCAAGTCAATAGATAGTTACTGCTCTAAATAATAGGGCCTGGAAGCCAATGCCTAAAGTGGACAGCAGGAATTTTCTGTTTTGGCAGAATTGATCCCGTTGTTGCCATGATTAACTGCCGCTCCAGGAACTCATGACACTAAATTCTGTCAAGCCAACTGTGGCTCGATAATGTAAAATTTTCTAAATGAGATTTTCACATCCTCAAAGGAAAAAGATTATTGAATTATGAACTGAAAATTTAATTTCTCTTGTACAAATATTAAAATAATGTAATAAATTTTGAGAAGTGTATTTATATTGGTATATAGACCCGTAGGTACCCGTGTAGTGGAGCCAAAATGATCTATTCACACTTCCTCTGAATGGGCCAAGTTAATAGATAATTACTGCTCTAAATAATAGGACCTAGAAGCCAACGCCTAAAGTGGACAGCAGGAATTTTCTGTTATGGCAAAATTGATCCTGTTGTTGTCATGATTAACCGCCGCACCAGCAACTCATGACACTAAATTCTGTCAAGCCTACTGTGGCTCGATAATATAAAATTTTATGAATGAGATTTTCCCATCGACAAAGGAAAAACATTATTTAATTGCGAACTGAACATTTAATTTCTCTTGTACAAATATTAAAAGAATGTAATAAATTTTGAGAAGTGTATTTATATTGGTGTATAGACCCGTAGGTACCCGGGTAGTGGAGCCAAAATGATCTATTCACACTTCCTCCGAATGGGCCAAGTTAATAGATAGTTACTGCTCTAAATAATAGGACCTGGAAGCCAACGCCTAAAGTGGACAGCAGGAATTTTCTGTTTTGGCAAAATTGATCCTGTTGTTGTCATGATTAACCGCTGCACCAGCAACTCATGACACTAAATTCTGTCAAGCCAACTGTGGCTCGATAATGTAAAATATTCTAAATGAGATTTTCCCATCGACAAAGGAAAAAGATTATTGAATTACGAACTGAACATTTAATTTCTCTTGTACGAATATTAAAAGAATGTAATAAATTTTGAGAAGTGTATTTATATTGGTATATAGACCCGTAGGTACCCGGGTAGTGGAGCCAAAATGATCTATTCACACTTCCTCTGAATGGGCCAAGTTAATAGATCGTTACTGCTCCAAATAATAGAACCTGGAAGCCAACGCCTAAAGTGGACAGCAGGAATTTTCTGTTTTGGCAAAATTGAGCCTGTTGTTGTCATGATTAACCGCCGCACCAGCAACTCATGACACTAAATTCTGTCAAGCCTACTGTGGCTCGATAATATAAAGTTTTCTGAATGAGATTTAACCATCGACAAAGGAAAAACATTATTGAATTGCGAACTGAACATTTAATTTCTCTTGTACAAATATTAAAAGAATGTAATAAATTTTGAGAAGTGTTTTTATATTGGTATATGGACTCGTAGGTACCCGGGTAGGGGAGCCAAAATGATCTATTCACACTTCCTCTGAATGGGCCAAGTTAATAGATAATTACTCCTCTAAATAATAGGACCTGGAAGCCAACGCCTAAAGTGGACAGCAGGAATTTTCTGTTATGGTAAAATTGATCCTGTTGTTGTCATGATTAACCGCCGCACCCGCAACTCATGACACTAAATTCTGTCAAGCCAACTGTGGCTCGATAATGTAAAATTTTCTAAATGAGATTTTCACATCCTCAAAGGAAAAAGATTATTGAATTACGAACTGAAAATTTAATTTCTCTTGTACAAATATTAAAAGAATGTAAGAAATTTTGAGAAGTGTATTTATATTGGTATATAGACCCGTAGGTACGCGGGTAGTGGAGCCAAAATGATCTATTCACACTTCCTCTGAATGGGCCAAGTTAATAGATAGTTACTGCTCTAAATAATAGGACCTGGAAGCCAACGCCTAAAGTGGACAGCAGGAACTTTCTGTTTTGGCAGAATTGATCCTGGTGTTGTCATGATTAACCGCCGCACCAGCAACTCATGACACTAAATTCTGTCAAGCCTACTGTGGCTCGATAATATAAAGTTTTCTGAATGAGATTTTCCCATCGACAAAGGAAAAACATTATTGAATTGCAAACTGAACATTTAATTTCTCTTGTACAAATATTAAAAGAATGTAATAAATTTGGAAAAATGTTTTCCTTTTGGTATATAGACCCGTAGGTACCCGGGTAGTGGAGCCAAAATGATCTATTCACACTTCCTCTGAATGGGCCAAGTTAATAGATAGTTACTGCTCTAAATAATAGGACCTGGAAGCCAACGCCTAAAGTGGACAGCAGGAATTTTCTGTTTTGGCAAAATTGATCCTGTTGTTGTCATGATTAACCGCCGCACCACCAACTCATGACACTAAATTCTGTCAAGCCAACTGTGGCTCGATAGTGTAAAATATTCTAAATGAGATTTTCCCATCGACAAAGGAAAAAGATTATTGAATTACGAACTGAACATTTAATTTCTCTTGTACGAATATTAAAAGAATGTAATAAATTTTGAGAAGTGTATTTATATTGGTATATAGACCCGTAGGTACCCGGGTAGTGGAGCCAAAATGATCTATTCACACTTCCTCTGAATGGGCCAAGTTAATAGATCGTTACTGCTCTAAATAATAGGACCTGGAAGCCAACGCCTAAAGTGGACAGCAGGAATTTTCTATTTTGGCAAAATTGATCCTGTTGTTGTCATGATTAACCGCCGCACCCCAGCAACTCATGACACTAAATTCTGTCAAGCCTACTGTGGCTCGATAATATAAAGTTTTCTGAATGAGATTTAACCATCGACAAAGGAAAAACATTGAATTGCGAACTGAACATTTAATTTCTCTTGTACAAATATTAAAAGAATGTAATAAATTTTGAGAAGTGTATTTATATTGGTATATGGACCTGTAGGTACCTGGGTAGTGGAGCCAAAATTATCTATCCACACTTCCTCTGAATGGGCCAAGTCAATAGATAGTTACTGCTCTAAATAATAGGGCCTGGAAGCCAACGCCTAAAGTGGACAGCAGGAATTTTCTGTTTTGGCAAAATTGATCCCGTTGTTGTCATGATTAACTGCCGCTCCAGCAACTCATGACACTAAATTCTGTCAAGCCAACTGTGGCTCGATAATGTAAAATTTTCTAAATGAAATTTTCACATCCTCAAAGGAAAAAGATTATTGAATTACGAACTTAAAATTTAATTTCTCTTGAACAAATATTAAAATAATGTAATAAATTTTGAGAAGTGTATTTATATTGGTATATAGACCCGTAGGTACCCGGGTAGTGGAGCCAAAATGATCTATTCACACTTCCTCTGAATGGGCCAAGTTAATAGATAATTACTGCTCTAAATAATAGGACCTGGAAGCCAACGCCTAAAGTGGACAGCAGGAATTTTCTGTTTTGGCAAAATTGATCCTGTTGTTGTCATGATTAACTGCCGCTCCAGCAACTCATGACACTAAATTCTGTCAAGCGTACTGTGGCTCGATAATATAAAGTTTTCTGAATGAGATTTTCCCATCGACAAAGGAAAAACATTATTGAATTGCGAACTGAACATTTAATTTCTCTTGTACAAATATTAAAAGAATGTAATAAATTTTGAGAAGTGTATTTATATTGGTATATAGACTCATAGGTACCCGGTAGTGGAGCCAAAATTATCTATCCACACTTCCTCTGAATGGGCCAAGTTAATAGATAGTTACTGCTCTAAATAATAGGACCTGGAGCCAATGCCTAAAGGGGACAGCAGGAATTTTCAGTTTTGGCAAAATTGATCCTGTTGTTGTCATGATTAACTGCCGCACCAGCAACTCATGACACTAAATTCTGTCAAGCCAACTGTGGCTCGATAATGTAAAATTTTCTAAATGAGATTTTCACATCCTCAAAGGAAAAAGATTATTGAATTAGCAACTAAACATTTAATTTCTCTTGCACAAATATTAAAAGAATGTAATAAATTTGGAAAAATGTTTTCCTTTTGGTATATAGACCCGTAGGTACCCGGGTAGTGGAGCCAAAATGATCTATTCACACTTCCTGTGAATGGGCCAAGTTAATAGATAGTTACTGCTCTAAATAATAGGACCTGGAAGCCAACGCCTAAAGTGGACAGCAGGAATTTTCTGTTTTGGCAAAATTGATCCTGTTGTTGTCATGATTAACCGCCGCACCAGCAACTCATGACACTAAATTCTGTCAAGCCAACTGTGGCTCGATAATGTAAAATATTCTAAATGAGATTTTCCCATAGACAAAGGAAAAAGATTATTGAATTACGAACTGAACATTTAATTTCTCTTGTACGAATATTAAAAGAATGTAATAAATTTTGAGAAGTGTATTTATATTGGTATATAGACCCGTAGGTACCCGGGTAGTGGAGCCAAAATGATCTATTCACACTTCCTCTGAATGGGCCAAGTTAATAGATCGTTACTGCTCTAAATAATAGGACCTGGAAGCCAACGCCTAAAGTGGACAGCAGGAATTTTCTGTTTTGGCAAAATTGATCCTGTTGTTGTCATGATTAACCGCCGCACCAGCAACTCATGACACTAAATTCTGTCAAGCCTACTGTGGCTCGATAATATAAAGTTTTCTGAATGAGATTTAACCATCGACAAAGGAAAAACATTATTGAATTGCGAACTGAACATTTAATTTCTCTTGTACAAATATTAAAAGAATGTAATAAATTTTGAGAAGTGTATTTATATTGGTATATGGACCTGTAGGTACCTGGGTAGTGGAGCCAAAATTATCTATCCACACTTCCTCTGAATGGGCCAAGTCAATAGATAGTTACTGCTCTAAATAATAGGGCCTGGAAGCCAACGCCTAAAGTGGACAGCAGGAATTTTCTGTTTTGGCAAAATTGATCCTGTTGTTGTCATGATTAACTGCCGCTCCAGCAACTCATGACACTAAATTCTGTCAAGCCAACTGTGGCTCGATAATGTAAAATTTTCTAAATGAGATTTTCACATCCTCAAAGGAAAAAGATTATTGAATTACGAATTGAAAATTTAATTTCTCTTGTACAAATATTAAAATAATGTAATAAATTTTGAGAAGTGTATTTATATTGGTATATAGACCCGTAGGTACCCGGGTAGTGGAGCCAAAATGATCTATTCACACTTCCTCTGAATGGGCCAAGTTAATAGATAATTACTGCTCTAAATAATAGGACCTGGAAGCCAATGCCTAAAGTGGACAGCAGGAATTTTCTGTTATGGCAAAATTGATCCTGTTGTTGTCATGATTAACCGCCGCACCAGCAACTCATGACACTAAATTCTGTCAAGCCAACTGTGGCTCCATAATGTAAAGTTTTCTGAATGAGATTTTCCCATCGACAAAGGAAAAACATTATTGAATTGCGAACTGAACATTTAATTTCTCTTGTACAAATATTAAAAGAATGTAATAAATTTTGAGAAGTGTATTTATATTGGTATATAGACCCGTAGGTACCTGGGTAGTGGAGCCAAAATTATCTATCCACACTTCCTCTGAATGGGCCAAGTCAATAGATAGTTACTGCTCTAAATTATAGGGCCTGGAAGCCAACGCCTAAAGTGGACAGCAGGAATTTTCTGTTTTGGCAAAATTGATCCTGTTGTTGTCATCATTAACTGCCGCACCAGCAACTCATGACTCTAAATTCTGTCAAGCCAACTGTGGCTCGATAATGTAAAATTTTCTAAAGGAGATTTTCACATCCTCAAAGGAAAAAGATTATTGAATTACGAACTAAACATTTAATTTCTCTTGCACAAATATTAAAAGAATGTAATAAATTTGGAAAAATGTTTTCCTTTTGGTATATAGACCCGTAGGTATCCGGGTAGTGGAGCCAAAATGATCTATTCACACTTCCTCTGAATGGGCCAAGTTAATAGATAGTTACTGCTCTAAAAAATAGGACCTGGAAGCCAACGCCTAAAGTGGACAGCAGGAATTTTCTGTTTTGGCAAAAATGATCCTGTTGTTGTCATGATTAACCGCCGCACCAGCAACTCATGACACTAAATTCTGTCAAGCCAACTGTGGCTCGATAATGTAAAATTTTCTAAATGAGATTTTCACATCCTCAAAGGAAAAAGATTATTGAATTACGAACTAAACATTAAAAATGTTTTCATTTTGGTATATAGACCCGTAGGTACCCGGGTAGTGGAGCCAAAATTATCTATCCACACTTCCTCTGAATGGGCCAAGTTAATAGATAGTTACTGCTCTAAATAATAGGACCTGGAAGCCAATGCCTAAAGTGGACAGCAGGAATTTTCAGTTTTGGCAAAATTGATCCTGTTGTTGTCATGATTAACTGCCGCACCAGCAACTCATGACACTAAATTCTGTCAAGCCAACTGTGGCTCGATAATGTTAAATTTTCTAAAGGAGATTTTTACATCCTCAAAGGAAAAAGATTATTGAATTACCAACTAAACATTTAATTTCTCTTGCACAAATATTAAAAGAATGTAATAAATTTGGAAAAATGTTTTCCTTTTGGTATATAGACCCGTAGGTACCCGGGTAGTGAAGCCAAAATGATCTATTCACACTTCCTCTGAATGGGCCAAGTTAATAGATAGTTACTGCTCTAAATAATAGGACCTGGAAGCCAACGCCTAAAGTGGACAGCAGGAATTTTCTGTTTTGGCAAAATTGATCCTGTTGTTGTCATGATTAATCGCCGCACCAGCAACTCATGACACTAAATTCTGTCAAGCCAACTGTGGCTCGATAATGTAAAATTTTGTAAATGAGATTTTCACATCCTCAAAGGAAAAAGATTATTGAATTACGAACTGAAAATTTAATTTCTCTTGTACAAATATTAAAATAATGTAATAAATTTTGAGAAGTGTATTTATATTGGTATATAGACCCGTAGGTACCCGGGTAGTGGAGCCAAAATGATGTATTCACACTTCCTCTGAATGGGCCAAGTTAATAGATAATTACTGCTCTAAATAATAGGACCTGGAAGCCAACGCCTAAAGTGGACAGCAGGAACTTTCTGTTTTGGCAGAATTGATCCTGTTGTTGTCATGATTAACCGCCGCACCAGCAACTCATGACACTAAATTCTGTCAAGCCTACTGTGGCTCGATAATATAAAGTTTTCTGAATGAGATTTTCCCATCGACAAAGGAAAAACATTATTGAATTGCAAACTGAACATTTAATTTCTCTTGTACAAATATTAAAAGAATGTAATAAATTTGGAAAAATGTTTTCCTTTTGGTATATAGACCCGTAGGTACCCGGGTAGTGGAGCCAAAATGATCTATTCACACTTCCTCTGAATGGGCCAAGTTAATAGATAGTTACTGCTCTAAATAATAGGACCTGGAAGCCAACGCCTAAAGTGGACAACAGGAATTTTCTGTTTTGGCAAAATTGATCCTGTTGTTGTCATGATTAACTGCCGCACCAGCAACTCATGACACTAAATTCTGTCCAGCCAACTGTGGCTCGATAATGTTAAATTTTCTAAAGGAGATTTTCACATCCTCAAAGGAAAAAGATTATTGAATTACCAACTAAACATTTAATTTCTCTTGTACAAATATTAAAAGAATGTAATAAATTTTGAGAAGTGTATTTATATTGGTATATAGACCCATAGGTACCCGGTAGTGGAGCCAAAATTATCTATCCACACTTCCTCTGAATGGGCCAAGTTAATAGATAGTTACTGCTCTAAATAATAGGACCTGGAAGCCAATGCCTAAAGTGGACAGCAGGAATTTTCAGTTTTGGCAAAATTGATCCTGTTGTTGTCATGATTAACTGCCGCACCAGCAACTCATGACACTAAATTCTGTCAAGCCAACTGTGGCTCGATAATGTAAAATTTTGTAAATGAGATTTTCACATCCTCAAAGGAAAAAGATTATTGAATTACCAACTAAACATTTAATTTCTCTTGCACAAATATTGAAAGAATGTAATAAATTTGGAAAAATGTTTTCCTTTTGGTATATAGACCCGTAGGTACCCGGGTAGTGGAGCCAAAATGATCTATTCACACTTCCTCTGAATGGGCCAAGTTAATAGATAGTTACTGCTCTAAATAATAGGACCTGGAAGCCAACGCCTAAAGTGAACAACAGGAATTTTCTGTTTTGGCAAAATTGATCCTGTTGTTGTCATGATTAACCGCCGCACCAGCAACTCATGACACTAAATTCTGTCAAGCCAACTGTGGCTCGATAATGTAAAATATTCTAAATGAGATTTTCCCATCGACAAAGGAAAAAGATTATTGAATTACGAACTGAACATTTAATTTCTCTTGTACGAATATTAAAAGAATGTAATAAATTTTGAGAAGTGTATTTATATTGGTATATAGACCCGTAGGTACCCGGGTAGTGGAGCCAAAATGATCTATT
The DNA here is from genome assembly GCA_031216915.1 of Pictodentalium vernedei. NCBI lineage: Eukaryota > Metazoa > Mollusca > Scaphopoda > Dentaliida > Dentaliidae > Pictodentalium > Pictodentalium vernedei. Next base: position 446,741,751 of record CM062293.1, on the reverse strand, counting down.
CACACTTCCTCTGAATGGGCCAAGTTAATAGATCGTTACTGCTCTAAATAATAGGACCTGGAAGCCAACGCCTAAAGTGGACAGCAGGAATTTTCTGTTTTGGCAAAATTGATCCTGTTGTTGTCATGATTAACCGCCGCACCAGCAACTCATGACACTAAATCCTGTCAAGCCTACTGTGGCTCGATAATATAACGTTTTCTGAATGAGATTTAACCATCGACAAAGGAAAAACATTATTGAATTGCGAACTGAACATTTAATTTCTCTTGTACAAATATTAAAAGAATGTAATAAATTTTGAGAAGTGTATTTATATTGGTATATGGACCTGTAGGTACCTGGGTAGTGGAGCCAAAATTATCTATCCACACTTCCTCTGAATGGGCCAAGTCAATAGATAGTTACTGCTCTAAATAATAGGGCCTGGAAGCCAATGCCTAAAGTGGACAGCAGGAATTTTCTGTTTTGGCAAAATTGATCCCGTTGTTGCCATGATTAACTGCCGCTCCAGGAACTCATGACACTAAATTCTGTCAAGCCAACTGTGGCTCGATAATGTAAAATTTTCTAAATGAGATTTTCACATCCTCAAAGGAAAAAGATTATTGAATTATGAACTGAAAATTTAATTTCTCTTGTACAAATATTAAAATAATGTAATAAATTTTGAGAAGTGTATTTATATTGGTATATAGACCCGTAGGTACCCGTGTAGTGGAGCCAAAATGATCTATTCACACTTCCTCTGAATGGGCCAAGTTAATAGATAATTACTGCTCTAAATAATAGGACCTAGAAGCCAACGCCTAAAGTGGACAGCAGGAATTTTCTGTTATGGCAAAATTGAGCCTGTTGTTGTCATGATTAACCGCCGCACCAGCAACTCATGACACTAAATTCTGTCAAGCCTACTGTGGCTCGATAATATAAAATTTTCTGAATGAGATTTTCCCATCGACAAAGGAAAAACATTATTTAATTGCGAACTGAACATTTAATTTCTCTTGTACAAATATTAAAAGAATGTAATAAATTTTGAGAAGTGTATTTATATTGGTATATAGACCCGTAGGTACCCGGGTAGTGGAGCCAAAATGATCTATTCACACTTCCTCCGAATGGGCCAAGTTAATAGATAGTTACTGCTCTAAATAATAGGACCTGGAAGCCAACGCCTAAAGTGGACAGCAGGAATTTTCTGTTTTGGCAAAATTGATCCTGTTGTTGTCATGATTAACCGCTGCACCAGCAACTCATGACACTAAATTCTGTCAAGCCAACTGTGGCTCGATAATGTAAAATATTCTAAATGAGATTTTCCCATCGACAAAGGAAAAAGATTATTGAATTACGAACTGAACATTTAATTTCTCTTGTACGAATATTAAAAGAATGTAATAAATTTTGAGAAGTGTATTTATATTGGTATATAGACCCGTAGGTACCCGTGTAGTGGAGCCAAAATGATCTATTCACACTTCCTCTGAATGGGCCAAGTTAATAGATAATTACTCCTCTAAATAATAGGACCTGGAAGCCAACGCCTAAAGTGGACAGCAGGAATTTTCTGTTATGGTAAAATTGATCCTGTTGTTGTCATGATTAACCGCCGCACCAGCAACTCATGACACTAAATTCTGTCAAGCCAACTGTGGCTCGATAATGTAAAATTTTCTAAATGAGATTTTCACATCCTCAAAGGAAAAAGATTATTGAATTACGAACTGAAAATTTAATTTCTCTTGTACAAATATTAAAAGAATGTAAGAAATTTTGAGAAGTGTATTTATATTCGTATATAGACCCGTAGGTACGCGGGTAGTGGAGCCAAAATGATCTATTCACACTTCCTCTGAATGGGCCAAGTCAATAGATAGTTACTGCTCTAAATAATAGGGCCTGGAAGCCAACGCCTAAAGTGGACAGCAGGAATTTTCTGTTTTGGCAAAATTGATCCCGTTGTTGTCATGATTAACTGCCGCTCCAGCAACTCATGACACTAAATTCTGTCAAGCCAACTGTGGCTCGATAATGTAAAATTTTCTAAATGAAATTTTCACATCCTCAAAGGAAAAAGATTATTGAATTACGAACTGAAAATTTAATTTCTCTTGTACAAATATTAAAATAATGTAATAAATTTTGAGAAGTGTATTTATATTGGTATATAGACCCGTAGGTACCCGGGTAGTGGAGCCAAAATGATCTATTCACACTTCCTCTGAATGGGCCAAGTTAATAGATAATTACTGCTCTAAATAATAGGACCTGGAAGCCAACGCCTAAAGTGGACAGCAGGAATTTTCTGTTTTGGCAAAATTGATCCTGTTGTTGTCATGATTAACTGCCGCTCCAGCAACTCATGACACTAAATTCTGTCAAGCGTACTGTGGCTCGATAATATAAAGTTTTCTGAATGAGATTTTCCCATCGACAAAGGAAAAACATTATTGAATTGCGAACTGAACATTTAATTTCTCTTGTACAAATATTAAAAGAATGTAATAAATTTTGAGAAGTGTATTTATATTGGTATATAGACTCATAGGTACCCGGTAGTGGAGCCAAAATTATCTATCCACACTTCCTCTGAATGGGCCAAGTTAATAGATAGTTACTGCTCTAAATAATAGGACCTGGAGCCAATGCCTAAAGGGGACAGCAGGAATTTTCAGTTTTGGCAAAATTGATCCTGTTGTTGTCATGATTAACTGCCGCACCAGCAACTCATGACACTAAATTCTGTCAAGCCAACTGTGGCTCGATAATGTAAAATTTTCTAAATGAGATTTTCACATCCTCAAAGGAAAAAGATTATTGAATTAGCAACTAAACATTTAATTTCTCTTGCACAAATATTAAAAGAATGTAATAAATTTGGAAAAATGTTTTCCTTTTGGTATATAGACCCGTAGGTACCCGGGTAGTGGAGCCAAAATGATCTATTCACACTTCCTGTGAATGGGCCAAGTTAATAGATAGTTACTGCTCTAAATAATAGGACCTGGAAGCCAACGCCTAAAGTGGACAGCAGGAATTTTCTGTTTTGGCAAAATTGATCCTGTTGTTGTCATGATTAACCGCCGCACCAGCAACTCATGACACTAAATTCTGTCAAGCCAACTGTGGCTCGATAATGTAAAATATTCTAAATGAGATTTTCGCATAGACAAAGGAAAAAGATTATTGAATTACGAACTGAACATTTAATTTCTCTTGTACGAATATTAAAAGAATGTAATAAATTTTGAGAAGTGTATTTATATTGGTATATAGACCCGTAGGTACCCGGGTAGTGGAGCCAAAATGATCTATTCACACTTCCTCTGAATGGGCCAAGTTAATAGATCGTTACTGCTCTAAATAATAGGACCTGGAAGCCAACGCCTAAAGTGGACAGCAGGAATTTTCTGTTTTGGCAAAATTGATCCTGTTGTTGTCATGATTAACCGCCGCACCAGCAACTCATGACACTAAATTCTGTCAAGCCTACTGTGGCTCGATAATATAAAGTTTTCTGAATGAGATTTAACCATCGACAAAGGAAAAACATTATTGAATTGCGAACTGAACATTTAATTTCTCTTGTACAAATATTAAAAGAATGTAATAAATTTTGAGAAGTGTATTTATATTGGTATATGGACCTGTAGGTACCTGGGTAGTGGAGCCAAAATTATCTATCCACACTTCCTCTGAATGGGCCAAGTCAATAGATAGTTACTGCTCTAAATAGTAGGGCCTGGAAGCCAACGCCTAAAGTGGACAGCAGGAATTTTCTGTTTTGGCAAAATTGATCCTGTTGTTGTCATGATTAACTGCCGCTCCAGCAACTCATGACACTAAATTCTGTCAAGCCAACTGTGGCTCGATAATGTAAAATTTTCTAAATGAGATTTTCACATCCTCAAAGGAAAAAGATTATTGAATTACGAATTGAAAATTTAATTTCTCTTGTACAAATATTAAAATAATGTAATAAATTTTGAGAAGTGTATTTATATTGGTATATAGACCTGTAGGTACCCGGGTAGTGGAGCCAAAATGATCTATTCACACTTCCTCTGAATGGGCCAAGTTAATAGATAATTACTGCTCTAAATAATAGGACCTGGAAGCCAACGCCTAAAGTGGACAGCAGGAATTTTCTGTTATAGCAAAATTGATCCTGTTGTTGTCATGATTAACCGCCGCACCAGCAACTCATGACACTAAATTCTGTCAAGCCAACTGTGGCTCCATAATGTAAAATTTTCTAAATGAGATTTTCACATCCTCAAAGGAAAAAGATTATTGAACTACGAACTGAAAATTTAATTTCTCTTGTACAAATATTAAAAGAATGTAATAAATTTTGAGAAGTGTATTTATATTGGTATATAGACCCGTAGGTACGTGGGTAGTGGAGCCAAAATGATCTATTCACACTTCCTCTGAATGGGCCAAGTTAATAGATAGTTACTGCTCTAAATAATAGGACCTGGAAGCCAACGCCTAAAGTGGACAGCAGGAACTTTCTGTTTTGGGAAAATTGATCCTGTTGTTGTCATGATTAACCGCCGCACCAGCAACTCATGACACTAAATTCTGTCAAGCCTACAGTGGCTCGATAATATAATAAAGTTTTCTGAATGAGATTTTCCCATCGACAAAGGAAAAACATTATTGAATTGCGAACTGAACATTTAATTTCTCTTGTACAAATATTAAAAGAATGTAATAAATTTTGAGAAGTGTATTTATATTGGTATATAGACCCGTAGGTACCTGGGTAGTGGAGCCAAAATTATCTATCCACACTTCCTCTGAATGGGCCAAGTCAATAGATAGTTACTGCTCTAAATTATAGGGCCTGGAAGCCAACGCCTAAAGTGGACAGCAGGAATTTTCTGTTTTGGCAAAATTGATCCTGTTGTTGTCATCATTAACTGCCGCACCAGCAACTCATGACTCTAAATTCTGTCAAGCCAACTGTGGCTCGATAATGTAAAATTTTCTAAAGGAGATTTTCACATCCTCAAAGGAAAAAGATTATTGAATTACGAACTAAACATTTAATTTCTCTTGCACAAATATTAAAAGAATGTAATAAATTTGGAAAAATGTTTTCCTTTTGGTATATAGACCCGTAGGTATCCGGGTAGTGGAGCCAAAATGATCTATTCACACTTCCTCTGAATGGGCCAAGTTAATAGATAGTTACTGCTCTAAATAATAGGACCTGGAAGCCAACGCCTAAAGTGGACAGCAGGAATTTTCTGTTTTGGCAAAAATGATCCTGTTGTTGTCATGATTAACCGCCGCACCAGCAACTCATGACACTAAATTCTGTCAAGCCAACTGTGGCTCGATAATGTAAAATTTTCTAAATGAGATTTTCACATCCTCAAAGGAAAAAGATTATTGAATTACGAACTAAACATTAAAAATGTTTTCCTTTTGGTATATAGACCCGTAGGTACCCGGGTAGTGGAGCCAAAATTATCTATCCACACTTCCTCTGAATGGGCCAAGTTAATAGATAGTTACTGCTCTAAATAATAGGACCTGGAAGCCAATGCCTAAAGTGGACAGCAGGAATTTTCAGTTTTGGCAAAATTGATCCTGTTGTTGTCATGATTAACTGCCGCACCAGCAACTCATGACACTAAATTCTGTCAAGCCAACTGTGGCTCGATAATGTTAAATTTTCTAAAGGAGATTTTCACCTCCTCAAAGGAAAAAGATTATTGAATTACCAACTAAACATTTAATTTCTCTTGCACAAATATTAAAAGAATGTAATAAATTTGGAAAAATGTTTTCCTTTTGGTATATAGACCCGTAGGTACCCGGGTAGTGGAGCCAAAATGATCTATTCACACTTCCTCTGAATGGGCCAAGTTAATAGATAGTTACTGCTCTAAATAATAGGACCTGGAAGCCAACGCCTAAAGTGGACAGCAGGAATTTTCTGTTTTGGCAAAATTGATCCTGTTGTTGTCATTGTTACGACCCGTAATGTAATAAATTCCCATAATGTAATACCTACCCATAATGTAATACAAAAACGACCCATAATGTAATACGAACCCATAATGTAATAAAAAACGACCCATAATGTAATAAATGTAATAACGTGTAATAAATGTTAGGTACCCATAATGTAATAAAAATTTTAAAAAATTAGATACAAATTACACTTTTCCAGGCCCGTAATGTAATAAAATTCTAAGCTTGATTTTTGTTTTTTCTCTTTACTCCAGCAGTGCGTTCGGCTACTTATGACACATCCTGCGCCTTCATCAATGCTGCCAATGGCCCCTATGCCGTACACAGCCAACATGTGTGGGTGTGTTGGGATTACGATAGAGAGTATTTCGGGACCCGGGGCGGGTATACTCTGCTATGAGTGACAGGCATTATCCCTCTTCCATTTGTACCACCCACGCAAACGACTTCCTCGATAGCCTCTACTGCCCTGCCACAATCATATAGGTCTACCCTACAAGACATTCAATAATTTTGATTCCAGGATGGTTATTTATAACTGCAATCATCATATTCGACCGGCTGTTCACTTGCATAAAAGCAATGCGGGTAGCAGGTTCCTATACTGTTAATAAGTGCAAGCAATTCTGGCCAAAGTTGCTGAGGCAGAGGGTGTAGTGGGGTGCAGTGGGGTTTGGGTGCACAATAACCGGATAGTGGGGGGGGGGGGGCGTATAGTGTGGGATACAAGGAAAAGATAGAACAGAAGCAAGACGTTGAGTCAACCGGCGCAGAGGAATATCGGGAGGCGATATGGTGAGTGTACTGGTATTGGAATGGGGGATATCCTATAGCTCGATGGGATTTGGATTAGGCTACTTTGCTCCAAATTAAGCGTACAATCTATCCTCTGTCTCCCCAATTTTCACTACCTAAACAAATTAGTAATTTCCCTGTACTGTACTACTATAGGTTCATGTCGCACCCTCCGCACCTTGAAACCAATGAGCCCGAGCCCAGGACCACACTTAATAACGACCACATCATATTCCCGGTCCTGTGATCACATGCGACAAGTAATATTATCAAATGCTTTCCAGTCAAATAGTTTGCACTTCGCACATGCAAGAAAGACCTTACATTTTCAATAAAAATTGTATCAGTTTCAATAGTGTCAGCCCTGAGTGAAATGGTTTCAACTCCTCTCAGTGTTATTTTTCTAAAACCTCAACACACCACAAATTGAACACCCTCAATTGATATGAACCGAAGCAAGTTAAACGCCTTGTAGACTGCTATCATCCACGCAGGCCACCTTTACGAGAAGATTGGTTAAGAGTATGTCATGTTCGCCTGTGGCTGCGACCAGCAACTGAGTCAAGTTAATGTGCACATCACTTGGTTGTACAAAGCAGCCTCTTTGTATTGAGCTCAGGGGATTGCATTCTCAAATAAATTTCACAGTGGTGTGGCATCACTCATAGTATGCACAGGACGAATGCAGATCTATAATAGAGAGTAGTTTTGGTGGTTCTTGAGATTATGTTGATTGGAAAAGCATTCCACAGCATTTTCTGAGCTGTGGGGACTACCACTTAAACCACCTACATTTCCTGACAGTTCCTGGCGGTTGGCAGGAACTTCCTGCCAACCGCATACTCTATCACATCGACTATTCGCGTGTTCATCCCCGCTATTGTGCCATCTTCTCCTAGGTTACACTCAAACAACATACGTAGCTAAACACCAGGTGTAACATGGGCATATCCGTTTGACCGTGAGGTGTGACCTTGACCATCAATCCGGTGACCTTGAACCTGTGTATGGGCCGATTTTTATGAAACTTGGTGTGTGGTTCGGGCGCCCAACAATTTTGCCACACCCGATGCCCGTCATGTGTGACCTTGATTGATATTCACACCGTTGACCTTGAACCTATATCTCGGCTCATGTTGGGCCGATTTGCGTGAAACTTGGTATGTGGGGGTAGTTCGGGGCTCTCTCTCTCTCTCTCTCTCTCTCTCTCTCTCTCTCTCTCTATATATATATATATATATATATATATATATATTGAGCGTCCTGAACTACTCCCACATACCAAGTTTCACGAAAATCGGCCCAGCATGAACCGAGATACAGGTTCAAGGTCAACGGTTTGAATATCAAGGTCACACATGACGGGCATCGGGTGTGGCGAAATTGTTGGACGCCCGAACCACACACCACGTTTCAGGACAATCGCCCAGCAGGAGCCGATACACAGGTTCAAGGTTTCCGGTTTGATGGTCAAGGTCACACACCCGGTCAAACGGATACGCCCATGTTACTCCTCGTGTCTAGCTATGTATGTTGTTTGAGTGTAACTTAGGAGAAGATGGCACAATAGCGCAGATGAACACGCGAATAGTCGATGTGATAGAGTAGGCGGTTGGCAGGAAGTCCCTGCCAACCGCCAGGAACTGCCATGACTGTAGGTAGTTTAAGTGGAAGGCCGTGTGGTGGACTAATAATATTATTTGACACATGTTATCACAGGATCGGGAATATGATGTGGTCGTTATTAAGTGTCATCCTGGGATCGGGCTCATTGGTTTCCAGGTGCGGTGGGTGTGACATAAACTTATAGTAGTACAGTACAGGGAAATGACTAATTTGTTCAGGTAGTGAAAACTGGAGAGACAGAGGATAGATCGTACGCTTAATTTGGAGGAAAGTAGCCTAATCCAAATCCCATCGAGCTATAGGATATCCCCTATCACAATACCAGTACACCTACCATATCGCCTCCCGATATTCATCTGCGCCGCTTGACTCAACGTCTTGCTTCTGTTCCATCTTTTCCTTGTATCCCACACTACCCCCCCCCCCCCCCGCCACTATCCAGTCTTGGTGCACCCAAATTCCACGGCACCCACTCCACCCTTCGCCCCTGCAACTTTGGCCAGAGTTACTTGCATTTATTAACAGTAGGAACCTGCTACCCACATTGCTTTTGTGCAAGTGAACAGCCGGTCGAATATGATGATTGCAGTTATAAATGACCATCCTGGAATCAAAATTACTGAATGTCTGGTATGGTAGACCTATATGGTTGTGGCAGGGCAGTAGAGGCTATTGAGGAAGACGTTTGCGCGGGTGGTACAAATAGAAGAGGGATAATGCCTGCCACTCAGAGCAGAGTATACCCGCCCCAGGTCCCGGAATACTCTCCATCATAATCCCAACACACCCACACGTGTTGGCTGTGTACGGCTTAGGGGCCATTGGCAGCATTAATGAAGGCGTAGGATGTGTCATAAGTAGCCGAACGCACTGCTGGAGTAAAGAGAAAAAACAAAAATCAAACTTAGAATTTTATTACATTACGGGCCTGGAAAAGTGTAATTTGTATCTAATTTTTTAAAAATTTTATTACATTATGGGTACCTAACATTTATTACACGTTATTACATTTATTACATTATGGGTCGTTTTTTATTACATTATGGGTTCGTATTACATTATGGGTCGTTTTTGTATTACATTATGGGTAGGTATTACATTATGGGCATTTATTACATTACGGGTCGTAACAGTCATGATTAATCGCCGCACCAGCAACTCATGACACTAAATTCTGTCAAGCCAACTGTGGCTCGATAATGTAAAATTTTGTAAATGAGATTTTCACATCCTCAAAGGAAAAAGATTATTGAATTACGAACTGAAAATTTAATTTCTCTTGTACAAATATTAAAATAATGTAATAAATTTTGAGAAGTGTATTTATATTGGTATATAGACCCGTAGGTACCCGGGTAGTGGAGCCAAAATGATGTATTCACACTTCCTCTGAATGGGCCAAGTTAATAGATAATTACTGCTCTAAATAATAGGACCTGGAAGCCAACGCCTAAAGTGGACAGCAGGAATTTTCTGTTATGCCAAAATTGATCCTGTTGTTGTCATGATTAACCGCCGCACCAGCAACTCATGACACTAAATTCTGTCAAGCCAACTGTGGCTCGATAATGTAAAATTTTCTAAATGAGATTTTCACATCCTCAAAGGAAAAAGATTATTGAATTACGAACTGAAAATTTAATTTCTCTTGTACAAATATTAAAAGAATGTAAGAAATTTTGAGAAGTGTATTTATATTGGTATATAGACCCGTAGGTACGCGGGTAGTGGAGCCAAAATGATCTATTCACACTTCCTCTGAATGGGCCAAGTTAATAGATAGTTACTGCTCTAAATAATAGGACCTGGAAGCCAACGCCTAAAGTGGACAGCAGGAACTTTCTGTTTTGGCAGAATTGATCCTGTTGTTGTCATGATTAACCGCCGCACCAGCAACTCATGACACTAAATTCTGTCAAGCCTACTGTGGCTCGATAATATAAAGTTTTCTGAATGAGATTTTCCCATCGACAAAGGAAAAACATTATTGAATTGCAAACTGAACATTTAATTTCTCTTGTACAAATATTAAAATAATGTAATAAATTTTGAGAAGTGTATTTATATTGGTATATAGCCCCGTAGGTACCCGGGTAGTGGAGCCAAAATGATCTATTCACACTTCCTCTGAATGGGCCAAGTTAATAGATAATTACTGCTCTAAATAATAGGACCTGGAAGCCAACGCCTAAAGTGGACAGGAGGAATTTTCTGTTATGGCAAAATTGATCCTGTTGTTGTCATGATTAACCGCCGCACCAGCAACTCATGACACTAAATTCTGTCAAGCCAACTGTGGCTCGATAATGTAAAATATTCTAAATAAGATTTTCCCATAGACAAAGGAAAAAGATTATTGAATTACGAACTGAACATTTAATTTCTCTTGTACGAATATTAAAAGAATGTAATAAATTTGGAAAAATGTTTTCCTTTTGGTGTATAGACCCGTAGGTACCCGGGTAGTGGAGCCAAAATGATGTATTCACACTTCCTCTGAATGGGCCAAGTTAATAGATAATTACTGCTCTAAATAATAGGACCTGGAAGCCAACGCCTAAAGTGGACAGCAGGAATTTTCTGTTATGCCAAATTTGATCCTGTTGTTGTCATGATTAACCGCCGCACCAGCAACTCATGACACTAAATTCTGTCAAGCCAACTGTGGCTCGATAATGTAAAATTTTCTAAATGAGATTTTCACATCCTCAAAGGAAAAAGATTATTGAATTACGAACTGAAAATTTAATTTCTCTTGTACAAATATTAAAAGAATGTAAGAAATTTTTGAGAAGTGTATTTATATTGGTATATAGACCCGTAGGTACGCGGGTAGTGGAGCCAAAATGATCTATTCACACTTCCTCTGAATGGGCCAAGTTAATAGATAGTTACTGCTCTAAATAATAGGACCTGGAAGCCAACGCCTAAAGTGGACAGCAGGAACTTTCTGTTTTGGCAGAATTGATCCTGTTGTTGTCATGATTAACCGCCGCACCAGCAACTCATGACACTAAATTCTGTCAAGCCTACTGTGGCTCGATAATATAAAGTTTTCTGAATGAGATTTTCCCATCGACAAAGGAAAAACATTATTTAATTGCGAACTGAACATTTAATTTCTCTTGTACAAATATTAAAAGAATGTAATAAATTTTGAGAAGTGTATTTATATTGGTATATAGACCCGTAGGGACCTGGGTAGTGGAGCCAAAATTATCTATCCACACTTCCTCTGAATGGGCCAAGTCAATAGATAGTTACTGCTCTAAATAATAGGGCCTGGAAGCCAACGCCTAAAGTGGACAGCAGGAATTTTCTGTTTTGGCAAAATTGATCCTGTTGTTGTCATGATTAACTGCCGCTCCAGCAACTCATGACACTAAATTCTGTCAAGCCTTCTGTGGCTCGATAATATAAAGTTTTCTGAATGAGATTTTCCCATCGACAAAGGAAAAACATTATTGAATTGCGAACTGAACATTTAATTTCTCTTGTACAAATATTAAAAGAATGTAATAAATTTTGAGAAGTGCATTTATATTGGTATATAGCCCCATAGGTACCCGGTAGTGGAGCCAAAATTATCTATCCACACTTCCTCTGAATGGGCCAAGTTAATAGATAGTTACTGCTCTAAATAATAGGACCTGGAAGCCAATGCCTAAAGGGGACAGCAGGAATTTTCAGTTTTGGCAAAATTGATCCTGTTGTTGTCATGATTAACTGCTGCACCAGCAACTCATGACACTAAATTCTGTCAAGCCAACTGTGGCTCGATAATGTAAAATTTTCTAAATGAGATTTTCACATCCTCAAAGGAAAAAGATTATTGAATTACCAACTAAACATTTAATTTCTCTTGCACAAATATTAAAAGAATGTAATAAATTTGGAAAAATGTTTTCCTTTTGGTATATAGACCCGTAGGTACCCGGGTAGTGGAGCCAAAATGATCTATTCACACTTCCTCTGAATGGGCCAAGTTAATAGATAGTTACTGCTCTAAATAATAGGACCTGGAAGCCAACGCCTAAAGTGGACAGCAGGAATTTTCTGTTTTGGCAAAATTGATCCTGTTGTTGTCATGATTAACCGCCGCACCAGCAACTCATGACACTAAATTCTGTCAAGCCAACTGTGGCTCGATAATGTAAAATATTCTAAATGAGATTTTCCCATAGACAAAGGAAAAAGATTATTGAATTACGAACTGAACATTTAATTTCTCTTGTACGAATATTAAAAGAATGTAATAAATTTTGAGAAGTGTATTTATATTGGTATATAGACCCGTAGGTACCCGTGTAGTGGAGCCAAAATGATCTATTCACACTTCCTCTGAATGGGCCAAGTTAATAGATCGTTACTGCTCTAAATAATAGGACCTGGAAGCCAACGCCTAAAGTGGACAGCAGGAATTTTCTGTTTTGGCAAAATTGATCCTGTTGTTGTCATGATTAACCGCCACACCAGCAACTCATGACACTAAATTCTGTCAAGCCTACTGTGGCTCGATAATATAAAGTTTTCTGAATGAGATTTAACCATCGACAAAGGAAAAACATTATTGAATTGCGAACTGAACATTTAATTTCTCTTGTACAAATATTAAAAGAATGTAATAAATTTTGAGAAGTGTATTTATATTGGTATATGGACCTGTAGGTACCTGGGTAGTGGAGCCAAAATTATCTATCCACACTTCCTCTGAATGGGCCAAGTCAATAGATAGTTACTGCTCTAAATAATAGGGCCTGGAAGCCAACGCCTAAAGTGGACAGCAGGAATTTTCTGTTTTGGCAAAATTGATCCTGTTGTTGTCATGATTAACTGCCGCTCCAGCAACTCATGACACTAAATTCTGTCAAGCCAACTGTGGCTCGATAATGTAAAATTTTCTAAATGAGATTTTCACATCCTCAAAGGAAAAAGATTATTGAATTACGAACTGAAAATTTAATTTCTCTTGTACAAATATTAAAATAATGTAATAAATTTTGAGAAGTGTATTTATATTGGTATATAGACCCGTAGGTACCCGGGTAGTGGAGCCAAAATGATCTATTCACACTTCCTCTGAATGGGCCAAGTTAATAGATAATTACTGCTCTAAATAATAGGACCTGGAAGCCAAGGCCTAAAGTGGACAGCAGGAATTTTCTGTTATGCCAAAATTGATCCTGTTGTTGTCATGATTAACCGCCGCACCAGCAACTCATGACACTAAATTCTGTCAAGCCAACTGTGGCTCCATAATGTAAAATTTTCTAAATGAGATTTTCACATCCTCAAAGGAAAAAGATTATTGAATTACGAACTGAAAATTTAATTTCTCTTGTACAAATATTAAAAGAATGTAAGAAATTTTGAGAAGTGTATTTATATTGGTATACAGACCCGTAGGTACGCGGGTAGTGGAGCCAAAATGATCTATTCACACTTCCTCTGAATGGGCCAAGTTAATAGATAGTTACTGCTCTAAATAATAGGACCTGGAAGCCAACGCCTAAAGTGGACAGCAGGAACTTTCTGTTTTGGCAGAATTGATCCTGTTGTTGTCATGATTAACCGCCGCACCAGCAACTCATGACACTAAATTCTGTCAAGCCTACTGTGGCTCGATAATATAAAGTTTTCTGAATGAGATTTTCCCATCGACAAAGGAAAAACATTATTGAATTGCAAACTGAACATTTAATTTCTCTTGTACAAATATTAAAAGAATGTAATAAATTTTGAGAAGTGTATTTATATTGGTATATAGACCCGTAGGTACCTGGGTAGTGGAGCCAAAATTATCTATCCACACTTCCTCTGAATGGGCCAAGTCAATAGATAGTTACTGCTCTAAATAATAGGGCCTGGAAGCCAATGCTTAAAGTGGACAGCAGGAATTTTCCGTTTTGGCAAAATTGATCCTGTTGTTGTCATGATTAACTGCCGCTCCAGCAACTCACGACACTAAATTCTGTCGAGCCAACTGTGGCTCGATAATGTAAAATTTCGTAAATGAGATTTTCACATCCTCAAAGGAAAAAGATTATTGAATTACGAACTGAAAATTTAATTTCTCTTGTACAAATATTAAAATAATGTAATAAATTTTGAGAAGTGTATTTATATTGGTATATAGACCCGTAGGTACCCGGGTAGTGGAGCCAAAATGATCTATTCACACTTCCTCTGAATGGGCCAAGTTAATAGATAATTACTGCTCTAAATAATAGGACCTGGAAGCCAACGCCTAAAGTGGACAGCAGGAATTTTCTGTTATGGCAAAATTGATCCTGTTGTTGTCATGATTAACCGCCGCACCAGCAACTCATGACACTAAATTCTGTCAAGCCAACTGTGGCTCGATAATGTAAAATTTTCTAAATGAGATTTTCACATCCTCAAAGGAAAAAGATTATTGAATTACGAACTGAAAATTTAATTTCTCTTGTACAAATATTAAAAGAATGTAAGAAATTTTGAGAAGTGTATTTATATTCGTATATAGACCCGTAGGTACGCGGGTAGTGGAGCCAAAATGATCTATTCACACTTCCTCTGAATGGGCCAAGTCAATAGATAGTTACTGCTCTAAATAATAGGGCCTGGAAGCCAACGCCTAAAGTGGACAGCAGGAATTTTCTGTTTTGGCAAAATTGATCCCGTTGTTGTCATGATTAACTGCCGCTCCAGCAACTCATGACACTAAATTCTGTCAAGCCAACTGTGGCTCGATAATGTAAAATTTTCTAAATGAAATTTTCACATCCTCAAAGGAAAAAGATTATTGAATTACGAACTGAAAATTTAATTTCTCTTGTACAAATATTAAAATAATGTAATAAATTTTGAGAAGTGTATTTATATTGGTATATAGACCCGTAGGTACCCGGGTAGTGGAGCCAAAATGATCTATTCACACTTCCTCTGAATGGGCCAAGTTAATAGATAATTACTGCTCTAAATAATAGGACCTGGAAGCCAACGCCTAAAGTGGACAGCAGGAATTTTCTGTTTTGGCAAAATTGATCCTGTTGTTGTCATGATTAACTGCCGCTCCAGCAACTCATGACACTAAATTCTGTCAAGCGTACTGTGGCTCGATAATATAAAGTTTTCTGAATGAGATTTTCCCATCGACAAAGGAAAAACATTATTGAATTGCGAACTGAACATTTAATTTCTCTTGTACAAATATTAAAAGAATGTAATAAATTTTGAGAAGTGTATTTATATTGGTATATAGACTCATAGGTACCCGGTAGTGGAGCCAAAATTATCTATCCACACTTCCTCTGAATGGGCCAAGTTAATAGATAGTTACTGCTCTAAATAATAGGACCTGGAGCCAATGCCTAAAGGGGACAGCAGGAATTTTCAGTTTTGGCAAAATTGATCCTGTTGTTGTCATGATTAACTGCCGCACCAGCAACTCATGACACTAAATTCTGTCAAGCCAACTGTGGCTCGATAATGTAAAATTTTCTAAATGAGATTTTCACATCCTCAAAGGAAAAAGATTATTGAATTAGCAACTAAACATTTAATTTCTCTTGCACAAATATTAAAAGAATGTAATAAATTTGGAAAAATGTTTTCCTTTTGGTATATAGACCCGTAGGTACCCGGGTAGTGGAGCCAAAATGATCTATTCACACTTCCTGTGAATGGGCCAAGTTAATAGATAGTTACTGCTCTAAATAATAGGACCTGGAAGCCAACGCCTAAAGTGGACAGCAGGAATTTTCTGTTTTGGCAAAATTGATCCTGTTGTTGTCATGATTAACCGCCGCACCAGCAACTCATGACACTAAATTCTGTCAAGCCAACTGTGGCTCGATAATGTAAAATATTCTAAATGAGATTTTCGCATAGACAAAGGAAAAAGATTATTGAATTACGAACTGAACATTTAATTTCTCTTGTACGAATATTAAAAGAATGTAATAAATTTTGAGAAGTGTATTTATATTGGTATATAGACCCGTAGGTACCCGGGTAGTGGAGCCAAAATGATCTATTCACACTTCCTCTGAATGGGCCAAGTTAATAGATCGTTACTGCTCTAAATAATAGGACCTGGAAGCCAACGCCTAAAGTGGACAGCAGGAATTTTCTGTTTTGGCAAAATTGATCCTGTTGTTGTCATGATTAACCGCCGCACCAGCAACTCATGACACTAAATTCTGTCAAGCCTACTGTGGCTCGATAATATAAAGTTTTCTGAATGAGATTTAACCATCGACAAAGGAAAAACATTATTGAATTGCGAACTGAACATTTAATTTCTCTTGTACAAATATTAAAAGAATGTAATAAATTTTGAGAAGTGTATTTATATTGGTATATGGACCTGTAGGTACCTGGGTAGTGGAGCCAAAATTATCTATCCACACTTCCTCTGAATGGGCCAAGTCAATAGATAGTTACTGCTCTAAATAGTAGGGCCTGGAAGCCAACGCCTAAAGTGGACAGCAGGAATTTTCTGTTTTGGCAAAATTGATCCTGTTGTTGTCATGATTAACTGCCGCTCCAGCAACTCATGACACTAAATTCTGTCAAGCCAACTGTGGCTCGATAATGTAAAATTTTCTAAATGAGATTTTCACATCCTCAAAGGAAAAAGATTATTGAATTACGAATTGAAAATTTAATTTCTCTTGTACAAATATTAAAATAATGTAATAAATTTTGAGAAGTGTATTTATATTGGTATATAGACCTGTAGGTACCCGGGTAGTGGAGCCAAAATGATCTATTCACACTTCCTCTGAATGGGCCAAGTTAATAGATAATTACTGCTCTAAATAATAGGACCTGGAAGCCAACGCCTAAAGTGGACAGCAGGAATTTTCTGTTATAGCAAAATTGATCCTGTTGTTGTCATGATTAACCGCCGCACCAGCAACTCATGACACTAAATTCTGTCAAGCCAACTGTGGCTCCATAATGTAAAATTTTCTAAATGAGATTTTCACATCCTCAAAGGAAAAAGATTATTGAACTACGAACTGAAAATTTAATTTCTCTTGTACAAATATTAAAAGAATGTAATAAATTTTGAGAAGTGTATTTATATTGGTATATAGACCCGTAGGTACGTGGGTAGTGGAGCCAAAATGATCTATTCACACTTCCTCTGAATGGGCCAAGTTAATAGATAGTTACTGCTCTAAATAATAGGACCTGGAAGCCAACGCCTAAAGTGGACAGCAGGAACTTTCTGTTTTGGGAAAATTGATCCTGTTGTTGTCATGATTAACCGCCGCACCAGCAACTCATGACACTAAATTCTGTCAAGCCTACAGTGGCTCGATAATATAATAAAGTTTTCTGAATGAGATTTTCCCATCGACAAAGGAAAAACATTATTGAATTGCGAACTGAACATTTAATTTCTCTTGTACAAATATTAAAAGAATGTAATAAATTTTGAGAAGTGTATTTATATTGGTATATAGACCCGTAGGTACCTGGGTAGTGGAGCCAAAATTATCTATCCACACTTCCTCTGAATGGGCCAAGTCAATAGATAGTTACTGCTCTAAATTATAGGGCCTGGAAGCCAACGCCTAAAGTGGACAGCAGGAATTTTCTGTTTTGGCAAAATTGATCCTGTTGTTGTCATCATTAACTGCCGCACCAGCAACTCATGACTCTAAATTCTGTCAAGCCAACTGTGGCTCGATAATGTAAAATTTTCTAAAGGAGATTTTCACATCCTCAAAGGAAAAAGATTATTGAATTACGAACTAAACATTTAATTTCTCTTGCACAAATATTAAAAGAATGTAATAAATTTGGAAAAATGTTTTCCTTTTGGTATATAGACCCGTAGGTATCCGGGTAGTGGAGCCAAAATGATCTATTCACACTTCCTCTGAATGGGCCAAGTTAATAGATAGTTACTGCTCTAAATAATAGGACCTGGAAGCCAACGCCTAAAGTGGACAGCAGGAATTTTCTGTTTTGGCAAAAATGATCCTGTTGTTGTCATGATTAACCGCCGCACCAGCAACTCATGACACTAAATTCTGTCAAGCCAACTGTGGCTCGATAATGTAAAATTTTCTAAATGAGATTTTCACATCCTCAAAGGAAAAAGATTATTGAATTACGAACTAAACATTAAAAATGTTTTCCTTTTGGTATATAGACCCGTAGGTACCCGGGTAGTGGAGCCAAAATTATCTATCCACACTTCCTCTGAATGGGCCAAGTTAATAGATAGTTACTGCTCTAAATAATAGGACCTGGAAGCCAATGCCTAAAGTGGACAGCAGGAATTTTCAGTTTTGGCAAAATTGATCCTGTTGTTGTCATGATTAACTGCCGCACCAGCAACTCATGACACTAAATTCTGTCAAGCCAACTGTGGCTCGATAATGTTAAATTTTCTAAAGGAGATTTTCACCTCCTCAAAGGAAAAAGATTATTGAATTACCAACTAAACATTTAATTTCTCTTGCACAAATATTAAAAGAATGTAATAAATTTGGAAAAATGTTTTCCTTTTGGTATATAGACCCGTAGGTACCCGGGTAGTGGAGCCAAAATGATCTATTCACACTTCCTCTGAATGGGCCAAGTTAATAGATAGTTACTGCTCTAAATAATAGGACCTGGAAGCCAACGCCTAAAGTGGACAGCAGGAATTTTCTGTTTTGGCAAAATTGATCCTGTTGTTGTCATTGTTACGACCCGTAATGTAATAAATTCCCATAATGTAATACCTACCCATAATGTAATACAAAAACGACCCATAATGTAATACGAACCCATAATGTAATAAAAAACGACCCATAATGTAATAAATGTAATAACGTGTAATAAATGTTAGGTACCCATAATGTAATAAAAATTTTAAAAAATTAGATACAAATTACACTTTTCCAGGCCCGTAATGTAATAAAATTCTAAGCTTGATTTTTGTTTTTTCTCTTTACTCCAGCAGTGCGTTCGGCTACTTATGACACATCCTGCGCCTTCATCAATGCTGCCAATGGCCCCTATGCCGTACACAGCCAACATGTGTGGGTGTGTTGGGATTACGATAGAGAGTATTTCGGGACCCGGGGCGGGTATACTCTGCTATGAGTGACAGGCATTATCCCTCTTCCATTTGTACCACCCACGCAAACGACTTCCTCGATAGCCTCTACTGCCCTGCCACAATCATATAGGTCTACCCTACAAGACATTCAATAATTTTGATTCCAGGATGGTTATTTATAACTGCAATCATCATATTCGACCGGCTGTTCACTTGCATAAAAGCAATGCGGGTAGCAGGTTCCTATACTGTTAATAAGTGCAAGCAATTCTGGCCAAAGTTGCTGAGGCAGAGGGTGTAGTGGGGTGCAGTGGGGTTTGGGTGCACAATAACCGGATAGTGGGGGGGGGGGGGGGGCGTATAGTGTGGGATACAAGGAAAAGATAGAACAGAAGCAAGACGTTGAGTCAACCGGCGCAGAGGAATATCGGGAGGCGATATGGTGAGTGTACTGGTATTGGAATGGGGGATATCCTATAGCTCGATGGGATTTGGATTAGGCTACTTTGCTCCAAATTAAGCGTACAATCTATCCTCTGTCTCCCCAATTTTCACTACCTAAACAAATTAGTAATTTCCCTGTACTGTACTACTATAGGTTCATGTCGCACCCTCCGCACCTTGAAACCAATGAGCCCGAGCCCAGGACCACACTTAATAACGACCACATCATATTCCCGGTCCTGTGATCACATGCGACAAGTAATATTATCAAATGCTTTCCAGTCAAATAGTTTGCACTTCGCACATGCAAGAAAGACCTTACATTTTCAATAAAAATTGTATCAGTTTCAATAGTGTCAGCCCTGAGTGAAATGGTTTCAACTCCTCTCAGTGTTATTTTTCTAAAACCTCAACACACCACAAATTGAACACCCTCAATTGATATGAACCGAAGCAAGTTAAACGCCTTGTAGACTGCTATCATCCACGCAGGCCACCTTTACGAGAAGATTGGTTAAGAGTATGTCATGTTCGCCTGTGGCTGCGACCAGCAACTGAGTCAAGTTAATGTGCACATCACTTGGTTGTACAAAGCAGCCTCTTTGTATTGAGCTCAGGGGATTGCATTCTCAAATAAATTTCACAGTGGTGTGGCATCACTCATAGTATGCACAGGACGAATGCAGATCTATAATAGAGAGTAGTTTTGGTGGTTCTTGAGATTATGTTGATTGGAAAAGCATTCCACAGCATTTTCTGAGCTGTGGGGACTACCACTTAAACCACCTACATTTCCTGACAGTTCCTGGCGGTTGGCAGGAACTTCCTGCCAACCGCATACTCTATCACATCGACTATTCGCATGTTCATCCCCGCTATTGTGCCATCTTCTCCTAGGTTACACTCAAACAACATACGTAGCTAAACACCAGGTGTAACATGGGCATATCCGTTTGACCGTGAGGTGTGACCTTGACCATCAATCCGGTGACCTTGAACCTGTGTATGGGCCGATTTTTATGAAACTTGGTGTGTGGTTCGGGCGCCCAACAATTTTGCCACACCCGATGCCCGTCATGTGTGACCTTGATTGATATTCACACCGTTGACCTTGAACCTATATCTCGGCTCATGTTGGGCCGATTTGCGTGAAACTTGGTATGTGGGGGTAGTTCGGGGCTCTCTCTCTCTCTCTCTCTCTCTCTCTCTCTCTCTCTCTCTCTCTCTCTCTATATATATATATATATATATATATATATATATATTGAGCGTCCTGAACTACTCCCACATACCAAGTTTCACGAAAATCGGCCCAGCATGAACCGAGATACAGGTTCAAGGTCAACGGTTTGAATATCAAGGTCACACATGACGGGCATCGGGTGTGGCGAAATTGTTGGACGCCCGAACCACACACCACGTTTCAGGACAATCGCCCAGCAGGAGCCGATACACAGGTTCAAGGTTTCCGGTTTGATGGTCAAGGTCACACACCCGGTCAAACGGATACGCCCATGTTACTCCTCGTGTCTAGCTATGTATGTTGTTTGAGTGTAACTTAGGAGAAGATGGCACAATAGCGCAGATGAACACGCGAATAGTCGATGTGATAGAGTAGGCGGTTGGCAGGAAGTCCCTGCCAACCGCCAGGAACTGCCATGACTGTAGGTAGTTTAAGTGGAAGGCCGTGTGGTGGACTAATAATATTATTTGACACATGTTATCACAGGATCGGGAATATGATGTGGTCGTTATTAAGTGTCATCCTGGGATCGGGCTCATTGGTTTCCAGGTGCGGTGGGTGTGACATAAACTTATAGTAGTACAGTACAGGGAAATGACTAATTTGTTCAGGTAGTGAAAACTGGAGAGACAGAGGATAGATCGTACGCTTAATTTGGAGGAAAGTAGCCTAATCCAAATCCCATCGAGCTATAGGATATCCCCTATCACAATACCAGTACACCTACCATATCGCCTCCCGATATTCATCTGCGCCGCTTGACTCAACGTCTTGCTTCTGTTCCATCTTTTCCTTGTATCCCACACTACCCCCCCCCCCCCCCCCGCCACTATCCAGTCTTGGTGCACCCAAATTCCACGGCACCCACTCCACCCTTCGCCCCTGCAACTTTGGCCAGAGTTACTTGCATTTATTAACAGTAGGAACCTGCTACCCACATTGCTTTTGTGCAAGTGAACAGCCGGTCGAATATGATGATTGCAGTTATAAATGACCATCCTGGAATCAAAATTACTGAATGTCTGGTATGGTAGACCTATATGGTTGTGGCAGGGCAGTAGAGGCTATTGAGGAAGACGTTTGCGCGGGTGGTACAAATAGAAGAGGGATAATGCCTGCCACTCAGAGCAGAGTATACCCGCCCCAGGTCCCGGAATACTCCATCATAATCCCAACACACCCACACGTGTTGGCTGTGTACGGCTTAGGGGCCATTGGCAGCATTAATGAAGGCGTAGGATGTGTCATAAGTAGCCGAACGCACTGCTGGAGTAAAGAGAAAAAACAAAAATCAAACTTAGAATTTTATTACATTACGGGCCTGGAAAAGTGTAATTTGTATCTAATTTTTTAAAAATTTTATTACATTATGGGTACCTAACATTTATTACACGTTATTACATTTATTACATTATGGGTCGTTTTTTATTACATTATGGGTTCGTATTACATTATGGGTCGTTTTTGTATTACATTATGGGTAGGTATTACATTATGGGCATTTATTACATTACGGGTCGTAACAGTCATGATTAATCGCCGCACCAGCAACTCATGACACTAAATTCTGTCAAGCCAACTGTGGCTCGATAATGTAAAATTTTGTAAATGAGATTTTCACATCCTCAAAGGAAAAAGATTATTGAATTACGAACTGAAAATTTAATTTCTCTTGTACAAATATTAAAATAATGTAATAAATTTTGAGAAGTGTATTTATATTGGTATATAGACCCGTAGGTACCCGGGTAGTGGAGCCAAAATGATGTATTCACACTTCCTCTGAATGGGCCAAGTTAATAGATAATTACTGCTCTAAATAATAGGACCTGGAAGCCAACGCCTAAAGTGGACAGCAGGAATTTTCTGTTATGCCAAAATTGATCCTGTTGTTGTCATGATTAACCGCCGCACCAGCAACTCATGACACTAAATTCTGTCAAGCCAACTGTGGCTCGATAATGTAAAATTTTCTAAATGAGATTTTCACATCCTCAAAGGAAAAAGATTATTGAATTACGAACTGAAAATTTAATTTCTCTTGTACAAATATTAAAAGAATGTAAGAAATTTTGAGAAGTGTATTTATATTGGTATATAGACCCGTAGGTACGCGGGTAGTGGAGCCAAAATGATCTATTCACACTTCCTCTGAATGGGCCAAGTTAATAGATAGTTACTGCTCTAAATAATAGGACCTGGAAGCCAACGCCTAAAGTGGACAGCAGGAACTTTCTGTTTTGGCAGAATTGATCCTGTTGTTGTCATGATTAACCGCCGCACCAGCAACTCATGACACTAAATTCTGTCAAGCCTACTGTGGCTCGATAATATAAAGTTTTCTGAATGAGATTTTCCCATCGACAAAGGAAAAACATTATTGAATTGCAAACTGAACATTTAATTTCTCTTGTACAAATATTAAAATAATGTAATAAATTTTGAGAAGTGTATTTATATTGGTATATAGCCCCGTAGGTACCCGGGTAGTGGAGCCAAAATGATCTATTCACACTTCCTCTGAATGGGCCAATTTATAGATAATTACTGCTCTAAATAATAGGACCTGGAAGCCAACGCCTAAAGTGGACAGGAGGAATTTTCTGTTATGGCAAAATTGATCCTGTTGTTGTCATGATTAACCGCCGCACCAGCAACTCATGACACTAAATTCTGTCAAGCCAACTGTGGCTCGATAATGTAAAATATTCTAAATAAGATTTTCCCATAGACAAAGGAAAAAGATTATTGAATTACGAACTGAACATTTAATTTCTCTTGTACGAATATTAAAAGAATGTAATAAATTTGGAAAAATGTTTTCCTTTTGGTGTATAGACCCGTAGGTACCCGGGTAGTGGAGCCAAAATGATGTATTCACACTTCCTCTGAATGGGCCAAGTTAATAGATAATTACTGCTCTAAATAATAGGACCTGGAAGCCAACGCCTAAAGTGGACAGCAGGAATTTTCTGTTATGCCAAATTTGATCCTGTTGTTGTCATGATTAACCGCCGCACCAGCAACTCATGACACTAAATTCTGTCAAGCCAACTGTGGCTCGATAATGTAAAATTTTCTAAATGAGATTTTCACATCCTCAAAGGAAAAAGATTATTGAATTACGAACTGAAAATTTAATTTCTCTTGTACAAATATTAAAAGAATGTAAGAAATTTTTGAGAAGTGTATTTATATTGGTATATAGACCCGTAGGTACGCGGGTAGTGGAGCCAAAATGATCTATTCACACTTCCTCTGAATGGGCCAAGTTAATAGATAGTTACTGCTCTAAATAATAGGACCTGGAAGCCAACGCCTAAAGTGGACAGCAGGAACTTTCTGTTTTGGCAGAATTGATCCTGTTGTTGTCATGATTAACCGCCGCACCAGCAACTCATGACACTAAATTCTGTCAAGCCTACTGTGGCTCGATAATATAAAGTTTTCTGAATGAGATTTTCCCATCGACAAAGGAAAAACATTATTTAATTGCGAACTGAACATTTAATTTCTCTTGTACAAATATTAAAAGAATGTAATAAATTTTGAGAAGTGTATTTATATTGGTATATAGACCCGTAGGGACCTGGGTAGTGGAGCCAAAATTATCTATCCACACTTCCTCTGAATGGGCCAAGTCAATAGATAGTTACTGCTCTAAATAATAGGGCCTGGAAGCCAACGCCTAAAGTGGACAGCAGGAATTTTCTGTTTTGGCAAAATTGATCCTGTTGTTGTCATGATTAACTGCCGCTCCAGCAACTCATGACACTAAATTCTGTCAAGCCTTCTGTGGCTCGATAATATAAAGTTTTCTGAATGAGATTTTCCCATCGACAAAGGAAAAACATTATTGAATTGCGAACTGAACATTTAATTTCTCTTGTACAAATATTAAAAGAATGTAATAAATTTTGAGAAGTGCATTTATATTGGTATATAGCCCCATAGGTACCCGGTAGTGGAGCCAAAATTATCTATCCACACTTCCTCTGAATGGGCCAAGTTAATAGATAGTTACTGCTCTAAATAATAGGACCTGGAAGCCAATGCCTAAAGGGGACAGCAGGAATTTTCAGTTTTGGCAAAATTGATCCTGTTGTTGTCATGATTAACTGCTGCACCAGCAACTCATGACACTAAATTCTGTCAAGCCAACTGTGGCTCGATAATGTAAAATTTTCTAAATGAGATTTTCACATCCTCAAAGGAAAAAGATTATTGAATTACCAACTAAACATTTAATTTCTCTTGCACAAATATTAAAAGAATGTAATAAATTTGGAAAAATGTTTTCCTTTTGGTATATAGACCCGTAGGTACCCGGGTAGTGGAGCCAAAATGATCTATTCACACTTCCTCTGAATGGGCCAAGTTAATAGATAGTTACTGCTCTAAATAATAGGACCTGGAAGCCAACGCCTAAAGTGGACAGCAGGAATTTTCTGTTTTGGCAAAATTGATCCTGTTGTTGTCATGATTAACCGCCGCACCAGCAACTCATGACACTAAATTCTGTCAAGCCAACTGTGGCTCGATAATGTAAAATATTCTAAATGAGATTTTCCCATAGACAAAGGAAAAAGATTATTGAATTACGAACTGAACATTTAATTTCTCTTGTACGAATATTAAAAGAATGTAATAAATTTTGAGAAGTGTATTTATATTGGTATATAGACCCGTAGGTACCCGTGTAGTGGAGCCAAAATGATCTATTCACACTTCCTCTGAATGGGCCAAGTTAATAGATCGTTACTGCTCTAAATAATAGGACCTGGAAGCCAACGCCTAAAGTGGACAGCAGGAATTTTCTGTTTTGGCAAAATTGATCCTGTTGTTGTCATGATTAACCGCCACACCAGCAACTCATGACACTAAATTCTGTCAAGCCTACTGTGGCTCGATAATATAAAGTTTTCTGAATGAGATTTAACCATCGACAAAGGAAAAACATTATTGAATTGCGAACTGAACATTTAATTTCTCTTGTACAAATATTAAAAGAATGTAATAAATTTTGAGAAGTGTATTTATATTGGTATATGGACCTGTAGGTACCTGGGTAGTGGAGCCAAAATTATCTATCCACACTTCCTCTGAATGGGCCAAGTCAATAGATAGTTACTGCTCTAAATAATAGGGCCTGGAAGCCAACGCCTAAAGTGGACAGCAGGAATTTTCTGTTTTGGCAAAATTGATCCTGTTGTTGTCATGATTAACTGCCGCTCCAGCAACTCATGACACTAAATTCTGTCAAGCCAACTGTGGCTCGATAATGTAAAATTTTCTAAATGAGATTTTCACATCCTCAAAGGAAAAAGATTATTGAATTACGAACTGAAAATTTAATTTCTCTTGTACAAATATTAAAATAATGTAATAAATTTTGAGAAGTGTATTTATATTGGTATATAGACCCGTAGGTACCCGGGTAGTGGAGCCAAAATGATCTATTCACACTTCCTCTGAATGGGCCAAGTTAATAGATAATTACTGCTCTAAATAATAGGACCTGGAAGCCAAGGCCTAAAGTGGACAGCAGGAATTTTCTGTTATGGCAAAATTGATCCTGTTGTTGTCATGATTAACCGCCGCACCAGCAACTCATGACACTAAATTCTGTCAAGCCAACTGTGGCTCCATAATGTAAAATTTTCTAAATGAGATTTTCACATCCTCAAAGGAAAAAGATTATTGAATTACGAACTGAAAATTTAATTTCTCTTGTACAAATATTAAAAGAATGTAAGAAATTTTGAGAAGTGTATTTATATTGGTATACAGACCCGTAGGTACGCGGGTAGTGGAGCCAAAATGATCTATTCACACTTCCTCTGAATGGGCCAAGTTAATAGATAGTTACTGCTCTAAATAATAGGACCTGGAAGCCAACGCCTAAAGTGGACAGCAGGAACTTTCTGTTTTGGCAGAATTGATCCTGTTGTTGTCATGATTAACCGCCGCACCAGCAACTCATGACACTAAATTCTGTCAAGCCTACTGTGGCTCGATAATATAAAGTTTTCTGAATGAGATTTTCCCATCGACAAAGGAAAAACATTATTGAATTGCAAACTGAACATTTAATTTCTCTTGTACAAATATTAAAAGAATGTAATAAATTTTGAGAAGTGTATTTATATTGGTATATAGACCCGTAGGTACCTGGGTAGTGGAGCCAAAATTATCTATCCACACTTCCTCTGAATGGGCCAAGTCAATAGATAGTTACTGCTCTAAATAATAGGGCCTGGAAGCCAATGCTTAAAGTGGACAGCAGGAATTTTCCGTTTTGGCAAAATTGATCCTGTTGTTGTCATGATTAACTGCCGCTCCAGCAACTCACGACACTAAATTCTGTCGAGCCAACTGTGGCTCGATAATGTAAAATTTCGTAAATGAGATTTTCACATCCTCAAAGGAAAAAGATTATTGAATTACGAACTGAAAATTTAATTTCTCTTGTACAAATATTAAAATAATGTAATAAATTTTGAGAAGTGTATTTATATTGGTATATAGACCCGTAGGTACCCGGGTAGTGGAGCCAAAATGATCTATTCACACTTCCTCTGAATGGGCCAAGTTAATAGATAATTACTGCTCTAAATAATAGGACCTGGAAGCCAACGCCTAAAGTGGACAGCAGGAATTTTCTGTTATGGCAAAATTGATCCTGTTGTTGTCATGATTAACCGCCGCACCAGCAACTCATGACACTAAATTCTGTCAAGCCAACTGTGGCTCGATAATGTAAAATTTTCTAAATGAGATTTTCACATCCTCAAAGGAAAAAGATTATTGAATTACGAACTGAAAATTTAATTTCTCTTGTACAAATATTAAAAGAATGTAATAAATTTTGAGAAGTGTATTTATATTGGTATATAGACCCGTAGGTACGCGGGTAGTGGAGCCAAAATGATCTATTCACACTTCCTCTGAATGGGCCAAGTTAATAGATAGTTACAGCTCTAAATAATAGGAACTGGAAGCCAACGCCTAAAGTGGACAGCAGGAACTTTCTGTTTTGGCAGAATTAATCCTCTTGTTGTCATGATTAACCGCCGCACCAGCAACTCATGACACTAAATTCTGTCAAGCCTACTGTGGCTCGATAATATAAAGTTTTCTGAATGAGATTTTCCCATCGACAAAGGAAAAACATTATTGAATTGCGAACTGAACATTTAATTTCTCTTGTACAAATATTAAAAGAATGTAATAAATTTTGAGAAGTGTATTTATATTGGTATATAGACCCGTAGGTACCTGGGTAGTGGAGCCAAAATTATCTATCCACACTTCCTCTGAATGGGCCAAGTCAATAGATAGTTACTGCTCTAAATAATAGGGCCTGGAAGCCAACGCCTAAAGTGGACAGCAGGAATTTTCTGTTTTGGCAAAATTGATCCTGTTGTTGTCATCATTAACTGCCGCACCAGCAACTCATGACTCTAAATTCTGTCAAGCCAACTGTGGCCCGATAATGTAAAATTTTCTAAAGGAGATTTTCACATCCTCAAAGGAAAAAGATTATTGAATTACGAACTAAACATTTAATTTCTCTTGCACAAATATTAAAAGAATGTAATAAATTTGGAAAAATGTTTTCCTTTTGGTATATAGACCCGTAGGTACCCGGGTAGTGGAGCCAAAATGATCTATTCACACTTCCTCTGAATGGGCCAAGTTAATAGATAGTTACTGCTCTAAATAATAGGACCTGGAAGCCAACGCCTAAAGTGGACAGCAGGAATTTTCTGTTTTGGCAAAATTGATCCTGTTGTTGTCATGATTAACTGCCGCACCAGCAACTCATGACACTAAATTCTGTCAAGCCAACTGTGGCTCGATAATGTAAAATATTCTAAATGAGATTTTCCCATCGACAAAGGAAAAAGATTATTGAATTACGAACTGAACATTTAATTTCTCTTGTACGAATATTAAAAGAATGTAATAAATTTTGAGAAGTGTATTTATATTGGTATATAGACCCGTAGGTACCCGGGTAGTGGAGCCAAAATGATCTATTCACACTTCCTCTGAATGGGCCAAGTTAATAGATAGTTACTGCTCTAAATAATAGGACCTGGAAGCCAACGCCTAAAGTGGACAGCAGGAATATTCTGTTTTGGCAAATTTGATCATGTTGTTGTCATGATTAACCGCCGCACCAGCAACTCATGACACTAAATTCTGTCAAGCATACTGTGGCTCGATAATATAAAGTTTTCTGAATGAGATTTTCCCATCGACAAAGGAAAAACATTATTGAATTGTGAACTGAACATTTAATTTTTCTTGTACAAATATTAAAAGAATGTAATAAATTTTGAGAAGTGTATTTATATTGGTATATGGACCCATAGGTACCTGGGTAGTGGAGCCAAAATTATCTATCGACACTTCCTCTGAATGGGCCAAGTCAATAGATAGTTACTGCTCTAAATAATAGGGCCTGGAAGCCAACGCCTAAAGTGGACAGCAGGAATTTTCTGTTTTGGCAAAATTGATCCTGTTGTTGTCATCATTAACTGCCGCACCAGCAACTCATGACTCTAAATTCTGTCAAGCCAACTGTGGCCCGATAATGTAAAATTTTCTAAAGGAGATTTTCACATCCTCAAAGGAAAAAGATTATTGAATTACGAACTAAACATTTAATTTCTCTTGCACAAATATTAAAAGAATGTAATAAATTTGGAAAAATGTTTTCCTTTTGGTATATAGACCCGTAGGTACCCGGGTAGTGGAGCCAAAATGATCTATTCACACTTCCTCTGAATGGGCCAAGTTAATAGATAGTTACTGCTCTAAATAATAGGACCTGGAAGCCAACGCCTAAAGTGGACAGCAGGAATTTTCTGTTTTGGCAAAATTGATCCTGTTGTTGTCATGATTAACTGCCACACCAGCAACTCATGACACTAAATTCTGTCAAGCCAACTGTGGCGCGATAATGTAAAATATTCTAAATGACATTTTCCCATCGACAAAGGAAAAAGATTATTGAATTACGAACTGAACATTTAATTTCTCTTGTACGAATATTAAAAGAATGTAATAAATTTTGAGAAGTGTATTTATATTGGTATATAGACCCGTCGGTACCCGGGTAGTGGAGCCAAAATGATCTATTCACACTTCCTCTGAATGGGCCAAGTTAATAGATAGTTACTGCTCTAAATAATAGGACCTGGAAGCCAACGCCTAAAGTGGACAGCAGGAATATTCTGTTTTGGCAAATTTGATCATGTTGTTGTCATGATTAACCGCCGCACCAGCAACTCATGACACTAAATTCTGTCAAGCATACTGTGGCTCGATAATATAAAGTTTTCTGAATGAGATTTTCCCATCGACAAAGGAAAAACATTATTGAATTGTGAACTGAACATTTAATTTCTCTTGTACAAATATTAAAAGAATGTAATAAATTTTGAGAAGTGTATTTATATTGGTATATGGACCCATAGGTACCTGGGTAGTGGAGCCAAAATTATCTATCGACACTTCCTCTGAATGGGCCAAGTCAATAGATAGTTACTGCTCTAAGTAATAGGGCCTGGAAGCCAACGCCTAAAGTGGACAGCAGGAACTTTCTGTTTTGGCAAAATTGATCCTGTTGTTGTCATGATTAACTGCCGCTCCTGCAACTCATGATACTAAATTCTGTCAAGCCAACTGTGGCTCGATAATGTAAAATTTTCTAAATGAGATTTTCACATCCTCAAAGGAAAAAGATTATTGAATTACGAACTGAAAATTTAAATTCTCTTGTACAAATATTAAAAGAATGTAATAAATTTTGAGAAGTGTATTTATATTGGTATATAGACCCGTAGGTACCCGGGTAGTGGAGCCAAAATGATCTATTCACACTTCCTCTGAATGGGCCAAGTTAATAGATAGTTACTGCTCTAAATAATAGGACCTGGAAGTCAACGCCTAAAGTGGACAGCAGGAATTTTCTGTTTTGGCAAAATTTCTCCTGTTGCTGTCATGATTAACCGCCGCACCAGCAACTCATGACACTAAATTCTGTCAAGCCTACTGTGGCTCGATAATATAAAATTTTCTGAATGAGATTTTCCCATCGACAAAAGAAAAACATTATTGAATTGCGAACTGAACATTTAATTTCTCTTGTACAAATATTAAAAGAATGTAATAAATTTTTGAGAAGAGTATTTATATTGGTATATAGACCCATAGGTACCCGGGTAGTGGAGCCAAAATTATCTATCCACACTTCCTCTGAATGGGCCAAGTCAATAGATAGTTACTGCTCTAAATAATAGGGCCTGGAGGCCAACGCCTAAAGTGGACAGCAGGAATTTTCTGTTTTGGCAAAATTGATCCTGTTGTTGTCATGATTAACTGCCGCTCCAGCAACTCATGACACTAAATTCTGTCAAGCCTTCTGTGGCTCGATAATATAAAGTTTTCTGAATGAGATTTTCCCATCGACAAAGGAAAAACATTATTGAATTGCGAACTGAACATTTAATTTCTCTTGTACAAATATTAAAAGAATGTAATAAATTTTGAGAAGTGCATTTATATTGGTATATAGCCCCATAGGTACCCGGTAGTGGAGCCAAAATGATCTATTCACACTTCCTCTGAATGGGCCAAGTTAATAGATAGTTACTGCTCTAAATAATAGGACCTGGAAGCCAACGCCTAAAGTGGACAGCAGGAACTTTCTGTTTTGGCAAAATTGATCCTGTTGTTGTCATGATTAACCGCCGCACCAGCAACTCATGACACTAAATTCTGTCAAGCCAACTGTGGCTCGATAATGTAAAATTTTCTAAATGAGATTTTCACATCCTCAAAGGAAAAAGATTATTGAATTACGAACTAAACATTAAAAATGTTTTCCTTTTGGTATATAGACCCGTAGGTATCTGGGTAGTGGAGCCAAAATTATCTATCCACACTTCCTCTGAATGGGCCAAGATAATAGATAGTTACTGCTCTAAATAATAGGACCTGGAAGCCAATGCCTAAAGTGGACAGCAGGAATTTTCAGTTTTGGCAAAATTGATCCTGTTGTTGTCATGATTAACTGCCGCACCAGCAACTCATGACACTAAATTCTGTCAAGCCAACTGTGGCTCGATAATGTAACATTTTCTAAAGGAGATTTTCACATCCTCAAAGGAAAAAGATTATTGAATTACCAACTAAACATTTAATTTCTCTTGCACAAATATTAAAAGAATGTAATAAATTTGGAAAAATGTTTTCCTTTTGGTATATAGACCCGTAGGTACCCGGGTAGTGGAGCCAAAATGATCTATTCACACTTCCTCTGAATGGGCCAAGTTAATAGATAGTTACTGCTCTAAATAATAGGACCTGGAAGCCAACGCCTAAAGTGGACAGCAGGAATTTTCTGTTTTGGCAAAATTGATCGTGTTGTTGTCATGATTAACCGCCGCACCAGCAACTCATGACACTAAATTCTGTCAAGCAAACTGTGGCTCGATAATGTAAAATTTTGTAAATGAGATTTTCACATCCTCAAAGGAAAAAGATTATTGAATTACGAACTGAAAATTTAATTTCTCTTGTACAAATATTAAAAGAATGTAAGAAATTTTGAGAAGTGTATTTATATTGGTATATAGACCCGTAGGTACCCGGAGGTGGAGCCAAAATGATGTATTCACACTTCCTCTGAATGGGCCAAGTTAATAGATAATTACTGCTCTAAATAATAGGACCTGGAAGCCAACGCCTAAAGTGGACAGCAGGAATTTTCTGTTATGGCAAAATTGATCCTGTTGTTGTCATGATTAACCGCCGCACCAGCAACTCATGACACTAAATTCTGTCAAGCCAACTGTGGCTCCATAATGTAAAATTTTCTAAATGAGATTTTCACATCCTCAAAGGAAAAAGATTATTGAATTACGAACTGAAAATTTAATTTCTCTTGTACAAATATTAAAAGAATGTAAGAAATTTTGAGAAGTGTATTTATATTGGTATATAGACCCGTAGGTACGCGGGTAGTGGAGCCAAAATGATCTATTCACACTTCCTCTGAATGGGCCAAGTTAATAGATAGTTACTGCTCTAAATAATAGGACCTGGAAGCCAACGCCTAAAGTGGACAGCAGGAACTTTCTGTTTTGGCAGAATTGATCCTGTTGTTGTCATGATTAACCGCCGCACCAGCAACTCATGACACTAAATTCTGTCAAGCCTACTGTGGCTCGATAATATAAAGTTTTCTGAATGAGATTTTCCCATCGACAAAGGAAAAACATTATTGAATTGCAAACTGAACATTTAATTTCTCTTGTACAAATATTAAAAGAATGTAATAAATTTTGAGAAGTGTATTTATATTGGTATATAGACCCGTAGGTACCTGGGTAGTGGAGCCAAAATTATCTATCCACACTTCCTCTGAATGGGCCAAGTCAATAGATAGTTACTGCTCTAAATAATAGGGCCTGGAAGCCAATGCTTAAAGTGGACAGCAGGAATTTTCCGTTTTGGCAAAATTGATCCTGTTGTTGTCATGATTAACTGCCGCTCCAGCAACTCACGACACTAAATTCTGTCGAGCCAACTGTGGCTCGATAATGTAAAATTTCGTAAATGAGATTTTCACATCCTCAAAGGAAAAAGATTATTGAATTACGAACTGAAAATTTAATTTCTCTTGTACAAATATTAAAATAATGTAATAAATTTTGAGAAGTGTATTTATATTGGTATATAGACCCGTAGGTACCCGGGTAGTGGAGCCAAAATGATCTATTCACACTTCCTCTGAATGGGCCAAGTTAATAGATAATTACTGCTCTAAATAATAGGACCTGGAAGCCAACGCCTAAAGTGGACAGCAGGAATTTTCTGTTATGGCAAAATTGATCCTGTTGTTGTCATGATTAACCGCCGCACCAGCAACTCATGACACTAAATTCTGTCAAGCCAACTGTGGCTCGATAATGTAAAATTTTCTAAATGAGATTTTCACATCCTCAAAGGAAAAAGATTATTGAATTACGAACTGAAAATTTAATTTCTCTTGTACAAATATTAAAAGAATGTAATAAATTTTGAGAAGTGTATTTATATTGGTATATAGACCCGTAGGTACGCGGGTAGTGGAGCCAAAATGATCTATTCACACTTCCTCTGAATGGGCCAAGTTAATAGATAGTTACAGCTCTAAATAATAGGAACTGGAAGCCAACGCCTAAAGTGGACAGCAGGAACTTTCTGTTTTGGCAGAATTAATCCTCTTGTTGTCATGATTAACCGCCGCACCAGCAACTCATGACACTAAATTCTGTCAAGCCTACTGTGGCTCGATAATATAAAGTTTTCTGAATGAAATTTTCCCATCGACAAAGGAAAAACATTATTGAATTGCGAACTGAACATTTAATTTCTCTTGTACAAATATTAAAAGAATGTAATAAATTTTGAGAAGTGTATTTATATTGGTATATAGACCCGTAGGTACCTGGGTAGTGGAGCCAAAATTATCTATCCACACTTCCTCTGAATGGGCCAAGTCAATAGATAGTTACTGCTCTAAATAATAGGGCCTGGAAGCCAACGCCTAAAGTGGACAGCAGGAATTTTCTGTTTTGGCAAAATTGATCCTGTTGTTGTCATCATTAACTGCCGCACCAGCAACTCATGACTCTAAATTCTGTCAAGCCAACTGTGGCCCGATAATGTAAAATTTTCTAAAGGAGATTTTCACATCCTCAAAGGAAAAAGATTATTGAATTACGAACTAAACATTTAATTTCTCTTGCACAAATATTAAAAGAATGTAATAAATTTGGAAAAATGTTTTCCTTTTGGTATATAGACCCGTAGGTACCCGGGTAGTGGAGCCAAAATGATCTATTCACACTTCCTCTGAATGGGCCAAGTTAATAGATAGTTACTGCTCTAAATAATAGGACCTGGAAGCCAACGCCTAAAGTGGACAGCAGGAATTTTCTGTTTTGGCAAAATTGATCCTGTTGTTGTCATGATTAACTGCCGCACCAGCAACTCATGACACTAAATTCTGTCAAGCCAACTGTGGCTCGATAATGTAAAATATTCTAAATGAGATTTTCCCATCGACAAAGGAAAAAGATTATTGAATTACGAACTGAACATTTAATTTCTCTTGTACGAATATTAAAAGAATGTAATAAATTTTGAGAAGTGTATTTATATTGGTATATAGACCCGTAGGTACCCGGGTAGTGGAGCCAAAATGATCTATTCACACTTCCTCTGAATGGGCCAAGTTAATAGATAGTTACTGCTCTAAATAATAGGACCTGGAAGCCAACGCCTAAAGTGGACAGCAGGAATATTCTGTTTTGGCAAATTTGATCATGTTGTTGTCATGATTAACCGCCGCACCAGCAACTCATGACACTAAATTCTGTCAAGCATACTGTGGCTCGATAATATAAAGTTTTCTGAATGAGATTTTCCCATCGACAAAGGAAAAACATTATTGAATTGTGAACTGAACATTTAATTTCTCTTGTACAAATATTAAAAGAATGTAATAAATTTTGAGAAGTGTATTTATATTGGTATATGGACCCATAGGTACCTGGGTAGTGGAGCCAAAATTATCTATCGACACTTCCTCTGAATGGGCCAAGTCAATAGATAGTTACTGCTCTAAATAATAGGGCCTGGAAGCCAACGCCTAAAGTGGACAGCAGGAATTTTCTGTTTTGGCAAAATTGATCCTGTTGTTGTCATCATTAACTGCCGCACCAGCAACTCATGACTCTAAATTCTGTCAAGCCAACTGTGGCCCGATAATGTAAAATTTTCTAAAGGAGATTTTCACATCCTCAAAGGAAAAAGATTATTGAATTACGAACTAAACATTTAATTTCTCTTGCACAAATATTAAAAGAATGTAATAAATTTGGAAAAATGTTTTCCTTTTGGTATATAGACCCGTAGGTACCCGGGTAGTGGAGCCAAAATGATCTATTCACACTTCCTCTGAATGGGCCAAGTTAATAGATAGTTACTGCTCTAAATAATAGGACCTGGAAGCCAACGCCTAAAGTGGACAGCAGGAATTTTCTGTTTTGGCAAAATTGATCCTGTTGTTGTCATGATTAACTGCCACACCAGCAACTCATGACACTAAATTCTGTCAAGCCAACTGTGGCTCGATAATGTAAAATATTCTAAATGAGATTTTCCCATCGACAAAGGAAAAAGATTATTGAATTACGAACTGAACATTTAATTTCTCTTGTACGAATATTAAAAGAATGTAATAAATTTTGAGAAGTGTATTTATATTGGTATATAGACCCGTAGGTACCCGGGTAGTGGAGCCAAAATGATCTATTCACACTTCCTCTGAATGGGCCAAGTTAATAGATAGTTACTGCTCTAAATAATAGGACCTGGAAGCCAACGCCTAAAGTGGACAGCAGGAATATTCTGTTTTGGCAAATTTGATCATGTTGTTGTCATGATTAACCGCCGCACCAGCAACTCATGACACTAAATTCTGTCAAGCATACTGTGGCTCGATAATATAAAGTTTTCTGAATCAGATTTTCCCATCGACAAAGGAAAAACATTATTGAATTGTGAACTGAACATTTAATTTCTCTTGTACAAATATTAAAAGAATGTAATAAATTTTGAGAAGTGTATTTATATTGGTATATGGACCCATAGGTACCTGGGTAGTGGAGCCAAAATTATCTATCGACACTTCCTCTGAATGGGCCAAGTCAATAGATAGTTACTGCTCTAAGTAATAGGGCCTGGAAGCCAACGCCTAAAGTGGACAGCAGGAACTTTCTGTTTTGGCAAAATTGATCCTGTTGTTGTCATGATTAACTGCCGCTCCTGCAACTCATGATACTAAATTCTGTCAAGCCAACTGTGGCTCGATAATGTAAAATTTTCTAAATGAGATTTTCACATCCTCAAAGGAAAAAGATTATTGAATTACGAACTGAAAATTTAAATTCTCTTGTACAAATATTAAAAGAATGTAATAAATTTTGAGAAGTGTATTTATATTGGTATATAGACCCGTAGGTACCCGGGTAGTGGAGCCAAAATGATCTATTCACACTTCCTCTGAATGGGCCAAGTTAATAGATAGTTACTGCTCTAAATAATAGGACCTGGAAGTCAACGCCTAAAGTGGACAGCAGGAATTTTCTGTTTTGGCAAAATTTCTCCTGTTGCTGTCATGATTAACCGCCGCACCAGCAACTCATGACACTAAATTCTGTCAAGCCTACTGTGGCTCGATAATATAAAATTTTCTGAATGAGATTTTCCCATCGACAAAAGAAAAACATTATTGAATTGCGAACTGAACATTTAATTTCTCTTGTACAAATATTAAAAGAATGTAATAAATTTTTGAGAAGAGTATTTATATTGGTATATAGACCCATAGGTACCCGGGTAGTGGAGCCAAAATTATCTATCCACACTTCCTCTGAATGGGCCAAGTCAATAGATAGTTACTGCTCTAAATAATAGGGCCTGGAAGCCAACGCCTAAAGTGGACAGCAGGAATTTTCTGTTTTGGCAAAATTGATCCTGTTGTTGTCATGATTAACTGCCGCTCCAGCAACTCATGACACTAAATTCTGTCAAGCCTTCTGTGGCTCGATAATATAAAGTTTTCTGAATGAGATTTTCCCATTGACAAAGGAAAAACATTATTGAATTGCGAACTGAACATTTAATTTCTCTTGTACAAATATTAAAAGAATGTAATAAATTTTGAGAAGTGCATTTATATTGGTATATAGCCCCATAGGTACCCGGTAGTGGAGCCAAAATGATCTATTCACACTTCCTCTGAATGGGCCAAGTTAATAGATAGTTACTGCTCTAAATAATAGGACCTGGAAGCCAACGCCTAAAGTGGACAGCAGGAACTTTCTGTTTTGGCAAAATTGATCCTGTTGTTGTCATGATTAACCGCCGCACCAGCAACTCATGACACTAAATTCTGTCAAGCCAACTGTGGCTCGATAATGTAAAATTTTCTAAATGAGATTTTCACATCCTCAAAGGAAAAAGATTATTGAATTACGAACTAAACATTAAAAATGTTTTCCTTTTGGTATATAGACCCGTAGGTATCTGGGTAGTGGAGCCAAAATTATCTATCCACACTTCCTCTGAATGGGCCAAGATAATAGATAGTTACTGCTCTAAATAATAGGACCTGGAAGCCAATGCCTAAAGTGGACAGCAGGAATTTTCAGTTTTGGCAAAATTGATCCTGTTGTTGTCATGATTAACTGCCGCACCAGCAACTCATGACACTAAATTCTGTCAAGCCAACTGTGGCTCGATAATGTAACATTTTCTAAAGGAGATTTTCACATCCTCAAAGGAAAAAGATTATTGAATTACCAACTAAACATTTAATTTCTCTTGCACAAATATTAAAAGAATGTAATAAATTTGGAAAAATGTTTTCCTTTTGGTATATAGACCCGTAGGTACCCGGGTAGTGGAGCCAAAATGATCTATTCACACTTCCTCTGAATGGGCCAAGTTAATAGATAGTTACTGCTCTAAATAATAGGACCTGGAAGCCAACGCCTAAAGTGGACAGCAGGAATTTTCTGTTTTGGCAAAATTGATCGTGTTGTTGTCATGATTAACCGCCGCACCAGCAACTCATGACACTAAATTCTGTCAAGCAAACTGTGGCTCGATAATGTAAAATTTTGTAAATGAGATTTTCACATCCTCAAAGGAAAAAGATTATTGAATTACGAACTGAAAATTTAATTTCTCTTGTACAAATATTAAAAGAATGTAAGAAATTTTGAGAAGTGTATTTATATTGGTATATAGACCCGTAGGTACCCGGAGGTGGAGCCAAAATGATGTATTCACACTTCCTCTGAATGGGCCAAGTTAATAGATAATTACTGCTCTAAATAATAGGACCTGGAAGCCAACGCCTAAAGTGGACAGCAGGAATTTTCTGTTATGGCAAAATTGATCCTGTTGTTGTCATGATTAACCGCCGCACCAGCAACTCATGACACTAAATTCTGTCAAGCCAACTGTGGCTCCATAATGTAAAATTTTCTAAATGAGATTTTCACATCCTCAAAGGAAAAAGATTATTGAATTACGAACTGAAAATTTAATTTCTCTTGTACAAATATTAAAAGAATGTAAGAAATTTTGAGAAGTGTATTTATATTGGTATATAGACCCGTAGGTACGCGGGTAGTGGAGCCAAAATGATCTATTCACACTTCCTCTGAATGGGCCAAGTTAATAGATAGTTACTGCTCTAAATAATAGGACCTGGAAGCCAACGCCTAAAGTGGACAGCAGGAACTTTCTGTTTTGGCAGAATTGATCCTGTTGTTGTCATGATTAACCGCCGCACCAGCAACTCATGACACTAAATTCTGTCAAGCCTACTGTGGCTCGATAATATAAAGTTTTCTGAATGAGATTTTCCCATCGACAAAGGAAAAACATTATTGAATTGCAAACTGAACATTTAATTTCTCTTGTACAAATATTAAAAGAATGTAATAAATTTTGAGAAGTGTATTTATATTGGTATATAGACCCGTAGGTACCTGGGTAGTGGAGCCAAAATTATCTATCCACACTTCCTCTGAATGGGCCAAGTCAATAGATAGTTACTGCTCTAAATAATAGGGCCTGGAAGCCAATGCTTAAAGTGGACAGCAGGAATTTTCCGTTTTGGCAAAATTGATCCTGTTGTTGTCATGATTAACTGCCGCTCCAGAAACTCACGACACTAAATTCTGTCGAGCCAACTGTGGCTCGATAATGTAAAATTTCGTAAATGAGATTTTCACATCCTCAAAGGAAAAAGATTATTGAATTACGAACTGAAAATTTAATTTCTCTTGTACAAATATTAAAATAATGTAATAAATTTTGAGAAGTGTATTTATATTGGTATATAGACCCGTAGGTACCCGGGTAGTGGAGCCAAAATGATCTATTCACACTTCCTCTGAATGGGCCAAGTTAATAGATAATTACTGCTCTAAATAATAGGACCTGGAAGCCAACGCCTAAAGTGGACAGCAGGAAT
Organism: Pictodentalium vernedei; assembly: GCA_031216915.1. Taxonomy (NCBI): domain Eukaryota; kingdom Metazoa; phylum Mollusca; class Scaphopoda; order Dentaliida; family Dentaliidae; genus Pictodentalium; species Pictodentalium vernedei. The sequence goes on along the minus strand of CM062293.1, from coordinate 446,701,482 downwards.
TTTCTGTTATGGCAAAATTGATCCTGTTGTTGTCATGATTAACCGCCGCACCAGCAACTCATGACACGAAATTCTGTCAAGCCAACTGTGGCTCGATAATGTAAAATTTTCTAAATGAGATTTTCACATCCTCAAAGGAAAAAGATTATTGAATTACGAACTGAAAATTTAATTTCTCTTGTACAAATATTAAAAGAATGTAATAAATTTTGAGAAGTGTATTTATATTGGTATATAGACCCGTAGGTACGCGGGTAGTGGAGCCAAAATGATCTATTCACACTTCCTCTGAATGGGCCAAGTTAATAGATAGTTACTGCTCTAAATAATAGGAACTGGAAGCCAACGCCTAAAGTGGACAGCAGGAACTTTCTGTTTTGGCAGAATTAATCCTCTTGTTGTCATGATTAACCGCCGCACCAGCAACTCATGACACTAAATTCTGTCAAGCCTACTGTGGCTCGATAATATAAAGTTTTCTGAATGAGATTTTCCCATCGACAAAGGAAAAACATTATTGAATTGCGAACTGAACATTTAATTTCTCTTGTACAAATATTAAAAGAATGTAATAAATTTTGAGAAGTGTATTTATATTGGTATATAGACCCGTAGGTACCTGGGTAGTGGAGCCAAAATTATCTATCCACACTTCCTCTGAATGGGCCAAGTCAATAGATAGTTACTGCTCTAAATAATAGGGCCTGGAAGCCAACGCCTAAAGTGGACAGCAGGAATTTTCTGTTTTGGCAAAATTGATCCTGTTGTTGTCATCATTAACTGCCGCACCAGCAACTCATGACTCTAAATTCTGTCAAGCCAACTGTGGCCCGATAATGTAAAATTTTCTAAAGGAGATTTTCACATCCTCAAAGGAAAAAGATTATTGAATTACGAACTAAACATTTAATTTCTCTTGCACAAATATTAAAAGAATGTAATAAATTTGGAAAAATGTTTTCCTTTTGGTATATAGACCCGTAGGTACCCGGGTAGTGGAGCCAAAATGATCTATTCACACTTCCTCTGAATGGGCCAAGTTAATAGATAGTTACTGCTCTAAATAATAGGACCTGGAAGCCAACGCCTAAAGTGGACAGCAGGAATTTTCTGTTTTGGCAAAATTGATCCTGTTGTTGTCATGATTAACTGCCGCACCAGCAACTCATGACACTAAATTCTGTCAAGCCAACTGTGGCTCGATAATGTAAAATATTCTAAATGAGATTTTCCCATCGACAAAGGAAAAAGATTATTGAATTACGAACTGAACATTTAATTTCTCTTGTACGAATATTAAAAGAATGTAATAAATTTTGAGAAGTGTATTTATATTGGTATATAGACCCGTAGGTACCCGGGTAGTGGAGCCAAAATGATCTATTCACACTTCCTCTGAATGGGCCAAGTTAATAGATAGTTACTGCTCTAAATAATAGGACCTGGAAGCCAACGCCTAAAGTGGACAGCAGGAATATTCTGTTTTGGCAAATTTGATCATGTTGTTGTCATGATTAACCGTCGCACCAGCAACTCATGGCACTAAATTCTGTCAAGCATACTGTGGCTCGATAATATAAAGTTTTCTGAATGAGATTTTCCCATCGACAAAGGAAAAACATTATTGAATTGTGAACTGAACATTTAATTTCTCTTGTACAAATATTAAAAGAATGTAATAAATTTTGAGAAGTGTATTTATATTGGTATATGGACCCATAGGTACCTGGGTAGTGGAGCCAAAATTATCTATCGACACTTCCTCTGAATGGGCCAAGTCAATAGATAGTTACTGCTCTAAATAATAGGGCCTGGAAGCCAACGCCTAAAGTGGACAGCAGGAATTTTCTGTTTTGGCAAAATTGATCCTGTTGTTGTCATCATTAACTGCCGCACCAGCAACTCATGACTCTAAATTCTGTCAAGCCAACTGTGGCCCGATAATGTAAAATTTTCTAAAGGAGATTTTCACATCCTCAAAGGAAAAAGATTATTGAATTACGAACTAAACATTTAATTTCTCTTGCACAAATATTAAAAGAATGTAATAAATTTGGAAAAATGTTTTCCTTTTGGTATATAGACCCGTAGGTACCCGGGTAGTGGAGCCAAAATGATCTATTCACACTTCCTCTGAATGGGCCAAGTTAATAGATAGTTACTGCTCTAAATAATAGGACCTGGAAGCCAACGCCTAAAGTGGACAGCAGGAATTTTCTGTTTTGGCAAAATTGATCCTGTTGTTGTCATGATTAACTGCCGCACCAGCAACTCATGACACTAAATTCTGTCAAGCCAACTGTGGCTCGATAATGTAAAATATTCTAAATGAGATTTTCCCATCGACAAAGGAAAAAGATTATTGAATTACGAACTGAACATTTAATTTCTCTTGTACGAATATTAAAAGAATGTAATAAATTTTGAGAAGTGTATTTATATTGGTATATAGACCCGTAGGTACCCGGGTAGTGGAGCCAAAATGATCTATTCACACTTCCTCTGAATGGGCCAAGTTAATAGATAGTTACTGCTCTAAATAATAGGACCTGGAAGCCAACGCCTAAAGTGGACAGCAGGAATATTCTGTTTTGGCAAATTTGATCATGTTGTTGTCATGATTAACCGCCGCACCAGCAACTCATGACACTAAATTCTGTCAAGCATACTGTGGCTCGATAATATAAAGTTTTCTGAATGAGATTTTCCCATCGACAAAGGAAAAACATTATTGAATTGTGAACTGAACATTTAATTTCTCTTGTACAAATATTAAAAGAATGTAATAAATTTTGAGAAGTGTATTTATATTGGTATATGGACCCATAGGTACCTGGGTAGTGGAGCCAAAATTATCTATCGACACTTCCTCTGAATGGGCCAAGTCAATAGATAGTTACTGCTCTAAGTAATAGGGCCTGGAAGCCAACGGCTAAAGTGGACAGCAGGAACTTTCTGTTTTGGCAAAATTGATCCTGTTGTTGTCATGATTAACTGCCGCTCCTGCAACTCATGATACTAAATTCTGTCAAGCCAACTGTGGCTCGATAATGTAAAATTTTCTAAATGAGATTTTCACATCCTCAAAGGAAAAAGATTATTGAATTACGAACTGAAAATTTAAATTCTCTTGTACAAATATTAAAAGAATGTAATAAATTTTGAGAAGTGTATTTATATTGGTATATAGACCCGTAGGTACCCGGGTAGTGGAGCCAAAATGATCTATTCACACTTCCTCTGAATGGGCCAAGTTAATAGATAGTTACTGCTCTAAATAATAGGACCTGGAAGTCAACGCCTAAAGTGGACAGCAGGAATTTTCTGTTTTGGCAAAATTTCTCCTGTTGCTGTCATGATTAACCGCCGCACCAGCAACTCATGACACTAAATTCTGTCAAGCCTACTGTGGCTCGATAATATAAAATTTTCTGAATGAGATTTTCCCATCGACAAAAGAAAAACATTATTGAATTGCGAACTGAACATTTAATTTCTCTTGTACAAATATTAAAAGAATGTAATAAATTTTTGAGAAGAGTATTTATATTGGTATATAGACCCATAGGTACCCGGGTAGTGGAGCCAAAATTATCTATCCACACTTCCTCTGAATGGGCCAAGTTAATAGATAGTTACTGCTCTAAATAATAGGACCTGGAAGCCAATGCCTAAAGTGGACAGCAGGAATTTTCAGTTTTGGCAAAATTGATCCTGTTGTTGTCATGATTAACTGCCGCACCAGCAACTCATGACTCTAAATTCTGTCAAGCCAACTGTGGCTCGATAATGTAAAAATTTCTAAATGAGATTTTCACATCCTCAAAAGAAAAAGATTATTGAATTACCAACTAAACATTTAATTTCTCTTGCACAAATATTAAAAGAATGTAATAAATTTGGAAAAATGTTTTCCTTTTTGTATATAGACCCGTAAGTACCCGGTTGTGGAGCCAAAATGATCTATTCACACTTCCTCTGAATGGGCGAAGTTAATAGATAGTTACTGCTCTAAATAATAGGACCTGGAAGCCAACGCCTAAAGTGGACAGCAGGAATATTCCGTTTTGGCAAAATTGATTCTGTTGTTGTCATGATTAACCGCCGCACCAGCAACTCATGACACTAAATTCTGTCAAGCCAACTGTGGCTCGATAATGTAAAATATTCTAAATGAGATTTTCCCATCGACAAAGGAAAAAGATTATTGAATTACGAACTGAACATTTAATTTCTCTTGTACGAATATTAAAAGAATGTAATAAATTTTGAGAAGTGTATTTATATTGGTATATAGACCAGTAGGTACCCGGGTAGTGGAGCCAAAATGATCTATTCACACTTCCTCTGACTTTCCATGTTAATAGATAGTAACTGCTCTAAATAATAGGACCTGGAAGCCAACGCCTAAAGTGGACAGTAGGAATTTTCTGTTTTGGCAAAATTGATCTTGTTGTTGTCATGATTAACCGCTGCACCAGCAACTCATGACACTAAATTCTGTCAAGCCAACTGTGGCTCGATAATGTAAAATTTTCTAAATGAGATTTTCACATCCTCAAAGGAAAAAGATTATTGAATTACGAACTGAAAATTTAATTTCTCTTGTACAAATATTAAAAGAATGTAATAAATTTTGAGAAGTGTATTTATATTGGTATATAGACCCGTAGGTACCCGGGTAGTGGAGCCAAAATGATCTATTCACACTTCCTCTGAATGGGCCAAGTTAATAGATAGTTACTGCTCTAAATAATAGGACCTGGAAGCCAACGCCTAAAGTGGACAGCAGGAACTTTCTGCTTTGGGAAAATTGATCCTGTTGTTGTCATGATTAACCGCCGCACCAGCAACTCATGACACTAAATTCTGTCAAGCCTACTGTGGCTCGATAATATAAAGTTTTCTGAATGATATTTTCCCATCGACAAAGGAAAAACATTATTGAATTGCGAACTGAACATTTAATTTCTCTTGTACAAATATTAAAAGAATGTAATAAATTTTGAGAAGTGTATTTATATTGGTATATAGACCCATAGGTACCCGGGTAGTGGAGCCAAAATTATCTATCCACACTTCCTCTGAATGGGCCAAGTTAATAGGTAGTTACTGCTCTAAATAATAGGACCTGGAAGCCAATGCCTAAAGTGGACAGCAGGAATTTTCAGTTTTGGCAAAATTGATCCTGTTGTTGTCATGATTAACTGCCGCACCAGCAACTCATGACACTAAATTCTGTCAAGCCAACTGTGGCTCGATAATGTAAAATTTTCTAAATGGGATTTTCACATCCTCAAAGGAAAAAGATTATTGAATTACCAACTAAACATTTAATTTCTCTTGCACAAATATTAAAAGAATGTAATAAATTTGGAAAAATGTTTTCCTTTTGGTATATAGACCTGTAGGTACCCGGGTAGTGGAGCCAAAATGATCTATTCACACTTCCTCTGAATGGGCCAAGTTAATAGATAGTTACTGCTCTAAATAATAGGACCTGGAAGCCAACGCCTAAAGTGGACAGCAGGAATATTCCGTTTTGGCAAAATTGATTCTGTTGTTGTCATGATTAACCGCCGCACCAGCAACTCATGACACTAAATTCTGTCAAGCCAACTGTTGCTCGATAATGTAAAATATTCTAAATGAGATTTTCCCATCGACAAAGGAAAAAGATTATTGAATTACGAACTGAACATTTAATTTCTCTTGTACGAATATTAAAAGAATGTAATAAATTTTGAGAAGTGTATTTATATTGGTATATAGACCCGTAGGTACCCGGGTAGTGGAGCCAAAATGATCTGTTCACACTTCCTCTGAATGGGCCAAGTTAATAGATAGTTACTGCTCTAAATAATAGGACCTGGAAGCCAACGCCTAAAGTGGACAGCAGGAATTTTCTGTTTTGGCAAAATTGATCCTGTTGTTGTGATGATTAACCGCCGCACCAGCAACTCATGACACTAAATTCTGTCAAGCCTACTGTGGCTCGATAATATAAAGTTTTCTGAATGAGATTTTCCCATCGACAAAGGAAAAACATTATTGAATTGCGAACTGAACATTTAATTTCTCTTGTACAAATATTAAAGGAATGTAATAAATTTTGAGAAGTGTATTTATATTGGTATATAGACCCGTAGGTACCTGGGTAGTGGAGCCAAAATTATCTATCCACACTTCCTCTGAATGGGCCAAGTCAATAGATAGTTACTGCTCTAAATAATAGGGCCTGGAAGCCAACGCCTAAAGTGGACAGCAGGAATTGTCTGTTTTGGCAAAATTGATCGTGTTGTTGTCATCATTAACTGCTGCACCAGCAACTCATGACTCTAAATTCTGTCAAGCCAACTGTGGCTCGATAATGTAAAATTTTCTAAAGGAGATTTTCACATCCTCAAAGGAAAAAGATTATTGAATTAGGAACTAAACATTTAATTTCTCTTGCACAAATATTAAAAGAATGTAATAAATTTGGAAAAATGTTTTCCTTTTGGTTTATAGACCCGTAGGTACCCGGGTAGTGGAGCCAAAATGATCTATTCACACTTCCTCTGAATGGGCCAAGTTAATAGATAGTTACTGCTCTAAATAATAGGACCTGGAAGCAACGCCTAAAGTGGACAGCAGGAATATTCCGTTTTGGCAAAATTGATTCTGTTGTTGTCATGATTAACCGCCGCACCAGCAACTCATGACACTAAATTCTGTCAAGCCAACTGTGGGTCGATAATGTAAAATATTCTAAATGAGATTTTCCCATCGACAAAGGAAAAAGATTATTGAATTACGAACTGAACATTTAATTTCTCTTGTACGAATATTAAAAGAATGTAATAAATTTAGAGAAGTGTATTTATATTGGTATATAGACCCGTAGGTACCCGGGTTGTGGAGCCAAAATGATCTATTCACACTTCCTCTGAATGGGCCAAGTTAATAGATAATTACTGCTCTAAATAATAGGACCTGGAAGCCAACACCTAAAGTGGACAGGAGGAATTTTCTGTTATGGCAAAATTGATCCTGTTGTTGTCATGATTAACCGCCGCACCAGCAACTCATGACACTAAATTCTGTCAAGCCAACTGTGGCTCGATAATGTAAAATATTCTAAATAAGATTTTCCCATAGACAAAGGAAAAAGATTATTGAATTACGAACTGAACATTTAATTTCTCTTGTACGAATATTAAAAGAATGTAATAAATTTGGAAAAATGTTTTCCTTTTGGTGTATAGACCCGTAGGTACCCGGGTAGTGGAGCCAAAATGATCTATTCGCACTTCCTGTGCATGGGCCAAGTTAATAGATAGTTACTGCTCTAAATAATAGGACCTGGAAGCCAGCGCCTAAAGTGGACAGCAGGAATTTTCTGTTTTGGCAAAATTGATCCCGTTGTTGTCATGATTAACCGCGGCACCAGCAACTCATGACACTAAATTCTGTCAAGCCTACTGTGGCTCGATAATATAAAGTTTTCTGAATGAGATTTTCCCATCGACAAAGGAAAAACATTATTTAATTGCGAACTGAACATTTAATTTCTCTTGTACAAATATTAAAAGAATGTAATAAATTTTGAGAAGTGTATTTATATTGGTATATAGACCCGTAGGGACCTGGGTAGTGGAGCCAAAATTATCTATCCACACTTCCTCTGAATGGGCCAAGTCAATAGATAGTTACTGCTCTAAATAATAGGGCCTGGAAGCCAACGCCTAAAGTGGACAGCAGGAATTTTCTGTTTTGGCAAAATTGATCCTGTTGTTGTCATGATTAACTGCCGCTCCAGCAACTCATGACACTAAATTCTGTCAAGCCTTCTGTGGCTCGATAATATAAAGTTTTCTGAATGAGATTTTCCCATCGACAAAGGAAAAACATTATTGAATTGCGAACTGAACATTTAATTTCTCTTGTACAAATATTAAAGGAATGTAATAAATTTTGAGAAGTGCATTTATATTGGTATATAGCCCCATAGGTACCCGGTAGTGGAGCCAAAATTATCTATCCACACTTCCTCTGAATGGGCCAAGTTAATAGATAGTTACTGCTCTAAATAATAGGACCTGGAAGCCAATGCCTAAAGGGGACAGCAGGAATTTTCAGTTTTGGCAAAATTGATCCTGTTGTTGTCATGATTAACTGCCGCACCAGCAACTCATGACACTAAATTCTGTCAAGCCAACTGTGGCTCGATAATGTAAAATTTTCTAAATGAGATTTTCACATCCTCAAAGGAAAAAGATTATTGAATTACCAACTAAACATTTAATTTCTCTTGCACAAATATTAAAAGAATGTAATAAATTTGGAAAAATGTTTTCCTTTTGGTATATAGACCCGTAGGTACCCGGGTAGTGGAGCCAAAATGATCTATTCACACTTCCTGTGAATGGGCCAAGTTAATAGGTAGTTACTGCTCTAAATAATAGGACCTGGAAGCCAACGCCTAAAGTGGACAGCAGGAATTTTCTGTTTTGGCAAAATTGATCCTGTTGTTGTCATGATTAACCGCCGCACCAGCAACTCATGACACTAAATTCTGTCAAGCCAACTGTGGCTCGATAATGTAAAATATTCTAAATGAGATTTTCCCATAGACAAAGGAAAAAGATTATTGAATTACGAACTGAACATTTAATTTCTCTTGTACGAATATTAAAAGAATGTAATAAATTTTGAGAAGTGTATTTATATTGGTATATAGACCCGTAGGTACCCGTGTAGTGGAGCCAAAATGATCTATTCACACTTCCTCTGAATGGGCCAAGTTAATAGATCGTTACTGCTCTAAATAATAGGACCTGGAAGCCAACGCCTAAAGTGGACAGCAGGAATTTTCTGTTTTGGCAAAATTGATCCTGTTGTTGTCATGATTAACCGCCACACCAGCAACTCATGACACTAAATTCTGTCAAGCCTACTGTGGCTCGATAATTTAAAGTTTTCTGAATGAGATTTAACCATCGACAAAGGAAAAACATTATTGAATTGCGAACTGAACATTTAATTTCTCTTGTACAAATATTAAAAGAATGTAATAAATTTTGAGAAGTGTATTTATATTGGTATATGGACCTGTAGGTACCTGGGTAGTGGAGCCAAAATTATCTATCCACACTTCCTCTGAATGGGCCAAGTCAATAGATAGTTACTGCTCTAAATAATAGGGCCTGGAAGCCAACGCCTAAAGTGGACAGCAGGAATTTTCTGTTTTGGCAAAAATGATCCTGTTGTTGTCATGATTAACTGCCGCTCCAGCAACTCATGACACTAAATTCTGTCAAGCCAACTGTGGCTCGATAATGTAAAATTTTCTAAATGAGATTTTCACATCCTCAAAGGAAAAAGATTATTGAATTACGAACTGAAAATTTAATTTCTCTTGTACAAATATTAAAATAATGTAATAAATTTTGAGAAGTGTATTTATATTGGTATATAGACCCGTAGGTACCCGGAGAGTGGAGCCAAAATGATCTATTCACACTTCCTCTGAATGGGCCAAGTTAATAGATAATTACTGCTCTAAATAATAGGACCTGGAAGCCAACGCCTAAAGTGGACAGCAGGAATTTTCTGTTATGGCAAAATTGATCCTGTTGTTGTCATGATTAACCGCCGCACCAGCAACTCATGACACTAAATTCTGTCAAGCCAAGTGTGGCTCCATAATGTAAAATTTTCTAAATGAGATTTTCACATCCTCAAAGGAAAAAGATTATTGAACTACGAACTGAAAATTTAATTTCTCTTGTACAAATATTAAAAGAATGTAATAAATTTTGAGAAGTGTATTTATATTGGTATATAGACCCGTAGGTACGTGGGTAGTGGAGCCAAAATGATCTATTCACACTTCCTCTGAATGGGCCAAGTTAATAGATAGTTACTGCTCTAAATAATAGGACCTGGAAGCCAATGCCTAAAGTGGACAGCAGGAACTTTCTGTTTTGGCAAAATTGATCCTGTTGTTGTCATGATTAACCGCCGCACCAGCAACTCATGACACTAAATTCTGTCAAGCCAACTGTGGCTCGATAATGTAAAATTTTCTAAATGAGATTTTCACATCCTCAAAGGAAAAAGATTATTGAATTACGAACTAAACATTCAAAATGTTTTCCTTTTGGTATATAGACCCGTAGGTACCTGGGTAGTGGAGCCAAAATTATCTATCCACACTTCCTCTGAATGGGCCAAGTTAATAGATAGTTACTGCTCTAAATAATAGGACCTGGAAGCCAATGCCTAAAGTGGACAGCAGGAATTTTCAGTTTTGGAAAAATTGATCCTGTTGTTGTCATGATTAACTGCCGCACCAGCAACTCATGACACTAAATTCTGTCAAGCCAACTGTGGCTCGATAATGTAACATTTTCTAAAGGAGATTTTCACATCCTCAAAGGAAAAAGATTATTGAATTACCAACTAAACATTTAATTTCTCTTGCACAAATATTAAAAGAATGTAATAAATTTGGAAAAATGTTTTCCTTTTGGTATATAGACCCGTAGGTACCCGGGTAGTGGAGCCAAAATGATCTATTCACACTTCCTCTGAATGGGCCAAGTTAATAGATAGTTACTGCTCTAAATAATAGGACCTGGAAACCAACGCCTAAAGTGGACAGCAGGAATTTTCTGTTTTGGCAAAATTGATCGTGTTGTTGTCATGATTAACCGCCGCACCAGCAACTCATGACACTAAATTCTGTCAAGCAAACTGTGGCTCGATAATGTAAAATTTTGTAAATGAGATTTTCACATCCTCAAAGGAAAAAGATTATTGAATTACGAACTGAAAATTTAATTTCTCTTGTACAAATATTAAAATAATGTAATAAATTTTGAGAAGTGTATTTATATTGGTATATAGACCCGTAGGTACCCGGGTAGTGGAGCCAAAATGATGTATTCACACTTCCTCTGAATGGGCCAAGTTAATAGATAATTACTGCTCTAAATAATAGGACCTGGAAGCCAACGCCTAAAGTGGACAGCAGGAATTTTCTGTTATGGCAAAATTGATCCTGTTGTTGTCATGATTAACCGCCGCACCAGCAACTCATGACACTAAATTCTGTCAAGCCAACTGTGGCTCGATAATGTAAAATTTTCTAAATGAGATTTTCACATCCTCAAAGGAAAAAGATTATTGAATTACGAACTGAAAATTTAATTTCTCTTGTACAAATATTAAAAGAATGTAAGAAATTTTGAGAAGTGTATTTATATTGGTATATAGACCCGTAGGTACGCGGGTAGTGGAGCCAAAATGATCTATTCACACTTCCTCTGAATAGGCCAAGTTAATAGATAGTTACTGCTCTAAATAATAGGACCTGGAAGCCAACGCCTAAAGTGGACAGCAGGAACTTTCTGTTTTGGCAGAATTGATCCTGTTGTTGTGATGATTAACCGCCGCACCAGCAACTCATGACACTAAATTCTGTCAAGCCTACTGTGGCTCGATAATATAAAATTTTCTGAATGAGATTTTCCCATCGACAAAAGAAAAACATTATTGAATTGCGAACTGAACATTTAATTTCTCTTGTACAAATATTAAAAGAATGTAATAAATTTTTGAGAAGAGTATTTATATTGGTATATAGACCCATAGGTACCCGGGTAGTGGAGCCAAAATTATCTATCCACACTTCCTCTGAATGGGCCAAGTTAATAGATAGTTACTGCTCTAAATAATAGGACCTGGAAGCCAATGCCTATAGTGGACAGCAGGAATTTTCAGTTTTGGCAAAATTGATCCTGTTGTTGTCATGATTAACTGCCGCACCAGCAACTCATGACTCTAAATTCTGTCAAGCCAACTGTGGCTCGATAATGTAAAAATTTCTAAATGAGATTTTCACATCCTCAAAAGAAAAAGATTATTGAATTACCAACTAAACATTTAATTTCTCTTGCACAAATATTAAAAGAATGTAATAAATTTGGAAAAATGTTTTCCTTTTTGTATATAGACCTGTAAGTACCCGGTTGTGGAGCCAAAATGATCTATTCACACTTCCTCTGAATGGGCGAAGTTAATAGATAGTTACTGCTCTAAATAATAGGACCTGGAAGCCAACGCCTAAAGTGGACAGCAGGAATATTCCGTTTTGGCAAAATTGATTCTGTTGTTGTCATGATTAACCGCCGCACCAGCAACTCATGACACTAAATTCTGTCAAGCCAACTGTGGCTCGATAATGTAAAATATTCTAAATGAGATTTTCCCATCGACAAAGGAAAAAGATTATTGAATTACGAACTGAACATTTAATTTCTCTTGTACGAATATTAAAAGAATGTAATAAATTTTGAGAAGTGTATTTATATTGGTATATAGACCAGTAGGTACCCGGGTAGTGGAGCCAAAATGATCTATTCACACTTCCTCTGAATGGGCCAAGTTAATAGATAGTAACTGCTCTAAATAATAGGACCTGGAAGCCAACGCCTAAAGTGGACAGTAGGAATTTTCTGTTTTGGCAAAATTGATCTTGTTGTTGTCATGATTAACCGCTGCACCAGCAACTCATGACACTAAATTCTGTCAAGCCAACTGTGGCTCGATAATGTAAAATTTTCTAAATGAGATTTTCACATCCTCAAAGGAAAAAGATTATTGAATTACGAACTGAAAATTTAATTTCTCTTGTACAAATATTAAAAGAATGTAATAAATTTTGAGAAGTGTATTTATATTGGTATATAGACCCGTAGGTACCCGGGTAGTTGAGCCAAAATGATCTATTCACACTTCCTCTGAATGGGCCAAGTTAATAGATAGTTACTGCTCTAAATAATAGGACCTGGAAGCCAACGCCTAAAGTGGACAGCAGGAACTTTCTGCTTTGGGAAAATTGATCCTGTTGTTGTCATGATTAACCGCCGCACCAGCAACTCATGACACTAAATTCTGTCAAGCCTACTGTGGCTCGATAATATAAAGTTTTCTGAATGAGATTTTCCCATCGACAAAGGAAAAACATTATTGAATTGCGAACTGAACATTTAATTTCTCTTGTACAAATATTAAAAGAATGTAATAAATTTTGAGAAGTGTATTTATATTGGTATATAGACCCATAGGTACCCGGGTAGTGGAGCCAAAATTATCTATCCACACTTCCTCTGAATGGGCCAAGTTAATAGGTAGTTACTGCTCTAAATAATAGGACCTGGAAGCCAATGCCTAAAGTGGACAGCAGGAATTTTCAGTTTTGGCAAAATTGATCCTGTTGTTGTCATGATTAACTGCCGCACCAGCAACTCATGACACTAAATTCTGTCAAGCCAACTGTGGCTCGATAATGTAAAATTTTCTAAATGGGATTTTCACATCCTCAAAGGAAAAAGATTATTGAATTACCAACTAAACATTTAATTTCTCTTGCACAAATATTAAAAGAATGTAATAAATTTGGAAAAATGTTTTCCTTTTGGTATATAGACCTGTAGGTACCCGGGTAGTGGAGCCAAAATGATCTATTCACACTTCCTCTGAATGGGCCAAGTTAATAGATAGTTACTGCTCTAAATAATAGGACCTGGAAGCCAACGCCTAAAGTGGACAGCAGGAATATTCCGTTTTGGCAAAATTGATTCTGTTGTTGTCATGATTAACCGCCGCACCAGCAACTCATGACACTAAATTCTGTCAAGCGAACTGTGGCTCGATAATGTAAAATTTTCTAAATGAGATTTTCACATCCTCAAAGGAAAAAGATTATTGAATTACGAACTGAATATTTAATTTCTCTTGTACAAATATTAAAGGAATGTAATAAATTTTGAGAAGTGTATTTATATTGGTATATAGACCCGTAGGTACCCGGGTAGTGGAGCCAAAATGATCTATTCACACTTCCTCTGAATGGGCCAAGTTAATAGACAGTTACTGCTCTAAATAATAGGACCTGGAAGTCAACGCCTAAAGTGGACAGCAGGAATTTTCTGTTTTGGCAAAATTGATCCTGTTGTTGTCATGATTAACCGCCGCACCAGCAACTCATGACACTAAATTCTGTCAAGCCAACTGTTGCTCGATAATGTAAAATATTCTAAATGAGATTTTCCCATCGACAAAGGAAAAAGATTATTGAATTACGAACTGAACATTTAATTTCTCTTGTACAAATATTAAAAGAATGTAATAAATTTTGAGAAGTGTATTTATATTGGTATATAGACCCGTAGGTACCCGGGTAGTGGAGCCAAAATGATCTGTTCACACTTCCTCTGAATGGGCCAAGTTAATAGATAGTTACTGCTCTAAATAATAGGACCTGGAAGCCAACGCCTAAAGTGGACAGCAGGAATTTTCTGTTTTGGCAAAATTGATCCTGTTGTTGTCATGATTAACCGCCGCACCAGCAACTCATGACACTAAATTCTGTCAAGCCTACTGTGGCTCGATAATATAAAGTTTTCTGAATGAGATTTTCCCATCGACAAAGGAAAAACATTATTGAATTGCGAACTGAACATTTAATTTCTCTTGTACAAATATTAAAGGAATGTAATAAATTTTGAGAAGTGTATTTATATTGGTATATAGACCCGTAGGTACCTGGGTAGTGGAGCCAAAATTATCTATCCACACTTCCTCTGAATGGGCCAAGTCAATAGATAGTTACTGCTCTAAATAATAGGGCCTGGAAGCCAACGCCTAAAGTGGACAGCAGGAATTGTCTGTTTTGGCAAAATTGATCGTGTTGTTGTCATCATTAACTGCTGCACCAGCAACTCATGACTCTAAATTCTGTCAAGCCAACTGTGGCTCGATAATGTAATATTTTCTAAAGGAGATTTTCACATCCTCAAAGGAAAAAGATTATTGAATTAGGAACTAAACATTTAATTTCTCTTGCACAAATATTAAAAGAATGTAATAAATTTGGAAAAATGTTTTCCTTTTGGTTTATAGACCCGTAGGTACCCGGGTAGTGGAGCCAAAATGATCTATTCACACTTCCTCTGAATGGGCCAAGTTAATAGATAGTTACTGCTCTAAATAATAGGACCTGGAAGCAACGCCTAAAGTGGACAGCAGGAATATTCCGTTTTGGCAAAATTGATTCTGTTGTTGTCATGATTAACCGCCGCACCAGCAACTCATGACACTAAATTCTGTCAAGCCAACTGTGGGTCGATAATGTTAAATATTCTAAATGAGATTTTCCCATCGACAAAGGAAAAAGATTATTGAATTACGAACTGAACATTTAATTTCTCTTGTACGAATATTAAAAGAATGTAATAAATTTAGAGAAGTGTATTTATATTGGTATATAGACCCGTAGGTACCCGGGTTGTGGAGCCAAAATGATCTATTCACACTTCCTCTGAATGGGCCAAGTTAATAGATAGTTACTGCTCTAAATAATAGGACCTGGAAGCCAACGCCTAAAGTGGACAGCAGGAATTTTCTGTTTTGGCAAAATTGATCCTGTTGTTGTCATGATTAACCGCCGCACCAGCAACTCATGACACTAAATTCTGTCAAGCCTACTGTGGCTCGATAATATAAAGTTTTCTGAATGAGATTTTCCCATCGACAAAGGAAAAACATTATTGAATTGCGAACTGAACATTTAATTTCTCTTGTACAAATATTAAAAGAATGTAATAAATTTTGAGAAGTGTAGGTACCCGGGTAGTGGAGCCAAAATGATCTATTCACACTTCCTTTGAATGGTCCAAGTTAATAGATAGTTACTGCTCTAAATAGGGCCTGGAAGCCAACGCCTAAAGTGGACAGCAGGAATTTTCTGTTTTGGCAAAATTGATCCTGTTGTTGTCATGATTAACCGCCGCACCAGCAACTCATGACACTAAATTCTGTCAAGCCAACTGTGGCTCGATAATGTAAAATATTCTAAATGAGATTTTCCCATCGACAAAGGAAAAAGATTATTGAATTACGAACTGAACGTTTATTTTCTCTTGTACAAATATTAAAAGAATGTAATAAATTTTGAGAAGTGTATTTATATTGGTATATAGACCCGTAGGTACCCGGGTAGTGGAGCCAAAATTATCTATCCACACTTCCTCTGATTGGGCCAAGTCAATAGATAGTTACTGCTCTAAATAATAGGGACTGGAAGCCAACGCCTAAAGTGGACAGCAGGAATCTTCTGTTTTGGCAAAATTGATCCTGTTGTTGTCATGATTAACTGCCGCTCCAGCAACTCATGACACTAAATTCTGTCAAGCGAACTGTGGCTCAATAATGTAAAATTTTATAAATGAGATTTTCACATCCTCAAAGGAAAAAGATTATTGCGGTACGAACTAAACATTTAATTTCTCTTGCACCTAAATTAAAAGAATGTAATAAATTTGGAAAAATGTTTTCCTTTTGGTATATAGACCCGTAGGTACCCGGATAGTGGAGCCAAAATGATCAATTCACACTTCCTCTGAATGGTCCACGTTAATAGATAGTTACTGCTCTAAATAATAGGGCCGGGAAGCCAACGCCTAAAGTGGACAGCAGGAACTTTCTGTTTTGGCAAAATTGATCCTGTTGTTGTCATGATTAACTGCCGCTCCAGCAACTCGTGACACTAAATTCTGTCAAGCCAACTGTGGCTCGATAATGTAAAATTTTCTAAATGAGATTTTCACATCCTCAAAGGAAAAAGATTATTGAATTACGAACTGAAAATTTAATTTCTCTTGTACAGATATTAAAAGAATGTAAAAAATTTTGAGAAGTGTATTTATATTGGTATATAGACCAGTAGGTACCCGGGTAGTGGAGCCAAAATGATCTATTCACACTTCCTCTGAATGGGCCAAGTTAATAGATAGTAACTGCTCTAAATAATAGGACCTGGAAGCCAACGCCTAAAGTGGACAGTAGGAATTTTCTGTTTTGGCAAAATTGATCTTGTTGTTGTCATGATTAACCGCTGCACCAGCAACTCATGACACTAAATTCTGTCAAGCCAACTGTGGCTCGATAATGTAAAATTTTCTAAATGAGATTTTCACATCCTCAAAGGAAAAAGATTATTGAATTACGAACTGAAAATTTAATTTCTCTTGTACAAATATTAAAAGAATGTAATAAATTTTGAGAAGTGTATTTATATTGGTATATAGACCCGTAGGTACCCGGGTAGTGGAGCCAAAATGATCTATTCACACTTCCTCTGAATGGGCCAAGTTAATAGATAGTTACTGCTCTAAATAATAGGACCTGGAAGCCAACGCCTAAAGTGGACAGCAGGAACTTTCTGCTTTGGGAAAATTGATCCTGTTGTTGTCATGATTAACCGCCGCACCAGCAACTCATGACACTAAATTCTGTCAAGCCTACTGTGGCTCGATAATATAAAGTTTTCTGAATGAGATTTTCCCATCGACAAAGGAAAAACATTATTGAATTGCGAACTGAACATTTAATTTCTCTTGTACAAATATTAAAAGAATGTAATAAATTTTGAGAAGTGTATTTATATTGGTATATAGACCCGTAGGTACCTGGGTAGTGGAGCCAAAATTATCTATCCACACTTCCTTTGAATGGGCCAAGTCAATAGATAGTTACTGCTCTAAATAATAGGGCCTGGAAGCCAACGCCTAAAGTGGACAGCAGGAATTTTCCGTTTTGCAAAATTGATCCTGTTGTTGTCATGATTAACTGCCGCTCCAGCAACTCATGACACTAAATTCTGTCAAGCCAACTGTGGCTCGATAATGTAAAATTTTGTAAATGAGATTTTCACATCCTCAAAGGAAAAAGATTATTGAATTACGAACTGAAAATTTAATTTCTCTTGTACAAATATTAAAATAATGTAATAAATTTTGAGAAGTGTATTTATATTGGTATATAGACCCGTAGGTACCCGGGTAGTGGAGCCAAAATGATCTATTCACACTTCCTCTGAATGGGCCAAGTTAATAGATAATTACTGCTCTAAATAATAGGACCTGGAAGCCAACGCCTAAAGTGTCCATGGACAGCTGGAATTTTCTGTTATGGCAAAATTGATCCTGTTGTTGTCATGATTAACCGCCGCACCAGCAACTCATGACACTAAATTCTGTCAAGCCAACACTGGCTCGATAATGTAAAATTTTCTAAATGAGATTTTCACATCCTCAAAGGAAAAAGATTATTGAATTACGAACTGAAAATTTAATTTCTCTTGTACAAATATTAAAAGAATGTAATAAATTTTGAGAAGTGTATTTATATTGGTATATAGACCTGTAGGTACGCGGGTAGTGGAGCCAAAATGATCTATTCACACTTCCTCTGAATGGGCCAAGTTAATAGATAGTTACTGCTCTAAATAATAGGACCTGGAAGCCAACGCCTAAAGTGGACAGCAGGAACTTTCTGTTTTGGCAGAATTGATCCTCTTGTTGTCATGATTAACCGCCGCACCAGCAACTCATGACACTAAATTCTGTCAAACCTACTGTGGCTCGATAATATAAAGTTTTCTGAATGAGATTTTCCCATCGACAAAGGAAAAACATTATTTAATTGCGAACTGAACATTTAATTTCTCTTGTACAAATATTAAAAGAATGTAATAAATTTTGAGAAGTGTATTGATATTGGTATATAGACCCGTAGGTACCTGGGTAGTGGAGCCAAAATTATCTATCCACACTTCCTCTGAATGGGCCAAGTCAATAGATAGTTACTGCTCTAAATAATAGGGCCTGGAAGCCAACGCCTAAAGTGGACAGCAGGAATTTTCTATTTTGGCAAAATTGATCCTGTTGTTGTCATCATTAACTGCCGCACCAGCAACTCATGACTCTAAATTCTGTCAAGCCAACTGTGGCTCGATAATGTAAAATTTTCTAAAGGAGATTTTCACATCCTCAAAGGAAAAAGATTATTGAATTACGAACTAAACATTTAATTTCTCTTGCACAAATATTAAAAGAATGTAATAAATTTGGAAAAATGTTTTCCTTTTGGTATATAGACCCGTAGGTACCCGGGTAGTGGAGCCAAAATGATCTATTCACACTTCCTCTGAATGGGCCAAGTTAATAGGTAGTTACTGCTCTAAATAATAGGACTTGGAAGCCAACGCCTAAAGTGGACAGCAGGAATTTTCTGTTTTGGCAAAATTGATCCTGTTGTTGTCATGATTAACTGCCGCACCAGCAACTCATGACACTAAATTCTGTCAAGCCAACTGTGGCTCGATTATGTAAAATATTCTAAATGAGATTTTCCCATCGACAAAGGAAAAAGATTATTGAATTACGAACCTAACATTTAATTTCTCTTGTACGAATATTAAAAGAATGTAATAAATTTTGAGAAGTGTAGGTACCCGGGTAGTGGAGCCAAAATGATCTATTCACACTTCCTTTGAATGGTCCAAGTTAATAGATAGTTACTGCTCTAAATAGGGCCTGGAAGCCAACGCCTAAAGTGGACAGCAGGAATTTTCTGTTTTGGCAAAATTGATCCTGTTGTTGTCATGATTAACCACCGCACCAGCAACTCATGACACTAAATTCTGTCAAGCCAACTGTGGCTCGATAATGTAAAATATTCTAAATGAGATTTTCCCATCGACAAAGGAAAAAGATTATTGAATTACGAACTGAACATTTAATTTCTCTTGTACAAATATTAAAAGAATGTAATAAATTTTGAGAAGTGTATTTATATTGGTATATAGACCCGTAGGTACCCGGGTAGTGGAGCCAAAATTATCTATCCACTCTTCCTCTGAATGGGCCAAGTCAATAGATAGTTACTGCTCTAAATAATAGGGCCTGGAAGCCAACGCCTAAAGTGGACAGCAGGAATCTTCTGTTTTGGCAAAATTGATCCTGTTGTTGTCATGATTAACTGCCGCTCCAGCAACTCATGACACTAAATTCTGTCAAGCGAACTGTGGCTCAATAATGTTAAATTTTATAAATGAGATTTTCACATCCTCAAAGGAAAAAGATTATTGCAGTACGAACTAAACATTTAATTTCTCTTGCACAAAAATTAAAAGAATGTAATAAATTTGGAAAAATGTTTTCCTTTTGGTATATAGACCCGTAGGTACCCGGGTAGTGGAGCCAAAATGATCTATTCACACTTCCTCTGAATGGTCCACGTTAATAGATAGTTACTGCTCTAAATAATAGGGCCTGGAAGCCAACGCCTAAAGTGGACAGCAGGAACTTTCTGTTTTGGCAAAATTGATCCTGTTGTTGTCATGATTAACTGCCACTCCAGCAACTCGTGACACTAAATTCTGTCAAGCCAACTGTGGCTCGATAATGTAAAATTTTCTAAATGAGATTTTCACATCCTCAAAGGAAAAAGATTATTGAATTACGAACTGAAAATATAATTTCTCTTGTACAAATATTAAAAGAATGTAATAAATTTTGAGAAGTGTATTTATATTGGTATATAGACCAGTAGGTACCCGGGTAGTGGAGCCAAAATGATCTATTCACACTTCCTCTGAATGGGCCAAGTTAATAGATAGTTACTGCTCTAAATAATAGGACCTGGAAGCCAACGCCTAAAGTGGACAGTAGGAATTTTCTGTTTTGGCAAAATTGATCCTGTTGTTGTCATGATTAACCGCTGCACCAGCAACTCATGACACTAAATTCTGTCAAGCCAACTGTGGCTCGATAATGTAAAATTTTCTAAATGAGATTTTCACATCCTCAAAGGAAAAAGGTTATTGAATTACGAACTGAAAATTTAATTTCTCTTGTACAAATATTAAAAGAATGTAATAAATTTTGAGAAGTGTATTTATATTGGTATATAGACCCGTAGGTACCCGGGTAGTGGAGCCAAAATGATCTATTCACACTTCCTCTGAATGGGCCAAGTTAATAGATAGTTACTGCTCTAAATAATAGGACCTGGAAGCCAACGCCTAAAGTGGACAGCAGGAACTTTCTGTTTTGGCAAAATTGATCCTGTTGTTGTCATGATTAACCGCCGCACCAGCAACTCATGACACTAAATTCTGTCAAGCCTACTGTGGCTCGATAATATAAAGTTTTCTGAATGAGATTTTCCCATCGACAAAGGAAAAACATTATTGAATTGCGAACTGAACATTTAATTTCTCTTGTACAAATATTAAAAGAATGTAATAAATTTTGAGAAGTGTATTTATATTGGTATATAGACCCGTAGGTACCTGGGCAGTGGAGCCAAAATTATCTATCCACACTTCCTCTGAATGGGCCAAGTCAATAGATAGTTACTGCTCTAAATAATACGGCCTGGAAGCGAACGCCTAAAGTGGACAGCAGGAATTTTCCGTTTTGGCAAAATTGATCCTGTTGTTGGCATGATGAACTGCCGCTCCAGCAACTCATGACACTAAATTCTGTCAAGCCAACTGTGGCTCGATAATGTAAAATTTTGTAAATGAGATTTTCACATCCTCAAAGGAAAAAGATTATTGAATTACGAACTGAAAATTTAATTTCTCTTGTACAAATATTAAAATAATGTAATAAATTTTGAGAAGTGTATTTATATTGGTATATGGACCCGTAGGTACCCGGGTAGTGGAGCCAAAATGATCTATTCACACTTCCTCTGAATGGGCCAAGTTAATAGATAATTACTGCTCTAAATAATAGGACCTGGAAGCCAACGCCTAAAGTGGACAGCAGGAATTTTCTGTTATGGCAAAATTGATCCTGTTGTTGTCATGATTAACCGCCGCACTAGCAACTCATGACACTAAATTCTGTCAAGCCAACTGTGGCTTGATAATGTAAAATTTTCTAAATGAGATTTTCACATCCTCAAAGGAAAAAGATTATTGAATTACGAACTGAAAATTTAATTTCTCTTGTACAAATATTAAAAGAATGTAATAAATTTTGAGAAGTGTATTTATATTGGTATATAGACCCGTAGGTACGCGGGTAGTGGAGCCAAAATGATCTATTCACACTTCCTCTGAATGGGCCAAGTTAATAGATAGTTACTGCTCTAAATAATAGGACCTGGAAGCCAACGCCTAAAGTGGACAGCAGGAACTTTCTGTTTTGGCAGAATTGATCCTCTTGTTGTCATGATTAACCGCCGCACCAGCAACTCATGACACTAAATTCTGTCAAGCCTACTGTGGCTCGATAATATAAAGTTTTCTGAATGAGATTTTCCCATCGACAAAGGAAAAACATTATTGAATTGTGAACTGAACATTTAATTTCTCTTGTACAAATATTAAAAGAATGTAATAAATTTTGAGAAGTGTATTTATATTGGTATATAGACCCGTAGGTACCTGGGTAGTGGAGCCAAAATTATCTATCCACACTTCCTCTGAATGGGCCAAGTCAATAGATAGTTACTGCTCTAAATAATAGGGCCTGGAAGCCAACGCCTAAAGTGGACAGCAGGAATTTTCTATTTTGGCGAAATTGATCCTGTTGTTGTCATCATTAACTGCCGCACCAGCAACTCATGACTCTAAATTCTGTCAAGCCAACTGTGGCTCGATAATGTAAAATTTTCTAAAGGAGATTTTCACATCCTCAAAGGAAAAAGATTATTGAATTACGAACTAAACATTTAATTTGTCTTGCACAAATATTAAAAGAATGTAATAAATTTGGAAAAATGTTTTCCTTTTGGTATATAGACCCGTAGGTACCCGGAAAGTGGAGCCAAAATGATCTATTCACACTTCCTCTGAATGGGCCAAGTTAATAGATAGTTACTGCTCTAAATAATAGGACCTGGAAGCCAACGCCTAAAGTGGACAGCAGGAATTTTCTGTTTTGGCAAAATTGATCCTGTTGTTGTCATGATTAACTGCCGCACCAGCAACTCATGACACTAAATTCTGTCAAGCCAACTGTGGCTCGATAATGTAAAATATTCTAAATGAGATTTTCCCATCGACAAAGGAAAAAGATTATTGAATTACGAACTGAACATTTAATTTCTCTTGTACGAATATTAAAAGAATGTAATAAATTTTGAGAAGTGTATTTATATTGGTATATAGACCCGTAGGTACCCGGGTAGTGGAGCCAAAATGATCTATTCACACTTCCTCTGAATGGGCCAAGTTAATAGATAGTTACTGCTCTAAATAATAGGACCTGGAAGCCAACGCCTAAAGTGGACAGCAGGAATATTCTGTTTTGGCAAATTTGATCCTGTTGTTGTCATGATTAACCGCCGCACCAGCAACTCATGACACTAAATTCTGTCAAGCCTTCTGTGGCTCGATAATATAAAGTTTTCTGAATGAGATTTTCCCATCGACAAAGGAAAAATATTATTGAATTGCGAACTGAACATTTAATTTCTCTTGTACAAATATTAAAAGAATGTAATAAATTTTGAGAAGTGTATTTATATTGGTATATGGACCCGTAGGTACCTGGGTAGTGGAGCCAAAATTATCTATCGACATTTCCTCTGAATGGGCCAAGTCAATAGATAGTTACTGCTCTAAATAATAGGGCCTGGAAGCGAACGCCTAAAGTGGACAGCAGGAACTTTCTGTTTTGGCAAAATTGATCCTGTTGTTGTCATGATTAACTGCCGCTCCAGCAACTCATGACCCTAAATTCTGTCAAGCCAACTGTGGCTCGATAATGTAAAATTTTCTAAATGAGATTTTCACATCCTCAAAGGAAAAAGATTATTGAATTACGAACTGAATATTTAATTTCTCTTGTACAAATATTAAAAGAAAGTAATAAATTTTGAGAAGTGTATTTATATTGGTATATAGACCCGTAGGTACCTGGGTAGTGGAGCCAAAATTATCTATCCACACTTCCTCTGAATGGGCCAAGTCAATAGATAGTTACTGCTCTAAATAATAGGGCCTGGAAGCCAATGCCTAAAGTGGACAGCAGGAATTTTCAGTTTTGGCAAAATTGATCCTGTTGTTGTCATGATTAACTGCCGCACCAGCAACTCATGACTCTAAATTCTGTCAAGCCAACTGTGGCTCGATAATGTAAAAATTTCTAAATGAGATTTTCATATCCTCAAAAGAAAAAGATTATTGAATTACCAACTAAACATTTAATTTCTCTTGCACAAATATTAAAAGAATGTAATAAATTTGGAAAAATGTTTTCCTTTTTGTATATAAACCCGTAGGTACCCGGGTAGTGGAGCCAAAATGATCTATTCACACTTCCTCTGAATTGGCCAAGTTAATAGATAGTTACTGCTCTAAATAATAGGACCTGGAAGCCAACGCCTAAAGTGGACAGCAGGAATATTCCGTTTTGGCAAAATTGATTCTGTTGTTGTCATGATTAACCGCCGCACCAGCAACTCATGACACTAAATTCTGTCAAGCCAACTGTGGCTCGATAATGTAAAATATTCTAAATGAGATTTTCCCATCGACAAAGGAAAAAGATTATTGAATTGCGAACTGAACATTTAATTTCTCTTGTACAAATATTAAAAGAATGTAATAAATTTTGAGAAGTGTATTTATATTGGTATATAGACCCGTAGGTACCTGGGTAGTGGAGCCAAAATGATCTATCCACACTTCCTCTGAATGGGCCAAGTCAATAGATAGTTACTGCTCTAAATAATAGGGCCTGGAAGCCAACGCCTAAAGTGGACAGCAGGAATTTTCTGTTTTGGCAAAATTGATCCTGTTGTTGTCATGATTAACTGCCGCTCCAGCAACTCATGACACTAAATTCTGTCAAGCCTACTGTGGCTCGATAATATTAAGTTTTCTGAATGAGATTTTCCCATCGACAAAGGAAAAACATTATTGAATTGCGAACTGAACATTTAATTTCTCTTGTACAAATATTAAAAGAATGTAATAAATTTTGAGAAGTGTATTTATATTGGTATGTAGACCCATAGGTACCCGGGTAGTGGAGCCAAAATTATCTATCCACACTTCCTCTGAATGGGCCAAGTTAATAGATAGTTACTGCTCTAAATAATAGGACCTGGAAGCCAATGCCTAAAGTGGACAGCTGGAATTTTCAGTTTTGGCAAAATTGATCCTGTTGTTGTCATGATTAACTGCCGCACCTGCAACTCATGACACTAAATTCTGTCAAGCCAACTGTGGCTCGATAATGTAAAATTTTCTAAATGAGATTTTCACATCCTCAAAGGAAAAAGATTATTGAATTACCAACTAAACATTTAATTTGTCTTGCACAAATATTAAAAGAATGTAATAAATTTGGAAAAATGTTTTCCTTTTGGTATATACACCCGTAGTTACCCGGGTAGTGGAGCCAAAATGATCTATTCACACTTCCTCTGAATGGGCCAAGTTAATAGATAGTTACTGCTCTAAATAATAGGACCTGGAAGCCAACGCCTAAAGTGGACAGCAGGAATATTCCGTTTTGGCAAAATTGATTCTGTTGTTGTCATGATTAACCGCCGCACCAGCGACTCATGACACTAAATTCTGCCAAGCCAACTGTTGCTCGATAATGTGAAATATTCTAAATGAGATTTTCCCATCGACAAAGGAAAAAGATTATTGAATTACGAACTGAACATTTAATTTCTCTTGTACGAATATTAAAAGAATGTAATAAATTTAGAGAAGTGTATTTATATTGGTATATAGACCCGTAGGTACCTGGGTAGTGGAGCCAAAATGATCTATTCACACTTCCTCTGAATGGGCCAAGTTAATAGATAGTTACTGCTCTAAATAATAGGACCTGGAAGCCAACGCCTAAAGTGGACAGCAGGAATTTTCTGTTTTGGCAAAATTGATCCTGTTGTTGTCATGATTAACCGCCGCACCAGCAACTCATGACACTAAATTCTGTCAAGCCTACTGTGGCTCGATAATATAAAGTTTTCTGAATGAGATTTTCCCATCGACAGAGGAAAAACATTATTGAATTGCGAACTGAACATTTAATTTCTCTTGTACAAATATTAAAAGAATGTAATAAATTTTGAGAAGTGTAGGTACCCGGGTAGTGGAGCCAAAATGATCTATTCACACTTCCTTTGAATGGTCCAAGTTAATAGATAGTTACTGCTCTAAATAGGGCCTGGAAGCCAACGCCTAAAGTGGACAGCAGGAATTTTCTGTTATGGCAAAATTGATCCTGTTGTTGTCATGATTAACCGCCGCACCAGCAACTCATGACACTAAATTCTGTCAAGCCAACTGTGGCTCGATAATGTAAAATATTCTAAATGAGATTTTCCTATCGACAAAGGAAAAAGATTATTGAATTACGAACTGAACATTTAATTTCTCTTGTACAAATATTAAAAGAATGTAATAAATTTTGAGAAGTGTATTTATATTGGTATATAGACCCGTAGGTACCCGGGTAGTGGAGCCAAAGTTATCTATCCACACTTCCTCTGAATGGGCCAAGTCAATAGATAGTTACTGCTCTAAATAATAGGGCCTGGAAGCCAACGCCTAAAGAGAACAGCAGGAATCTTCTGTTTTGGCAAAATTGATCCTGTTGTTGTCATGATTAACTGCCACTCCAGCAACTCATGACACTAAATTCTGTCAAGCGAACTGTGGCTCAATAATGTAAAATTTTATAAATGAGATTTTCACATCCTCAAAGGAAAAAGATTATTGAATTACGAACTAAACATTTAATTTCTCTTGCACAAAAATTAAAAGAATGTAATAAATTTGGAAAAATGTTTTCCTTTTGGTATATAGACCCGTAGGTACCCGGGTAGTGGAGCCAAAATGATGTATTCACACTTCCTCTGAATGGTCCACGTTAATAGATAGTTACTGCTCTAAATAATAGGACCTGGAAGCCAACGCCTAAAGTAGACAGCCGGAATTTTCTGTTTTGGCAAAATTGATCCTGTTGTTGTCATGATTAACCGCCGCACCAGCAACTCATGACACTAAATTCTGTCAAGCGAACTGTGGCTCGATAATGTAAAATTTTCTAAATGAGATTTTCCCATCGACAAAGGAAAAAGATTATTGAATTACGAACTGAAAATTTAATTTCTCTTGTACAAATATTAAAAGAATGTAAAAGAATTTGAGAAGTGTATTTATATTGGTATATAGACCCGTAGGTACCCGGATAGTGGAGTCAAAATTATCTATCCACACTTCCTCTGAATGGGCCAAGTCAGTAGATAGTTACTGCTCTAAATAATAGGGCCTGGAAGCCAACGCCTAAAGTGGACGGCAGGAATTTTCTTTTTTGGCAAAATTGATCCTGTTCTTGTCATGATTAAGTGCCGCTCCAGCAACTCATGACACTAAATTCTGTCAAGCCAACTGTGGCTCGATAATGTAAAATTTTCTAAATGAGATTTTCCCATCGACAAAGGAAAAAGATTATTGAATTACGAACTAAACATTTAATTTCTCTTGCACAAATATTAAAAGAATGTAATAAATTTGGAAAAATGTTTTCCTTTTGGTATACAGACCCGTAGGTACCCGGTAGTGGAGCCAAAATGATCTTTTCACACTTTTTCTGAATGGGCCAAGTTAATAGATCGTTACTGCTCTAAATAATAGGACCTGGAAGCCAACGCCTAAAGTGGACAGCAGGAATTTTCCGCTTTGGCAAAATTGATCCTGTTGTTGTCATGATTAACCGCCACACCAGCAACTCATGACACTAAATTCTGTCAAGCCTACTGTGGCTCAATAACATAAAGTTTTCTGAATGAGATTTTCTCATCGACAAAGGAAAAGATTATTGAATTACGAACTGAACATTTAATTTCTCTTATACAAATATTAAAAGAATGTAATAAATTTTGAGAAATGTATTTATATTGGTATAGACCCGCAGGTACCCGGGTTCCTCTGAATGGGCCAAGTTAATAGTTAGTTACTGTTCTGAATAATAGGACCTGGAAGCCAACGCCTAAAGTGGACAGCAGGAATATTCCGTTTTGGCAAAATTGATCCTGTTGTTGTCATGATTAACCGCCGCACCAGCAACTCATGACACTAAATTCTGTCAAGGCAACTGTGGCTCGATAATGTAAAATTTTCTAAATGAGATTTTCACATCCTCAAAGGAAAAAAGATTATTGAATTACGAACTAAACATTTAATTTCTCTTGTACAAATATTAAAAGAATGTAATAAATTTGGAAAAATGTTTTCCTTTTGATATACAGACCCGTAGATACCTGGGTAGTGGAGCCAAAATGATCTATTCACACTTTCTCTGAATGGTCCAAGTTAATAGATAGTTACTGCTCTAAATAATAGGACCTGGAAGCCAACGCCTAAAGTGGACAGCAGGAATTTTCTGTCTTGGCAAAATTGATCCTGTTGTTGTCATGATTAACTGCCGCACCAGCAACTCGTGACACTAAATTCCGTCAAGCGAACTGTGGCTCGATAATGTAAAATTTTCTAAATGAGATTTTGAGATCCTCAAAGGAAAAAGATTATTGAATTACGAACTAAACATTTAATTTCTGTTGCACAAAAATTAAAAGAATGTAATAAATTTGGAAAAATGTTTTACTTTTGGTATATAGACCCGTAGGTTCCCGGGTAGTGGAACCAAAATGATCTATTCACACTTCCTCTGAATGGTCCACGTTAATAGATAGTTACTGATCTAAATAATAGGACCTGGAAGCCAACGCCTAAAGTGGACAGCAGGAATTTTCTGTTTTGGCAAAATTGATCCTGTTGTTGTCATGATTAACCGCCGCACCAGCAACTCATGACACTAAATTCTGTCTAGCGAACTGTGGCTCGATAATGTAAAATTTTCTAAATGAGATTTTCCCATCGACAAAGGAAAAAGATTATTGAATTACGAACTGAAAATTTAATTTCTCTTGTACAAATATTAAAAGAATGTAAAAGAATTTGAGAAGTGTATTTATATTGGTATTTAGACCCGTAGGTACCCGGATAGTGGAGCCAAAATTATCTATCCACACTTTCTCTGAATGGGCCAAGTCAATAGATAGTTACTGTTCTAAATAATAGGGCCTGGAAGCCAACGCCTAAAGTGGACAGCAGGAATTTTCTGTTTTGGCAAAATTGATCCTGTTCTTGTCATGATTAAGTGCCGCTCCAGAAACTCATGACACTAAATTCTGTCAAGCCAACTGTGGCTCGATATGGTAAAATTTTCTAAATGAGATTTTCACATCCTCAAAGGAAAAATATTATTGAATTACGAACTAAACATTTAATTTCTCTTGTACAAATATTAAAAGAATGTAATAAATTTGGAAAAATGTTTTCCTTTTGGTATATAGACCCGTAGGTACCCGGTTAGTAGAGCAAAATTGATCTATTCACACTTCCTGTGAATGGGCCAAGTTAATAGATAGTTACTGTTTCAAATAATAAGACCTGGAAGTCAATGCCTAAAGTGGACAGCAGGAATTTTCTGCTTTGGCAAAATTGATCCTGTTGTTGTCATGATTAACTGCCGCACCAGCAACTCATGACACTAAATTCTGTCAAGCCAACTGTGGCTCAATAATGTAAAATTTTGTAAATGAGATTTTCCCATCCACAAAGGAAAAAGATTATTGAATTACGAACTGAACATTTAATTTCTCTTGTACAAATATTAAAAGAATGTAATAAATTTTGAGAAGTGTATTTATATTGGTATATAGACCCGTAGGTACCCGGTGAGTGGAGCCAAAATTATCTATTCACACTTCCTCTGAATGGGTCAAGTTAATAGATAGTTACTGCTCTAAATAATAGGACCTGGAAGCCAACGCCTAAAGTGGACAGCAGGAATTTTCTGTTTTGGCAAAATTGATCCTGTTGTTGTCATGATTAACTGCCGCACCAGCAACTCATGACACTAAATTCTGTCAAGCCAACTGTGGCTCGATAATGTAATATTTTCTAAATGAGATTTTCACATCCTCAAAGGAAAAAAATTATTGAATTATGAACTGAACATTTAATTTCTCTTCTACAAATATTAAAAGAAAGTAATAAATTTTGAGAAATGTATTTATATTGGTATAGACTCGTAGGTACCCGGATTCCTCTGAATGTGCTAAGTTAATAGATAATTACTGCTCTGAATAATAGGACCTGGAAGCCAATGCCTAAAGTGGACCGCAGGGATTTTCTCTTTTGGTAAAATTGATCCTGCTGTTGTTATGATTAAGCGCCGCTCCAGCAACTCATGACACTAAATTCTGTCAAGCCAACTCTGGCTCGATAATGTAAATTTTTCTAAATGAGATTTTCACATCCTGAAAGGAAAAAGATTATTGAATTACGAACTAAACATTTAATTTCTCTTGTACAAATATTAAAAGAATGTAATAAATTTGGAAAAATGTTTTCCTTTTGGTCAATAGACCTTTAGGTACCCGGGTAGTGCAACCAAAATGATCTATTCACACTTCCTCTGAATGGTCCAAGTTAATAGATAGTTACTGCTCTAAATAATAGAACCTGGAAGCCAACGCCTAAAGTAGACAGCAGGAATTTTCTGTTTTGGCAAAATTGATCCTGTTGTTGTCATGATTATGTGCCGCACCACCAACTCATGACACTAAATTCTGTCAAACCAACTGTGGCTCCATAATATATAGTTTTCTGAATGAGATTTTCCCATCGACAAAGGAAAAAGATTATTGAATTACGAACTTAACATTTAATTTCTCTTGTACAAATATTAAAAAATGTAATAAAATTTGAGAAGTGTATTTATATTGGTATATAGACCCGTAGGTACCCGGGTAGTTGAGCCAAAATTATCTATTCACACTTCCTCTGAATGGGCCAAGTCAATAGATAGTTACCGCTCTAAATAATAGGGCCTGGAAGCCAACGCCTAAAGTGGACAGCAGGAAGTTTCTGTTTTGGCAAAATTGATCCTGTTGTTGTCATGATTAACCGCCACACCAGCAACTCATGACACCGAATTCTGTCAAGCCAACTCTGGCTCGATAATGTAAGATTTTCTAAATGAGATTTTCACATCCTCAAATGAAAAAGATTATTGAATTGCAAACTAAACATTTAATTTTTCTTGTACAAATATTAAAAGAATGTAATAAATTTGGAAAAATGTTTTCCTTTTGGTATATAGACCCGTAGGTACCCGGGTAGTTGTGCCAAAATGATCTATTCACACTTCCTGTGAATGGGCCAAGTTAATAGATAGTAACTGTTCTAAATAATAGGACCTGGAAGTCAACACCTAAAGTGGACAGCAGGAATTTTCTGTTTTGGCAAAATTGATCCTGTTGTCATGATTTACTGCCACACCAGCAACTCATGACACTAAATTCTGTCAATCCTACTGTGGCTCGATAATATAAAGTTTTCTGAATGAGATTTTCCCATCGACAAAGGACAAAGATTATTGAATTACGAACTGAACATTTAATTTCTCTTGTACAAATATTAAAAGAATGTAATAAATTTTGAGAAGTGTATTTATATTGGTATATAGACCTGTAGGTACCCGAGTAGTGGAGCCAAAATGATCTATTCACACTTCCTCTGAATGGGCCAAGTCAACAGATAGTTACTGCTCTAAATAATAGGGACTGGAAGCCAATGCCTAAAGTGGACAGCAGGAATTTTCTGTTTTGGCAAAATTGATCCTGTTGTTGTCATGATTAACCGCCGCACCAGCAACTCATGACACTAAATTCTGTGAAGCCAACTGTGGCTCGATAATGTAGGTAAGATGCCGCCCCAGCAACTCCTGACACTAAATTCTGTCAAGCCTACTGTGGCTTGAAAATATAAAATTTTCTGAATGAGACTTTCACAGCTGCAAAGGAAAAAGATTATTGAATTACGAACTGAACATTTAATTTCTCTTGTACAAATATTAAAAGAATGTAATATATTTCGAAAAATGCATTCATTTTGATATATAGGCCTGTAGGTACCCAGGTAGTGGTGCCAAAATGATGTATTCACACCTCCTCTGAATGGGCCAAGTCAATAGATACATGTAGTTACTGCTCTAAATAATGGGACCTGGAGCCAATGCTATAAAGCTTTTACAATTGTATTTTCTAGAATTGTATTTTCTACCTATTTATATAACTGACTAAAATGAATCATTAGCATTTTAAAAGATATGACAATTTGCCAACTGTCAAATTGCCAGATCCTTGAAAATGCCAATGGTTCATTTTAATCCATTTAAAGTCATAACTAGAAAATACAATTCTAGAAAACACAATTGTCAAAGTTTTATAGTATTGGCCCCTGGAAGTCAATGCCAGAAGAGGACAGCAGGAATTTTCTGTTTTGGCTAAACTGATCCTGTTGTCATGATTAACAGCTGCTCCAACTATCAAGCACACTGGTTTGATAATAAATTTTCTGAGTAAGATTTTCACATCTACAGAGGAAAAAGATTGAAATTTCAGTAGAACCAGATCCGGCATTATTGGCTCACCAACGTTAGTTGTGTGAGCCTATGGCATAGCCCTCATGTCGGCGTCGGCGTCCGCTCTCAAATATTTTGAACTTTTGTGTACAGGTTTTGATTTTTTGGCTTTTTAAAATTTTGTTTAGTTTCTGCATATTGCTATGGTGGTTCACTATAACATTTAACTCTTTTCCAGGGTATTTTGTCTTAATTTTAACCCTTTGAATCAAATTTTAGACTTATTTTGATGTTTGCGTGCAGGTTTTGATGTTGTTTTTTTTTTTCCTTTTTTCCAAATGGAGATTTACCTTGCAGCATATAGCCATGCTTTCTGTTGTATGTAAACATGCATCTTAGGGCTAAGTTTGTATTATTTAACCCTTTTCCTGCTGAATTACTTCAATTTTGGACTTTTATGTACAGGTTTTGGACTTATTTTACTTTTATGTGCAGGGTTTGAGGTTTGTCTTTCTTTTCTTCCAAGTGGCGACTTACCTTGTAGCATATTGCCATGGTTCCTATTTTATGTTAGGATGCTTCTTGGGTACTAGTATTATATTATTTAACCCTTTAGCTGCTGATTTACTTTAATTTTGGACTTTTGTGTACAGGTTTTGGACTTTTGTGTGTTGGTTTTGATATTTTTTTTAAGTGGAGTTTTACCTCACTGGCATATTACCATGGTGGTTACTGTAAAATTTTCAGGGTATTTTTCTAAATTTTAACCCTTTGAAACAAATGTGATGATTTTTTTACTTTTATGTGCAGGTTTTGAGGTTTGTCTCTTTCTTTTCTTCCAAGTGGATATTTTTCAAGTAGAGTTTCACCTTACTGGCCTATTGCCATGGTGGTTACTGTGACATTATCCGGGTATTTTTCTCAATTTTAACCCATTGAAACAAATGTGCTACTTTTTTTTTACTTTTATGTGCAGGTTTTGAAGTTTGTCTTTCTTTTCTTCAAAGTGGAGACTTACCTTGTAGCATATTGCCATGGTTCCTATTTTATGTTAGCATGCTTCTTAGGGGTTATTATTATATTATTTAACCCTTTATCTGCTTATTTTCTTTAATTTTGGACTTTTGTGTGCAGGTTTTGAACTTTTGTTTTTTACTCCAGCCACCTTTACATTGGCCACCTGTTGGTGAGCCACAGGGTACTGATACCCCCTCTAGTTAAACATTCAATAGGGCTAAAAATCATTCCCCACTCATTGCCTCGGGGAGAAATTTGCTCTCCTGAAGCTAACGAATGCAAAAAAATGGCAAATGAAGTTTTGGCGATTAATGAATTCTGCTTTATGGGCTTTGTACATTTTTAGCCCGACTGTTTACAGTGAGGGCTATAGTAATGACTTTTGTCCATCCGTCCGTCCGTCCGTCCGTCTGTCCATCTGTCTTTTTCTGTTAACATTTAGAGTTTTGGTTAAAGTTTGTGGTTAATGTTTTTTACTGAAGGTTGAAGTGTTTTTTTTTATGTTTTTTTTCTTATTCCTGTTTAGTTGACATTTGGAGTTTTGGTTAAAGTTTGTGGTTAAAGTTTTTTATTCAACCTTCAAGTACAGACTATACCCGTTTCTTCTTGCGTGATCGTCACGAAATTTCATATGCAGGTTTTAGGTCATGTCAACATGAGAATGTCCCCTTTTGGTCATCAATGGTCAACCGGTATGGGTGCACGAGCCCAAAACCCGAAAACCATTAGCACAGTCTGCAGGTAGTATTTAAGAAGGGATTTCATTGCAACTTCATACAATGCCTCTGTACAATGCCTAGATGAGAACGTCCCCGTTTGGGCATGATCTGTCAACCTTGATGGCTGCCCAAGCCCGAAACCCAAAAACTTTTAGCACAGTCTGCAGGTCATGTTTAATATGGACGGATTTCATTGTAACTTGATACAATGACTCCGTATGATGTCTACATGACAATTTCCCCATTTGGGCGTGATCTATCAACCGTCACGACTGCCCGAGCCCAAAACCCGAAAACCTTTAGTACAGTCTACAGGTCATATTTATGGAGGGATTTCATTGTAACTTCATAGGTTGACTTCATATAATTTCTACACATGAGAAAGTCCCCTTTTGGATGTGATTGGTCAACTGTG
Organism: Pictodentalium vernedei; assembly: GCA_031216915.1. NCBI lineage: Eukaryota > Metazoa > Mollusca > Scaphopoda > Dentaliida > Dentaliidae > Pictodentalium > Pictodentalium vernedei. The sequence goes on along the minus strand of CM062293.1, from coordinate 446,667,019 downwards.
ACGGCTACAGGTGCCCAAAGCCCGAGAACCTTGAGCACAATCTACAGGTCATATTTATAAAGGGATTTCAGTGTAACTTCGTAGGATCACTCCAGATGATGCCCAGATGAGATTGTCCCCTTTGGTTGCGATCATTCAACCATGATGGCTGCCCGAGCCTGAAGCCCAAAAACCTTTAGCACAGTCTACTGGTCATATTTATGAAGGGATTTCATTGTAACTTGGTAGGTTTGACTTCATATAATGTCTAGATGAGAATGTCCCCTTTTGGACCCGATTGGGCAACTGTGACAGCTACAGGGGCCCGAAGCCTGAAAACCTTTAGAACAGTCTACAGGTCATAATTATGAAGGAATTTCATTGTAGCTTGGTAGGATGACTCCAAATAATGTCTAGATGAGAATGTCCCCTTTTGGTCGCGATCATTCAGCCTAGATGGCTGCCCAAGTCCAAAAACCTTTAGCATAGTCTATAGGTCGTATTTATGGAAGGATTTCAGTGTACCTTGTTAGGTTGACTGCATATAATGCCTAGATGATGACATCCCCTTTTGGTTGTGATTGGTCAACTGTGATTGCTACAGGTGCCTGAAGCCCGAAAATCTTGATCACAGTCTACAGGTCATATTTATAAAGGGATTTCATTGTAACTTCGTAGGATCACTCAAGATAATGCCCAAATGAGAATGTCCCCCTTTTGGTTGCGATCATTCAACCATGATGGCTGCCCGAGCCCAAAGCCCAAAAACCTTTAGCACAGTCTTCAGTTCATATTTATGAAGGGATTTCATTGTAATTTGGTAGGTTGACTTCATATAATGTCTAGATGAGAACGTCCCCTTTGGATGCAATTGGGAAACTGACGGCTACAGGGACCTGGAGCCCGAAAACCTTTAGCACAGTCTACAGGCCATATTTATGAAGGGATTTCAATGTAACTTGATAGGATGACTCGTTTTGGAATAATTTCACTGTAACTTGGTAACTTTCGTTGATATACATTAACTGTGAGGGCCACATACATTAACTGTGAGGTCATATTAACCCACCCCTCAGCTCTTTAGTACAGTATACACCTCATATTATTTTTATCAAAAACATAGCATACAGGGAACAGAAATAAACATATTCCCAATTATCACAATTCTTGTCTTATTTCATAATCCTTTCATAAACATTGAACATTATCCTTTTAATCAAACGGGGCACGGTGGCTCAGTTGGTAGAGGTGCAGGCTGCAAGCCGAGAGGTCCTTGGTTCAAATCCCACCTGTGGCAACCGCGTTGTGTCCTTGGGCAAGACACTTCACCCCGATTGCCTACATGGGGGCACGATGACGCTGTGTACTGAGGCATACTGCACGTCGATGGTGCGCATGTCTTCAACCAATCTAACCCTGCCTGTGCTGCGGTGCTGAGTTCAGAGTTACGATGTTGGAGAGCTGACAGCTGCTCGTCGTTGCTCGGTGGTTCTCTCCGGGTACTCCGGCTTCCTCCACCCATAAAACTGTCACGGTCACGATTAGCCATTGTGCATAAGTATGTGACTTTAAAACACCAATAAATAAATTTTAATCAAACACAACACACAAGTTAAGCTACAGTGTCATTGACACTTTCATTATTAAACATGTGGGAAAATATGAACGTGCGAACGGTAAACTTTATTGAGGGGTCAGCAGCACTCATTACAATTTGATCCCACAAGGTGAAAATTTGATAAACGTTGTTGTAAATGACACATTTACGCAAGGAAATACGGGAATACTGATACTCTAAGTGTATAATGGCAAGTTAAAATTTAATAGAAATAAGTTTTTAAAAACAAAAGAAGAGGCTTGTTACTGATACACATTATGGCCTCATTAACTGGGGAAGGTCTAAGAATAGACAGGTTGGGCATATCTCTATTATTTATCAGCTGTTGACAACATGATGCCAACGTCCACCCTCCTCCCCCCCCTCCGAAAAATTAGGTCTCTCCCACCAACCTTTAATACCACCGTAAACACTACCTATTTCACTCAAAGCGTGCTATCAATTGCCAGAGAATAAACGAATTAAGGTTTGAATTTAACCACCCAGGTTTTGGCCTCCTCTTTATAAATTGTACGGATCTGTGCTTGTGATATATTGACATCCTGTTCGCTTTCATTAACTGGAATCGAATAATTACATTTTCAAACGATAACCCCCACCCAACCCCCAAAAATGAAAGATCACCAGCAATTTTAATTATCAATTCGCCAAAATATTGTTGAATACAGCAATTGTTTTAACTTAATTTAAAGTCAAAACACAGCCTGTAAGATCAACGTAGACCTCACATATCAAAGTCGTTGCTCATCATGTGCATTTTAGTTTAATTTCCACTAAATCACTGTGCGTGTGTGTATGAGTGTTTGTGGGGGAGGGGGGAGGGGGGGGGGGGCAACAATTATTTTGAAGTTTAATAGACTAGCAAAAGGGCTAGCCACCTTTCAATGGTTCTGCGTGGCTCATAAGATTTTTTCCAGAAATCTTAAGAATTAATCGCCACAACCAGAAATTTGGAAATCTGCCCCCCACCCCCCCCCCCCACCCCCACCCCACAAACAAAATAAAAACAGGCTCCTGGACGCCACCATCAAAAAATAGGTTGTCTACACATATAATATGATGTTTGATTTGATTTTACAGAATGAGGACCTCCATGACCCTCCCTGACAACACCCTTGCCGTCTTGTTTGAGGCCAAAACGCCCAGACTAAAATGCGAAATGTCCAATTCATCAAGTCCTTGGGAAAATATTTGCGAACTGTTTTAATTTGAAAAAACGGGAGTATTATGTTATATATGGCATTGTCCATCTGTCTGTCTGTCCGGGCAGACATAGGTGGCTATTTGTTAGGTGACTACCACAGTTTATGTGACTAGTCACATAGTTAAATGTCATTATTCTAGGGTGGGGTTTAGAGTTGGGGTGGGGTTTAGAGTTGGGGTGGGGTGGGGTTAGGGTCAGTAAAGGGTAAGGTTAGGGTTTGCTACCAACCCAAATATTTTTCACCCAAAAAGTTGTTTTAATACAATGGACATGCATTTTAGTTAAAATAGACTAGGAATATATTGAATTTTCATTAGTCTAGGGTGGGGTTTAGAATTGGGGGTGGGGGTGTAGGGTTAGGGTCAGTAAAGGGTAGGGTCAGTGTTTGCTACCACCCCAAAAATTTCCCCAAAATCACTTGTTTTAATATAATGGACATGCATTTTATTGCAGTCCCATAAAAATAGCCACATAACTACCAATTGTTAGAACGTCCGTCCGTCCGTAAACAATTTTTGTGTCGCCTGCTCCTCCAAAAGTTTACATGCTACATTGTTCAACCTTTGCACACATGTTGATCAGTAATTGCCGTTGTGCATGTGACAAGAGCAGGTAACTCTGTTTTGTATTTCCAGAGTTATTCCCCCTTTTATTTCTTAAAACATTGCAGTATTGTGTCACCTTCTCCTTCAACATTTTACATGCTATATTGTTCAAACTTTGCACACATGTTGATCACCAATTGCCATTGTGCATGAGACAAGAGCAGGTAACTCTGTTTTGTATTTCCAGAGTTATGCCCCCTTTTAGTACTTAAAAGATTACAGTATTGTGTCGCGTACTTCTTCAGCATTTTACATGCTATATTGTTCAAACTTTGCACACATGCTGATAACCACGGGCATATATCGTAAGTTTCAGAATTAAACTTACTCGGCAAAGGCTCGTAAGTTTAATTCTGAAGCCTACTCGTAGAATAAAAGTTTTAATTCCGACACAAGATGTTTATTAATTTGCCGCTCCCCTTTAGTGAGTAGGCCTTCATTCCCCACGTCCCACCTGTGTTATCCCAACCTCATTGTCCCTACTAATCTCCCAGCACTCGTTTTATAATATTTCTCACTGGCACTTTCGTAATCTCCCCAACTATAATATGAATATTAATGCTCAACAAGTAAAAGTCGCGTAACGTGTCGAACCGTCATTGGCTATAACAGCCACGCAAGCCTATAATGGCCCAATACGTCTAAATATGAAAGATGTCACATCTCTCAGCCGATCGATATTTTTCTCCCAGATTTCTATTTTGCTCGAAATTTAATTTCGGATTTAGTCTGTAAACACATTTGTTTCGCGTGATTTCTTTTGTGTCTTGGAGAGATAATGTATCAAACTTAGGAAGCGACAAGTAGAAAATATGTAATGACAACTTTGATGAATAAAGTCTTGCCAAGAATTCACATCCTGAAGATATATTTCATCATCCAACTTTCCAAATTTTGCCGTATCTTGATCAAACACTAGTTAAGTTACCCAGTTTGTCAACAAATCAGACCATAGTTTTGCATTTTTTTTTAAAATTTGAAAACTCGATTTATTCTACACGTTTTGCCCGTCTGGTTATAACTTATGCTGTTGAAGTTAATTTTTATTTTCCTTGAACTTTATTTTCCACATATACCTGTCATGTTTCTAAAGTCTATATTTGATAATGTACATTGTTATTTTAATTACTGTAATAAAAGAAGATAAATTAATGTAAATTGCTGGTGTGTGTAATGTTATAACACCCTCAACAATCCCAGTTTTCTCTCTGGTATAAATAATTAACATTTCCTCACTCATCTCAACACAGAGAGCCAGCTTGTTTATTACCATGGAGACTGAAATAGTTCCATTGCAGTCAATGATTGACAGAATCGGTTTATAGGCTGACTGATCTTAATTACCCTTGATTAACAGGACTCAGATTTTTAATGCCCTGCACACGTAATGATGGATTTGAATATTAATTGTCTCAATAATTCCTTTAGCCCACTCTACAGGCTGCAACTCTCACCCGATCAGTCCTTAATTTCATGTGTGGCTTTTGGGAAATGTTTGGATGGGAGCTATGAAATTTTCTGAATTTCATTTAAAAAGATGGCTGCCAGCAACCATCATTTGGATATAAATTGTCCAACAATTTCTTTAGCACACACTACAGGCTGCAGCTCTCACCCGATCTGTCCCAAATTTCTTATGTGGCTTTGGTTCAATGTCCAGACGGGAGCTATTAAACTTTTACAAATTTTATTGAAAACCATGGCTGCCAGTGGCCATCTTAGATTTTGCCTATAAATTGTCAACAATTCCATTAGCGCACCCTACAGTCCAGATCTATCACCCATTCTTTTTCTGATTTCATATGTAGCTTTGGTATGATGTCTAATTGGTAGCTCTTGTAATTTCTTTTAATTTTGTAGAAATACATGGCCGCCAGTGGCTATCTTGGATTTGGATATAAATTGTCAACAATTCCATTAGTACACCCTACAGGCCGCATCTCTCACCTGATTTTTTTTCGAATTTCATATACAGCTTTGGTGTGATGCCTAAAAGGCATCTATCAATTTTTTTTAATTTCATTGAAAAATATGGCCGCCTGCAGCCATCTTGTATAGGGCTGTCGCGACTATCATTTTTTGTAATCGACTAATCGTGACCAGTAATCGACGGTTAGTCGATTAATAGTCGCTTCCCATGATTTTTTAGCAAATCATTCTTCTGTTCGTAAAACTCTGAAAATGACAATGGCACCAGTGTGTTCAGACGAAGTGGGGTTGTGGGAACAACAAATCGGTCCCGACTGAAGCTACATGTAGTCCAATCTTGGACCCACAGTCCGTAATATAATTTTTGGGGTTGGTACGTCCTGTAGGACGTACCAACCCCAAAAATAATATTACTGACTGCGGGTCCAAGTTTGAACTAGATTGAAGCCGATGAATTAAAATGAATTTACCAAAGAACGTTCCTGCATATGTTTCCTTTCTGCAATAAGTTTTTCGAAATTTTGAACATTGAGATCTATGCATTCCCTCGTCAGTTGTTAAAATTGGATCTTAGTCTGAAGTTCCGAACTTTGAGAAGTCATCTGACGTTCTGACTTTCGTCATAATTTTGTCACTTCCGCGCTTTGGGTTTTCCAATGGGTGCATTCGTGTGTACAAGACTGGAGAAATTCAGAAGAATCTATTCTTCTCGAGTAACTGTGAGTGTTCTTTCTTACACAGTCAGTGACAGTCGTACAGTCTTCCGGATATGAATGTTAACTATGGTTAGATATTTAAAGTTATTCACCTTCATTGATCATTCACCTCACAAAACAATGCAATTTAGCCCCGACGTGTAGTAGACGTGTACCACCTTGAAAATGAACGACGATCGATTAAAAATAAAAAAGTCGACTACTTCAATAGTCGACGGTTAGTCGACTAATCGAATAATCGCGACAGCCCTAATCTTGTATTTAGCATATAAAATGTCAACATTTCCATTAACACACACTGCAGGCTGCATTTCTCTACCAATCTTTCTCATATTTCATATGTAGCTTTGGTATGATATCTAGAGGGGAGTTTTTGAATTTTTCTGAATTTTATTGAAAAAACATTGCTGCCAGTCGCCATCTTGAATTTGGCATATAAATTGTCAACAATCCCATTAGAACACCCTACAGTCCGCATCTCTCACCCCATCTTCTTTGAATTTCATATGTTGCTTTGGTATGATGCATAGATGGGAGCTATCACATTTTTCTGCTTTTTGTTGAAAGACATGGCCAGCACTGGCCATGTTGGATTTAACATATAAATTGTCAACAATTAGTACACCCAACCAGCCACATTCCTTACACAATTTTTTTCAGATTTCATATGTAGCTTTGGTGTGATGCCTTTTCTGTAGCAACTTAACCCTTTACCCAATGTAACGGCCAAAACCGGCCAGCGCTATTCTCAAAAATCGCCAATTTTCATTATTGTTTTCATTTTTTGTCTCAAAAACATAGGTTATGACCCTTCGTTGGAACGAGCTCGTCGAGCTCGTTCCAACGAGGGGTCATAACCTATGTTTTTGAGACAAAAAATGAAAAAAATTAGTTATTCAAGAATTATTTTTGCAAGTGTCGTCTGCTTTTCACGTTAGGTAAAGGATTAAATGAATGACTTGGCATTACTGGATCTTTCTATTTTAATTCAGTCCCTACAGGAACCCTGGGAAGTGAAGCAGTGCCTGTTCACTGTGGTAAACAGGCTCCGTTTTACTATTAAAATAAGACCAAGTCACCTATGCTTCAGAGGTGCAAACCCTCTCTAAAATGAGCAACATGGCTTAAATATTAACACTTACCTCTGGTCTTGAGTTGATACTCTTGTTGTGGTCATGATTAGGTATTGTGCAAAAATATGTGACCTTAAAACACCAATAAATAAATAAATTTTAATTCATTCCGTATGGGGACCCTGGGAAGTGAAGCAGAGTCTATTCACTGCAGTAAACATGCTCTGTTTTACTGGTAAAATAGTATCCAGTCACCAGTGCTTGGAAGGTGCAAACCCTCTTTAAAATGGGCAACATGGCTTATTAATGCTCACCCCTGGTCTTGAGTTGATACTCATGTTGTGTTCATGATTAGCCATTGTGCAAAAATATGTGACCTCAAACACCAATAAATAAATAATTTTAATTCAGGCACTTGTTATATTGGTCAGAAAACATGCACGTACACATGTAGTAGATCCTAAATTCTCTGTTTTAGTCTATCTCCTCATAGTTTAGCTGAATAGACAATTACTGCTTCAAATAAGAAGACATTGGCAAAACTTGACTTTGAGCCTATTTTGGGGCCATGACATAGTCAAAGATGTTGAAAGAAACACCAATAAATAAATAACCAAATAACTACATCAATGAATAAATATTTATGCTTCCTCTGTTTAGACCAACAAGTAAATCATCAGTGATTTCTCAAATAATAGGGTCAGGAAAACACCTAAAGTGGACACCTTGGATTTTCCATAATTTCCGAAACTGACCTGTTATTGCCATGAAACCACTGCACAAGAAACTCATGGCAATAAATTCTATCAACCACAATTTGGCTCGATATTGTATAAGTTTTCCGAATGAGATTTTCATATCTGTAAAGGAAAAAGAATATTGAAATAGGAACTGAATATTCTATTTCTCTGACATATATATTCAACCGTTCAGTGCTGGAAGCCCACATTTGAGCTTTATTATGCCCCTACCCTCCAAAGAAGGATTCGCGGGGTATCTAGTGGAGACCTTCGTCTATCCATCTGTCTGTTCATACAAGCATTTTGTATCATAATTTCAACGCCATCAGTCAGATTTGGGTCTCCTTTAGTCTGCTGATAGACCTGCATGGGGAAACGGATATGCATAAGGAACAGATTCCGTCCAATAAATTTCCCCAGAGTTTTGACCATTTTTCACTCTTTCGACTTATACCTTTAAGGCTACTTCGACCATGCCTACAGGTTGGGGTCTGTGGCCCTCACTTTCTTTGTATAGCCCTTGTTCCAAAGTGCAGATATCCTTGCTAAAAAGCATCATACTCTGTGAGTGTGCTTCATATTATCTTTGGAGTGCAGTAATTTAGAATTATAACAAGGCAAAAATACCTGGACCATTCTTGATCACGCAAGAATAATTTAGCACTCCACTGGTTAAACAATTAAAAAAAAGTTTTAATATTGGTGTGGTCAACAAGTTCGGCTTTACTGGTGAAATGGGATCCGGTAAACAATTCTATGTGCGGAAGTCCTCTAAAGTGGGCAGAATGGGAATAAACCATTGCTAAACTTTACGCCATACCTATGTTGTGGTCATGATATACTCATCATGACTCTGACCTTAAACACTCAAATTTATTTTTTGAAAAATGGATTTATACTGTTATATAGACCTGTAGGTACCCTGGTAGTGGGGCCAAAATTATCTATTCATAATGCCTCTGCATGGTCCAAGTGAATAGAAAATTACTTCTCTAAATTATTGGACCTGGAAGCTAACACCTCAAGTGAACAGCAAGGATTTTCTGTTTTATCAAAATTGATTCTGTTGTCATGATCAACCACAGCACCAGGAACTCATGACACTAATTCTATCAAGCACACTGGTTTGTTATGCTCCCGACCTCTGAAGGAGGATTCAGGGGTATCTTGTGAAGACCCCATCCATCCATCCATCCATCTTTCTGTCTGTACAAACATTTTGCATTGTAACTTCAAAGCCATCAGTCGTATTTGGATCTCCTTTGAGATGTTGACAGACCTGCATGAGGGAAAGGATATGCACAAGGAACGGGTTTTCATCCAATAATTTTTCCCAGAGTTATGTCCCTTTTCCCCTTCTTTCAACTTAGAAATTTCTGTGTATACCAAGGTTTTGTGTTGTAACTTCAAAGCCATCAGTTGGATTTGGATTGCCTTTGGTATGGTTATAGATCTGGATTGGGGAACAGATATGCACAAGGACCGGGTTCCATCCAATAATTTTTCCCAGATTTATTGCCCTTTTTTCCTTCTTTTGACTTCTGTCTGCACAAACGTTTTGCATTGTAACTTCAAAGCCATCGTCAGATTTGGATCTCTTTTTTTTGGCTGATAGACCTGCATGGAGGAACAGATATGCAGAAGGAACAGCTTCCGTCCAAAATTTTTCCCAGAGTTATGTCACTTGTTCTCTTTTTTTGACTGTGGGTCGTGGACAGTGGCCCGCGCTTTGCATTGCCCTTGTTTATACAGTGGAATCCTGTTAATTGAATAGCCACTTTGTCAATGAAAATTATTCAATTAACAGGAGTATTCAATTAACAGGGATTGTGTCACATTCATTTATTCTGCAGATAAACTTAGCATTTACTCTATTATATCTTTTTTTGACAGAGCTCCAAGACCTCTATCAAATAAGATATAATAGATTAAATGCCTGTATTGAATGTACTGAGGCCAAATAGATCTATAAACGAAGGAAAACTGGGGAGAGTCAGGGTAATTTCTGGACAGGTTACACGATTTTTTATTCAATTAACAGGAGTTTACTCTATAACCTATATACAGTTAACAGGTCAGATTCGTACTGGAGATATGGTAAATGGTTTTGTGTTGGAAAATTATATTCAGTTAACATGGATATACAATTAAGAGATATCCAATTAAGTGGGCTCCACTGTATTAAGTGTTCTGAATAAGATTTTCACAACAAAGGAAAGAGATTGAAAGTGGAACCAGGTCCGGCATGTTTAAAAATGCAGAAGGGCTAAAAGTTGCTTCCCTTGCATGGCCTATGGGAGTGATTTTGCTCTTGTGAAGCCTACGAAAGCTATAAGAGACGAAATGAAGTTTTTACTATTAATGAATTCTGCTTTGTGGGTTTTGTACATTTTATTTGGTGCTGCTAACAAGTTAGTCTCTGAAGGATTGCTACACTTCCCCTCTTGCATCTTCAGGTGGGAGTGCGGTGGCTCAGTGGTAGACTGTTGGACTTCTGTGCTAGAGGCCCCGAGTTCGGTCCCTGTCCGGGCCGACCCGCGTTGTGGCCTTCGGCAAGGCACTTTATCCTGGTTGCCTACATGGGGGCACAATGACGCCGTGTACTAATGCGTACTGTACGTCGATGGTGCACATGTCTTCAACCGCTCTCTGTAACCCTGCTTGAGCGGAGCTTGAACAGAGTTAGAATGTTGAGGAGCTGACAGTTGCTTGTTGATGCTCGGTGGTTCTCTCCGGGTACTCCGGCTTCCTCCACCCGTAAAATTGTCATGGTCACGATTAGCCATTGTGCATAAGTATGTAACCTTAAACACTAATAAATAAATGAAATCTCCAAGCCTTGGGTAGGCCCTGAGGTGTGGGAGAGGCAGTGTGGCTGTCTTACAGAGACCACTAATATGGCAAATATCTAAAAATATATGTTTTTTAGGAATAGGCTGCTATGGTAATCAAGTAAGACAGTGGTTGTTTACATCATTGGACTACTGTTGTTTTATTTGTAAAAATAACCCAGTCAGCCAACACCTTGTTTCTGGGCAGCTGAGATTTTTATTAGCTCAACTTGACAAAGTCAAGCTGAGCTATTGCCATCACTTCTCGTCCGTCGGCGTATGTACGTACGTTAGTTAGAACGTTAGTACGTACGTCCACAATTTCCTTTGGCACACCTCACAGGTTGCATTTATGATCAGATCACTTTGAAACTTGCTAAGCTTGTTTGGGGTGACCTCTAGATGGGAGCTATCGATTTTCTTCAATTTCCGTCAAAAAATGTTGCCGCAGCCAACGTTCTTGGAACTTGGTTTAGTCAGACCACAATATTTCTCTTTGGCACACCCTACAGGGCACATTTATAATTGGATTGCTTTGAAACCTGGTATGCTTGTTTAGGGTGACCTCTAGATGGGAGCTATCAATTTTTTAGCTCAACTTTGGCGAAGCCAAATTTGAGCTTATGCCATGGCCAGTCGCCCGTCGTCCGTCTGGCCGTCAACAATTCAATACGGCTCGGGCTAGAGGCCGTATTTATGAACCGATCTTTATGAAACTTCTTGGGTACCTTTGTTATGACTGTGGGACGAGAACGAGTGTTTTGGGGTCTGATCCGAAATTCAAGTTGGCCGCTGGCGGCCATTTTGTACAGACCTAGGTGAAATCAGATTTTTGCGCAAAACTTCCATATGAAAGCGCTGATTTGAATAATTTTTATGTGTACCCATACTATGTATGGTACACATAATGCCGGCATCCAGGGTGGCCATCCGTCGTTCGTCCATCCTTTGTCCGTCCGTCTGTCTGTCCGTCCGTCTGTTTGTCCATCCGTCCGTCCATCCATCTGTCCGTCCGTCCGGCATCCGTATCCATTTCTTTGGCATTCGATAATTTGAAAACTATTGCTTGGATTGTCAAGTTACTTTATATTTGTGTTCAGGTTACTGATTTGCCGAGTCTTAACCATCAATAAATAAATAAATAAATTTGCCGAGCTGTATAGTTTTTGGTGTAAATCTGATGATTTGATTCCGAGAAATTAATAACCCTTTATCCTTCAAATTGAAAATTCCTCCAGTCCCTTTGGCATTCGATAACTTGAAAAATATTGCTTGGATTGTCAAGTTACTTTATATTTGTGTTCAGGTTACTGATGTTCCGAGCTGTATAGTTTTTGGTGTAAATCTGATAATTTAATTGTGAGATATTAACCCTTTATCCATCAAATTGAAAATTCCTCCAATCCCTTTGGCATTCTATAACTTGAAAAATATTGCTTGGATTGTCAAGTTACTTTATATTTGTGTTCAGGTTACTGATGTACCGGGCTGTATAGTTTTTGGTGTAAATCTGTTATTTTGATCCTGATATATTAACCCTTTATCCTTCAAATTGAAAATTCATCCAGTCCCTTTGGCATTCGATAACTTGAAAAATATTGCTTGGATTGTCAAGTTACTTTATATTTGTGTTCAGGTTACTGATGTGCCGAGCTGTATAGTTTTTGGTGTAAATCTGTTATTTTGTTCCTGAGATATTAACCCTTTATCCTTCAAATTGAAAATTCCTCCAATCCCTTTGGCATTCGATAACTTGAAAAATATTGCTTGGATTGTCAAGTTACTTTATATTTGTGTTCAGGTTACTGATGTGCCGAGCTGTATAGTTTTTGGTGTAAATCTGTTATTTTGATCCTGAGATATTAACCCTTTATCCTTCAAATTGAAAATTCCTCCAATCCGTTTGGTATTCGATAACTTGAAAAATATTGCTTGGATTGTCAAGTTACTTTATATTTGTGTTCAGGTTACTGATGTACCGAGCTGTATAGTTTTTGGTGTAAATCTTTTATTTTGATCCTGAGATATTAACCCTTTATCCTTTAAATTGAAATTCCTCCAATCCCTTTGGCATTCGATAACTTGAAAAATATTGCTTGGATTGTCAAGTTACTTTATATTTGTGTTCAGGTTACTGATGTGCCAAGCTGTATCGTTTTTGGTGTAAATCTGATCATTTGATCCTGAAATATTAACCCTTTATCCTTCAAGTTGAAAATTCCTCCAATCCCTTTGGCAAGAGATAACTCAAAAAATATCAATCCAATTGTCATGTTACTTTATATATTTATTCAGGTTACTGATGTGCTGTGCTGTATAGTTTTTTATGTAAATCTGATAATTTGATCCGGAGATATTAACCCTTTATCCATCAAATTGGGCACTCCTCCAATCGATTTTTATATGTACCCATACCATGTATGGTGTACATAATGTCGGCATCCATGGTGGCCCTCCGTCATACAGCTTTCCACTAGTTGCGCGTATGGGTACACATCTGACGATTTCATCGGCCTATTTTTTGTATGAATGTTTAGTACCATGGGATACATCACATATAATATGGGTTTTTTTCTCGTACGTAAATTATGCAAATTAGACTAACTTTGATGTATTTAGTGTTACTTTCAGCACTGTAAGTGCAAATGCCAATACGGCTCAGGCTAGAGGCCGTATTTATGAACTAATCTTTATGAAACTTCTTGGGTACCTTTGGTATCACCGTGAGATGAGAACGAGTGTTTTGGGGTCCGGTCTAAAATTCAAGATGGCCGATGGCAGCCATTTTGTATAAAATTAGGTACAATCAGATTTTTGCACAGAACTTCCATATGAAAGCGCTGTTTTGAAATTTTTTTGTGTGAATGCTTAGTACCATGGGATACATCACATATAATACGGGTTTTTTTCTTATGCAGAAATTATGCAAATTAGATGAACTTTGATTTTTTCAGTGCTACTTACACACAGTAAGTACACGTCAGTATGGCTCGGGCTAGAGGCTGTATTTATCAACCGATCTTCACAAAACTTCTTGGGTACCTCTGTTATCACCTTGGGTCGAGAACGAGTGTTTCTGAGTGCAGTCCAAAATTCAAGATGGCTGCCAGTGGCCATTTTGTACCAAAATTAGGTCTAATCAGTTTTTTGTACACAACTTCTATATGGCTCAGGCTAGAGGCCGTATTTATGAACCAACCTTTATGAAACTTCTTGGGTACCTTTGTTATCACTGTGGGATGAGAACGAGTGTTTTTGGGTGTGGTCCGAAATTCAAGATGGCCACCAGCAGCCATTTTGTACCAAAATTAGTGCAATCAGTCTTTTGAACAGAACTTCTGTATGAAAGTTCTGATTTAAATAAATTTTTGTATGAATGTTTAGTAAAATGGAATACATCACATACAGTATGGGTTTTTTTCTTGTGCAGAAATTATGCAAATTAGGTGAATTTTGATTTATTTAATGCTACTTATACACTGTAAGTGCACATGTCAATACTGCTCGGGCTAGAGGCTGTATTTATCAATCGATCTTCACGAAACTTCTTGGGTACCTTTGTTATCGCCTTGGGACGAGAACAAGTGTTTCTGAGTGCGGTCCAAAATTCAAGATGGCTGCCTTGGGACAGGAATGAGTGTGTTTTGGGGTGCCTTTGTTATCAGGTCATTACCTAGATGTTTGTCATTGCTGTGTCACATACTATACATGTACATGTCTTGACAAGTTGACCTACAGTGTCATTGACACTTTCATTTCAATTTCCATCAAAAAATGTTGCAACTTAGTTTAGTCAGACCTCAATATTTCCCTTTGGCACACCCTACAGGGCACATTTATGATCGGATTGCTTTGAAACCTGGCATGCTTGTTTGGGGTGACTTCTAGATGGGAGCTATCGATTTTCTTCAATTTCCGTCAAAAAATGTTGCCACGGCCGACATTCTTAGAACTTAGTTTAGTCCGACATCAATCTTTCCCTTTAGCATACCCTGCAGGGCACATTTATGATCGGATTGCTTTGAAACCTCGCATGCTTGTTTGGGGTGACCTCTAGATGGGAGCTATCGATTTTCTTCCATTTCCTTCAAAAAATGTTGCCACTGCCAACGTTCTTAGAACTTAGTTTAGTCAGACCGCAATATTTCCCTTTGGCACACCGTACAGGGCACATTTATGATCAGATTGCTTTGAAACCTGGTATGCCTGTTTGGGGTGACCTCTAGATGGGAGCTATCGATTTTTTTCCATTTCCGTCAAAAAATGTTGCCATGGCCAACATTCTTAGAACTTAGTTTAGTCAGAAGACCTCAATATTTCCCTTTGGCACACCCTACAGGGCATATTTATGATCGGATTGCTTTGAAACCTCGTATGTTTGTTTGGGGTGACCTCTAGATGGGAGCTATCGATTTTCTTCCATTTCCTTCAAAAAATGTTGCCACGGCCAACGTTCTTAGAACTTAGTTTAGTCAGACCTCAATATTTCCCTTTGGCACACCCTATAGGGCACATTTATTAGCTCAACTTGACAAAATCAAGCTGAGCTATTGCCATCACTTCTCGTCCGTTGGCATACGTTGGTACGTACGTCCACAATTTCCTTTGGCACACCTCACAGGTCGCATTTATTTTCATTTCCTTTTAAAAACTTATTGTTGCTTTCACCAGCCTTTGAACTTACTGCATTTGTCTGCAACTTATCCCTTTCGCACACTCTGCAGGGTATATTTATGAATTTCCATAAAAAAGGAGAAAAAAAACATTGCCACAAGCAATGACATTCAAACTTATTGCCACAAGCAATGACATTCAAACTTAGTGCGTTTGTGCATTAACATCTTCATTTTGCATGCCTCAGAGGGTGCATTCATTGTCAGGTTGTTTTGAAACTTTGTATGCTTATGCAGGATGACAAAGATAGGAGCTATCGATTTTCTTTTCATTTCCATCAATTGATTGCATTTGTGCATCAACATTCCTCTTTGACATGGCCTACAGGCCACATTTATCAGGATTTTTTTTGGAACTTGGTGTGCTCATTGGACGAGACCTTTAGATAAGAGCTATTGATTATCATTCATTCCTGTGAAAAAAAGTTGCCATTTACAATAACCTCTCAACTTACTGCATTTGTGTATCAACATTCTTCTGTTAGCCAGTCTTACAGTTTACATTTATAAATTCAAGGATTACTCTTGACTTTGTGCACACACAATGCTGTTATGTTGAAATTTCATCAGATAACATTGGTACCAATGATCTTCAATTTTGCCATTTCACTTATAACTTACCAAGTTCAAGTTTGTCAAGTTGAGCTACAATGTCATTGACACTTTCATTTCTGTTGTCAAGAAGTTGCTTTACCAACCATTGTGATCAATTGTAAATAAAGCTAGCATTCTTTCTTGATTCTTTAACACTCAAGAAATTTGAAAGAGAAATACTCACACGGATTTCCATGAGGTGCAGTATGTAGAATGAAGTGATGCAATTATATAAAAAATTGAAAAAAAGGAGTATTCTGTGTGTTCTGTACTGATCCCCTATATTCTTTGTTAACTAGCATTCCCTTTTTTGGGGTCTCTCGGTGGCCGAGTGGTGTGCATGGTTCATTATAGTTTTGCTAGGTAGTTGGTGCCAAACTTTGGAAGGAAACTCAGTGTGGGTTCGAGCCTCTGTCATGCCATTGTAGAGAAAAAACATGTTTAAAAAAAACGTCTAAAAAGGTTTGTTGATGTGTTATCTCCTTTAAAAAATACTAAGTTAAAAAACCTAAAAACTTCAAGTGAAAAAAAGACTTTAGTGGATTAACTTTTTAGATAATCACCAGAGGAACGATAAAATAAAAAGTTCCTCTCAAATTTTATGGCATTTTTGTGGTCTATACACACGAGGTATGCAAACTTGGCGAGGTGATAAACCTAATGTAGAACCCTTACATCAGGAAAGACATCTTTGTCTGCAATGAGCGACAACAGCATAGTGGATATGCCCCACTCTATCTCAATTGACCATGACCTGCAAGAACATTGAAAGAACAAGATACAGTTAAAACTAGAAGTCCTGTCAGGAACTGTGCGCTTATCTAGGCTTAATTGCACGTAGAAATTGCACCCAATTGCCATATCGAATAGCATCCAAAGCACGGCATCTTCTCCTGGTTAATCGTAGCATATACAGACAATGTTTCTGCCAATGGACCTCCGGATTACCCTGAGGTCCATTGGCTGAAACATTGCTTGTAAACAGGCCATTTGTACAGAATTTGATAGCCTCACTGTGGTCAAACTGCATAGATTAACGCGCAGATCGACGTGCTATTTGTGCGCATTTCATGACAGGACTTCTAGTTTTAACTGTACAATGAGATAAATTTAAAATGTATAGAGTTTTAAGAAGAAGAAAAGTGAGGAGAAAAATATCGATAAAAAAAATAGAATCATTGCCTGTACATCCAGTAAATAGTGTAGTGGTTGGGAACAAGTAAGTCTGAGAAGAAGAGAAAATGTTTATACCACGGCTGAAATTTTCTTCAATGAACACTATTGGCAGTGGATTCCCAGGTGATGCTATTTTCCCATGAATACAAGTTGATCTTGTGACATTCGAGGCAACGTGCATTGATATTACACACTACTACATTCAGTTTTCCAGAGTCTATTTTTAAATCCCGTAATTTCCATTTATGTCCTATAAATAGGCAGTTGTCATTGCAAACAACTTTCTACTTCCTCGATTCAATTGAATGCGGTCTCCGAATCAGAGTCTCAAGCAGAAGTGCTTCTGTTCAAATAATGAAATGTTTCGACAATAAATTTAATTCATTGAATTATTATGGTTCATCTTTTGTTATCAGTTATCAAGTTGAATCTTATATTGTCCTTGAATCTAGGGAACTCCCCACCTAATGACAACAAGTCAATATTTTAGTTTAATCAACGTGATGTAAAACAACTTGGTCATTATATATAATTAACACTATAATATAATATTACACTATTATAGACTTTTGTGGTGGTAAATATGATGTGATATGAACCTAAAAAACTTATATTGACCGAGGCGTTAGGCAAGGTCTATATAAGTTTTTTTTAGTTTCATATCACATCATATTTACCACCACAAAAGTCCATAACTGTTTTATTATATACACCATCCTCAAAAAAACAATCTTTGATTTGTCAATTAAAAGTTCAATAAAATCAACCAGAAATACTTTTATTTAACAATAAAATAATTATCATCTGCAGAATAACATAAAAATAAACAATGTTATAGAGATTACGTCAACTGAAATAGAACTGGAGAGGGGATTTCCAAAAGCTGTATTTAGAAAGTTGATATTCACTGGAAAACCGATGTACATGGATTTTTGAGTATCGGTCACATGTATAAGATCCAACCAATAGAAATATGGTTATTTATAAAGTATGTAATAATGCACAATATGTAAGATAACATGAAACTGAAAAATATTACATGTTAACCCTTAAGTACTCTGATTAATTTTACATTAATAACTATCATATATGTATACATGCATGTGTACAGCAATAGATGACTTAACAGTGTTTCTACATCATTGTTGGCTGCCTCTTCATGCAGCCAACAGTGATGTAAAAACACTACAAAGATAAATGCACCCTACATAAGATAATATGAAACTGAAAAATATTGCATTGTAACCCTTGTCCTCGGATAAATTTTACATTAATAACTACCATATATACATGTATACAGCTGCTGATGACTTATAGTATAGGCGTTGAACCAAGTAAAGTGGTCGTACCTGAAAAAAATTTGGGACAAGCTGATTTTTGTGTCATTTTGAAGAGGAATGTCTCCCGAAGAACATATCCAAAATTCGCGAAAATCCGCTTTGGGGAAAATTTTTTATAGCATTTATACTGATGGTGGTGTAAGAGCGAATTTCGATCAATTTTCCACTGAGATAATAACTGCTCAATCGATGAACATCATTTGTCGGTCAGGTGGTTTCCACACAATCATGAGTTTTCTCGGGAGTATCGGGTCAATGATGGCTGGATCTGGCCTGGAGGAGGTCTTACAGGAAGTCTATGGTCCCCACCGGCAAAGCAGTGTCAAGGGCATTGCAGGGACATTTGCTGGTCGAAGCTGCGTTAACGAACAAGCTGTTAAATGCCCTTACTAGCTCCAAAATGACTGAGCCTGATTCCGCTCCAAGGTGTTCATGTAGTGTTGGGAGTGGACAGAAATCTATCAACAGGAAAGATTTAGATAGCGTCAAGGAGTTGTATGATAATGTGCTGGACAGCTCAATAGCTGTTTCCGATGTTGCAAACTCAGCAACTCTCGTAATGGTAAACACTTGCCTTGACGAGTACAAAGCCAAACCAGCTGAACAATCGCGCACTGCTAAGCTATGGATACAATATCTAGAATATGTCCAGACACTGAAAATGTTCATCAGAGGTGAATGCCTTAGTGATTGGAGTCTCCACCTTATTACTGTCAGTAATATGTTGAACTGCTTCGCTGCCACGGGATATGTACACTATGCTAAGAGTTGCAGGTTGTATCTGCAAATGATGCTTGAGCTCCCCGAGAAACATCCATGGTTGTATGATAGGTTCTTCTTTGATGGTTTCCATGCCATACTCCAGAGTTCCAGGATTTGGGCAGGCCTTTCAAGTGACCTTGTGATTGAACAAGTCCTCATGCGCTCAATTAAAAGTCGAGGTGGACTAACGCGAGGTTGTGGGGTGACCAAATCAGTGCGTCAGGAGTGGATTTACACCATGCATAAATGTGCTGAAATACACGAAGCTATGACAAAGCTGACTGACATGAAACTCAGTACCAGTGAACAACATGTAAACGAAACAACACCGACATGATGAAAATTCTAGAGTGGTTTGACTTGTACGATCCTTTCAATGAAAATGAAAGATTGCGCTCCTTGTCCTCTGGATTGTCAGCTTCCTTGGGTGATGGTATTAACTGCGACAATACCGAGTCGGTAGGGGCGGAGATACACTCTAAACTAGACAATGTTGTTGTGTCTGATGCCTCCATCAAAAGGAGTGATCAAATTCGCACTTTAGACCATTTGAAGCGTGGGGTGAAGTTGAATAACCAGACGGTATCAATAGACCCATCAGCTCTGTTCACTCGATTGATAGCTATTGCTCAGAGGGAGTGCGACTTTGCACAGTTCTTCGAGTACGAACTGATTGTGATGCCAACTGCCCTCTTCAAAGGCTTTTTTCTCAGAAAAGCAAACAAGGCAGACCTGGCAGCTGCAATAACAGATCGAGTAGCACTTTCAAAGCCACCATCTGATTCCATGTACGTGCTTGACGGAGGGGCTCTCCTCCACAGAGTCAAATGGAAGGCGAAGGCTACCTACTCAGAAGTAGCCCATCAGTATGTTGAATATGTGGCCAACAAATATGGGCAGATTTGCTGTGTCATCTTCGATGATTATGGACAGCGACCAAACACGAAGAGTCATGAGCATAAAAGGAGAGCTGTCAACGTGTGTGCCAATATCCGTTTGACAGACACCATGATTGCACACAAGAATGAGGAATGGTTCTTGTCGAACGAGAATAACAAAATGCAGTTCACAACATTGCTGTCCACATTATTGAGAGCAGGTGGACACACTGTTAACTTCAGTTCGGGCGATGCTGATACCCTGATTGTTGAAAGTGCCAACAAACTTTCATCTCAAGGGAATTCAGTTGTCATTGCCGCAGATTATACTCATGTAGTAGTGCTATCTGCTCACCATTGGAATCATACTTCGGCTGATGTTTATTTCCAATCAGAAGCACAGAAGTCACTTAGGAGTGGGAAGGCATGGAAGATTGGAGATATAATAGCGAAGATCTTAGAAACAATTAGGTGACACCTCCTGTTCATACATGCATGGAGAGGGTGTGATGTTACTTCAGCAACGTTTGGCCATGGGAAAATACTGCTTCTCAAGAGGTTAGAAAAGTCAAGGGAGATTCAGAAGATATCAGCAATAATGCACGACAGCGCCGTATCTCAAGCAGAAATTGGAAGAATCATCACTGAACTGTTTGTAATACTGTACTCTGGCAAGCAGTCAGACACATTGAATGGCTTGAGATACTCAGAGTTCATGACAGTGGTCACTTCCAGCAAGACAGTAGTCGAATCTCAGAAATTACCTCCAACTGAACGCGCGGCATACTTTCACAGCCTGCGAGGCACCCACAAACGGGGGAATGGAAGCAATTAGATTATTGATATCCTAGATCCTCAGAAATGGGGCTGGAAAATTCGCAAAAATGAGTTGATACCTGTGATGACTGACCTGGATGCAGCGCCTGAAGCTCTCCTGAAATTTATACGTTGCAAATGCAAAATGACTTCCCAACACCCCTGCGGAACGAATATATATATATCTTGTAGAAAGAACGCAATCAAATGTATCTCTGCTTGTGGAGACTGTCGAGGGGTGAATTGCCTGAACTCCGAGACGGTTGAGATATGGTTTTGTTGAAATGTTTTGAAAAAATTAAAAAAAAACAACAACAATTAAAATAAATTTTGATAGCATTGCGTCGTACTGAATAATAACTTGGAACAAAATGGGTGGAAGTGAAAGAGCTTGGTTACGTATTTTCATTTCCATGGATGTCACTGAAAATTTACAAGTGCTATACCAGTTCATTTTTATTAATCTTTTCAGTTCACTTCAATAGCCCTGGAATACATGAATAAATAACATCATGATTGAAAAGATTTCCCAAAGCATATGAAGAAATCCTGTAGGAGTCGATTATTAGCAGCTAAACACCAATTAAATTTTTTTCAATTGGTTTATAATAAATACTCCCTTGACAGAGAAAAACAAAGAATTAAATTGTTTAGTGCTCTATCTGATTCATGGTGCATCAGTCAGGTTAGTATCTTTAATTTGTTTCACACTCTCTGTGATATTGACATTGTAGAAGTCTGTCCTCAGGTCATTAGATTTACAAGACTGAATCATTAAACAAATTGGTTTTAAATGCTCCTGAGCGTAATTCTGATTCAGATATTGATCCAGCTCAACCAATTACATTTCTGTTCATTTTGCGTGCTTAAATATGCTAGGCACCAATTTTGTAATATCATTGGGAGTGCGGTGGCTGAGTGGTTATGGCATTGGACTTCAAACCTAAAAGTCCATGGTTTGATCTCCACCAGAGGTAGCTGTGTTGTGTCCTTGGGCAAGACATTTAATCCTGATTGCCCACGTGGGTACATGGTGGTACTATGCACCAAGATGTACTGCACATCGATGGTGCACTGGCCTTCAACCAATACTAACCCTGCTTGTGTGGAGTTAGTATGTTGGGGAGTCTTAACAGTTGTCCGGGGTTGGGGGTGGGGGGTGAGGGGGTACACAGTGGCTCAGTAGGTAGAGGTGCAGGCAGCAAGCCAAGAGGTCCTTGGTTCAAATCCCACCTACGGCAACTGTGTTGTGTCCTTGGGCAAGACACTTCACCCCCTATTGCCCACGTGGGAGCACAGTGGCATTGTGTACTAAGGCGTACTGCATGTTGATGGTGCACTTGTCTTCAACCAATGCTAAGTCTGCTTGTGTGGAGTTAGTATGCTGGGGAGCTGACAGTTGCTTGATGTTGCTTGGTGATTCTCTCTGGGTACTCCAGCTTCCTCCGCCATTGGTGGTGCTGTGTACTAAGGCGTACGGCATGTTGATGGCACACCTGTCTTCAGCCAATGCTAATCTTGCTTAACCCTTACCCAACGCAGACGATTTCAAAATTTATTATTTTAAATATCATTTTTAAAATTTTTTCAAAAAATTTCAGCAAAACCATATCATGCGACCCCTCTTTGGAACAAGCTCGGCGAGCCCGTTCCAAAGAGAGGTCGTATGATATGGTTTTGTTGAAACTTTTCGAAGAATACTATATTTTCAGCTGCTGAATTTGCATATTATGCGGGCGGAATCGGGTGATTCGTTGGGTAAAGGGTTAAGGGGAGTTAGTACATTGTGGAGTTGACAGTTGTGTGCCATTGCTCGGTGGGTACTCCGGCTTCCTCCACCCGTAAAACTTACATGAGGTGACCCTTTCTGCCGAAAGTATTGTTAAACAACAATAAATTAATAAATAATGTTATATGATTGTTCTTTGAATTTTAACAACCCATCACAGATTTTATTTTGGACATTTCCAGATCTCAGTTGTTGTATCCGATGCTCTAACCCTTGAAGAGAGACCTGCAAAACTTAGAAGATTTAATTGGATGTTTATATTATTGGCCCATGTCGTTTTCTACATTGAATTAACTTCCTGATTCATATATTTTTGAACTGTATAACTTATGTTTTCCACGAGTGGATGATGACAAATAAATATCTGCTGTTGGTGAAATCATGCCACAGGAATGATTGAATAGTTGCTTGTTTATTTTTTGGCTCAAACAGCTTATCAGCATGCTTTTCTGCATTACAAGTTCAGCCCTGGTAATTCACCCTCAGCAATCAGCAGTGCTGAGGAAAATGCTGAGGGACATATCCACAGCAAAAATACTGTCGAGGATGGCTTCTTCTGAAAGCCTTGCAGTGGCAGAAATTGCACAACTTCTGGGGTTACACAAGGAATCAAACCAAGTGGGTTGCACTACTCTGTATTGTTAATCTTACAATTTACAGTACATTTATTTATTTATTTATTGGTGTTTTAAGGTCACATATTTCTGCACGATGGCTAACCATGACCGTGACAGTTTTACGGGTGGAGGAAGCCGGAGTACCCGGAGAGAACCACCGAGCAACGGCGGGCAACTGTCAGCTCCCCAGCATACCAACTCCACACAAGCAGGGTTAGCATTGGTTGAAGACAGGTGCACCATCAACGTGCAGTACGCCTTAGTACACAATGTCACCGTTCACCCACGTGGGCAATGGGGGTGAAGTGTCTTGCCCAAGGACACAAAGCGGTTGCCGCAAGTGGGATTTGAACCGAGGACCTCTCGGCTTGCAGCCTGCACCTCTACTAACTGAGCCACTGCGCCCCTATTTACAGTACAAGTTGCAGTATAACCACTAGAAACTATGTGTTCTGCTTCATCTATGTTGATAAGACCAGAAGAGCTTTCCAGAAACTGATGTCAGATTCTGGTATTATCAACATGGAAGCAGTGAGATACTTAGTTTGTGGTTATGCTACATCTTATTTTCACTCATACTATACATATTGAACAAGTCACCTGCTTACTTCCAAGGTTTTTATCAGCATTCACGTAGTTCATGATATTGGCATGATCTAATTGAGTGAAAGATTCTGCACATTGATTGTGATTATATACATATGTATCTCGAACTGCTTTCACAAGTTAAAGTTACTTGAAAGTTTTCATTTCACCGCATACTACATATACATGGCAATTGAGGCTATGCCCTGCTCCCTGATGATTTTTACCCGATCGAACAGGCTTCAGAGCAATTGCCGTAAAAGCACCAGTTTACCACAGCAATTTTTTTGCCGAGGAAACAAGGATGAATTACCAAGACTGCAAGTTACTGGTACGTTGTTACAACCATACTTTTAAAGTGGAGCATGGGAATCCTGCACTCCAATTTATTAGTACTGTTCTAGCAATGTAACTTGTGACATCTGCATTTGGGTACTCATATTACCTGCGGGGAATGTGCAAGTTGCATGGAAATTCATGGTAATTTGGTAAATATACAGAACCGCACATACATTTGAATGGGTTAAAAATTATCGCACAAAATTGCTTTGGCCCAGGATATCACGAGAGCAAAAGGCTCTCATGATATCCTGGGCCAAAGCAATCAAGTGTGATAATTCTTAACCCATTCAAATGTATGTGTGGTTCTGTATTTATCACACACATCCCATGTAACAACCAGTCAACATGAATGTTGAACTAAAAGCACTTTTCAAGTGAATAATTGCTGCGTTTCCTTCGTTGCCAACAAGACATCACTGTTAGGTGGTGGGGTACCAACCCTAATTTGCTTTTTAATTTTTACGGCATTCAGTTGGTCGAAACCAATTGACACCTATCAGTGTCATGGTCATGCTGATCGAACTTCAAATATTGACTAAACTGTGGGGAATAACACAATAAAAAGTTTTTAAATAGCTAATAAATTTAGCACACTCCATCATTATATGACCAGTTGTGAAAAGTATTTGTCAAGGAACAAGCAGTCTGAATGTTATTTTTATTTTGTAGATTTTTGACTTGAATCTGATTGTTTATATATCTCGGGTAAACACATTTAAATGAGGAAATTGGAATTTCCAAGCGATCTTGACTCCAATGCATTTGACCAATGGTGACGCCATTTATTTAGACAGGTTCCTTCTCTGTTTATGTTCGAAATGAAATCAAACGTGTGTCACCACATGTGCGATACAACTGTATTTTTATTGTACAGGCAGAACAGTGGAAATAGGTGTGTGATAAAATAAGTGATTTCACAAAATCTGTATCGCACTGTTTCCAGTTCATTTTAGATTTGGTGTTGATGTTGACATCAGATCCTTGAATCGATTCCACAGTTGATTTGAGGGTAGAATTTCCGACTCGCAGGATACTGACAGAAAAATGAACTTCTTTTCGGTGATGATATATTGTATATAAATCATATATTTAACAACAATATCCTTTTTGACAGCTCATTGAATACAGTCTGCACATTGTAAATTGATCTTTGGTCATTTGCAGGCTTTTAGATTCCTCTAATTTGGGCACAACAGGGAGGACCATAGACCTACTGTACCGACCATGGATCAGCCCAGTGCGAGAAAAGTTTGAAATTTGACATTAAAAAATATAATTTCCTGGCTTTGAAAGATGAAATATAATTTCAAACATGGGTGAAAGTTTATCATTTTCACCCTTCTATTTTAATCAGGCTGAGGCTGAGATAAACCCTCTGAACATTGATAAGAAAAATTTATGTGTCAATTTTTTTTCTATAATACAGCTAGGAATATAACCAATTCAGTTTTATTTGACAGTTTTATCTGTCAAGCAAGATTGAATTGGTTGAATTTCTAATTGCATTATGGGATGCAACATGAAATAACAGTATTTTGACATCAGAGTACAGAATCTTGGTTGATGACATTTTTATATGCCCATTACGTATTATGTGATTTGTCTGTCCATCCATCCATCCATCCATCCATCCATCCATCCATCCATCCATCCATCCATCCATCCATCCATCCATCCATCTGTGCATCTGTTCATCTGCCTATCCATCCAGGCTTAGCAGAGGTACATTGTGGGGTTTACAGTTTAGGGTCAGTGGTAGTTGTGGGGTTGGGTTAGTACAGTGGCCACTTGTGGGGTTATTTTTTGCACTGTGGGGTTAATTTTTTGACCTTGTGGGGTTAGGGTTTAACATGAGAAAAAACCTACAAGTAAGAATGTGTAAGAACATCCATCTGTCTGTCTATCTGTCCATCCATAAACTTTTCCATTTCCAGATGATAACTTGAGTTTGGATTTATAGATCAGGTTATATCAAAATACCGGTCATGATTAGCCATTGTGCATAAGTATATGACCTTAATCACCAATAAATAAATAAATAAATATCAAAATACAGTTTGAGTCCGAATTGGGGCTTGATCCGATGATTTTTAGTTCAACTTGACAACGTCAAGTAAGAGCTATTGGAATGGCTTGTGATCCATCGTCCATCCGTACATCCGTCCACAATTCCTTTAGCACACCCTACAGGCTGCAGCTCTCACCCGATCAGTCCCAAATTTCATATGTAGCTTTGGGGCAATGTCTAGATGGGCGCTATAATTTTTTTGAATTTTTCGTTAAAAAACATGGCCATCTGCAGCCATCTTAGATTTGGCATATAAATTATCAACAATTCCATTAGCATACCCTACAGGTCGCATCTCTCACCCAATCTTCTAATTTCATATGTAGCTTTGGTGTGATGTCTAGATGGGAGCTATTGAATTTTGTTGAAAAACGTGGCTGCCAGCAGCCATCTTGAATTTGGATATAAATTGTCCAACAATTCCTTTAACACACCCTACAGCACTGCAGCACAGGCAGGGTTAGATTGGTTGAAGACATGCGTACCATCGACGTGCAGTACGTCTTAGTACACAGCGTCATCGTGCCCCCTTGTGGACAATCGATTCAGACTCCTGCCCAAGGACACAACGCAGGAGTCTGAATCGATTGCTTAGATGGTCACCCATCCAAGGACTAACCGGGCTCAACGTTGCTTAACTTCGATGATCTGATGAAAACCGGTTACCACAAAGCCACCGTGTCCCCCGGCGTATAAATTGTCAACATTTCCATTAGTACACCCTACAGGCTACATCTCTCACTCAATCTTTTTCAAATTTCATGCGTAGCTTTGGTGTGATGTCAAGATGGGAGTGATCAAATATTTCTGAATTTGTTGAAAAACATGGCCCCTGACAGCCATCTTGGATTTGGATATAAATTGTTAGTAATTCCATTAGCACAATCTACAGGCCGCATTTCTCACCTGATCTTTTTTGAATTTTATATATAGCTTTGGTGTCATGTCTAGTTGGGAGCTATAAAATTTTTCTGAATTTCGTTAAAAAATATGGCCGTCAGCAGCCATCTTTGATTTGACATATGAATTGTCAACAATTCCATTAGCACAACGTGCAGGCCACATCTCTCACCCAATATTTTTCAAATTCCATTTGTAGTTTTAGTGTGATGTCTAGATGGGAGCTATCAGATTTTTCTGAATTTCATTGAAAAACATGGCCACTGATGGCCATCTTGGATTTGGCATATAAATTGTCAACAATCCCATTAGCACACCCTACTGACCACATCCCTTCCCCCATCTTTTTCGAAATTTCATATGTAGCTTCTGTGTAATGTCTTGATGGGAGCTATCAAATTTTTCTGAATTTTGTTGAAAAACATGGCTGGCAGTGGCCATCTTGGATTTGGTATATAAATTTTTAGCAATTCCATTAGCACACCCTACAGGCCACATCTCTCACCTGATCTTTTTCAAATTTTATATGTAACTTTGGTATGATGTCTAGCTGAGAGTTATCAAATTTTTCTGCATTCCGTTGAAAAAGATGGCCTCCACCGATCATCTTGGATTTGACAAATAATATTTATATTGTCAGCAATTCCATTAGTACACCCAACAGGCACCATCCCTCGCCTGTTTTTTTTCAGATTTTATATATAGCTTTGGTGCGATGTCTTTTCTGTAAAAACGTGAGTGAATGACTTGGCATTACTGGATCTTTCTATTTAGTTCAGTCTCTTCTTGGACAAGTTGAGCTGCAGTGTCATTGACACTTTCATTACAAGAGTTATGGGCCTTTTTGACGTCAGAAATTGCCTACCGGGCATATTATGAAGTGCCAGGCATAGCTCTTGTTCATTTTCTGTATTCCTACTTGAAACTTCTGAAATGAGATTTCCCCTGAATATTATAAAAGACGTGCCCAACCGATTACCAAAAATGGCTGCTGACCAGTTACAGGTTATTTGAGCTCACAATCAGCTGCTTCCGATGCCGATTCCGATTGTAATGCCGTGCACTAGTAGACAAGTCGAGGCTCGAAAGAACTACATTAAATTGAATTTATTTTATGGGTTTACAGTCTGTTCACCACTAAACAAGTTGAGGCTCGAAAGAATTTTTACTGTGACCTGAGTCAGTGGAGTGCAACCTTCACTTTTCCGGTATGAACTGGCAATTGCCGCAAGTACGCTCAGTTGTGAGCTTTACATGTCGTTTAACTTGTATATCTCATGAATGGGCATCTATCGTGATAAAGAATGCACATTATGGTGGTTTTTCAACTTTATTGGATGGTATCATTGACATCATTTTACATTAACAATTGAACAATTGCAGAAGATAATAAAATGTGGTTAATGAATCATCACAAAAAATGCTTGGCAACAATTGGTTGAACCGATGTTCCAGGAGCCGTTGTTGTTGTCATCCGCTTGTCCACAATCTGCCGATTTCGGGTTGCCGATTCCGATCATCAGTTGAACACAAATAAACAGAACACAAAACTGCTGCAGGGGAAGTCATCTACAGGCACTTCCACATTTTGAAGGTTATGTCCATTTGCCGGAATGGTGTTTCCTGTTCTTTCTTTGACTGGTGCTGCACAAATATTTTTGAATAAAAAATTTGTAAAACAGTTGTAATTTGGGTGCATTGACATAATTTGAATGCAGCGTTTACCATCATAATTTGGAGAAAACTTTGAGGCCTGACCTGATAAGTTGCCAGCTATCAGTATGTTTATTTTCTTGCTCTGTTAAATCATGAGAACTCAAGTATATTTTGAGTTCATAGATCACAGGAAGTTATGTGGTCATGCATGAACAGGAAATTTTCTTTTGAATCCTAGAGTGTATTGAAAATATTATGTGTAAATAGAATGGATTCTATACAAAGAATGAAAGCAACATTTTAAATTGATGTAATTGGGACCTGTCTAGTGCATTTGATAACGCGATGTCCTCAACCCCCTCCAAGCTGATGTCAAATTTTGAAAATGGTTAGCATCACTTTTTCACTGTGAATTACTCAAGAATTCAGCCAATGATGTCTAGTTTGACAGATCTCAATGAGCTCTGTTATAGAAGATATCATTGGTTGCTTTCTGATTTTCAGTTAGAGATTCTGACACTACTTAAGCAGGCCTGTTGATTTGAAGCGAACAGCCATTTTGGGTCGCATGGAGGTTACCTAAAATGAAAAGCATGCAAACAAAAAACGGATTGTGCCAAAATGTTGCCAGGTCACGCTAAATTTTCGTCAAATCAAATGATCTAGTACGAATGAATGGTGAAATGATGTTGAGCATCAACCAATCATCAGCGGCATAGGTGTTTGCATCTGCCTGAAGTATAGCTACTCTGTTGGACAATTATTGCCATACTCTTCTGCAGCATGTCAGCAAATTCAAAGATTAGACTATAATTGCAACAAGTTTGTATTTGAATTTTTGCAACACAGCCTCATTATTGTTCCTAAGGCTAAAAAAAATAATGTTTTGATTCTCAGGCCCTCCCTCATTGGATTTGAACCTCCTCATTAGACATTTTTATTATGTCATGATTTTTTAAGAATTTGTGAAAACTTGGAATGGTCATTTTTTCACATTTCTCGACATATAATTATTTAGCTGTGTTTGCAGTAAATTGGTTTTTCTTGTTGCAGTTTATGGGAGAGTGCCCAGAGGCACTCTCCCATAAACTGTAACAAGGCAAATTCTGATATACTGGATCATGATTTAATTATTTATTTATTTGCTGGTGTTTAAGATCATATATTTCTGCACAATGGCTAATAATGGCCGCAACACCGATATAAACTCAAGTTTAACCAATCATTTAGAGCCATGTTTCCCTTTTTAAAGGATTCCTACCCTAAGCATTGGTTACTGGGGCCTATTCTAATGGATCATGATGCTTGACAGATCTATACCATTAAAAAGAACAATAAAATACAAATCCTTTTAGCTGTTGTTACAGGTAGTTAGTAATAAAAGGTATACTACAATTACACTAAAATACAACCTTTTCTCTTTTTCAAGTGGAAAGACAGCAAAAAGATTTACTGCGTATACTCAACCCTTTACACACAAAAAAAAAAAAATAAAAAAAAAAAAATCCTCCCTCCCTCACTGATTTGAAAAACAAATTGCCTGAGAATCAATTCATTTTTTTTTATTTGGCCTAAGGAGTCATCTTTATTCATCAGGATATTGCCCATAGGAGCAAGAACTTGGTTATGACATAGCTGCGATACATATATATTTAGGTTCACCTAATGGGTTACCTGATTCAAGAACATCGGAACGAACTATACGTTAACAAAGCTCAGACCAGGTGAATGATAAATGGTTTACATGTATGCAAAATTTTGAAAACAGCAGGCCTGCTTAAGTTAAAGATAGTGCAGTGCAAGAGTTCCAGGGGTTAAGGTAGACAGTCAGAAATTTATAAACAAACAGTTAAACTTATTAGGAAACCACATTTATATTTTAATAGATGGTTAATGGCAACTAGTTCATTTACTGGAATTACACAAAGTACCTGACAAAAGCCCTGAGGAGTAAAGACTTTGATTCACTCAAAAACTGTCATAATAAATTCAGTTAAAACAAAATTTTTATGCCAATGAAAAAAAATCCTCTTATGGGTTTAACCCTTTACACAATGCAGACGATATCAAAATTTATTATTTTAATTCTACAGGGTTACATGTTGGCTATTGTCAAGTTTTGTGCCATGGTCATCCCTGGTCTTATGTGAGTGCGAGACTATCTGCCATTCCCTCCAGTCGATGATCGACCCCGTTTCTTTACGTCACACGGCACTGCTCCCTGTCGCAGATTCGGTCTCCTCTAGCCACAGTGCAGTACTCTATGCCTGGCGTCACCACTTCGTCACTTACCTCATTCCACATTGCCGAGCCCTTACCGTCTGTCACCTGGCTCCATATCCCTCTATACATATTGTTGCGGTGGCAATCGTCTCTACAGGCGTCACCTCTCATGCCTATGTATAGAGAGTGCCGGTGACAGGTGACATCGCTGCAGACCTTTATGATTGGCGTTCTCAGAAAGTTTGCATGGCTCCTAGCATTTGCCCTCTCTTCATGGCCTCGATCTGCCCAGTACTGTACTTTTACTCGATCCCGTTACTATGCTCACACGTACCTGCATTTATTATCTCTCCTTTTTTGTATATATGTGTTCCACCTCTGCCGTGCAGTAGCCTGCACACCATTTATTTATTGCTTAGTTCACTCATTGTTATATCATTCTCATGCCTTATTCATTGCTCTGCTTGCTGTGCAACTTCCGGTGGTTTCCCTCATGGGGGCTCTCAGCCGAGACTACCTCTCAGCTTCGTTTTGGGCAGAATTACATTCACAGGCCCCCATTCGGTCATCGCATGTACCAGTCCTGAAATGTGTGGATGCCGGTCTGAGGTACAGAGGAACTACATTCACACATTTCGGGACGGGACGTGGGTTGATTCAACGGTCTGGTCTGCCCCAACAGACTGGGACAGGCCGTTTCGCAGCTGAGAGCCCCTCCGTTCTCCACTAATGTTTACTACTCATGATCCTCATTCCTGCTTCATTTCAAGTGCATATGTGTATATACCATCACGCCTATTATCTTGTATCATGGCTATTTCAGACTTGAATAAAACTTCGTTAAATTGTACTACATCTTCAGTGTTATATAAATTCAATGGGAAACAATGTTTCCCTGAGTTTATAGAACACACTGCAGATTAATACCTGTAAGGCACTTTGGCAGAGACACGTGCACACGCTACTAAACTCTTACCACTCGCCCCGCGTCGCACATGTTTAATTTTGCTCAAGTCTCCTAATTATTGCACACGTGCTCCAGGTCATGAAGCGGTCAATTCCAATGTACCTGGTCATCCAATGCTCCAAGAACACCAGTGCACTCATTCCCTAAATTATTGCAGACGTCACCCAATCAACATAACCCGCGACAATCTCCAGATAAACTGCCTTCAGTCGCCACGCTTACCTGCAACAGCACAAGGCTGTGCCAGCCGCCACATAGCTGTGGTATGTATACCCCCTCTTCCCGGGCAGAATTCACATTCACAGGCCCCCATTCGGTCATCGCATGTACCAGTCCTGAAATGTGTGGATGCCGGTCTGAGGTACAGAGGAACTACATTCACACATTTCGGGACAGGACGTGGGTTGATTCAACGGTCTGGTCTGCCCCAACAGACTGGGACAGGCCGTTTCACAGCTGAGAGCCCCTCCGTTCTCCTCTAATGTTTACTACTCATGACCCTCATTCCTGCTTCATTTCAAGTGCATATGTGTATATACCATCACGCCTATTATCTTGTATCATGGCTATTTCAGACTTGAATAAAACTTCGTTAAATTATACTACATCTTCAGTGTTATATAAAATATCATTTTTAAAAATTTTTCAAAAAATTTCAACAAAACCATATCATGTGACCCCTCATTGGAACGAGCTCAGTGAGCTCGTTCCAATGAGGGGTCACATGATATGGTTTTATTGAAATATTTTGAAAAAGTTTAATTTTTTCAACTGCTCAATTTGCATATTACACAAAATAACAACGAAAAAAACTTGTAAGGAAGGGATTCGTCAGTAAGCTTGGAGCTTGTGTATAGCTTTCCTCTCCCAAGTAAGATGATAGCTACACACAAGTAAATAATAATAATAAATTTCCATCCATAAACTTTTGAAATTCATAAAAATTATGTAAATTTACTCTGAATTCCAACCATTTTCAGTTCAGGTGCATTTTCATGCCTGTTCACATAAGTTGTTTTTTTTTCACTTGATGTTACTTGTACTTCTACCAGTTAGTATTATTGATTATTCTGCTACTTCAATTGAGATGTGTATGGCTTTTTTTTTTTTTTTAAATTTTAAAATTTTTTGTTTGTTTTTTAATTTAAATTTTTTAACTTTGACCTTGCAGTAGGGTTTTAACCCTTTACCTAACATGAAAAGCAGACTACAAGAAAAAAATTTAGGCTGAATGTGTTTGTGTTTGGGAAAAAAATCTGTTTTTTATGTGTTTATCTCAATTTTGAGACGTAAAAGTGCAGGAACTGAAAATAGAAGGAAAATCCTGTGTATTGTGTGGGCACAATCGCTTCATCCAGTTGGTATATGCTTTTCTTGGGAGGGGGCGTATGCAGCTTATTCAAGTCAAGTCCCTGGTTTGATATTTAGACTACCATGTCAGGTGAGCGCCCTCAGGCCCCCTGGGGCCTCTTGTTGCATATGTTATTAATATGGTTATTCCATTTAAGGTCTGAACTGATTGTACAACCTACAGTACGTGGAGAGTGGATTGTAACTAAATCACCTATGGGGAGGAGTTATCACCCAAAGTCTCACTTTCAACTTTACATATGGACCAAAAAACACAAGCAGTGTTTCAGCCAATGGACCTCTGGGTTTAAGGTCAATTGGCTGGAATGTTGCTTGTAGTTGTTAGGCCTTGTAACAAATTTGCAATTATTGCTTGGGTGGAATCTCCACTCTGTGGGTGAGTTAGTGATACAGTGGAACCCTGTTAATTGAATAGTCACTTTGCCAATGGAAATTATTCAATTAACAGGAGTATTCAATTAACAGGGATTGTGTCACTTTCCTGTATTCTAGAGATAAACTTAGCATTTATTCTATTATATCTTGTTTGACAGAGCTCCATGAGCTCTGTCAAACAACATATAATAGATTAAATGCCTATATTGGATGTACTGAGGCCAAATAGGTCTATAAACAAAGGAAAACTGGGGAGAGTCAGGGTAATTTCTCGACATGTTACAAGATATTTTATTCAATTAAGAGGAGTTTACTGTATAACCTATATTCAATTAACAGGTCAAATTTGTACTGGAGGTATAGTAAATGGTTTTGTGTTGGGAAATTATATTCAATTAACAGGGATATACAATTAAGAGATATCCAATTAAGTGGGCTTCACTGTAATACACTCTCCACGTACTGTAGATACTTTGCTGATGTTACCAGTTGGAGAATGTTACCATGTAATAAGTAATCTCTGGTGATTCTTAACACATTACATTTATCTAGGTGGAATGCCATTTTCCATTTGGATTCCCATTTTACTAATTTATCCAGGTCTTCCTGCAGATGGCTGCCTTCAATGTCTCATGTTATGGTCTCTTTTGTTAGTCACCAAAGATAAGGATTTCCAATCACTGATTTCTCTAAAATTCAAATGGAGTTTCAACATTCTAACCAACAATGTGATTGAAATTGAAAGATGAGAAGGAAGGAGAGTTAATTCAGCCAGGTATGATATATGTCTATGATCATGATACAGGCCTTTAAACTCTGCCAAACTCACCCTGGTAATCAGTATTTGCAAATTACAGTAATATTCCCAAATTAGAGGGGATCACTCAACATGTTGTTTTTTTTCATTATGCTTTTTTTGTCCAATTTTATAAAAATTGATTTTACCTTGAAAGGATTGAGATTTTTACACATTCGTGCTACATAATGCATAATGACAGTCTATATATGTGTGGCATTGCAGTTGTTTCTTAGCTGTCTATATAGGCAGCCAAGACTTGCCTAGAAACAACTGCCAAGGTACAATGCACTTAAAATGAAACTTCCAAGTTTACCTAGGGACTTGATGTGAGGGCACATGTCCTGTTGCAGTGAAAAGTGATCAAAGTTGCCATCAGGCCTTATGGGGTTAATAGATATTTTGAGGTGCAAAAGCATCCCATTTCAAGTAGTCAATGTTAAGGTGTCTCTAATTGGGCTGAACAGCAACTGACTTGACAAATCTGTGATGTCCCCAAATCAAACCAATCTAAAGCCCTACATGAATGCTAGTTATAGAGATGAGCCGTATACCAAAAAACCGAACCGATACAAACATGGGGATACTGAAAAACCAAACTGAACCAATCGTTGAATATCGAAATCATCTGAATTTTCAATTTTTCCTACATTCGCTATTTATAAGCCCCTGTAGAGGGTTGATAACAGTTGAAAGGTTCATTTTCATGAAAAAAGTCCTGTTTTTCTTTTCAGTTTTGTTCACCCTCAATGGACTGGGCAACTGTCCTGAATTCCCATTAGACTGCAACCTGTACATGTCCAATTGCTTAGCAGTGATTTCTACTCAGGTCTTGGCTGCCTGAACAGGCAGCCAAGACCTGACTAGAAATCACTGCCCAGGTGATTTGTCTATTGTCAGCAGGACCTCCTAAAGATGGCATGGTCAGGGCACATGCTCTGAGATCGCAAAACCCTGAAAAAAGGTTTTTAAACATTAAGTTGTGTTTAAAACAAGACACAAATCTACTGTAAATATGATTTCTTGTCGCAAAAGAATGCCACTATTGAACACATTGGCAGTGCACTTATAGTATTTCGGTAGAATTATACTACAACAACTTACACAGTTTTTCCTGATGTGAATTCCTTTTTTGTACTATCGACAAATCTCAGTCAAGTCATATACCGAATACCAAATCGATACCAAGGTATATGCCTCCCCCCCCCCAAAAAAAAAAAAAAGATACCCAAACTGTTACCAAACTCAAAATTCCAATACTGGCCATTTCTATCTATTTTTTCAGTGATTGACCTCTCATCTAACCTAATAGCCTTGTCTGGACAAACTATTCATAGGTAATGCTACTCAGATCAGGACAAAATTTATGTGAGAATTAGTATAGATTATTGTAAATAATTTTCGCAAGGAAAACAGTGAGAATCAATTTGATATTTGCAAAATGTTCATTTGATCCTTGTCATAGATTTTAAAAGTCTCTTGAAAGGCCTGAAGAATTCTTCTGATTTTTTGCTTCCTCAAAATAAGGTAACATTTTGACTTCACAGTGGTGTCTAGTGAAGTCTTGGTTGCCAGTACAGGCAGCCAATATTTTACTAGAAACCAATGCCAAGGTATTGTTACTTAACCGTAACCAGAATGATTACTAAAATTTGGGTCATCGAATCACAACCAAATTTAGTATATACATCCCCTATCCCAATGAGATGGTGAATTTTGAATCTGGGTTCGATCCGATAATTTTTGTTGGAGTTATGGCCCTTTTTCCATTTTTTCGACTTCGGAAATTAGTTGCCCAGACCATAACTTTAGTTTGGTTGATCGAATCGAAACCAGATTTGGTATATGTATGTGTCTCAAGAATATGCTAGTTATGTTCCAATTTTGGCAGAGTTATGACTTTTTCCCCCATTTTCTCGACTTTGAAAGTTTGTTGTCCAGATGATAACTAAAGTTTGGGCGATTGAATCAAAACCAATTTTGGTTTTTGAGTTTGTCCCCCCGTGGGAACCCCGGGAAGTAAAGCAGTGCTTGTTTACTGTGGTAAACAAGCTCTGTTTCACTGGTAAAATAGGACCCAGTCACTAATGCTTGGGGTGCGAGTCCTCTAAAATAGGCAACATGGGATATAAACGATTGACTGACCTTGACTTTATCTCCATGTTGTGGTCATGATTAGCCATTGTGCAGAAGTATGTGACCTTAAACAACAATTAATAAATAAATAAATTTGAGTTTGTCTCAAGAATACATGGGTCAGGTTCGAATTTGGGTTCGATCCACTCAATTGTGGCTGAGTTATGGCCCTTTTTCCATTTTTCGACTTTGAAAATTAGTTGTCGGGGCGATAACTTTAGCTTGATAGATCGAATCGGAACCAAATTTGGTCTATGAGTTTGTCTCAAGAATACGCTGGTCAAGTTCGAATTTGGATTAGGTGCAACCAATTTTGGTTGAGTTAGGCCCTTTTTCTGATTTTTCAACTTCGAAAATTTGTTGTCCGGGTGATAACTTCAGTTTGGGTTATCGAATCATGACCAAATCTGGTGTATATTTTCACTTTGAAATTTTGTAATCTTCAACATGTGCAATGTAAAAGCTTTCTGCTGCCTTGCAATGGCCTTGTTACATATTTTTACTACACTTTGACAGTCTACATCCAGTGATTTTGCTGCTGTTTTTTGGTAAGTCTTGGCTGCCAATATAGGCACCCAAGACTTGCCTAAAAATAACTACTGAACCAAGATGCTTAGAATATAACTTGTAAGTTAACCCAAAGACTGCATGTTGAGGCACCTGTTCTGTTGCAAAAAACGTGGCATTAGGCCCTTATTATTTATTTATTTATTAGTGTTTAAGGTCACATATTTCTGCACATTGGCTAATCATGACCATGTCAGTTTTACGGGTGGAGGAAGCCGGAGTACCCGGAGAGAACCACCGAGCAACGGCGAGCAACTGTCAGCTCCCCAACATACCAACTCCACACAAGCAGGGTTAGCATTGGTTGAAGACAGGTGCACCATCGACGTGCAGTACGCCTTAGTACACAACGCCACCATGCCCCCACTTGGGCAATGGGGGTGAAGTGTCTTGACCAAGGACACCGCCCGGTTGCCGCAGGTGGGATTCAAACCGAATTAGGCCCTTAAGGGCTGAAGATTAAACTTTAGTAAATACATAAATATGAGGTTTGTTCACTTACTAAGGTATATTGGCACTCTCAAATTCTAAATTATTTATTAAGAACTGAAAATTGATTCTCTCAGCAGGAGTTCATGAGAATCAAAACCGATTATAGTGAATCAGGACTAATTTTAATACCTGCAGGTTGTATTATTTTCTCCATGTTGCTCACAAAATATGGCCTATCAACCCTCCTTGGCAATGAGGGGGCATAAGCATAAGGTATGTTTTTGAGGCATTAAATGAAACTTTTTAGTAATTAGAGAATTTTTTTTGTGAGTATTATCCTCTATCCGACACA
Source organism: Pictodentalium vernedei (assembly GCA_031216915.1). NCBI lineage: Eukaryota > Metazoa > Mollusca > Scaphopoda > Dentaliida > Dentaliidae > Pictodentalium > Pictodentalium vernedei. The sequence goes on along the minus strand of CM062293.1, from coordinate 446,628,909 downwards.
AGGTGGTCAACCGTGACTGTTGGAAGTGTCGTTAGATCTCAATAAAAAAAAATAAAATAAAAAAAAGAAATCATCCTTGAATTGTGTCGTTAGACCTCAATAAAAATAAAATAAAAAAAAGAAATCATCCATGAATTGTGTTAGACAAAGGGTGAAAGTGAAATGATAATTCAGACAGTTAATTATTATTTAATCTATTGGAATATTAGACATGACAAAGGCAACTCATGTCAGTCTTGCACCTATTAACTGGAAATTTGACCCCCAAAGAAGTATTCAAACATAAACACCACCATTCAGTGTCTCTTTTTTTAGAATAATTTAGCATTGATTACTGAAAATGACAATGGCTCTTGTCTGTTAATCTCACCACAACTAAAGAAGACAAGACAAAATGTTTAAGCTTACATTCAAATCTTGTTTCTGTGGATCTTGTAAACTTAACTCCCTGCACACTGATGTCAAAATATCAAAATTTCAAGTTGAAATTTTTCCCACAATGCAACTAGGACTTTAACTACTTCAGTCTTGTTTGACTGACCTTGTCAGTCAAACAAGAATGAATTGGTTAGATTCATAGTTGCATTACGGGGAAAAAACTAGGGATCTGCGAATCACAAATTTCTTTTCGAATCGAATCTCGAATCGAATCGTGTCTCTGATATCGACATCGAATCAAATCCCAAATCAAATCTTAAAAGACAAGTTATTTCATATTGCATCAAACGGAAGTTACGGAACACTGTGATGACTATTATGCGACGGAGTGAACACCTTAAACACCAATAACTAAATATTCTCTGTAGCACCATCGCTGAAACAGCTAGGCCTATTGTCCATAGTTTTAGTTTTTGAAGGCCTAACTTGTTACTATTCACGTTCTTAAGAACGTGAATAGTAACAAGTTAAGCCTTCAAAAACCAAAACTATGGATAATGTTCTGGGCCTAATTCACACCTTACCTAACAATTAAACATTGTCAATTACTCAAATAAATAGGAATTGAGCCTACATGAATGAATTTTCTAATGACAGTTTTATCCTATTTTTGTTGGAAATGTAACAAATTGAAGTCAGTACGAGATATTCGAAAAAATCGAATCCTGAGACTGATTCAGGATCGATCTCGAAGCATACGTATGGTATCGATATCGAATCGAATCTCGAATATTCGCAGGACCCTAGGAAAAACATTTTCTGCATGGAATTTTCATATTTTTTACATCAACGTGCAGAGGATAAATTTTCTCAACAAAACGATGGTAAACAAAATTTGTTTTATTCCAATTACTGAAAATAAATTATTGTTTAAAGTGACTTCATCTCTTACTTCACGACTGCTATAAAAAATTGCCATCTACTTTTCAGAGAGTACTGAAGCTTTCTCACTAAAAATTAACTAATGATGGGTTAACTTACAACTGCAAGCCACTGTTCCGTGAGAAAAACTTAACGCGTGTGCATAATACAAACATAATTTCTTAAGCTTCAGTTTTATTGATTTTGTTATGTTGTTTTGCATTTTTCGAAAGACTGTGATTACCGATCTATTAATAATACAATTAGAATTCTGAATAAAAAAGTAATTGTGAATTAATTTTTGCTAGCGATTATGTATGGATTTTTGACTTTCAAACTGTATCATTTTCCTGCCAACAATGTTATAGATTTATGTCACAATGATATGTGAGATAAATTGTGTCTTGCTATTGATTTTCACTCCATTGTGGGTATTGTGCCTATAAAATAAAAATTGACACCCTATGCACTATACATAATACTGCACATGTAGGCTTCCATTTGACTTTTTTTTAGTGCACCAGACTTTTAATTGAGATATTGTGTGTTTAAACGAAGCCATTGTCATTTGCTTTGTCTGGACAAGCTACTTTGTACCAGACCTGTACATATTCAAGCCTGCACATAAGATTTTTCTGGTACCTGTCACAGTCCTTAGATTCTCAAATCCATTGAGGTACAAAGAATCATCGACTGGGACCTTTCGGTCATTGCCTTCTCCTCTTCAGGGAAGTGGGAGTTGGAGGTAACGATCAGGAAGTCTTTGTAAGGATTCCTGTTTCTAGACTCTAACATAGGTTATTGTGATGGCAGGGACCAGCCTTAGCATTCAAAAATAAGTGCTAGACTTGGAGTCTACTTTTGAAATCTAGACGCCAGATTTACTTCTTAATCGCTAGAGTGCTAAATTATTGTTGGCTGTCAAAATTTGTTCATGTGTTTTGCCTTGTTACAAGTAAGGCTGCCACAATTAATCGATTAATCGGTTGTCGATCAGTCACGCCGAAAATCGATTAGTACTTTTCGTTGTCGAAGAATCGGTAAATTTTCCCCCGTTTTAGATGTTTAATAATTAAAAAAAAATTGATGAAAAAAGAAATTCGATGTTAAATCTCAAGAAGCCGCTCCGAACTTTTGAACCGTCAGTGTAGTTATCAAGGCCGGTCGTCAGTTGCGAACTTCGCAACTGACGACCGGTCTTGATTATTACTCTGACGGTTCAAAAGTTCAGAACATCAAAGCTTTGAATGTATCTAAAAGAGGATTGTCTTCATTGTTTACTTGAGGTAGGAGAACGGACTTGAACTTAATTTTAAATGACTTTTAAGAGAGTGAGAGACGGGGGTCATCTATATACGATTAATCGATTATTATCGATTATTTGTGACGATTAATCAATTCCTATATTAAAAGATCGTGACAGCCCTTGTTACAAGGCAAATCCACACAGATGATATAATTCACTTCAAACAGAATGTGAAGTACATTTGTAAAACATGAACCCTTCCAAGTTGCAGCACCTTCATACCAACATAAAGCCCAAATATGGGCTTCAAGCACTTTACCAGTTAAATGTAGTTACTGGTATATTAATTTTTATGGTTTGCCATTTCCATCTGTCTGTCCATCAGGAAGATTTTTGTGTCCGCTCTATAACTCTGAGATGCTACATTGGATCTTGTTGAAATTTGGCATACATTGTTGCTTATGGGAAGACGATGTGTTGTACACACAATATTTTTTTGTTCGGTGGAGGTCAAGGTCACACATCAAGGTCATTACCACATCAGGGGTGTGGGGGGGGGGGGGGGATGGGGCATAGTCACTTCTGAGTGATAATCTCATGTTGATAATGATCTTGTTGGAAGCACAAAGCTATATAGGACATACATTTGTGCATTTATTTAAATTCTTTTCTGGCATTATTAAAGTAGTTTCTCAAATGATTGAAAAATATTTTTATTACCCCACAGTAACCATTCATTTTCTCAATAGATTCTATTCAAGTCTTAGCTGCCTAAGTGACCAATGGCAAAAATGAGCCAACTTAGAAGCCTATATTTAAGATTCAGGAGCCAAATCAGAATTTTAAGAGTCAAATTCACACTGGCTACTTACTAGGTCGGTCACTAGGTCATGGGTAGTGTATCCTGGCAATTGACAATTTTATTTTAAGTTTAGTCCTAGTGCCAAGTTCTTGAAATCACATTTAACCCCCTGCACACTGATGTCGTAATCTCTAAATTTCAGTCTGCCAATTTTTCCCATGATGCAACTAGGAATTTAACCAGTTCGATCTTGTTTGACGGAGCTCATAGAGCTCTGTCAAACAAGATTGAATTGGTTAATTTCCTAGTTGTATTATGAGAAATAACTGCATGTTGAAGTTTTAATATTTTGACACCAGAGTGCAGAAGGTTAATTAGGCCCCACAAAGTAGATCTGTTTCTCAGGCCATTTTTTTGTAAAATTGCATGTGGGCGGGTGGCTTTTGATTTTGATTTTTGTAATTATTTCTTTGCCATCAAAAGTTCATGTTCTTGGTTTGTTTTATGTTTTAGGTCTCATAATCTACACAATAGCATGGGTGGTGGTGTATTTCGTCCCTTGAGTGCATGAAGGCTTTGCATTGCTAAAGCATTACAAAGCCATGTTGCACTCAAGGGACAAATTTATCAATTTTATTAACCCTTTACCTAACATGAAAAGCAGACGACACTTGCAAAAAAAATTCTTGAATAACTATTATTTTCATTTTTTGTCTCAAAAACATAGGTTATGACCCCTCTTTGGAACAAGCTCATCGAGCTCGTTCCAATGAGGGGTCATAACCTATGTTTTAGAGACAAAATACTGAAAATTAATTGGCGATTTTTGTGAATAGCCCTGGCCGTTTTTTGCCATTACGTTAGGTAAAGGGTTAACTTGGGTAAAATATCAGACATAAACCATTTAATATTTTTTTCCTTACTGTTTGCATTGGTTTTAAAAAGAGATCATGTGGCAGCCAAAAGGGCCATGCAGGAGGGCGAGAGAAACAGATTTTTAATTTTTTTGGACCTTATGGTAATTTGTACTTGAGATTATGTGCATCACCCTATTGGTTGGCAGTAACTGTTGGTGATTTCCAGTCCACAGCAGTTGATATTCAAGTTCAATGGGGACTTACGGGGTTTCCGCTAGGTTAAAAATTATTGGGTCCATTTTCAGATATTGGATAATTTATTGCACCAGAGGGCATTCTGACCACAAAAATACTGAAGAGAGTCGTGAGGAAAATGTGTATTTGAAATTTAAATCAAAAGCCAGATCTTCAGATCGGAGACACTTATCCCCAAAATAGCTATTTTTAGATCAGTGGTCACGAAGCACAGTCGTACCTCCACACTCAAGAGTATATTGCACATCAGGGGAGAGCATTCCAGTAGAATACACTCCACATATTGACCACTCGTTGTAGGAATAAAGAACAGAACTGAATAGCATGCTGCGACGCTTCACACTCAGTTATTCACAATGAGTCTCATTTGGGGAGGCTTGGAAATTGGTGACCTCCATCAAAGGAACAGAATGTTCAGAAAATCTTGGTAAAAACTACATTCCAATATATCCGCACTAGCCATTTGGGGAAAAGTTGGTTTGGGGAATACGTCCATGTCACAGACCAAAAAACAGGGTCGCTGAAGCCTTGGCCTAAAATGTTGGTACAGTACAAGTCAAAATAAGTTGTAGCATAACTGCAATAAACTAAGTATACTGCTGCTCCTGTATTGATAAGATCAGAATCTGACATCATATTATGGAAAGCTCTCTGTGAGAGCTCTCCAGAAAATGATGTCAGCTTCTAGTCTTATCAGTGTAGGAAGAGAAAGGTACATAGCTTTTAGTGGTTATCCTACAACTTATTTTGACTTGTACTGCAGGTGAATAAGGTGATAAAAGCGTGAAGAGAATGAACATTTCTGAAAATTCACCACATTCCATTGTGTACTTAGATGTGGGTAACTGCTCCAGTGAGAATGGCTGGACATTTCAGCATATTGATCCAGTGTGTAAGCCCTTCTAAACTATCTTTATCTGTACATGTATGTGGGTGTCTCTGGTGGAGGCAGTTACAGGAAGGTCAGCAGTTGAACTTGGGTAATATTTTTTGAGTTTTATGAATCGTCAGCCATGAATAATGACATTTGATAAGTAGGCATTTTATTGGCAAAGTTATCAACTTCATCAACCATCACACCAGTGTCTAGAGGTACATTTGTAAATGGTTGATGCATGCTCATTATGGGTAAGGTGTGCTATAGGTGTGCAGGTGCGATCAAACCCCAAAACTTGCATTGAGCTAATGTTTTTGGAGGCCTGTGAAAATGTCTGTGGGCCCAGTCCCCCTCCCCCTGTTATTACCCCAGTGAGTACACACCCTATAATCCACAGTTTTTTCTTGCTGAAATGAGGATGATTTTTAACGCAAATATCATTTTATTAAATGCCCTTTTGTTCTTATTAGCTCCGCTGACAAAGTCGGCAGAGCTTTTCTTATACTGATTCGTCCGTCGTCCGTCATCTGTTGTCCGTCGTCTGTCATCCATCTGTCCGTCCGTCCATCCGTCGTCAACATTTTATTTGTCCGAACCATAATTTCTAAACCGCTGAATATTTTTCCACCAAACTTCATAACAATATGTATTATCAATAGACGGTGTGTCATCAATTATTCTGCGGTCTGTGAATCCACAGGGTCAAGGTCACAGGTCACAGGATCAAGAAAATCTTAAGATATTTTTGATATTTGTTTGTCCAAGCCATAATTTCTGAACCGCTGAATATTTTTCGGCTAAAGTTTGTAACAATATTAGTATTAGAAAACATGCCCATGCGATCAGTGGCCCTCAGCGGAGCTCTCTAGGCGTGACAGGCCTCTTGTTTTGTTATTTTTATTGTAATGTTGTAACCAAAAAATATGTGTTTTTGAGCACGGAAACTTTTGTTGTAAACTCCAATAATTTTCATTTGCACCACTTAAGCTGAAAAAATAGGTTGTACTATGTCTGCTCCATCAATATATAGGCTCTTTGAGTATACACTTTGATCCAGGTACCCCTGGGCTTGGAGTCCGGGCACTGACAGGCATGAAAAGGTGGACTATTCCGATTTTTCTAACATTTCCAAGCTTTGGTTAAACATGTCGGAAAAAAACATATAAAAATGTTCACATCAACTATTATTTACACAAATAAACTATTGAAATAATTCTCATTTTATTCCTATCATATATTTTTAGCTCAACTTTGGCAAAGCCAAATTTGAGCTTTTCTCATGGCCCGTCGTCCGTCTGTCCGTACGTCAACAATTGGATACGGCTCGGGCT